>JBAMBL010000013.1:0-645862 GCA_037043405.1 Drosophila subquinaria | reverse complement strand
CGACACTAATGACAATAACGCATTAAAATAGTAAACACTAGTTGTAGCATGACTAATTTAGGGTCGTCAGAAACATCAAGGAAAATGATTTTTTTTCATATCAAATATCAACGATATTGATATTTTTAAGAATATCAACAGCCCTAATATTCGGATAGGTATGGAGCGCATATCGATAAGTGCATGTCTTCGATTTCTTTCATGTTTAAATTTATTATTTACACTGCTTAAAAGCTTGCTAAGAAACTGATTTTAAATATTTAACATTAGCATTAAACTAGCTAATACATAAAAAGTTCAATATGTAAAATAACTATGTGCTTGCGACAAAAAATTTTACGTTAAGGATTAATGTGACCATCAAACAGACAAAGACAAGTTATCGTTATCAATTATGGCAGCCTATTTTAAAGTGATGTCATTTTATTAAGAGCGCTGCCAACCTGGTAACTTTTTGGCGGTTCGTTTGAAATTTGTTGTGGATAATTTGAATTTGTCAAAACAAAGCGTTTCAATTAGTTTCGCGGGTCAATTCATGCTATATAAATCTACAGAGCTTGCAAATTGTTCGCTGGAGATTCGAAATATTTACAGCATTCTAATGCGTGGATATTATGTTGTCATTTAAGAAGAATGATGATGTCAAAGAAGAGCGGAACTGTCCAAACTACGTCCAAAGACGGAGTTATTCACATGGATATTCGGGCTGTAGATAAACGTAATGAGCCATAAGAAGTTTAGAGAGCGTGCAATTGATATGTTGTCTACAAAAAGCAGACCTAAGATGATTTTATGATCGTTTAATGTTAAATCTTCCTCTCTTTCTCTCGGACATACACAAAGCACTTGACTCAGATCAGTTGCCACACATTGTGCCGTGCCCTGCAACTACTTCCGTTTTGTAGACCGTTCTGTTTTGACAACAACGGCTCTTAAATAACAACAACATACTTTGTGGGTGTCATAATCGTTCATAAAAGTGGAAAGAGAGAGATAGAGAGAGAGGAAGAGGAGTGGGAAGAGAAGCGCACGCGACGTTTCGGATGGTCGAGTCGTGTTCCGTCTGTCCAGAGGTCCAGATGTTGCGCACAATTATCATATCAGCAGCACATCATTTAAAGTTAAGTGGAAAAACAGATTGAGCCAATCGGCGGCTGAGCGTGTGCTCCGATCAAAGCCAAAGAAGTCGCCTAAATAATGTGTCTTCGTGTCTCACAGCGATCAGTATTAATTAGACTGTGCGCACGTAAGGATCAATATGAAGAACTCCAGCTCAAGCAATGCGGAATTATCCTCCTACTATTGCTTCAATGTGACCAAACGTTGGTCAACCGAAGGCTTTGTCGAGTACGCCTACAACTATGAGCAAAACAATGCTCCAAATCCAGTCGAGTACCAGCGAGTGGAAGAAACTTGGTCAAATGATGCTTCCGCTTACGACTGGGACGCCGTCCAGTTGGCAGCCAGTTTGGCAACATCCTCGCCAATCCAAGAGATTCCAACAGGCAGCAAAGCCTCTTCGCATCGCAAGGAGCGCACAGCATTTACAAAGCCTCAACTCAAGCAACTGGAGGCGGAGTTTAGTTTTTCCAATTATCTGACACGACTTAGACGCTACGAGATCGCCGTTTCATTGCAGCTCAGTGAGCGCCAGGTGAAGGTCTGGTTTCAGAATCGTCGCATGAAGTGCAAACGCATCAAACTCGAGACGTCGACCTCCAGCTCCAGCTCCAATTCCACAAAGGATCAATAGTTTTGTCGGTCTTAATTTTAGGACAACGTTTTTTATACAAATGTTTAATTTTTGAATTACTTAACTATTATGGGGCAATATAATAAAATTACTTCTTCTTCAGCTTCTTGCCAACTTTCTGCAATGGCTTGGCTATCTTCTTGGCTGCGGCCAGCTGCAGCGATTGTGTGGCTGCCTTTGGATTGACTTTGCCACTGGCAGCGTTCTTCTTTTTCTGCACTCCACCGGTGCCAGGCTTGCGCTTCAATAGATCGGCCATGCGATCTTCAGCCGTGTTTTTTTTCTTTTGCGACTTTTTGGCCACAGGCGGTGGCGGTAGTTCCTCATCCTCATCCGACATATCGCTAGTATTTACAACACTTTCATCGCTGGCTGACTCCGCATCATCAACATCATCATCTTCATCCACATAGTCCTCATCATCAGAGTCCTCGTTGATGGTATTGCCCAGCAAATCTTCCAATTCCAGCTGCTTTTCCTGCTTCTTCGAGGTCTTTTTCGCTTTGCCAGCACTTGTGGTGGCCACCTTCGATTTTTTGACTGGCTCCACGAGCAATTTGGTGAAATCAATTCCCAAATGATCGTATTTCTGTTGCAGCTTCTTCATCTTCTTGATGCCAGCCACAGTGCGCTTCTGGCAGGTGGAATCATTCCAATTGTTTTGGTTCTTCACACTACGTTGTGTGGCCTTGGTGACCGCGGACACATAAATATCTTTGCCAGCCTGCAACCAATGAGAAACTTAAATATTGCTATACTTTAATTAGACATTAATGATTTTACCTTATTTTTGACCTTCTTCACTGTGTTCTTGAAGTAGTTGTATTTCTGTTGTTCAGGTGGTATATACGACGCCTTCACCACTTTCTGGAACATGAGATAGTTGTCCATGGTATCAGCCGCTACTTTGGCCACTTCCGGGTACTCAAACTCCACAAAAGCGAATCCTTTGCTGCCGCCGGTGCGTTCCGATCGTCCCAAACGCACGCGCGTAACATGTCCGAATTGCTTAAAGTACGCTCGCAACTGTTGCTCAAAGAATCCATGGGGCAAGTGCTTAATGAACACCACGCCGCGCTGCGGGCGTTCCTTTGCTTGTGGTTTATTCTTCGGCATTCGCTTCTTCAGCTAAAAACAAAATGAGTCCGTAAACAGTTAGAGAAACCGTTGCTTGTTTCTGTTATTTCCCGCTTGCAGCTCACCTGTCCAGAGACAACATCTTTCTTTTGATCAGTCGCTTCGGCAACTGCAGCTGGTTTTGTAATCCTATTGGGTTTGGGTTTCTTTACCGGCGGCATCTTTATTTATGCTTAATTAATTAATTGATCAAACGAGTAAAATAAAAGTTACGCCGCACGTGGAAATAAATTTATAAATCGGCTGACTTCGATAACGATTGATCGATAGCTAACCAGGGCTGACCAACGTTTTCTTCTTGCAGAGCTGCACATGCTTTACAGTATTTATGCAGTATTTAACAGAGACGTATCCGCTAACTGCATTAAGCATAGTACGCAAACTAAAAAAAAGGCCTGGCGTAAGCCCAAACTCCATATAAAAAAAACGCTGGCGTAAAATCAAGAAGAAGAACTTGACATTTTTTACGCTCGGGTGTCCGCAGACTAAATAAAATAACAGAGCTGTTAAGTAAAATAACAGAATGGGCAGCACTGCTGACAGGCCCAGCGAAACATTAAACTGTTTAGAGTTTCGCTGGGTAAGCTTAGTACGCAAGCTAACTAAATTTTACGCGGCGTAAAGTGCTCAATATTTAGCTGTCGACGAGCGTAAGCCCAGTGTTGCCAATACAACACGGACAAATAACCAAAAGTTGAGTGGTAACTCTATGCGTCAGCGGCGGTTTATTTTAAATTTGAGCATGCAGAACTGATTTGGATAAAAGAGGAGAGAATAGGCAATGAAAAATGTATATTAAAGTTAATAAAAGGAGAAATATGCGATGGCACGCAAGCACAGCGGGTATTGGGTGCACCCATCGCTTTTGAACAAAAACAATTTTAGTTTTCGTTCTTGCTTATAAATCATTAATATTGTCGTCGGTATTGTCAATGTCGCTGGTTTTTGTCAACGTTGCGGCCATTTTTTTGTATTTATGTGAGTGAGCGAGATAGATATACCCAGCGAAACTCTAAACAGTTTGATGTTTCGCTGGGCCTGTCAGCTGTAACAGCTTTCTGTAACAGCTCTGTTATTTTATTTAGTCTGCGGACACCCGAGCGTAGCTAAATGTCAAGTTCTTCTTCTTCACTTTACGCCAGTGTTTTTTTTATATGGAGTTTGGGTTTACGCCAGGCCTTTTTTTGAGTTTGCGTACTATGCTGTATACTGGAGATAAATGTCTGGCACACAAGTGAAAACTATGAAGACTATTTGAATTTGGTCAATAACGATGAGAATAATGGTAGATTATAAGCAAGAACGAAAGCTAAAATGGTTTTTATAGATATTTTTGTATTTTTTTCATTAACACAAATGGTGAATCCTCATTAGAAGTTCAAAATCGATGGGTGCACCCAACACGAGCTGTGGTTGCGGGGCATCGCATATTTTTTCTCTATAAACTTTAATTTGCATTTTTCACTGCCTATTCTCTCCTCTTTCATCCAAATCAGTTCAGCATCTTCAAATTTAAAATAAACCGCCGCTGACGCATAGTGTTACCACTCAACTTTTTGTTATTTTTCCGTGTTGCATTGGCAACACTGGGCTTACGCTCGTCGACAGCTAAATATTAAGCACTTTACGCCGCGTAAAATTTAGTTAGCTTGCGTACTAAGCTTTACAATTTAAACAAAGAGTCAAGCGTGCTCAGGCCTTTTAGTGCTCACTTTAATCAAGTTTATATAAATTGGAAACAGTTTAAATTGTTTATAACAAAAAGGCATGAATATAATTGGAAAACAACAACCAATACCAGTGTGACCGTTTGTCGGCTTCGCACAGATTTTTAAGCGCCCACTCAATAAAATTGATAACTAACGGACATGACAACACTGCAAAACAGATGTTAGTGCAATCGCGTCGTCCGCGCGTGAAGAAGCAACAAGCGAGGTGCAAATCTTAATACAGCAGGCACGTGTCGGTTTCAATTCGCAGCAATTAATTATATTTGCAAGCACCAATTAATTGTAAACTTTGCACAAATTTGCCAAGAGCTATAAACGCACAATGTTCTACCTTATCGGGCTTGGTCTGGGCGATATCAAGGATATTACAGTGAAAGGCCTTGAAATCGTAAAGCAATGTAGTCGTGTGTACCTGGAAATGTATACCTCAATTCTGGGCTGTAGCCTTGAGGATATGGTGAGTGCCGTTTGTTGGTGGTGTGGTGTGTGTTTGTGAGCGTGTGTTAAATATATAAATTATTTGTTTGATTTGAATATTTCTTGATTAAAGAGTTTCCATATTTTTCATTTGTATTTTTGCAGCAAGAATTCTATGGACGTCCTTTGCTGCTGGCTGACCGTGACCTGGTGGAGCAGGGTGCCGATGAGATACTGTCGGGCGCTGGAGAGTCAGATGTGGCGCTCCTTGTGGTTGGCGACCCATTTGGCGCCACAACACATACAGACTTCATTTTGCGCGCCAAGGAGAAGAACATACCCTACAAGGTCATACATAATGCGTCCATTATGAATGCCATTGGCTGCTGTGGCCTGCAATTGTACAAATTTGGTGAAACTGTCTCCATACCGTATTGGGATGAGACTTGGAAGCCGGACAGCTTTTACGATAAGATTAAACTGAATCGCCTGCACAACATGCACACACTCTGTCTGCTGGACATCAAGGTTAAGGAGCCCACCCCCGAGTCGCTGATGCGCAAACGCAAGGAGTATATGCCGCCGCGCTTCATGAGTGTCGCCGAGGCTGCCCAGCAGCTCCTGACCATTGTCGAAAAGAAGGATGCCCTGGAACGGAATACAGTGCTCAATGAGCAGTCCCTGTGCGTCGGTTTGGCACGCGTTGGCCAAGATACGCAACAGATTGTCGTTAGTACGCTGCACGGCATGCGTGCCACCGATTTGGGCGGTCCACTCCACTCGCTGATCATTCCCGCCAAGGAGATGCATCCGCTTGAGGTGGAATTCATGCAACAGTACTCGGCCAACATCAAGTTGGACGATTATAATCATTAGAGAGATGAGGAAGAAGCACCATCAAGCACCACCGCATATTACGTATTTAAGTGTTTATTTAGGACACATTGAATTGAATTTAAGTAGCTTGAAGCTCCATGGAGGACAGTAAGATGAAAGTGATATACATATGTGTATGTGTGGTTTCCCCCGCTTAATTCCATCTGTGTAGTTTGCAAACAACAAATAAAATTGCATTAAAAAACAGTTGATTGCCATTGTGGAGCTACTCATATTTAATAGGCAGCAGTTGAATATCGAATATACATATATTATATAAAATAAATATCTATCCATTTGCAACAGTTTAGGGATAGAGGCCACGCATGCGTCGCGACGATCCTTGACGGTCGTAGAGCATATTGAATTTGTTCACAAACTGATGCATGTCATTGCAGCCCTTGGTGAGCGTGCCCAAATAGCTGATCAGACCGACATCGTTACACTGCGTATAGAGCTCCTCCTGGAAGGCCGGCACCTGCATTATGGGCAGCCGGTGACACAGTGCATACGCCTCCCGCAATATCTCCTGATTCGCCTTCAGCTTGCCCGCCTCCACGTCCTTGATGTACTGCAATACGATTTTAATGCGTGTATTTAGCATTTTGATGGCGCTATCCTGGGCCACCAAATGCTCAGCGACCACACTCTTTTCGCCCGACTCATTGGTGGTCATGCGTGCCACATGATCGACGCCAATGCGTTCGGCCTCCTCGGTGGCCAGTGTGTATGTTAATGGTACAAATAACATGGTCGCCTCGCCATCGACCAAATCAATTAGCGACTCGAACAGTTTCACAGGCAACTGGTCCACACTGCGGGCCAACGGATTCAGTTGAAGCATGATGGGACACTCGTTAATCTCGGCTATTTGTTTCTGGATCTTAATGTCGCTCTCAGTGGGACTGTCGCCAGTTGTATACCAGCCAATGAAGTCCAGATCGCTAAACACCTGCAAGACGTTAAAGGGTTACATTAAAAAAGTCACCCAGTGTTACAAGTCAAATTTATTACCTGCTTGTACTGCTGTTCCTTTTTGTTGTAATATTCTTTGTTGATGATCGTTTCGTTCGCTTCTTCATCGGCTTTGAGCTCAAAGGAATTCATCACCTCAATATTGCGGCCTTTTTGTTTGCCTATCAGAGCGCCATAGACTTGACGCGGTTCGCCATGTTGTGCGCGGAAGCGTGTCCAATGCTCCGATATGTTCATTATGACCAGGGGATGCAATGAAATTGTCACCGATGCAACTGTTCCTGTCCCCGCCATAATGTTTCCTTTCGGTTGCTGCTGCTGCTGTTGCTTGCTGCCGGCTAAATCACCTGACGCCGCTGCCGCCGCTGCTGCTGCTGTAGATGAAGTGCTCGGCTTAGCCGTTGTGTCAACATCGACGTCCATTTGTTCCATGTTGTTGCTGTTTGGTGAAATTTGTGGCAAGGATTGCTAGAAAGCACAACAATAAAACAACGCGAAAAAAACTAACAGTTTATTCGACTAATGATTTGCAATTTCCTTTTTGTTTGATGTTTGATACAACACAATATCGACTGACCTCCACAGCCTATCGTATCGAGATTCTTAATCAAGCATACTTTTTATTTGTGTCAAAAGTCACGCAAATTTAATGAAACTTTATTTTGAACTTCTTCAGCACACTATTTTTACTTTTATTTTATTTTATTCCTCAATAAATAAAACATTCTGATTGAAATATCGATAAACATTTATATCGATATTGCAATCAACAATCCTTATTGGCGATATTACAGATCGCATTATTAATAGAATTTTTTCGTATTGTTTACACAACATAAAGGTAGTGCGCAAACTGAATTAATTCAGTCAAAATTATAAATTAAATGTGAATAAAAAGTTTACAAAGATAAAAACTAATCGATAATGCTAAAAACAGCTGTTATGGCTCTGTTTATTAAAATTGTTAGAGGTATTCCTATTGAGCCAGTTAGCAGCTGTTAGATTTAAATTCGAGCAACCCAATATGATATTCTATTTAAACTAGTTTTGTTTGGAAAGATTGAATTTAGTTTGCCTGTTAGAAATTCCATTTCACATAACATCTTCAACAAACTAAATTTTTCAATTCATTATTGCGAAAACACTGCGAATAACACATTTCCAGGAGTTCTCGCTGTTAATAACAGTTCAGCAAACTGTTAAATTCTATAGCTGTGCATTGATATAATAATAATCCAACTTAGTCCATTTTTGGCTGTGCCACACGAAACCGCTGCGGTCGGACGGTTTTGTTGCAAAAATACGTGCGTTTTATTTGTTTTTATCGCGAAGTGTGTAAGAATTATAAATAAATGCAATCGCTGAAAGTAAACATCTCAGATAAAGTGTGAAATGTGTCTGCTAAAGACAACAGCTGCTTCAAGCAATTAAGAACTTTTTGGTCAAGGTATGCACTAAACTTGTCTCTGTGTGGGAGTCTCAATAAAATCATCTTTTTTGTATGTATGCATGTGACAAACCTACAGAAATAATCTAAACATTTACGGACAGCCTTTTATGGCAATAATAAGTTTTAGTTTTTAATCATATAGCGACCATTTTTAATTAAAACTTTAACGAATTGCTCGGCTATGGTATTTTTTCGCGTTTCCCTTCTTCGTTCATATTCCTTATACAGGAAAAATCAATAAAGTCCAATTGTGACAATGGGCGCGAATACATGTGTGTGTGTGTAAGCGGCTGCGCCTTGTGATTTGTGTGAGTGTGTTTGTGTGGGTGTATAATATGCATCTGTGTTGTTTTTTCATGCTGCAGACTCCTTTATCAGCGAATTGAGCCGTGTGCGTGTGTCTTCTACTCGCCGTTGCCTTGTTGTTGTGTTGTTACAATTGTTGTTATTGTAAAGTGAATGTGGCGCACCTAATTGATATTTAGTAATTTCTCCTGCTCTTGTTTACCATAATTAATCATTTGGCAAATCTCTGCATTCGCATTTTACTTGCATGCACAAATTAACTTTTAACTACTTGTGTTTTGTACAAACATACACACAAATCTTTGAATGTATTTATTATGCACGGTTTAAGGGCCAGACACAGTCGCTGTTGTAAGTATTTTTATTGTTTTTGTTGTAAGACTGACTGCCAGTCGGATAGTTATAGTATTTAGTTTCCCTTTTACTTTGCTTCAATTTACATAATCATGATCTCGGTGGCGCGCAGAGACACACATACATTCGCAAAACTGGACAGCATAAAAATTAAAAGAAATAATAATAAAAACAACAACAAAAGCGAATGACGTTCATTAAACCAAGGCATACATATAGCATTACACACATACAAGTGTACACATTAATGGGAATAGGCGCGCACTTTTACTATGGGATCAGCGTGAACTATAAAACTGCCTTTGTATAGCACTCTATACAAAGGCAGTTTTATAGTTCACGCTGATCCCATAGTAAAAGTGCGCGCCTATTCCCATTAATGTGTACACTTGTATGTGTGTAATGCTATATGTATGCCTTGGTTTAATGAACGTCATTCGCTTTTGTTGTTGTTTTTATTATTATTTCTTTTCATTTTTATGCTGTCCAGTTTTGCGTATGTACTACTGTGGGCAAAAAGTATCGGGAATTTTAAATTTAAAAAATTTTGGGATTCCAATTGGAACAAATGTTTGTACTTTTAGGTTGGCACTACTATCACTAACATCTGTGCAAAATTATACGTTAAAATATTCATTAGTGTTTAAGCTACGATTAGTTTTGTACGACGCCAAAAGTGCAATTGGCGATTTTGGTTGAATCTCCTCAATCGACTCGAAACGGTGTCCTCGGAGTGGTCTTTTGAGCTTAGAAAATAGCCAGAGGTCACACGAAGATAAATCAGGCGAAAAAGGTAGCTGTGGGAAAATTTTGGTCGAGTTTTTTTTGGCAAAATGGTCACGAAGAACAGGGGCAGTATGAGAGGGCGCATTATCGTGTTGCAAGAACCATGAGTTGTCAGCCCATAGTTCTGGCGTCTTTTTACGCATAGCTTCGCGCAAACGACGCAAATCTCTCAAACAATATTCCTTGTTGACAGTTTGGTCGGTCGGAAGGAATTTATAATGAACTACAACACGATAATCCAAATAAACTGTCAACATGACCTTGATTTTTGAGCAAATTTGACGCGATTTTTTCGGTCTCGGCTCACCTTTAGCCGATATTCGCTCGATTGATCGGTAATTTCCATGTCGTAAGCGTAGATCCAAGTCTCATCGCCCGTAATAATGCGTTTTATCTTGTCCTGGTAGTCAGAAAACATTGTTTCACTCACTTCTACGCGGGGCTTTTTTCGATGAAATTGACCGTTTTTTGGCACCAAAATCGCCAAATGCACATTTGGCGTCGTACCAAACTAATCGTAGCTTAAACACTAATGAATATTTTAACGTATAATTTTGCACAGATGTTAATGATAGTAGTGCCAACCTAAAAGTACAAACATTTGTTCCAATTGGAATCCCAAAATTTTTTAAATTTAAAATTCCCGATACTTTTTGCCCACTAGTCTTACAACAAAAACAATAAAAATACTTACAACAGCGACTGTGTCTGGCCCTTAAACCGTGCATAATAAATACATTTATAGATTTGTGTGTATGTTTGTACAAAACACAAGTAGTTAAAAGTTAATTTGTGCATGCAAGTAAAATGCGAATGCAGAGATTTGCCAAATGATTAATTATGGTAAACAAGAGCAGGAGAAATAACTAAATATCAATTAGGTGCGCCACATTCACTTCACAATAACAACAATTGTAGCAACACAACAACAAGGCAACGGCGAGTAGAAGACACACGCACACGGCTCAATTCGCTGATAAAGGAGTCTGCAGCATGAAAAAACAACACTGATGCATATTATACACCCACACACACACTCACACAAATCACAAGGCGCAGCCGCTTACTCACACACACACATGTATTCGCGCCCATTGTCACAATTGGACTTTATTGATTTTTCCTGTATAAGGAATATGAACGAAGAAGGGAAACGCGAAAAAATACCATAGCCGAGCAATTCGTTAAAGTTTTAATTAAAAATGGTCGCTATATGATTAAAAACTAAAACTTATTATTGCCATAAAAGGCTGTCCGTAAATGTTTAGATTATTTCTGTAGGTTTGTCACATGCATACATACAAAAAAGATGATTTTATTGAGACTCCCACACAGAGACAAGTTTAGTGCATACCTTGACCAAAAAGTTCTTAATTGCTTGAAGCAGCTGTTGTCTTCAGTAGACACATTTCACACTTTATCTGAGATGTTTACTTTCAGCGATTGCATTTATTTATAATTCTTACACACTTCGCGATAAAAACAAATAAAAACGCACGTATTTTTGCAACAAAACCGTCCGACCGCAGCGGTTTCGGTGGCCAGCCAATCCACGGTTGCCACAATTGGCTCTTTTTTGTCCTGGCACTTATTTTTTCGAATTGGCTCCTTTTTTCATCAGTTCCGCTCGGTCCGCGCACGTCACGCTCACTTTTTCTACTAATTTCTGATTTTCTTCTTTCTTTCTCTCCTCTCGTTCAAAACACACACACATTTAAGGCGGCGGCCATTAAAACTCACACGTACGCTCGAGAATGACAACCGAAGAAAAACAAAACGCTGCACCAGTTTTTACATATAGCGCGCTCGCTTGCTCCCACCGCAAAACGCTTTCTGCTCTACTCTAACTACTACACCACTTCAACTTGCTAACTTTTTCTGCTCGCCGGTTATTTTTGGGCTTCAAAAAGTCAGCTCAATTGAATGAGCTAGCGATCTAAAAGTGGGACGTGATTAATTTTCAAGCTAGAATTTTGAAAATTTTACCAGAATTTTTGTTGGAATTTTCTAAAATTTTTGAGATTTTTTTCAGAATTTTTTTCCTAACTTCGCAACGCGTGGGCCAAATTGCACCAAACCAATTTCAAAATAAAGCTAATTATTTTACCTAATTTTGCATTTTGTTGTTTTTTTGAAATTTGTTTTTAAAATATTTTAAATTGATTTTTGAAAATTCTAGAGAAATGACATGGGACAAAATTTTTATCGATTTTTTTATTTAACATAATTTTTTAATTTAACATACATTTAACAGAACATACGGAGGTGATTTTAAATTTTAAAAGTTCTCTCCAGTTTCGCTGTTAAGCAACAGAGCTCTGTTAAGCATATAACAGAGAAATTCGGCGATAAAAACAAATAAAACGCACGTATTTTTGCAACAAAACCGTCCGACCGCAGCGGTTTCGTGTGGCACAGCCAAAGATGGACTAAGTGTTTAATATGAATGCACACTGTGCATTGCACAGCGACAGAACTTAACAGCAGTGGTGCCAGATTCGCTTTTTTCCCGTCAAATCTAACTTTCTTCACTGGTCGTTTGCTAGAAAAATTTGCAAACAGCGGGAATTCTGGCTTTTTTGTTGAAAAATAAAAAAAATAGTTTTTTTTTAATGGCTTTTTAAAATTATTTTTTTTAGCTATTTTGCAACGTTTCTCCCGTCAAAAACAGTATTATTTTTAAAACAAAAGTTGGCAGCACTGCTTAACGTTTGCTGAACTGTTATTAACAGCGGGAACTCCTGGAAATATATCGTATTCACATTGTGTTTTCGCAATAATGAATTGAAAAATGTAGTTTGTTGAAGATGTTATGTGCAATAGAATTCATAACAGGCAAACTAAATTCAATCTGTCCAAACAAAACTCGTTTAAATAAAATATCATATTGGTTGCTCGAATTTAAATTTAACAGCTGCTAACTGACTCAATAGGAATACCTCTAACAATTTTAATAAACAGAGCCATAACAGCTGTTTTTAGCATTATCGATTAGTTTTTATCTTTGTAAACTTTTTATTTACATTTAATTTATAATTTTGACTGAATTAATTCAGTTTGCGCACTACCTTTATGTTGTGTAAACAATACGAAAAAATTCTATTAATAATGCGATCTGTAATATCGCCAATAAGGATTGTTGATTGCAATATCAATATAAATGTTTATCGATATTTCAATCAGAATGTTTTATTTATTGAGGAATAAAATAAAATAAAAGTAAAAATAGTGTGCTGAAGAAGTTCAAAATAAAGTTTCATTAAATTAGCGTGATTTTTGACACAAATAAAAAGTATGCTTGATTAAGAATCTCGATACGATAGGCTGTGGAGGTCAGTCGATATTGTGTTGTATCAAACATCAAACAAAAAGGAAATTGCAAATCATTAGTCGAATAAACTGTTAGTTTTTTTCGCGTTGTTTTATTGTTGTGCTTTCTAGCAATCCTTGCCACAAATTTCACCAAACAGCAACAACATGGAACAAATGGACGTCGATGTTGACACAACGGCTAAGCCGAGCACTTCATCTACAGCAGCAGCAGCGGCGGCAGCGGCGTCAGGTGATTCAGCCGGCAGCAAGCAACAGCAGCAGCAGCAACCGAAAGGAAACATTATGGCGGGGACAGGAACAGTTGCATCGGTGACAATTTCATTGCATCCCCTGGTCATAATGAACATATCGGAGCATTGGACACGCTTCCGCGCACAACATGGCGAACCGCGTCAAGTCTATGGCGCTCTTATAGGCAAACAAAAAGGCCGCAATATTGAGGTGATGAATTCCTTTGAGCTCAAAGCCGATGAAGAAGCGAACGAAACGATCATCAACAAAGAATATTACAACAAAAAAGAACAGCAGTACAAGCAGGTAATAAATTTGACTTGTAACACTGGGTGACTTTTTTAATATAACCCTTTAACGACTTGCAGGTGTTTAGCGATCTGGACTTCATTGGCTGGTATACAACCGGCGACAGTCCCACTGAGAGCGACATTAAGATCCAGAAACAAATAGCCGAGATTAACGAGTGTCCCATCATGCTTCAACTGAATCCGTTGGCCCGCAGTGTGGACCAGTTGCCTGTGAAACTGTTCGAGTCGCTAATTGATTTGGTCGATGGCGAGGCGACCATGTTATTTGTACCATTAACATACACACTGGCCACCGAGGAGGCCGAACGCATTGGCGTCGATCATGTGGCACGCATGACCACCAATGAGTCGGGCGAAAAGAGTGTGGTCGCTGAGCATTTGGTGGCCCAGGATAGCGCCATCAAAATGCTAAATACACGCATTAAAATCGTATTGCAGTACATCAAGGACGTGGAGGCGGGCAAGCTGAAGGCGAACCAGGAGATATTGCGGGAGGCGTATGCACTGTGTCACCGGCTGCCCATTATGCAGGTGCCGGCCTTCCAGGAGGAGCTCTATACGCAGTGTAACGATGTCGGTCTGATCAGCTATCTGGGCACGCTCACCAAGGGCTGCAATGACATGCATCAGTTTGTGAACAAATTCAATATGCTCTACGACCGTCAAGGATCGTCGCGACGCATGCGTGGCCTCTATCCCTAAACTGTTGCAAATGGATAGATATTTATTTTATATAATATATGTATATTCGATATTCAACTGCTGCCTATTAAATATGAGTAGCTCCACAATGGCAATCAACTGTTTTTTAATGCAATTTTATTTGTTGTTTGCAAACTACACAGATGGAATTAAGCGGGGGAAACCACACATACACATATGTATATCACTTTCATCTTACTGTCCTCCATGGAGCTTCAAGCTACTTAAATTCAATTCAATGTGTCCTAAATAAACACTTAAATACGTAATATGCGGTGGTGCTTGATGGTGCTTCTTCCTCATCTCTCTAATGATTATAATCGTCCAACTTGATGTTGGCCGAGTACTGTTGCATGAATTCCACCTCAAGCGGATGCATCTCCTTGGCGGGAATGATCAGCGAGTGGAGTGGACCGCCCAAATCGGTGGCACGCATGCCGTGCAGCGTGCTAACCACAATCTGTTGCGTATCTTGGCCAACGCGTGCCAAACCGACGCACAGCGACTGCTCATTGAGCACTGTATTCCGTTCCAGGGCATCCTTCTTTTCGACAATGGTCAGGAGCTGCTGGGCAGCCTCGGCGACACTCATGAAGCGCGGCGGCATATACTCCTTGCGTTTGCGCATCAGCGACTCGGGGGTGGGCTCCTTAACCTTGATGTCCAGCAGACAGAGTGTGTGCATGTTGTGCAGGCGATTCAGTTTAATCTTATCGTAAAAGCTGTCCGGCTTCCAAGTCTCATCCCAATACGGTATGGAGACAGTTTCACCAAATTTGTACAGTTGCAGGCCACAGCAGCCAATGGCATTCATAATGGACGCATTATGTATGACCTTGTAGGGTATGTTCTTCTCCTTGGCGCGCAAAATGAAGTCTGTATGTGTTGTGGCGCCAAATGGGTCGCCCACCACAAGGAGCGCCACATCCGACTCCGCAGCGCCCGACAGTATCTCATCGGCGCCCTGCTCCACCAGGTCACGGTCAGCCAGCAGCAAAGGACGTCCATAGAATTCTTGCTGCAAAAATACAAATGAAAAATATGGAAACTCTTTTTAGTCAAGAAAAATTCAAATCAAATCAAATAATTTATATATTTAACACACGCTCACAAACACCACCAACAAATGGCACTCACCATATCCTCAAGGCTACAGCCCAGAATTGAGGTATACATTTCCAGGTACACACGACTACATTGCTTTACGATTTCAAGGCCTTTCACTGTAATATCCTTGATATCGCCCAGACCAAGCCCGATAAGGTAGAACATTGTGCGTTTATAGCTCTTGGCAAATTTGTGCAAAGTTTACAATTAATTGGTGCTTGCAAATATAATTAATTGCTGCGAATTGAAACCGACACGTGCCTGCTGTATTAAGATTTGCACCTCGCTTGTTGCTTCTTCACGCGCGGACGACGCGATTGTTTTGTTGCTTGTTTTTCTCGTCCGCGCACGTCAAACGCACTTTTTCTACTAAACGAAAACACGAAAGAAGAGGAAGAAGATGGAATGACAGAAAACAAACGGTAGGCGGCCATTAAAACTCATACACCAAGATAGCCGCACCAGTCACTCCAGTGTGCTGTAAAGCGCACCCTCTCGCTCTCGCCAAACGTCGCTCGCTCTGTGCGTCGTCTATCTGCTGCGTTCTGCGCGCCTGGTAGGAGAGAAAAAATTCTCCCGCAATCCAATATCATTAATATAAATAATATACATTAATATATAGCTGTTCCCGCTCGGAACTTAAAACACGAAAGAAAGGGGAAACGATCAAACTCCTCCTCCTTCTCACATTGCACATGGTAGCCCCCTGGCGGCTAAACACCAAACGCAAAACGTTAACAGAAAAAACTGCTTAACAGGAAAATTGCTTAACAGAAAAACTCTTAACAGAAAAACTGGAGCGAACTTAACATTTTTTTTGGCGCGCAAATTGCGCGAAATTTGAAATGAAATTTTCAAAATTTAAATTTAAAAAAGCTGAGAATTTATTTTCAAAAACACAACAAAATCCAAAATTAGGTAAAATAATTAAGTTTATTTTAAAGTTGGTTTGGTGGCAAAATTGAGAAAAAACCAAAAAAAAAATTGAGAAATAACAAAAAACTTGAGAAACAAAAAACGTACGAAATTCAAGAAAAATTCAACAAAATTTCTGATATTTTTTTCAAATTTCTAGCTCAAAGTGGCCAAAAAAGCCAATATGTCAATAAATTGACATTGAAACCACACTTTTTTTTGTCCGGCGGTAGCAGGCGCGCAGAAAACAATAGCAAGAGAACCAAAAAACGTAAAGGAGCGGTAGATGACGCTTTGCCGCGCATTTTGATTGGCTGATTTTTGGTGTTTAATTCTGTTTGTTTTCTGTCTGACATGTGTTTTTAGCTATTTTCCCGCTAGATCTAGTGGGTTGCAATTGGCAAATGCGGGATAAATTGTAAAAT
Organism: Drosophila subquinaria; assembly: GCA_037043405.1. Taxonomy (NCBI): domain Eukaryota; kingdom Metazoa; phylum Arthropoda; class Insecta; order Diptera; family Drosophilidae; genus Drosophila; species Drosophila subquinaria. Next base: position 629,054 of record JBAMBL010000013.1, on the reverse strand, counting down.
AGTTGGAAAATAGCTAAATTGGCAACACACACGCAACGAACGAAATGTGCGCGCGAGAAAAACAAACAAAACGTAAACAAAGAGTTTGAATGAATTAAAATCCGACTTTGTGCAAACAAATGCAAACAAATATAATAAATTTAAATAATTATTGGTAAATCCAAACAAATCGGTGCAATATTTTCAATTTGAAAGTTGACTTTTCTTGCAAACAGAACGAGCACGCAGCGACAAGAAAAAAACATACAAAATCACGGACGCCGTCGTCATCTGTTCACACGTGTTCAGTGCAAACGTTTCAATGGTGCGGAATTCGTGGAACGTGCCCCATTTGTCGACCATGACTCCTGGCACTCGAGCAACATCCAGCTCAGATTGTCGTCGTCTGACCTACACAATGTTCTACAAATGCGATTCGTCAGAGAGAAGAAGAAGAGAAAAAGTGCGCGAAATTTGAAAAAAATGAACAAAAATGAATTAAAAAAAGCTGAGAAACAACAAATCTGCGTTCTGCGCGCCTGGTGCAGCTGGGCCAAAAGTAAATAAACTCTTAGAAAATTTTTGAGAACAATTTTTTCGGCCGAAAAAGTCAACTTTTTTGTTTTTTGAGCTAGAGCTTTGAAATTTGTGTCAGAGACATACAGAATTTTTCTCGATTTATTGACATTTGTTGTTTCTCAAATTTCCTGTTATTTCTCAATGTTTTTGGGCTTTTTTCTCGATTTTGCCACCAAAACCAATTTCTAAATAAAGTTAATTATTTTACCGAATTTTGGATTTTGTTGTTTTTTTGAATTTTTCAGTTTTTTAAATTAATTTTTGAAAATTTCACGTTTTTCCATTTCAAATTTGCGCGCAACTTGCGCGCACAAAACAAAAGTGGCCGCATTTGCCAACAATACCACCATTTATTTAATACTGAAATGTTAAACTCGTAATACTGAAATGTTAGCTCTTAATACTGACATGTTAAATGCAGAGTCTGTTAAGCATATTAACAGAGAAATGTTAATTAACATTCGGCGCCTTTTTTGAATTTTGGCTCAATTCAGATATTTTTAAGTGGCAACCGTGTTTGCACCTCGCTTGTTGCTTCTTCACGCGCGGACGACGCGATTGCACTAACATCTGTTTTGCAGTGTTGCCATGTCCGTTAGTTATCAATTTTGTTGAGTGGGCGCTTAAAAATCTGTGCAAAGCCGACAAACGGTCACACTGGTATTGGTTGTTGTTCTGCACTTACAAGGTGAATTTACTAATAAGGTGACGTCGTCCGATGTGGTGAGGCTACAGACAATAAAAAAAACATGCGACACACAACCTCTTTCGACAACGTTTGCAGGCATACTGTCAAATGTTTGTACTCCCGAAAGAGAGCAGCTGTGGTGACAACGTCACCTTAATAGTAAATTCACCTTGTGCACTTATACTCATGCCTTTTTGTCATAAACAATTTAAACTGTTTCCAATATATATAAACTTGATTAAAGTGAGCACTAAAATGCCTGAGCACGCTTGAACTCTTTGTTTAAATGCAGTTAGCGTTAAATACTGCATAAATACTATAAAGCATGTGCAGCTCTGCAAGAAAAAAAGCAGTTCAGCCCTTGTTAGCTATCGATCAATCGTTATCGAAGTCAGCCGATTTATAAATTTATTTCCACGTGCGGCGTAACTTTTATTTTACTCGTTTGATCAATTAATTAATTAAGCATAAATAAAGATGCCGCCGGTAAAAAAACCCAAACCCAATAGGATTACAAAACCAGCTGCAGTTGCCGAAGCGACTGATCAAAAGAAAGATGTAGTCTCTGGACAGGTGAGCTGCAAGCGGGAAATAACAGAAACAAGCAAACGGTTTCTCTAACTGTCTTCGGACTCATTTTGTTTTTAGCTGAAGAAGCGAATGCCGAAGAATAAACCACAAGCAAAGGAACGTCCGCAGCGCGGCGTGGTGTTCATTAAGCACTTGCCCCATGGATTCTTTGAGCAACAGTTGCGAGCGTACTTTAAGCAATTCGGACATGTTACGCGCGTGCGTTTGGGACGATCGGAACGCACCGGCGGCAGCAAAGGATTCGCTTTTGTGGAGTTTGAGTACCCGGAAGTGGCCAAAGTAGCGGCTGATACCATGGACAACTATCTCATGTTCCAGAAAGTGGTGAAGGCGTCGTATATACCACCTGAACAACAGAAATACAACTACTTCAAGAACACAGTGAAGAAGGTCAAAAATAAGGTAAAATCATTAATGTCTAATTAAAGTATAGCAATATTTAAGTTTCTCATTGGTTGCAGGCTGGCAAAGATATTTATGTGTCCGCGGTCACCAAGGCCACACAACGTAGTGTGAAGAACCAAAACAATTGGAATGATTCCACCTGCCAGAAGCGAACTGTGGCTGGCATTAAGAAGATGAAGAAGCTGCAACAGAAATACGATCATTTGGGAATTGATTTCACCAAATTGCTCGTGGAGCCAGTCAAGAAATCGAAGGTGGCCACCACAAGTGCTGGCAAAGCGAAAAAGACCTCGAAGAAGCAGGAAAAGCAGCTGGAATTGGAAGATTTGCTGGGCAATACCATCAACGAGGACTCTGATGATGAGGACTATGTGGATGAAGATGATGATGTTGATGATGCGGAGTCAGCCAGCGATGAAAGTGTTGTAAATACTAGCGATATGTCGGATGAGGATGAGGAACTACCGCCACCGCCTGTGGCCAAAAAGTCGCAAAAGAAAAAGAACACGGCTGAAGATCGCATGGCCGATCTGTTGAAGCGCAAGCCCGGCACCGGTGGAGTGCAGAAAAAGAAGAACGCTGCCAGTGGCAAAGTCAATCCAAAGGCAGCCACACAATCGCTGCAGCTGGCCGCAGCTAAGAAGATAGCCAAGCCATTGCAGAAAGTTGGCAAGAAGCTGAAGAAGAAGTAATTTTATTATATTGCCCCATAATAGTTAAGTAAATCAAAAATTAAACATTTGTATAAAAAACGTTGTCCTAAAATTAAGACCGACAAAACTATTGATGATTTGTGGAATTGGAGCTGGAGCTGGAGGTCGACGTCTCGAGTTTGATGCGTTTGCACTTCATGCGACGATTCTGAAACCAGACCTTCACCTGGCGCTCACTGAGCTGCAATGAAACGGCGATCTCATAGCGTCTCAGTCGTGTCAGGTAATTGGAGTAACAAAACTCCGCCTCCAGTTGCTTGAGTTGAGGCTTTGTAAATGCTGTGCGCTCCTTGCGATGCGAAGAGGCTTTGCTGCCTGTTGGAATCTCTTGGATTGGCGAGGATGTTGCCAAACTGGCTGCCAACTGGACGGCGTCCCAGTCGTAAACGGAAGCATCATTTGACCAAGTTTCTTCCACTCGCTGGTACTCGACTGGATTTGGAGCATTGTTTTGCTCATAGTCGTAGGCGTACTCGACAAAGCCTTCGGTTGACCAACGTTTGGTCACATTGAAGCAATAGTAGGAGGATAATTCCGCATTGCTTGAGCTGGAGTTCTTCATATTGATCCTTACGTGCGCACAGTCTAATTAATACTGATCGCTGTGAGGCACGAAGACGCATTATTAAGGCGACTTCTTTGGCTTTGATCGGAGCACACGCTCAGCCGCCGATTGGCTCAATCTGTTTTTCCACTTAACTTTAAATGATGTGCTGCTGATATGATAATTGTGCGCAACATCTGGACCTCTGGACAGACGGAACCCGACTCGACCATCCGAAACGTCGCGTGCGCTTCTCTTCCCACTCCTCTTCCTCTCTCTCTTTCCACTTTTATGAACGATTATGACACCCACAAAGTATGTTGTTGTTATTTTAGAGCCGCTGTTGTCAAAACAAAACGGTCTATAAAACGGAAGTAGTTGCAGGGCACGGCACAATGTGCGGCAACTGATCTTCTAACACAACATGAGTCAAGTGCTTTGTGTATCTCCGAGAGGGAGACAGAGAAAGAGATCTAACATTAAACGATCATAAAATCATCTTAGGTCTGCTTTTTATAGACAACATATCAATTGCACGCTCTCTAAACTTCTTATGGCTCATTACGTTTATCTACATCCCGAATATCCATGTGAATAACTCCGTCTTTGGACGTAGTTTGGACAGTTCCGCTCTTCTTTGACATCATCATTCTTCTTAAATGACAACATAATATCCACGCATTAGAATGCTGTAAATTTTCAACGAACCGCCAAAATGTTACCAGGTTGGCAGCGCTCTTAATAAAATGACATCACTTTAAAATAGGCTGCCATAATTGATAACGATAACTTGTCTTTGTCTGTTTGATGGTCTCCCTAATCCTTAACGTACAATTTTTTGGTGCAAGCACAGTTATTTTACATATTGAACTTTTTATGTATTAAGCTATAGTGAATAATAAATGCTAGTTTAATGCTAATGTTAAATATTTAAAATCAGTTTCTTAGCAAGCTTTTAAGCAGTGTAAATAATAAATTTAAACATGAAAGAAATCGAAGACATGCACTTATCGATATGCGCTCCATACCTATCCGAATATTAGGGCTGTTGATATTTTTAAAAATATCAATATCGTTGATATTTGATATGAAAAAAAAATCATTTTCCTTGATGTTTTTGTCGACCCTAAATTAGTCATGCTACAACTAATGTTTACTATTTTAATGCGTTATTGTCATTAGTGTTTATTATAATATCCGAATTAATTTTAGACCCTTGTCTCGTGAAGAAAATGTGGCGTCTGTAAAGTTTTCAGTTCTTTCTTTATTAATTATATTATTTTCACAGGAGTACAACCTTTTCGTTTTGCGTTCTTTTAAAAAGTAAAGTATCGAAGCTCGTTGTATCGATATGGTTATTTTATAATATCGATACAACTCGCTCCTTCAAATATCGATACATATAGTGCTTAAATCTATCGATTAGCTTAATTTAATTTTAAATATTTATTACGATCTTTACATTCGGCCGACCTGACAATATAATCGACCACGATTTACTTACAAGCGAATAATACTAAATTAACACTAGATATCCAAGGCTTGAGCCGTGCGGGCTCTAAGACACTTCGAAATGGTAATTGAGTCATTTGACAGTTATCTACATCCACAATCTCGTAACGATCATTTTCAAACACACGACTGACCTTATAAGGACCACGATATTTTGGCGCAAGCTTTTTATTAATACCAGCGGTTGTATCCACATTACGAATTGCAACGTAGTCACCTACTTTATATTTTAACGGAGGCCTATGCTTTTGCCTATGTATGTCCTCGTTTCTTAATTGTGACTGAACTATATTTTTACCTGCAGTTTGTCTAATAGATTCCAAATCTCGCTGCTCTATGCTATTTATTCTACACTCTAAATATTCTGCCAACTCATCAACTATGGGTCCTTTCTGATCAACACCAAACAATAACATACTAGGGGTTTTCTTTGTGCTACTATGGACGGCATTGTTTATAGCATATTCTACTCTATACATAAGCTTATGCCAATCCGACTGCAGCAACGGTTCTGACAATTTTCCCAACATGGGTGTTAGTACTCGGTTCACTCGTTCCACCTGCCCATTAGCTTGTGGCGCACCTGTTGCAACTTTAATATGCTCTATGTCCCGTTCTGTCAGAAAGCTACTAAACTCCAAAGAAGTGAAACACGTCCCACGGTCAGAAATTATTCTCTTAGGGCGACTATAAAATTCAAAATACTTTGACAATGTATCTCTAGCCTCACGAGTACTTGTACTATTCACCGGGAATAATTTAACAAATTTTGTAAATGCATCCACTACAACCAATAAATGCTTTCTTTTCGAATTTATGCTCGGTAGCGGCCCTAGGTGATCGATATGAAGAGTATGAAACGGAACAGAAGGTTTTGGAATACTATGCAACGTCCTATTATGAATAGTTTTTGGAACAGAATGCAATATGCATGGCAAACAGTTTTTGATAAATGTCTCTACTTTACTGCGCATAGAAGGGAACCAATAGGATTTTCTCAAATTATTAACACACTTTTCTGCTGCTAAATGTCCCAATTTCTCGTGAGCTAATCGAATTAACTGATCTTCCATATTAAGGGGAACATACAACCGTAAGTTATCATTTTCATCGATTTTATACACAACACCGTCTACTAATTCAAAACCTAGAACTTCAGCATTCTCTAACAAATCACGGGTTCTCACAATATCTGGATCTCTCATCTGTTCGGTGTGTAGCAATAAGTCAACATCCTCTTTTGTTACGCCTACTACGCCTACGATAGGGAAGGATTTCAATAAGGATTCTTCTAAAAACTCAAACTTTTCACTATGCTTACTCTCTCCCCAGGCATCTTTACTATCGTCTACATACTCTTTTCTAGCATCTTCTCTATCCTGATCCTGATTCCTACGGTCACTTCTTCGATTATCCCTACGGTTTTCATTATAATTAACACTTTGACTCATACAATCAACACTACGGTTCTCCCTACGGCTATCACTATGGTTGCTCCTAAGGTCATCACTATGGTTACTCCTAAGATCATCACTATGGTTACTCCTAAAGTCATCGCTACGGTTATCACTATGGTTGTTCCTAAGATCAACATTATGGTTCTCGCTAGGGTTATCACTACTCTCAAAATCTACTATGTCTGCTTGCCTACTCAATGCGTCAACGTGAGACATATTACTTCCGGGCCTATGTTCGATACGGTAATCATAATTCTCTAGTTCCAGAGACCAACGAGCAATTTTCGGATTAATAGCTTTTCGACTAAGAGTTTGCACCAAGGAGTTGCAATCGGTGACAATCTTAAAGGCTCTATGTTCTAAATAAACTCTAAAACGGCGCAATGCATAAATGATTGCAAGAGTCTCAAGCTCAAAGCTGTGATATCTAGACTCAGCAGCTGTTGTCTTGCCAGAATAAAATGCTACAGGATGCATTTTCCCATCATCTTGGCGTTGCATTAATATAGCACCAAAACCATGTGAACTTGCATCAGTGTGCAACTCGGTTTCCCTTTTGGGACTGAATATTGCCAACACTGGTGGATTTGCCAATGCCAACTTAAGAGTATTAAACGCCTCTGTTTGCTCTTTGTTAAGAGGAAAAGGACCACCGTTTTTTAACAATTCCGTCAACGGTCTTGCAATGCTAGCAAACGAAAAAACAAAACGACGGAAGTACGAGAAAAATCCCAAGCATGAATGCAAACTCTTAAGGTTATGTGGGATTGGATACTGTCTCAACACCTCTAAATGAGAATCATTCGGTGATATGCCATGCTTATTGACCCTATAACCCAAGAACTCACATTCTCTCTCTAGAAATTTACACTTCTTAAGATTAATTTCTAAACTATACTCACTAATTCTGTCCATCAATTTTCCCAAAATAACGAAATGTTCCTGTACAGTTTTCGTTGCCACTACGATATCATCCATATATGCAACAATTTTCTTAGCTCTAATAAGATCCTTAAATACATCAAAAATAAATCTCTGGAAAATAGCTGGTCCGTTCCTAAGGCCAAATGGCATCCGTAGGTACTCGAACTGACCATGAGGGGTCACAAAGGATGTGTATTGTATGGAACTATCTTCTACAGCTATTTGGTGAAAACCTTGTTTGAGATCAATAACTGAAAAACACTGCTTATCCTCTAAATACTCTAAGCAATCCTCTATAAGGGGTAATGGAAAATTGTCACGAACAGTAAGTTTGTTAAGGCCTCTATAATCAACGCACATACGAATTTCTCCAGACTTCTTTTTTACCAATACAATGGGAGATGCATATGGAGATTCGCTAGGTCGTATTATCTTTCTTTCCAATAAGTCCTCAATAATTTCCGCCACTTTCTCTCTTTCATAATAAGATAAGCGTCTGGGTGTGCAATGAAAAGGTGTTGTATCAGTTAATCTTATGTTCATCTGCTGTCTCGGGATTGTAACATTATTACACTTGTTGACCAAATACCTAGAACTTATAAGTGCAGTACATTCTTCAGTTGCCTGCCTACCAAAACCTGACCCTACGCTAATTTCTTCGTGAGCTTCAATATCAATATTTGCGCAAAAGTCCTTAAATTCGTCGTATGTTTGAATATCATCGTTACCCATTGTTTGCAATGGATTTGTATCTGGAATTATTTGATTAAATGGTAAGTTAGTTATATTTATCTTATCTGTAGTATTGGTGAACAAAGATTCAGGGGTATCATTCGTGCTTTTTATTTCATTTTTATAAACTAATTTAATTTTCATTTTTTGCAAAGCATCACGGCCCAGTAATACTAAGCTAGGTAATGTTTTGGGTTTAACAACATAAAACAAAATTATATTAGTCTTCATGACAAAATTAATATGGCCTTCAATTTGGCCCTTAATAGGAATAAAATTCCCACCTAATCCATAATATTTTTCAAAACATGGCCTTAAAACTACATTTTTGGGTACTAATGATATATCAAGAAAGCTTACTGGACTACCGGTATCAACTAAAGCACGAATATTATATCTTTGCTCACCAGGCAATATTCATAAATCAATCAGCGGTGTTACAGGGATTGTTGTACACCCATCTAACTTCTCTCCAGACATAGGTTCCACCTGCGGCAGCATTGCGCTCCCATTAGCGCTCTGCTGTGGACATTGACGGTACTGATGATCCGTGCCCCAACACTTGAAGCAAGCTCCTTGAGGTCTTTTGGGCTGCTTACAGTCAGACATACGATGCCCAAACTTACGACAGTTAAAGCACCTTATTTCTCCAGATTGCTGGCCCTCTGATGTCTTCGCACTGGTCTTCTCGTTTTCTGCAGCACGATTCACAACAGCTCCGGGCACTTGTCGAAACTGATCATATATGAGAAGCTTCTCACGCAGCTCGTCCAGCGAAGTACAATACATCATAGATGCAGCGGCGCCTGACTTGTCTTGTAGACCGTTGACAATAAACTGGATCACATCGCTCGTAGCTAACTCAGCCTGCATAGCTATGCTGCACATCGCCACAAAATACTGCAGCGCGCTCTCTCCTTTTTTTATTTTGCGTGCTTCCAGCTGCTTTCCAATATCCCACGCTGTTACCTTATGTCTGAAGGTGTGGATCAACTCCTGCTTCATGTCTTTCCAGTTTAGTATTCCAGTATTGCACATGTACAACTGAGCAGATCCGGATAGGAGACGTTTAGCGAACACGAAGCGCTTCATGGGACTCACGTTGTAGACATCCATAATATCCTCAAAGTCACGTGTCCAAAGCAAAACGGGGTAGTTATCATCGCCGGAGAAAGAGCGCACTAGAGCTTCAACATCTTTGACGCTTAGGGCATCTTTGGACCCTGCATCAACAGACAAATCAATTTTTTTCAATTCCGTTTGCAGTTCAGCAATCCGTTTGCGAGTAGCCAGAAGATTTTCCAATTGCTTCAAATGTTGCGCTTCAGCTTCATAACTTTTCCTCAATTCGCAGAATTCTTCCTCTATTGCTTTATTCGGTTGAATTTCGTCACATTTCGGTCGATCGGCCATCTTGTATTTCTCATGAATTTCATCAGACTCTGGCGCCAAATTGTCGGCGTCGCTTTCAACAAAGTCTGAATTTGGTAACACGGGCAAACTTATTAATGATGCACTTGGATCATCTGCATCGATCAAATTGTTCAGGTTTTCCATATTCACAGCTTTATTTACTGCTGCGCGAAGTTGTTGAATTGACGCGCCTTCACTGATGCGGCCGCCAAAACTTTTTAATATAGCACGTAGTTCTGATTTAGTTTTACAAACGATTTCACTATATTGCATAGTTCAAACGATCTCGAGAAGGATTAGGGCATACCCCACACCTGATATGTAAAGTTTTCAGTTCTTTCTTTATTAATTATATTATTTTCACAGGAGTACAACCTTTTCGTTTTGCGTTCTTTTAAAAAGTAAAGTATCGAAGCTCGTTGTATCGATATGGTTATTTTATAATATCGATACAACTCGCTCCTTCAAATATCGATACATATAGTGCTTAAATCTATCGATTAGCTTAATTTAATTTTAAATATTTATTACGATCTTTACACGTCAATAGATAAAAAAACTGGTATAAAAATTGCGCACGATAATATCGCACAATTATATCATCGCCAAAAAATATCTATCGATATATCAATATTGTATCAGCAACCCTACCGAATATAAAAGAATTAAATATCGATAAATTGAAACAACAACAGAAAGGCGTCCGTGGTGTTCGGCTCGCGAGTTGCATCCGCATCTGATTTTTTGAAAATTAATTAATTTTAATTAATTAAATGTATTCGCAGAAGCATAGAGCTTATATTAATAGCCCGACAAAGTGCTTACGGTCGCCGCAATGATTGGCTAAGCCTGCACGCCGCGGCAGTGCCACTACAGCAGCAGCGACTGCGGCGAAGTGTTGAAAGTGGAGAGAGAAAAAGTCTCAATAAAAAAAAACCGAAAATCTTAACAAGTTTTAGGTTTTTGTAGATGCGGCAGCTGAAAAATTGCGTTTAAAGAAAGCGACGCTAGCCAATGCAGCAATTGAATTGTTAAATATGATCAACAAAATACAAGCAGTCAATTTTTAAATTGTAATTGTGTTGTGTCTGTGCCGTGTGTGTGTGTGCGTGTCGTGTATCGGTGTGCGTTTGTGCCTGCGTGTAAGTGAAATAAAAAAGCAATTGTAAATGAGTGCGCGAAGAAGTTGTGAAGTGGCGGCAGCGACAGCCAAGCCCAAAACTTCAGTCAAGCATTTCGAGAAGGAACGCTAAAATATAAATACATAAATAAGAAAAAAGGGAATTAAACCAAAGTGCAAATGACGACAGTCCAAACACGTAGGCAAATTAAATAAAAGTAAAAACATAAGTAAGTGAGTGAACAGCGGTGAGCAGTCCCAGGTGGTCAGCGAATACTTAACACCAACAACATACAAACAAACACACACACACACCCGCACAGGGAGCGGCAATAACAGCAGAAGCAGCGCAGCAGCAGCAGCAGAAGGCGACAACGCCAGCGTCAGCGTCGCTCAATGACCGAGGAATTGAAAGTGGTGCTGCGTCGCAGTCGCAGCGATCAGCATTCCGGTTTCGGGTTTTCGCTGCTCGGCACAACTGGACCGCCGCATGTCATCTACGACATTGTCGAGAATTCGCCGGCTGCCGATTGCGGTGCGGTAAGTAATCGTCACTCTAACGCACAAACAAACAACAAGCATACTTACATGTACATATACACTAACACAAACACTTTGTAACTGTAAAAAGAAAAGAGCTCATATTGTTAGGGTAAACCCTGCCTCCTCCACCCCCTCTACTGCCTTATCCTCGCATGTTTCTTGGTGTTGTCGCATTCTCTTTTGGGACTGCCGTATGACTTCATCAACCACCAACAACTAAAGCAACAGAGTCACCTCGGCCCAGTGGGTGGGGGAGACGAGGCGTCGCAATTCCTACCGCTGCTGTTGATAAACACATTTTTCACGTTTCGATGATGTTGAAGAGAAATGCACTCAATATTGCTGAAGAAAACGATGTCACGAACCGCGACCTCGTCGTTGTCATCGACGTTGTTGCTCATCCTCCTCCTCCTCCTCCTCGTGGTGGTCGTCGCCCACTGTGATGTCATCGTGACACTTGCTACTAGAGATGTCTCTTATCGTTCAGAAGAATCTTTTAAAAAACGATTGATTAAAATGAACGAATGAACTTATTCAGTCAATCGTTCATTTCGTTTCATAGATCGCAAATAAATTGATTTAGTATTTTGTAAGTTTTTAAAACATGTAATTAAAGTAAATTGACCGGCATAACACAGTTATGTATATCTTTAATGAACAACTGCAATGTTGTCTGATTTAGTTCACGAACTGAAAATACCAACACTATTCGCTATTTTATTGGTGGTCTACAACTGGCATTTGGGGTTGGGGCTGGCACAAACACTCACACACACACACACACACGCAACGCCATGTATCAATTTTCGTTTTGGTTTCGCTTCTATTTACTTTTGTTATTGAAATTCCCATGAATTGGTTTGCTCATTTCGATTTCAATTTAGCGCAAAAATAAATACGTGTGTATGTATGTATGCATGTGCCACTGTGTGTGTGTGTGTGTGTCTATAACTGAAAATCAAATGCGAGAATTGGCAATTCTCTTTGAGATGTATCTGTGTGTATTTAAATTTCCATTTTAATAAATCTAAAAGGCAAATAAATCATTTGCACTATTGTGGAATCGTGACGCAAAGAACTTTTTGATTTGTTCATAAAAATAATTTTTTTATTTCATATACAATACATAGAAATTCCAGCTATGTTTAAATATTTCTGTTTTATTAGTTAAGCTTTTATTATTATTTTAAAGTCAACAATGCATTAATTAAATTTTCTGTATATTTTGACAACAAATAAAAGATTTGTTTGCTTGCTCATTCCACTATCTAAGAATTTAAAGTTTAAGCACTTAACACATATACACACTCTTGGTAGTGTGTATTTATCATGTTTATAGCCGGAACTACGTTTTATACTTATATTAGAATGTGAGTTGTTGTCAAGAGTTTTATATTTCAAGACTATTAAATAACATGAAGCCCGAAGGAATCAATCGCAATACGCTTCACAGAACATATGTATGTATGTATGTAAATAAATATTTAAATATACATGTGTGTATGTATGCACTACGGATACTCATATCTATTCAGCCAGTGGAGAGTCGACTATTTGTACAGTTATATCTCTATAATCACACAAACATACGTACATTCGTTAGTGTCTTTGTTTGTATTTAACGAGTATAGATTTAATTACTAGGAATGTTTGAAGAAACAAGGGAACAGTCGGATCGGAAATGATTCGTTAGGGATATGTCCACACGTACTGGAGTTCTTGAGGGTCTCGAAACGTGTTGCACATTTTAATTGCATTCAATTTCAACTACACAATTCATTTGATTTCTTTTAACTCTATTCAAAAGAAATGCAAGCAAAATCACAACAACAACAAAAGCAATCACAACAAAGCAAAGCTATAAAAAGTAATGCAAAGACAAAATTATAAAAATAACTCGAACTCACACTTACACATGCATATGCAAATAATATGTGTGCATGTTTGTGTGTACTTATGAGTATTCACTTTATAATTATCAGAAGAAGCAAAAAGCAAAATAAAAATGCAAAAAAAAGACAAAACAAAACGAAACGACAAACAAGAAACAAAATGTTTGTGCACGAATGTTGTTGCTTTTGCATTTTCAAGTTTGTCTTTGGTATTTAATTCGCACAACAATAACAATTGATGTGTGAAAGCGAAGAGAGCTAAACACCAAATACATGAAAAATACAGTGAACAAAACGTGTTTCAAATTTAAATTTGTTTGAATTTTTGAATAATTTAAGCAATGAAAAATCAAAAACAAAAAAATATGGAAAATAACTACTTTTGTCGGAGAAAATACCCTTGACGGTATTTTAGCTTTATACGTTATTCTTTATTCAGGAGACTTAAAGAGAGAGAGAGAGAGAGAGAGACAGAGAGCACTTAAGAGATGGATGTAATTGACGATCTCAACTCAACTCCTAATTAATAAAATTTCTACGTGTGCATTTATTAAATAGGTTCGGAAATGCCCATTTAATGTGCTGCACATTTCACTATAAAAATGATAGGGTATAAAAACCAGATACGCATGCATAGAGACAACAATAAAACGAATCAAACTAACGTAAGTGACAAAGACAACAACGACGCGACGCCGGCAGAGCCAACCAGCTTGTCGACTTCGAAGCGATCGCTGCCGGCGTTGTAATCACGCAAACATACATATGCACATACGCACACACAAACATACACACACACTTTCAGATACGTACCGGCACGCACTTTTTCAATTTGTTATTATCTCGCTTTCGCTTACAACTTGTTGTTGCTTTTGGGCGACGCGACGCTTGTCGCCTTGTTTTTGTTTTCCTTGTTTTCTCTGTTGTTTTGCTGCTTGCGACGTCTATCTCACGAAGTCTCTGCATTTGTCAGCCTGCTGTTGTTGTTGTTCTCGCGGCTAATACAATTTTTCAATGAGTTGTGAATTGTGTAAAAACTCTATAGATACATTCATAAACAAAAAAAGATACATATAAAGATATGTACATACATATGTACGGCCAAGTAGCTGCAAATGCATGCATGTAAATATAGATGAAGAGAAATATACATATAATATTCACACATTCATGCTGGGTCGTGTATTGATCGAAAGTTACTAATTTGGTGATTTTTAACGTGATTTCATAATATTTTTAAATGTCAACTTTTTTAACAATAATATTAATATTTATTTATATTCATTAGCAGTTTAATTTCAATAGTTTTATCTTATCTACAAGTCGAGTTTTGTAGAGTTGATCGATAAAGCCCCGAGAGTTTACAGCTTTTAAAACACATTGTAATGGCTGAAATTATACTGCATATACGACCATATACAACAGTTCCAAGTCGAGTGTTGACGTGTTCCCTTTGTGCCTTCTTCTTTTTGTTGTCTACCACTTGTGCTATTGTTAGTCGTGTTTCTCTGTTTCACTTCCCTTGTGTATTTGCTCTTGGTGGTGTTTGTTTATGTGGAATTTGATACGACAACGACTGGCAAATTTGTATTAATTGTGTCTCGGTGTTATAGAAAAAACTTTAGAAACACAATTAATGTGTGGCATATCATATGTTCTTTCAAGCTAATGATGTTTTTTTATAGCAACATTGATGCATTTCATCATTAATCAATTTCACGGTTCTCATCTGTTTCATTTGTTTTCTTTTTCTGACAAAATTGCTTTTTAATTTCTACCTTAAGCCCTTATATTGTATTTCTATTGCGTCATGCCCAAGACCAGTTCCAGAATTGGAGCAAACAGTTGGCATTTCAATTAGAAATGTACTCGTAACTGGTTCAAGCGCATTAACAGTTTTAATCATCATCCACATCTCACACGATGACCAGGGCTGCAAATGTATCTTGGTCCAGCCCATTTCCTCGCCAGCCTCTTTTTTTTTTTTGCTTTCCTCCTTCTCAGTTCGTTCTCATCTTTTGTTGCAAAATTCTAACGCTATGCTTAATTAGCCTTTAACTGGAAGTGACTAACGACTTTTCTTGTTGTTTGTTGCCTGAAAATTAATTGTCGCAGACAGGCAGGCAAACAATAGAAACAAAAGAAGCACAAGGCTATATTGATTTTTTTTTTGTTGTTGTCTATGTGCAACTTTTATACATCAAAAACATACACACATGCACATACAGTGGACCACTAATGTCTTCATACACCCTAACTTTGTCAAATGTTTGTATAATAAAACAGATTAGTTGCAGATTTCTTAATTTAAAATAATAATTTAAAAATTTCTCAAACGCCATTTTCTTGCATGAAAAAAAGGAAAAGGGATTAAAATAGTAATTTTTAGCAATATACAAAAAATCTTAAAAATACTGGCGAAGAGATTTTTGAAAAAAAATTTCGCATTCACTCTTAGAATTGTTTGAAAAATGTTTCTGCACCAAAATATTTTTTTTTAAAAATCGAGCAAATAAGTTGAAAAATAGAATTTTTTAAAATTAAAAATTTTCTATGTTAATGGGTTAAAGAAATGTTTGTATCATTCGAACAAAATTTTAATGAATAAAAGAAAAATGTAAAAAACCTGCATCAAAACTTTTTTATTATAAAAAAATTTGACAAAGTTAGGGTGTATGAAGACATTAGTGGTCCACTGTAAGTAGTTATGCGAATGGTCGCTCTCGATAACCTCGATTGCCTCCTCCTCCCCCACCTTGTACATATGTTTTGGTGGATATCTTTGCACGTTTAGAAATTTGTCGAGGAGAACTTCAAGCTCTAGAAAACATAAAACTGTCATTTTGAGTTCAATGTGCGTAGCACGAGATAGTGGGTAGGTCTGCCATTTCGATAAATGTCAACGTTCCGCGTATGTATGTATTAGGGTGTCCCTTATTTGGTCAAAGTCAATATTTTTAAACGCATACGGGCTGCTAGTTCTGTTCTTTAGGTCCTAAAGCACTCAGAAATAAATTTTTACCTCAATCGGAGTATGATAACCCGTGCCGACTTGGATCGGAAAATTTAAAGATTATATGGGACAAAAAAAAATTTTTTTTTTTTTTTTTTAATTTTTTATTTTTTTATTTTGTTTATTAGGTCCTAAAGAACTCAAAACCAAGTTTTCACCTTAATCGGAGTACGATAACCCATTCAAATTTGCATCAAAACATGAAAAATCATCGAAAAATGTATAATCAGTGTTAAAATACTGTTTTTTCATGTTTCGATGCAAATTTGAATGGGTTATCGTACTCCGATTAAGGTCAAAACTTGGTTTTGAGTTCTTTAGGACCTAATAAACAAAATAAAAAAATAAAAAATTAAAAAAAAAATAAAAAAATTTTCTTTTGTCCCATATAATCTTTAAATTTTCCGATCCAAGTCGGCACGGGTTATCATACTCCGATTGAGGTAAAAATTTATTTCTGAGTGCTTTAGGACCTAAAGAACAGAACTAGCCCGTATGCGTTTAAAAATATTGACTTTGACCAAATAAGGGACACCCTAGTATGTATGTATGTTTGTAGTTTCTCTGAGCTCTGTTCGGTTCGCTTGAAGTCAAAAGTGCACACACTAAAGTGAATTCGCTTTAATTGAATTACAAAAGTAGCAAAAATTGCGAGCGCGTTTATTAAGTTAGCTTTTAATGGTGGCTCAACGGGTGGCGTGTTTAAGGGGCAAGGTGGCATAAGAAAGAAAGAGAGGGAGAGAGGGGTGGGTGTGTTGGCGCTGAGACGCAAGCTCGATGGCTGTGGTTCGTTGCACGCCACGGCACAGCGCACAGCAGCAGTACAACAACAACAGCAACAACAACAACAGCAACAACAACAACAGCAACAATCAACGAAATAATAACTAAGAACAATGAGTGCATAAGGCACTCGGCATGCAAAAAGCAACCAAAGAAAGCGCAGTGTGCACTAAACTTTGCGCTAAATCTAAGCATTATATTAAAAGAGTGTTTGTTTGTGTGCGCCCAAGCGTCACAAAAGACGCTGCCAAACCCAGCAACAAAAGCCACACCAACTATACACACACACACACCCGCATATGTATATACTTATACTTATATGGACACAAGTATGTAGAAATGACTGCACTTTGTCTGACGGTGTTGCCACTTGGCTGCTGTCTGTTGGCTGTAAATTGAGTGGCAGCACTTGTCGTCGTCATCCGTCTCGAGTTCTTTACACGTGTCTGTCCCTGCATATGTGCGTGTGTGTGTGTGTGTGCTTTTCTTGTCTTCATTGTGTTTGCATTCCCTTTGCCGCTTTTAAAATGCTCAATTAGACGCAAAGTGGCCGATGAGCCGGCCGGCTGGCTGACGAAGTCGAATAGATTAGAGGCAAAATACCCCCAAAAACACTAGTGGCCTGGTTAGCAGTAATTTCGGCATACATACATATGTACATATACTCGTGCATTTGCAACAAAGCAAATCAATAACAAAACGACCACCAAAAATAAACTTGTTTAAAAACAAAAAAAAAAACATTTTTGTTGCTGGGTTTTTGCATTTCTTGTTCTTGTTTGTAGTTTGTGTTTTCAACTCATTTTTACGCTTTTGCACACACCAAATCCAAATACAGGTCACAGCGAATGAAAATACACAAACAAACATTCATTGCTCGGCTCGGTTTGAAGGGGCTTACAATTCGTGCTGATTCCTTAGCTGGCCGGTATTTTTAGTAGCCAAAAGGCAAAAGCAGCTGTGAAATTGTCGTTGAGAATTGAAATCCAAGTCAAATAGCACACATACATGCATACATACACACATGGATACAAAAATACACAGTTAGAATTGCGCTAACAACTTGTTCTTGGAGCATTTCGTACGTTTTTTTTTTTTTTTCAAATTACATATAACGGTAAGGGTATTTTATGACTTTAAATGTTTGTTTGTACATTCTTTTGCTTGTTTAGTAGTGCGCTAAATTTGCAACGATCCGTGAATAACTCAATCATAAGCAGCATTTATTTGGAAAAGAAATTTACATTAAAAGCGTCAGATTAAACATCATACTAAAGTTAACACAATTAAGCACACCGAAAATGATGCGATATCGCCATTTGCGACTTCCGGCTCTTTTCCGATTGCACAACACCCACACACAAACACATACATACACATTATAAAATTAACGTGTTTATTTTGTTACTTTTCGGATGCTCGTATTTCTGTTTAGGGGAAACTCGTATGAATATGATCATTAAAAGAGAAAGGAAACACAATGCGGACAGTGCAGATTGCCGACAAGGTCGTCCGAATTCATTCACACTTATTGTTTGAATGGGGCAAATGGCAAAACTGCTACTTTGTTGCTGCTGTTATCAAATTGATGATATATTTTTCTCTACAAAAATACACGATAGTATTTAAATGAGATGTCACAGAAGAGTGACAGGGACACTACTACTTATCTCTTTTGCCTGACAAGTAGGATGATAAATGAGAGACAGCCCTGTGCATGTGACGGTGTCTGTGGGATGGTCACTCTATTCACAATGGTGCACGCTGTGAATTCAAGTGAAGAGATTTGCACTGCTGTGCAGCTGTTTTCGCATAGGAGTTTTAAATTGCGCGCACAATAACGCGTCGCCGTAATTGTTTTCTTACAATTGGAGATGTGCACCTGTCTGACTACGACAGGTGATGTTTTTTTTATTTTATTTACTGTTGCAAGGCAAGGTAACCACTGTACGCCCACGCAATGGTTTGTGTTCTTGGCTTTTATCTATGCCTTACATTGATTTTCAATAAATTTCATGTTTCGTTTCAAATGGCTTTGACTTGAGTGACGCAAAGAGGTAAAGGTAAATGCTTGTTTATTTTTTGCACTCACTGTTGGCCTCGAGTGCTTTCGCATAACGGTGATGTGTGCTTCGTACTTGACTAGGTCATCGGCATGTCGCCATGTTGCTGTTGCTTTTGCTGTTATTGTTGTTGTTATCGTCATCGATGGCATTGCGATGACACTAATACAATCAATCCGTTGGCTTGTTTACCTACCGCCTGCCGATTGTAATTGGGTGGGCGTACAGGCAGTTGTTGCCATTGTTAATTGATATTGCTGGCACAATAAACTGATATCGTCATTGAATACGGGTTCAAGTAAAGGCAACAATCCCCAAATAAATATTTATTAATTACATTTCAATGATTTGGACACTAATTGATCCATCAAGTGTTTATATGGCAGCCGATAACTAGACGTGACGCCAATATTAAATATATGTAGTATCAAGGCGCCACAGAAGTGGACGTTATCAGTTTTTATGGCGATTTAATTTGATTTAAGTGCGATTAGTGCCCGCAGCTACTGTAAACAGCTTTAGCATGTAGACTTTTCGATTAAAATTGCTTATTAGTTGTCATTAACGGTTAAATTGGTTTCATATATCATTATTGGACACATCTGGTATTCTATCGGCAACTGCACGTCGCTCACGATTCTCTTGAAACAACAATTGCAGATTCATTCGACAGCAGCTCGAGATAACACGAAGATCGAGTTTGCAATGAAAACGTGACGAACCGTAGCTCATCGTGAAATTAAATCAATTTGCAATAATTTCTAAATTCATCGATAGCTGATCGATTTTTATTTTTGACTCGGCAAGTAAACAAACACAAGCACATGTGTGCACATACACACACACACACATCTACATAAACTTATCCCAGCAAACATTTGGGCGATTGTACAGTCGTCCATCGCCGAAAAGAGTCTTCTGCGAGTCGAGCAGGAGATCAATAGAAGATGAATCTTCCCAGACGATTGTTTAGCGATAGAAAACTGTCAATCGATGTTTAGAGATACCAAAAACACCAAAATAAGCTCCACGTCAATTCAGATATTTGTTAGTACTTCGAAGTGTTGGTCCCGTAGCTCACTAGCTAAGATTGCCGACCAGTCATACTCCGAACTTTCAATGTTGAGGTTCGATTCCCCGCTGTAACATAATCTGCTTTGACATAGAAAGCTCTTTAGTTGGCGCGTGTCTCTTAATAACAATAAATTAATCAAAAAAAAATAATTGTCAAAGGGTCGTCTCTCAACCTTTTTCTTTTTTAGAAAGTAAGCCATTTTCCCGAATCTTCTTAGGAGAGTCGCGGAAGAGTCGTTTGGAAGACTCACAAAAGAGTCTCTCTGAAGTGTCGCGGAAGTGGCTCACTCTCTAACAAAAGGAGATCAAAAAGCGATAAAAAGGCGATGTCGCCTCAAACTTCTAGGCGACTCGCCTGAGACTCTCTGGCGATTAAAAATGTTTGCTGGGTACATGCATGTCAATTTATGCGATTGAACAAGATGTGAAAGTGAAATGCCGGCTAAATAAACGGACAGGCGACAAGCAAAAGCAATTTCTTTGTTATGCATACATACGCACATACACACATGCAAGCACCCATATGTACATATGTATGTGCGCAGCTAATTTGCATAAGCTGCGACTAGACATGTACTTGCTTGGAGCTGTGTTAGTGCCAAAGTGTTTAATTACAGCTGATGCTGGAGATTTGTACAAGCCATTAATGAGAGATTTTAAGCGAGGCGACGTTTACTTATCAGTGAAATGGAAAAGAGGCGTACTTCTTCAACATTACATGTGCATTCCATTAAGGTCTTTATTGTCCATTCATTCTCCAAAATATTACGTAAATTTTAATGTAACTAAAAATTTAGTTTTTTTATATTAGTATGGAAATGACGTTGGCCTTTTTAGTGAAAATACTTACAGCAGCCGCGTGCTGCATTCGCTCTCTTTGCCGCGTTAGTTTCTCTTAAGTGCGCTCTCTGAGTTGTGCGCTGTTCATGCAACTCTGCGCTCATCTGTTGTCTATTGTGAATTTTACCTTTGCACATGTGTATGAGTGTGTGCGTGTGCACCTACCGCATAAATTAGTGCAATTTCCAAGTTTAATTAGTCGCGTTGTCGTTTGCACCCAAATACGTTCTTAAAAGACAAACAAAAGCCAAGGCGGCGGTTTGTCATGTGGAATTCACGTGCATAAATTATATATTAGCGTCAACTAAAGGTTCTTGTCTGCCATTAATTATGCAATAAATCCAATTTCAAGTCGCCTGCATTTTGCATGAGAAGTGTGTTTCAGATTTCATGTTTGTGTTTTTACTTTCATTCTGTTTTTTTTGTGTGCTTTGGAGGGCTTTGTTTTTTGACTAGGAAAGTGCGTACCAGCCTAAAGAGCGTACCAATAACATTTTGACGTCAGAGGCGCCAATGCCAAAAGTGTATTTTGTTGTTGTTATTGTTGACACGCTGATGCGAAGGCGGCCCAAACAAGCAAAATAAAAATTATAAATAGCTTACAAGTGACGACAACTTTGGACTGACAACGCGTGTTAGTTTTTTTTTCCCTTCTTGAGGGGAAAAATAACAACGAAAATCAATAAACTTTTGTTGCCCCAAAATCATTGCTGAATTTAGACGTGTATATTTATTAAAGTCTTCTTTCTTTTGTTTGTTGCAGGTTGAAGCTGGCGATGTTATACTAAAAGTCAATGGCATCGATGTGCATCGCTATACAACGAAGGAAGGCAAGTGACATTTGATGGAGTATATCTGATATTTATATCCTGACAGAGTGGACAGTTGTCGCTGAAGATCAGCAGTGGGCACAAGAACAACAACTACAACAACTTCAACAACAACAGCTTTTTTATGATGGTCATAAATTTCAAGTGTCAATGTCAAGCTGCTCCTATGTTGTTGTTGTTAGCTTGCTCGCTCGTTGTTGTTGTTGTTACAATCAAGGCAACGAATAGGCAGAAATAAGGCTGGGAGCAGCTGCTGCTCCCGGAGCCACTGCGTGCCCACCGCTGCTTAAGATCATAAAAACGATCTGTCCACAATTGAATACTCTGCAAGGGTATCAAATCGTTTTTCTAATTTATATTAATATGGTATCTAATTTCAGTGCTCAAATGTCTGAGGCTGTCGGAGAACTTAGTAACATTGGAGCTGAAACGAGGCAAGTTATTATTAATTGTATTGCCTAATTTATAATAACATAATTTCACTTTGTCACACAGATCCCAAGTTGAAGGCGCGCATTAAAGAGCAGTTGGCCAACACGCAGAGTCCGCATTACGTGGACATTGAATCTCCCATCAATATCTACGACTACAGCAGCAGTGCGAACGCCTCGCCGAAGCATCAGCGTCATCTGAATAAGGGCGCGACCACGCCCACAAATGCTGGCTCCCCGGCGCTGAGGTACAAGTCACCCACGCATTTGCCTTCGCTGCGCCAGAATTCGCCGACAACAACAGCGGGAATACAAACAATTGCAGCTGCATCGTCGTCGACAACAACAACAACGCACACACACAGTCGCAACTCATCCGCCAGCTCGACCAAGATTCAAATGGTTGAATCGACAACGATCACAACGAGCATAAGCAACAGTAACATTGCCACATCTCCAACAGCGGCTGCAGGTTGTGGTGGCGGTGGTGGAGACGCCACATCGCCGACATTTCGACCCTCACGCATTCCACAAGCTCTCAAATCGGTCGCTGCCCCCAAGCAGATGCCACAGCTGCAGTCGCCGCAGCATAAGCGTCCGCGGCCATCACAAATCCCAACAAAAGCAGCCAACGGCAACGGTGTCCAGCAGCCTCCTCCTCCGCTCCAGCACTCGAACAGCTACAGCGGCAGTCCGGCCGTAACCCGGCAACGTTACACGGATCGCGAGCCGGAGCCGGAGCCAAATTCGGCGCCACCTCAGCCGGCAAAGGCGCCACGCTTCGAGGCATATATGATGACTGGTGATCTGATATTGAATCTGTCTAAAACGCCTCAATCCAGCAGCCTGCTCACGGCCCAAGCCAAGAAGGTAATCCTTAAAAGAAAAAAGTCAACATGTCAACATGTGGCTCTTTATTTAAAAAAAAAAAAAAAATTTTATTTAATCATTTTATTTTTAATTGTCAAGGTCTTTTAAATTCCGTTTGAATGATGCAAAAATTTCCTTAACCCATTAAGTATCCATTAATAAATTCGAATTTTTGTGAACGTCAACTTTTTCATCTTTTATCCTTGATTTTAAAAGAAAATATTTTGATGCAAAAAATTCTTGAAACAATTCAAAGAGTAACTGGCAAAAAAAATTTCAAAAATATATTTGCTAGTATTGTTTATGATTTTTTGAAAATTTACTAAAAAATACACTTTTTGCGTGAAAAGTAGAAAAAAAGGGGTTAAAATTGTAATTTTTAGGATTTTCAAAATATTAGCAAAAATATTTTTAAAATTTGTTTTTGGAGTTACTCTTTGAATTGTTTCAAGAATTTGTTTGCAACATTCAAACGGAATTTAAACGACCTTTCCAAATAAAAATTAAATTATTAAGAAAAATCTTTCTTTTTTTTTTGATGAAGAGCCACATGTTGATAAGGTGACTTTGTTCGCTGGCTATATCAATGGGCAGTACTTTTAAATGCTCTATTAACTTGTTTCCACAGTTTTGTTTAATAAATTGCCAACTAATCCCCAACTTGTCTTTTCTAGGTGGACAGTTTGCGAGACTTTCCCAAACGCAATCTGGCGAATGCACGTGCCAATGGCGCCTTAGCACCACGTGCCTCGGGCGAGTCCTCGCCCACATCTTCCTCATCGGTGGACTCGCCCACCAACACGGCCAGCTCGGATTCGATGAAACGGGATGCCAAGTTGCAGCGTTGCCAGCAGCAGCAGCAACAACAACAGCAACGCGACAGCATCAACAATAGCTACAATCGTCGGGATTCGTTGACCAATGATACGTTGCTGATGTGCGAGGAACTGGAGCGGGATGAGGATGCGACAGTTGACTACGATGACAATAAACGGCAGCAGCAACGTCAACAGCAGCAGCAGCAACAACAGCGCTATCGACAACAGCAACAACAACAGCAGCAACAACAACAGCAGCAGCAGCAGCGTTATGAATACTACCAAAACGAGGAAGAACTGGAGGCGGATCCGGAGGAACGTGAAGAGGATCAAACACATTACGACATCACCAACATCGAAACGTATCAGAGTGGACTTGGTCGAGGCGACGAGGACGACAGCGATCGCCAGTGTCTGGTCGATGAGGACGACGACGATGAATACAACGAGGAGGACAACGATGCCGGCGATGAGGAATACTCGACGAATTCACTGGGATCTGGCTCGGGCTCCGCCAAGCAGCGAATGCGTGCACTGAAGCAACGAAGCGTTGCCAGGCAGCAACAGCAAAGGAATCGCGATGCCATCGATTGTGCTGGACGGGCCACGGCTGGTTATTCCGCCTCGACATCCAACTCATCCGGCACAGTCAAGAGCGAGGCTGTCCTGGGCTTGGGCCAAGACGAAACATCCTTCTCAGTGCCAACGTCACCGATCTCGCTGTCTGCGCCTCTCATTGACAAGGAGACGGCCAGCTCGGTGCCCACGAGTCCAGAGCCCAGCTCATTGGCCGGCGAGTCGAGTAATAATGCTGCTGGCAGTGGTGCCGTTGTGGTGCGACGCCACAATGGGCATGTGGTGCGGAAGTGCGACGCCGCCGGCTTTCGCACCAGCAAATCCGAGGATCATCTGCAGCAGATACAGCGCGAGGGCATTGCGGCTGTGATACCCATCGATATCGATGAGGATGTGAATAGCTCGCTGAATACGCTGCTGGATACACGCCACGACTCGGAGGATTCGCAGGTAAGAGCGATGTATCCAAGTGGATATATATCTATAGGTCCCTTCGACTAGCCGATAAACCAACAAACTGTTAGACAGAGATTACTGTGATTACTCCCAGAAACCCAAGAACACGCACAGTGCCATGATGTTGTCTGTAGTTGAAATTTCCTCCCTTTCGAAGGATTTGACAAAGTTTTAGATCTATTGTGTAGTTAGTGTATCTATTAGTATGTGTGTATCATTCAATTTTGCGTTTTTCCACGTACTTAAAGAAAACCATTCATAAGATATGTGTATATATCATGAACTGTATCTAAATCATCCTAACATACTTCATAACATTTGAATTTAACCATATTTTCGTAGTAACTTTACTTACTCGTTACTCGTTACTTGTTACTCGTTACTCTTTGCTCTGTATTTTGTTTGAACTGTACGTAATTGAGCAGAGTTGTGTCTATAAACATTGTCATTGCTCTTTTATTATTACTATGATAGTCATTATCATTCAAAAAAGGAGTGATAATGATGAAAACACATTTCATTGATATTGAAAAAATCAATGAAGCGATTTAAAAGTATAAGTACGGAATTTAAGTAATAAGTGTCTTAAAACCAGCGGTGGGCACGAAATCTGAATTCGGGAGCACAACAACTACAACTACAACAACAGCGAGTCTTTTGTGCGACCGCTGCTCCCGGAGCTACTGCGTGCCCACCGCTGCTTAAAACAATTCCAAAAATAACAAAATTCACTGTGCTATTTAGATACCAAATGTAATTGATCGTATTTTTTATAAATTTGATATTCCTGTAGATTTAGTATATAAATAATTCCAAAAATAAAAAAATTTTCTGTACTTTTTAGATAGCAAATATAATTTCTAGTATTTTTTTTTATAAATTTGATATTCTAGTAGTTTAGTATATTTTTCAAATTAATATTTGTAAATCATTATAATTTAATGACAATATAAAAATGTTAATAACGATTAATTTTGTAATTATAATTGAAAATCATTTCTTAAATTTATATTTGTGATTTTTCCTAGCGTTACTTTTTATGACTATGGATTTAAAAATTAGTAAATTAGACACAACACTGCCAATTGACTTATACTATGTATATTTAACAACTTCTATCTTGTCTATCTTTACTCTCTTACCTTGTGTTCTACTTTCTTTCTTTCCTTCCTTCCTTCTTTTCGTTCACTCTGTTGATTCGTATTTTAAACTAAAAACTTGTTATACGCATATGCGCAATTTCTTAAACACACCTCGCGCGCTTCTCTAGTCGACAACAACAACGACAACAACATCAACATCGGCAGCTACAATTTTGAAGAACTCGTCGCCGCCATCGACGCTGAACAACAACGAGATCGAGAAGACAAAACACAGCAACAATATTAATAATAATAATAATGCAGTAACAACAACAATAGCGACAACGACAGCAACAACGACAGCAACAACTAGTCGAGGCTGCAGCAACAAATTAAACTATATTTTACGCAAAAAGGTTGCCACTTGTTAAGCATGGCATGCTATAAAAAAAAACAAAACAAAACAAAAAATATTAATTAATGTAATTTTTATGTCATCATTTATGATTTGCAATTTCTTGTGTTGTTGCCTGAGCTTTGTCGCCAAACGTTTGTATGTAGCTAAAAAGTAGTTAAAAACACAAAAATAACTGAGAAACTTTTCAAAACAAACGCTTAAAATACACACAGACAAATATACAGATATATGTGATATATATCAGATATATATCTTAAATCACCAACACACACAAGAAGACACAATTGCCATTGTTTTTAGGGCTCTTCAGATTGGGAATATATTCAGCGCTAATTTGACAAATCAAGCATATTATAGACATATACAAATATACATATATGTATATGTACATGCATATATTGATAGCCTCTAATTGACCTATTACTAATTTGTGATCTTTTACTGCAGGCATCGAATCGTGATCGCATCGTGTGGACTTACAATGCGCCATTGCAGCCGCATCAGTTGCAACAACTGCAACAGCAGCAACAACAACAACAGCAGCAGCAGCAACAACAACAACAACAACAATACTACGGTCAGCAATCGCATTCAAATTCACATTCAAGCTCCATTAGCTCATCGCCACAAAATTCGGCAGCCGGCAGCCCGGCATCGCCCACATCGGTGTCCTCCTCGGTGATGTCCTCGTCGGGCTCCAAGAGCGCACATCAACAACATCCACAGCAGCAACAGCAGCAGCAGCAGCAACAACAACATCAACAACATCCACAGCAGCGAGAACAATCAACTGTTGGCATGCCGGGTCTGTTGGGCTGTTCCAATAATGGTGGTGGTGCTAATGGTGCTGGTAATAGTTGTGGTGGTAGTGGTGGTGGTAATGGTAGTGGTGGTGGTGGTGGATGTAGTGGTGGTGGTGCTGGTGGTTTTGGCAACGATCAGAGCGTCTCAGAGGCCATTTCAAATATCTCTAGTCCCGACTATCAAGACGACGATAACTTATTGAGTTCTCGCGATATTCTAGGCGGCATGGTACTTAGCGATCCCAGCGACTCGGACTCCACCATACTCGTCTCGGATGCGGCCTCCCAGCAGCGACAACAGCATCAACAGATCAAGCAACAGCTGCGCGCCCAACAACAACAGCGGGAGCGTGATCGCGATCGTGATCGGGATCGTGATCGCGATCAGTCGGAGCACAAGTTGGTTATACAAGTGCGTGGAATGGACAATAGCAACACGAGCAGCGTGACACGTTCGGAAGATAATGATGGCAACACAGTAACCGAGGAGCCACCGACAACAATGGGAGCACGCGACGGCTCGCCGCCTGTGTCCGATGATGGCAGCGATGTGGAGTCGCTGCACTCGTATCACTACTCGCCCAAGGCTGTGGACATGCCCTCGGCCATTCGCCTGGCCAAAAGACTGTACTCCCTCGACGGTTTCAAGAAGAGCGATGTGTCGCGGCATCTCAGCAAAAAGTTGGTTACACTACACTCCTTCAATATCCAACACAGTACTAATTTTAAATCTCTTCCAGCAACGACTTTAGCCGCGCCGTGGCTGATGAGTATCTGAAGCATTTTAATTTTGAAAAGAAATCTCTGGATCAGGCGCTGCGCGAGTTTCTGCAGCAATTCTCATTGTCTGGCGAGACACAGGAGCGTGAGCGTGTGCTCGTCCATTTCTCGAAACGATTCCTTGACTGCAATCCCGGCACCTTTAACTCCCAGGATGCTGTCCACACGCTGACCTGTGCCATCATGCTGCTCAACACGGATCTGCATGGCCAGAATATGAATCGCAAAATGAGCTGTGCCGAGTTTGTGGATAATCTGGCCGATCTCAATGATGGCGAGAACTTTCCCAAGGATGTGCTCAAGTATTTGTATCAAGCCATCAAAACAAAACCATTGGAATGGGCGCTGTAAGCATAGATTAGACTAAAGATTCTCGGCTTAAAGTTGAAGCTTATTAATCGGTACAACTCGTTTTAGGGATGATGATGTGACTGATCCGCAACAGCAGCGGGCAAACAACAACAGTCCCTTGACTGGCGTCAGCCAGAATCCTTTCCTGGATGCGCCGGAATCCGCCACAGCCGTTGAGTACAAGAAGGGCTATGTGATGCGCAAGTGCTGCTACGACACCAGCTTTAAGAAGAGTGAGTTTCAATTGGTTTCGATGCTTCAAAATCAGGGATTAAAACCAAAACGAATATCGGTTTTAGTTACGGTTTCGGTTATGTTCGCATTTAGGTTTTCAGTCATCGGTTACGCAAAATCTTTGAATAACGGTTTCGTAACGGTGAACCGGTTTTTGTATGTTGCGGTTTTAAAATACGGGTATGGTTTTGGTTCACAGAAAACAATTTTTTTTGCAAAAATATAATTATATTAATAACATAATCAGCGGTGGTCCAGAAATCTGAATTCGGGTGCACAAAATAATAACAACTACAACAACAGCGAGTCTTTTGTGCGATTTCACGGCGTCGAAGAGGCAGAAAAATTAGTTGGGAGCAGTCGCTGCTCCCAGAGCCACTGCGTGCCCACCGCTGATATAATAATAATTATTAAAATGGCATTACTTTCTTAATGTTTGATTCACACATTTATTTTACAAATTCTTCAGTTGGATGTAGTTTAGTTACACTTTAACAATTTTAATATTTAATTAAACAAATTTATTTTATTTGAGCTAAAAAATATTTTTTTTCGGTTACGGTTTTGCTTAGGGTTTTAATTCCTGATCGAAATACTTATACTCAAATCTTCTATCTTTTATTTAGCACCCTTTGGTAAACGGTCTTGGAAAATGTTCTTCATCACACTGCGCGATCTTGTTTTGTATCTGCATAAGGACGAGCACGGCTTTCGCAAGAGTCAAGTAAGTCTCTCAAGCAGTCTCAGTTCAACCCTTGACTCATTTCTCTACACTTCACAGATGTCTGACAATCTGCACAATGCGATACGCATACATCACGCACTGGCCACCATGGCCAACGACTACACCAAGAAACAACATGTGTTCCGGCTGCAAACAGCCGATCAGGCCGAGTATCTGTTCCAAACCAGCGACTCGAAGGAGCTGCACTCCTGGGTGGAGACCATTAACTATGTGTGTGCAGCATTTTCAGCGCCACCGCTCGAAGGTGGCGTGGGTAGCCAAAAGCGTTTCCAGCGCCCGCTCTTGCCCAGTGCACAGACAAAGCTGCTGATGGTGAGTCCAAGACTCGCACATTGTGGCTGTAGATTTGTGTATAGTAATACTTTGATTTGCAGAAGGAGCAGCTGGAGTCGCATGAGCTGCAGGTGGCGCAGTTGAAGCACGAGTTGAAGGAGCATCAAAAGACGCCCGTGCCCAGCAAGGGATTGCCGCTGCAGAACTTTAAGGAGAAGGAGAGTTACTTGCAATATGAAGTGAGTTCAGATGTGATGACAATATACAGTCGTCGGATAAAGTATTTTGACAAAAATAAACTTAAATCTACTCGTAATTTGAACTTACTTCATGTAAATTTTGGCATCAATGGAAAGGTCATTTAAATTCCGTTTGAATGATACAAAACTTTCCTTAACCCATTGACAATTTCAAATTTTTGTAAATGTCTACTTTTTCAACTATTTTCCTCGGTCTCAAACAAAAAATGTCTTGATCCAAAAAAATTCTTCAAACAATTCTAAGAGTGACTGCAAAAATAAAAATTTCAAAAATCTGACTTTTTGTATGGGATGATCTCAGAAAAATGTTGTATGAAAAGGATGAAAAAGTAGCTAAAATAGTTATTTTGAGCAATTTTGAAAAAGTCATAAAAATCAGGGACCGTAACGATTATAATTTTTAAAAAATAAATTATTAAATAAAAGTTATTTGTTGATTTTTATCCAAAAAATTAGATGAAAACTCTTAATTTTCGATCTAAATAAAAAAATTATAAAAAAATAATTTAAATTTCAATTTTTATTTAAAAATTATAATTTAACTTAAATAAAAGTTGTTTTTCAATTTTTATTATAAAAATGGAAAATAAAAATTATTTTTCATAAAGTAAGTTAAAATGGCAAGTAGATTTAACTTTAGTTTTGTCAAAATACTTTATCCGGCGACTGTACTCTTGCAGAGTGTATTTTAATTTATTCCTTCTTGTTATTAATTCAAATGCATTTCTTTCTTCAGCTGCGTCGCTATGAATCCTATGTAAGCATTCTAACCGCCAAGCTAATTGCGGATCAGCAGCCTTTGGAGCTGCAATTACAGCAGCCAGTGCAGCCGACGCTCGAGGAGGACGCCGATACATTCCCTGTGAGCACGGGCAGCACGCCCACAACGCCACAAAGTATTCATACTCAGCAGCAGCAGCAGCAGCAGCAACAGTTGCCGCAGTCAACCAACAGCAGGTATAGTCAGCAACAACAACAGCAACAACGACCCAGGAACTCCTCATCTAGCGGCAATGCCCAGCAAGACATTGGCTGACGCGTAATGGGAGTTTTCTCAGCTTGTGTGGTTTAATGCAAATCTCCGCCTGTTTTTTGTTTTGTTAAATAATTGTTCCTTTTGTCTTGCTCTGTCTTCTGAGTTTTCCTCTCCGTGTTGTTTGTTCAGCTTTTGTTGCTTTGTTAAGCGCTTTGTTCTGTCAGTTATTTTTAATCATAGTTTAATTATATTTATGTAAATATTTATTGTGTTTTGATTTTGTTTGTGTTGCGTGTGTTCAATATGTTTTTCTGTGTGTCAGACCATGCCAAAAAAGCTTTAATCACAAATTAATAATATTAATCATAACAATTAATTCACAAAAAGCCTAATCTAATTAGATGTTTTAATTTTGTGTTTTTTAAAAACGAAAACCACACAAATTACTGTGAAAACTCAAAGAAAAAAAGAAAAATTAAATTTTTAAGCTGAAAAAAGTAAATTTCGCATTACTGAACTATATAGAAATTATAAACAAATGTTTTTGAAGCACTCGTAGCAAACGGAAATTTTGGCGTTTAAAAAAAAACAATTATTACAATTTAGTGAAAAAAAGGAAAGAAAAACACAAATGTGGTTAAAAAGTAGTAACGTTTAATGTTTATACATTGCCTAAAAGCATTCTAAATATACATTTAAATTGGAATTGTCGTTTTCAAAGCAGACAAAACCAAAAGAAAAAAAAGATAAAAACATTTTAAAGTAGAGAATAACAAAGTTATATGATTAGAGCTCTTTGAGACTTATGCGCACACACAAATACTAACTACATACATACATATTGGTTGTTTTTGTTAAACTGACCCAAAACACAAACACACACATACGTATACAGTGTAAACCTATATGTATAAGAATCATGCTAACAAGTGGACATTATTCCCCATGCCAAACACTCGTTTTACAGCATTTTCCTGTTCCGTTGCGTTCGTTATGTTTCATATCAAGCAAGCTAAAGATAAATATGAGAACGAAACCAAAAACGAAGAATTCTTGAATTTTACAGATGGTTCGACGGCGCCTGCTGTTGTCTCGCGCCCTGGCGGCATTTAATCTCCTATTTCAAAAGCCATCACTGAACATTTGATACTTGTATACATTTGCTTAGCAAAAACAAAAAACCAAAAAAACAAATACCGCACACACAACAAAACAACATCAACAACTGCAACAGTTGCACTGAACTTGGAAGGCGCTAAAACGACACAACTTATCTGCAACAACAACAACAACAAGACAAAGAACAACTCTCTTAACTCAATCTCTCTTAAATGGCTCGCCCTAAATGTGAGCAAGTCTATGCAAAATCTTAATGTTTGTTTTATTCACATATTGTCAACTGTCCCATTTGTATAGCTTGGCTGTATATACTTATTTATCACTCACCTTATTATTATTTTTTTTTCATTTTATATATTTTAAACCATACATCATGCAACATTTTATTTAATAAAAATAAGTGTATTAATATTGAATTCGATTTTCACTTGCAGAAAAGAGAAGAAAAAGAAATAATAACGCTTTTTCGTTTCGCTATTGATTTTTGATCATTTCAATCGACACACAACAAACAACACAATCACACACACAACGGCCAATTGGTAAGTGAAATGGAATTCAATTCAATTATAATTCAATTGACTTTTCAATACACATTTCTTTTCATGTCAAATGCAGCCCATGTTTACACACCACTCGCACACTAATACATCACTCACAACAACATACAGGAAGAGAGGATATTGGATGGGAAAGGGAGGGCCCAATCCTTGGGGAAGGGAGAGGGATAGCAAGATGGGAATATGGGAAGGAGAGAGAGATTCACTCACGCGTTGCGGCAGTGCCGTGGGGCGCCTAAACAGTCTGCCAATAATTCAGAATTTATGTACATTTCTTAAGCTACATAACATTATGATTATGACTTGTATTTGTAATTGTAATTGAAGTTGTTAAGGGTATTAAGGTCCTATTGCAAAATGGTCGTTCAACAGAAATCTCATGTCATAATCGATTGGAATCAATTGAAAATTTAATTTGTGGACCATTTGCCAATCATTTTGATGTTTTACAAAATTTCATTGATCCTTCCATTGTTTGGATAATGTATTTAATATAAATATACATATAACGCCTGTCGAATTTGTATGTATATCGAATCTGACTATATATATTTTGATACTTGCAAATTTTGCTGAGAGCAAAAAAGTTGCTAATAATCAAGTCAAGTCGTTACCCTCAGTTCTGACGTACAATAATAACAAATAACACTCATATGGTTTTACAAATACTATGTTGTATATCGAGGCTATATTGTCATAATCAAGCCGAGATCGCTTCTAACTTAAATATTGTTCGAGACTCTGCTGAACGGCTCTTTTTGTGTTCGTACCGAAAGGAGCAAAAAAAAAGAAAAACATTGCTTATTCACATTATATACTTATTATTTAAAATTAACATACGTTTAAAAAAAGTACATGCATAAAGAAAAACTTACATCATTACCTATGCTATCATTATAAATGATAAAAATAAATTATGAAACACTTTCTCTATATACATATACATATAATAATAATTAATGAAACTGAACAACAGCGAATTATGTCAAACGCAATATATAATTTGCCCTATTGGCCTTTTTGCAATAAGTAATTAACTTCTCCAATATTATGTACGGTTGCATATGTATTTATTTAAACAACAATTGGTTGATTACGCGACAAGTCCACGTAGTTAGAATATGAAATTATAATAAATCATAATGATAAAATAAAAAAAAGAGATCGAAGAAAAAAAACACAAATAAAGCAACAATAACTTTGAATACATACGTATGTATATTTTTTAACATATATTATTATTGTGTAATTATGTAAATGTAAACTGTATAACAATTGTTTATAATTATTTTTAACAATTCTATTGAAACGGCAATAAATTGAAAACGAAATAAAACAAAAGATTATTTGAAAACCCAAAACTTGCTTAAACGAGAAAACAGCCCAAAACTACTGATACTATATTTGATTCAATCACTGATTAATGAGGTGACACGCTTGATATGAGACAATTAAACACTTAATTGATAAGCTTTCAGTGCATTTTATATATTATATATGCATATACATACATACAATTAATAATATATGGCTAAGTGATCAGCAAACAATTAAAGAACATTGAATGAAAAAAAAACATGACACATTAAAAAACTTCCAACAAACTGTACGAATGTTTTGTGTATTTTACTCAGTCTTTAAAGTAAACGATGTGTCCGTCTCCTCCAGCATGTTCTCCAAGCGGAGTCCCAGCTGTCGTCGCTGGACATCAACCTTAAGCACGGATGCAATAATACGATCTCCAATGCTAAGCTCACAGTTGTTCATGTGGTTCTTATGTATGAGACCGTCTCGATCCACGCCGACGTCCACGAAGGCACCAAAGTGGGTAACGTTAGTTACCGCTCCTAGTTGGAGACAGAATCAGTTAACCGTTGGAGTACTTTACTTAAATTGAACTGCATACCTGTGAGGACATCGCCTATGCTGAGATCGTCCAGCCTCGTCAGGCCCTGCTTGAATAGCGGACGTTTGTCCAGATCCGCGCGGTAATCCTGAAACAGTTCCCGCTGCAACGCAACCAGCACAAATTTAACCTGCAATCAGTATGTGGAAATTAGTGAATATGTTTTAAGCCGGTAAAAACTGATTAAAATTTAAAAACCGTAACTGAATCCATAACTAAAAAAAACAATTTTCATTTGACCGAAACCTTAAACCCGAAAGTAACAGTTTCATTTATAAATGTTAATTTCGGTTTGTCATAAATAAAAAAAATAATAAAAAAAGGTTTTCTTTTTTTTTTAATTGTTATTTTAAAAACTACAAATAAGAGCTGGTGTAACTTTTAAATACAATTTTAAAATGTTTTATTTTCAATTTTTTATAAAAGTTAAAAAAAAAGGCAAAAATAAGTTAAGAAGAAAAATTTTGAACTGTTTAAATTTTTTCCGACTCATAACTCCCGTTTGCGATCTCTGATATTAAAGTTAAGTTTTGGTTGGCTTGAGGTCTGATATTTTGTTATTAGTTTTGTATTTTATTTGTGATTTTCCTTTTTATTTTTCATTTTTAAATTTGATTTTTGATTTTAATATTATTATTCTTATATTGTTAAAATAATTATTTTTTTTCAAAGAAAATTGTTTTTTTGTGAACCGAAACCAACCCGGTATTTCAATACCAAAACCGTTTACCGTTATGAAACCTTTATCAAAAGATTTTGCGTAACCGATAACCAAAAAACTAAATGCAAACATAACCGAAACCGTAACTGAAACCGATAATCGTTTCGGTTTTAATCTCTGGTTTTTACCAAAGCTTCGTCTCAATCTCACCCGTTCCATATGCAGCTTGTGTTGCTCGGCGAGCTGCTCGAGATTATTCTGAGCCATGGCAAACTCTTTGATGCGCTGCATAAAACCTGACTTCCCAATGTCCGAGAGTTTCAAGTCACATTTCTGTATGACACTGTAAAGGAGACGAAATTTTAAGAGTTTTAATTTATTATACGACAATATTGCTCTCAATTAAACATGGCGCCCCAAAAGAAGCTTAAGGAGCTCCAGAAACTATATGTAGATCGTTGGAACTATCCGCCAGCCCAAAAGCCGCCCAAGATTAAGTATATAGCTTGTGGAAAGAATCCAATATACGAGCAAAAGAATCTCTATACGCCTTGCTGGAAATCTCCTGGAGCAACAGCGGATGTACGATATGGTCCCTGTTGGGATTATCCGCCGGAGCGCTTGAAGCGTTATCCACTGCCGCCACCTTGTCGTGGCGCTACCATTCCGATTGGAGGTTTACAGCCCATCTTTGATAACTGCGAGACGCTCTACACTCGCTGCGATTTTCAACTGGAGGAGTGTGTGCATCAGCAGATACTTGTCGTCGAGGGTATGCTAAGGAATATGGAGCGCCAGCTGTCGGCCACTAAGGAGACCCAGATTAAGTTGGCAAAACAGATGCGTTACCAGGCCATTAGACGTCGTCTGCTGATCGGATCAGCCTGTGGCATCAAGATCTATCCGGAGTACTTGAGTCAGATGGCTGAGCAACGAGCCCTCTGCGAGTTCCAAAAGGGTTACAATGATATTAATGAATCCAAGTATGATTCTACATATAATCTGTAATGCGTCTTGGTCTCATGTTTCTCTCCTGCAGCTCTGGACTAGCAGCTAGTATTCTGGAAATCAGAGATTCCATGGCAGAGCTGCGAACCCGTTTGGACAAGTTGGACAGAACGCTGGAGAGTCCATTTCTATTGAGTCTGGAAGTTGTGCTGCAAACTATCCAGGATCTATACGATTATTTCTTTGAGGTGGCCCGCAAGCTCAAGACCTGGGCACAGTTGATAGATGCCGCCCAGGAGCACTCCCTGGATGATTATTTGGCATTGCTGCAGGGCAATCTTGACTTCGAGAGCTTCAAGCGCGCCGGCACTGAGCAGTGCACCTGTAAGCGTTGTAGTAACAAGAATCCCCTGGAGCCATATTTGCCCTGTTGGTGCCAAGGTCGAGATCGTCGGGATAAGAGCTTCAGACTCGTCTCCGACGACGACAAAACAGAAACACAACAGCAGACTAGCGACACGGCTAGCGATCCTGCAGTGAATCGTAGTGACACCTCATCGGTCCAGACGTAGATGGAAAAGTTGAGAGATGTATGAAAATCTGTTTAATTACCTGTAGTTCAATATTTCAAATTTCTGGAAAGAATAAATACATCTATATTTTGTGTGGTACTTACGCTTCGGCCAGTTTGTAGCTTTCCGGATGCACCCAGGTGCAGTCAAGTGGATTCTTTACCTTGCCGCCAATGCTGAGGGGTTCGATGCGAACGAAGCCGGCACACTGCACATAGGTCTTCTCACCAATGCTGCGCACCGACAACAGATCCTTGCGCGACTGAAACGGACCATTTTGTGTGCGATGCTCAATGATCTTCTCGGCCTTCTTCTCGGACAGACCTGCAATGTGTCTAAGCAACGAATTATTAGTCTAATGGATGTTTTCTTTGGGTAATTTTGTGACATACTTGAGGACACTCAGACTGGCTGTATTCAGATCGACACCAACGTAGCTAACACACTCGGAGACAACATCGTTAAGCGTCTCCGTCAGTGTCTTCTCGTTCACGTCGTGCTGATACATGCCCACGCCCAAATGACGTGGCTCAATCTTCACGTATTCACTCAACGGATCATTTAAGCGACGTGCAATGGACACTGTAATACAATAGATTAATTTTCTGCTGTGATTTGTTGACAAATTTTTAAGCCGCACCGGCACTAATCTCGTTTCTGTCCATGCTGGGAAACTCCTTGGTGGCAACACTGCTGCAGGAGTAAATCGAGGCTCCATTCTCGTTCACAATGCTGTAACGAATGCTCCGACCGTCGAGGATGCCCGCTTGGAAGAGCGACGACAGCCACATCTCAGTGTCGCGACAGGCGGTGCCATTGCCCACGGCAATGATGCGACAACTAAGGACAATAAGTTGATTAAATTCTTATCATAGTGATGTACAGAACTTAAAATCTTCGTACTTGAATTGGCTGAGCAGCTCAACAAGCTTCTGCTCTGCTCCTCTTTTATTAGCCTGTCGACCGTGCGGATAAATGACTCCTGTTTCCAGAACATCCGCTGTCTCTGAAATGAGAGCCAGTTTACAGCCGTTCACATAGCCCGGATCAATGCCGAGAATACGTTCCCCTTTAAGTGGCGACATCAACAAAAGTTGCTTCAGATTCTTGCCAAACACTTCAATCGATGCACGCGTTGCCTTCTCCTTCAGATCGGCTCGCACCTGACGACAAAGCAGCGGATGTACTACAATTAAATTCATTAATTAAAAAGCCAATTTGATTGCTGCCAATGCATTTACATTTCTTCGCAAAGCATTCGTCCAATGAGCGTGTGAACACCTCCCGGCGCAGTGGATACATCAGGCCTTCCGACAAATACTGATTCGATATGAAGCGTGTGAGATCATTCTTCAAGTAATCATTCGTCTCCACTTTGACGGTGAGAAACTTGTGCTTCTCGCCGCGATTAATTGCCAAGGTTTGATGTGGCTTTGTTGTCTTGACTTCTGATATAAAATTAAAGTAGTTTTCGAACTTGGAACTGTCCAGTTTTTTGTCAGTAATTCCAGCTGATTTGCTGGTTGTTGCTTTTGAAGAAGTCGTGCTCTTAGCCTTGCTACATTTCAGCACAATGCGATGCACATTTTGTCTGTAAATTGAATAAAGTTAGAGTAAAGTCTAAGCGTATACTCGAAGTTTGCACTTACAAGCGTCGCAGCTCTTCCAGCACACTGGTATTCTTGCTTATGTTGTGTATAATAATGTTACAGATTCCCGTCAATACCAATTCCTCGCTGGCCAAATCCGCGTTGCTTGGGTCCACAATTGAGGACAGCTCGACTCTCGGTGCTGTGCCGTACAGAAGACAATCCGCATACTGTTGCAGACCCAAAGCCTTGGCCCGTTCCGCCAGCGTGCCCTTGCTAGCCGGCTTGTATGGAGCGTAAAGGAACTCGAGCTCCTCATTCGTCTTGGCGCACATCAACTCTTCACGTATTTCCGTGTTAAGCACATTTTCCCGCTCCAACGCATTCACAATGTTCTCGGCCTTCTTACGCAAATCAACAATTTCCGTGTATGTGTTGCGAATGTCACGCAATCGATCTGGGGTTATATGATCCACCAAGTCGCGACGATACCTAGTAGAACACAATAATACAATTATAAGGATTACAAATTAGGATTTATAAAAGTACCGGCAAATAAATGGAATGGTGTTTTCATTCTCAAACAGCTGCACAATGTTGCGAGCTGCAGTATGCTGAATATGCTCAGTCTCGGCCAGAAGTTCGTGAATGTTCCAGACCTTACGTCGCTCCCAGAATGAGCTGCGTCCAGTGGTCGCTGGTACAGAACTTTGAGAGGCTCCATCTACTTCTGTTCGCGTCGCCAGAGGTGGAGCCACCTCTGACTCTGTCACGCCGTTGCTTGGATTCGATTCATTCTCTTTGTCCTTTTTCGCGCGCCTTTTTTTGGCAGCTGGAGCGTCACTAGAGCTGCCTTTGGTTTTGGGATCCGGCCAACGTTTCCTTGATGCACTCCTATTGTTTAATATATGTGTTGTCACTTAATACAAATTTAATTTTATTGTGTATTTTTATTTACACGCCGGATGCTGCAGTTGTTCCTGCGCGATCTACAGCCCGACTTCGGGCCTCTGCTGGCCTGTACTCATCATTGTCTTTTGATCCAATGGTCTCCTCATCGGAGTCGGACAACTCAATAACGATCGGTGCCTTCTTAGCTGCCACGCGACGCGGTCGTGTAGACATTGTTTCCTTGTTTAATAAACAAATCGATCACAAAAACGAAACCGCCAACATTAAGTGATTTATAAAATTGCACTCTACATAAGGTACAAAAATCATATGGCAACCTTGGCTAAGCTTGGAAAAAAAAAAGGTGGCAGCCATCAAGCCCAACGGATAACTCTATTTCAGATTTAACTCAATATTAAAAATTGAGGAAAATTTTAAAAATTTAGTTAAATTTGGATATGGAAAATGGTTTAATTTTGAAGCTAGAATTTCGAAAATTTTTAAGATTTGTTTGTAGTATTACTTACTATACTTCACCACGCGAAGGGTGTCGTTCACCAAACCAATTTTTAAATTAACTTCATTAGTTTAGAAAATTTACAATTTTCTTGGTTTTATGAATTTGTAAGTATAATTCTTTAATTCATATTTTAAAAATAATTAATTTTATTAGAGAAATTACATGGGACCAATTTCTATCGATAAAACAAACGTGATAGGTCGATAGTAAATCGCACGCAGAAATCAGCTGTGCAGATGCAACAGCTAACAGCTGGCATTTGAGTGAGCGGCATGTTTTCGCGACCGTCCGTTAACTTAAAGAAGCAAATTATTCAATAAAAATGTTGCAATATACATTAATCAGTGGGCCATTTAGACGCAGCAAAGTTTTGCTGAGCTACACTGCCCAGGTTCTTAAGCGATGCTACAGTGCCGACATCAGAAACATTGGCATTTTGGCACACATTGATGCAGGTACAGTGAAGTTATAAAAAAGGCAAGTTTTAAAGCTAATCTTTCGGAGTGGTTCTTTGGTTTTATTACAGGCAAGACCACAACAACAGAACGCATGCTTTTCTATGCGGGGAAGACACGCGCATTGGGTGAAGTTCATCGCGGGAACACAGTAACTGATTACCTCACACAGGAACGGGAACGAGGCATTACAATTTGCAGCTCGGCCGTCACATTTGCCTGGAATGGAAAACGGTGCGTATTTTGAATATATTTACTCTTAACTATCTAGTCAAAGTTTTCATAAAGCATTAATCTTTTAGACACGCCCGGTCATATTGATTTCACAATGGAGGTTGAGCAATCCCTTTATGCCGTAGACGGAGTTATTGTTGTTTTGGACGGCACG
Organism: Drosophila subquinaria; assembly: GCA_037043405.1. Taxonomy (NCBI): domain Eukaryota; kingdom Metazoa; phylum Arthropoda; class Insecta; order Diptera; family Drosophilidae; genus Drosophila; species Drosophila subquinaria. Next base: position 588,677 of record JBAMBL010000013.1, on the reverse strand, counting down.
GCGGGAGTTGAAGCCCAAACGGTTACCGTGTGGTCACAAGCCGACAAGCATAATCTGCCGCGACTCGTGTTTGTCAATAAAATGGATCGTCCAGACGCCAACTTTGATAAGTGTGTAGACGATTTGAAGTCAAAGCTTGATGCCAAGCCCATATGTACGCAGTATCCTGCTAAAAATGATCAAGGACAACTAGGTGATGTTTAAAATATGTAATTCCATAGTCCCCGTTTACTGTAAATGTTAATTCCTGGCAGGCATATACGATGTGATAACATTGGAGCACTTAAGTTGGCAACAAAAGGACTTTGGCCGTCTTTACAACAAGTCCAAGTTGGAATCTTCTGATGCGCTTCGGGAACTACAAGAGAAACGCAATGAGCTCATCGATCAGCTATCCGGACTGGATGACGAGCTAGCTGAGGTTGTCATCAGCACTGAAAGCTTTGACCAAGTCAGCAATGAGCTGATCGGACAGGCCTTGCGACGCGCCACCTGCCAAAAGAAGGTGGTGCCCGTGCTTCTGGGATCTGCCTATAAGAATATTGGCATACAACGCCTGATGGACGCCGTCAATGATTATTTACCCACTCCGGAGGAGCGTAATCATATATATGACTGCTTTGGGTAAGCATTCAAAAGATATTTATATAATTACTATAGCTTTTGCGTATATGTAGCAATGATCTTGCGGGTAAGGTGTTCAAAATTGTGCATGACAAGCAGCGAGGAGCGCTTACTCTGGTGCGTTTAATGCGCGGTGAGATAAAGCGTGGTATGCGCTTGACGAGCTCAAGTGGTCAAGCCGAGGTTGTGTCAAAAATCTACGAGCCTCTGGCTGATGAATACAGAGAAGTGAGCGCGGTACAAGCAGGAGATGTGGCCATTTGTGCTGGTCTGAGGGTAAGCATAAATTCATACATGTAAATATTTGATTCCTATTTAATAGCTTTTCCTTTAGTCAACAGTTACTGGGGATCTGCTCACCAGCAGTCATTCATCTCTGAAAAATGCACAGAAACGTTTGCTGAAAAGTCGTGGAGACACAACACAGAAAAAAAGCGACGATAACGACGGTGAGGAGTTGGATGCATGTCCGGAGATGTTTTCAATCGAACCGCAAATTCCGGATGCCGTTTACTTCTGTTCTATCGAACCTCCAAGTATATCCTCACAGACAGCAATGGAGAACGCGCTGAAGCAACTGCAGCGAGAAGATCCCAGCCTGCGAGTCAGCTATGATGCAGTCACCGGGCAGACGGTGCTCGGTGGAATGGGTGAGCTTCACATGGACATCATTAAGTCGCGAATGCTGAGCGAATACAAAATAGATGTTGATCTGGGACCCCTGCAAATTGCCTACAAGGAGACCATCGAATCGCCAGCCAAGTTCACTTTGAGTTTGGAGAAAGAAATTGCGGGAAGCAAGCAAAATATGAGCATAACTCTGGAGCTAATCAATGACCAAACCGAACTGTTTAGGTATGTTTCACGTCAGACATACGACAACCAACAATTTTCTTGATATTGTCCTTTAAAGCTTAGATAAATCGCCAGAGAACGTGCAAAATCTCAATGCATTGCGTCCTCGTATCCTGCAAGTTGTGCGCAAAGGTGCAATTAGTGCTTTGGAGCGTGGACCACGTGTTGGTGGCCAGGTGGTGGATACTCAGATACGCCTGCATAATGTCCTGATAGGTCGTGGCACTGCCGACTCCTTTATCATGTCAACGGCTGCACAGTGCGTGCAAAAGGTGTGCAATTTGTATTATATGCATTTCTGGACATTAAACATTAATTTGAAATCTTTATTCAGTTGCTTAGCACAAGTGGAACACGGTTACTGGAGCCCATTATGGCAATCCAAATTGTGGCACCTAATGAACGTGTTTCTGGCATTATGGCGGATCTGTCCAGGCGACGCGCGCTCATAAAAGACGTGATGCCAAAAGGGGATAAGAATAAAGTAATTTTATCTTTTTCCCTTTATTTATTTCATTAACAACTTGTATTAATTTACTTTTAGCTAATATTTGTAAATGCACCCTTGGCGGAGCTTTCCGGATATTCAAGTGCCCTTCGTACGATTAGCTCTGGAACAGCCAGCATGACAATGCAGCCATGCGGATTCTCTGAAATGAACTCGATAGACGAGTCGCTTGCCGTTCGACGAGCTCAAGGATTAGAATAATAAGATACCCATTCGTTTGTTATCTAGTTGTGCTTAAACGTGATTTTAGTATGCTGTGAATAGTAAGTCAGTTGAACATACAGTAAAAAACACAGTACAGTAACAAATGTGTAAATTGTCGCACGTGCATTATTAGAAACTTTGGTGATACAATTGATGTCGGACGTATTTTCAATATTACTTTTTAAACTCTATAGCCATAAACATTTCAAAAGCTAAAATTGAAATTTGTGTTAAAAAATACATAATTCACTTTCCAATCCAAGGGAGATAATATTGGCGCTTCGTCATGGCTTTCTCTACCCAAAAAGAGTTCTTTCATGTGCCGTTTATGAACGAGTCCATCGATTTTGAGTGCCAGGAGGTATGCGTCAAGCTAAAAAGCTACCCGTCGACCAATGATGATCGATCTTGGTCAGCCAATGAGGGCCAGAAATCCAAATTTGTGGCTGATATGGTGGCCTGCAATACACCCGTAATCCTGCGCCGTGAATCTGAAGGCGGCGAGCCAGGCGGAAGAGGTACTTATGGACCTGAAGGCGACAGAGGTGGTTATGGACCTGACGGTAGACCTTACTATGGCGATGACGGGCGGCCTGGTCAGAAAGGACAGGACAGTGGTAGGGGCGGGTATGGCCAGGGTCAAGGACGAGGTCAAGGACGAGGAGGTCGGGGCCGAGGTCAGGGCCAGGGGGAAGGATATGACAGAGGTGCGGGACAACAGCAGGGCGGTCGTGGTGGTTATGGAGGTCAACGTCAGGGCGCTTGGGATGGCAGAGGCCAGGGTCAAGAAGGAGACGGTCGAGCAGGCAAAGGACAAAGGCAGGGACAGGGACAAAGCGGTTATGGAAGCCAGGGTCAGGAGCAAGGCGGTAGAGGTGGCTACGGGAACCAAGGTCAGGGGCAAGGTCCTGGTGGTCGAGGCGGCGGAGGTCCAGGTCAGGATCAAGGCGGTTATGGGGGCCAAGGCGGCGGTGGTCAGGGTCGTGACAGAGGTGGTCCAGGACAAAAACAAGATGGCTATGGAGGGCAAAGCGGTAGTGGACCAGGTCGTACCGCAGGTCCGGGCCAGGATCAAGGTGGTTATGGACGTGATGGAGGAGGTCCAGGTCAGGGACCGGGCCAGGGCCAAGGTGGCTATGGACGAGACGGTGGAGGACCCAGTCAGGGACAGGGCCCCGGTGGTCCAGGTCAGGGGCAAGGACAAGGCCCGGGTGGCCGAAGCGGCGGAGGTCCGGGTCAAGGCCCGGGTGGCCGGGGCGGCGGAGGTCCGGGTCAGGACCAAGGTGGCTACGATAGTTCAGCTCAGGGACAAGGCGGTCGGGGTGCTTATGGACCTGATCAGGGTCAAGATCCGGGTGGTCGAGGTGGTGGAGGTCCAGGTCAGCAGGGACAGGGCCCCGGTCAAGGGGGTTATGGGGGTCCAGATCAAGGACAAGGTCCAGGTGGACGTGGCGGAGGTTATGGCGGTCCAGATCAGGGACAAGGTCCAGGTGGACGTGGCGGCGGAGGACCCGGGCAACAGGCACAAGGACAGGACAGAGGCGGTCGCGGTAGTTATGGAGCCTCTGGTCAGGGTCAAGGTCCAGGTGGTCGAGGCGGAGGAGGGCCTGGTCAGCAGGGTCCAGGGCAGGGTCAAGATCCTGACAGTCGTGGTGGCGGAGGACCCGGCCAGGAAGGGAGGGGACAGGACCGAGGTGGAAGGGGAACTGGCCAAGGTCAAGGTCCAGGTAGTCAAGGTGAAGGAGGTCCTGGTCAGGGACAGGGTCCAGGTGGCTATGGACAAGACGAAGGAGGTCCAGGTCAAGGACCAGGTAGCTATAGAGGTCCTGGCCAAGAGCAGGGTGGTCGTGGACCAGGTCAGGGCCAAGCCGGTTATGGACGAGATGAAGGAGGTCCAGGTCAGGGACCGGGCCAGGGTCAAGCCGGCTATGGACGAGACGGTGGAGGACCCGGTCAAGGACAGGGCCCAGCTGGTCCAGGACAAGGAAAGGACCCACGTCAAGGGCAGGGCCCAGGTCAAGGACAGGGCCCAGGTCAAGGACAGGGCCCAGGCCAAGGACAGGGCCAAGGTAGCTATGGACGAGACGAAGGAGGTCCAGGTCAAGGACCAGGTCGTAATGGAGGTCCCGGGCAGGAGCAGGATGGTCGTGGACCAGGTCAGGGCCAAGCCGGTTATGGACGAGATGAAGGAGGTCCAGGTCAGGGACCGGGCCAGGGTGGCTATGGACGAGACGGTGGAGGCCCCGGTCAGGGACAGGGCCCCGGCCAAGGCAAGGACCCACGTCAAGGACAGGATCAACGCCAAGGACAGGGCCCAGGTCAAGGACAGGGCCGAGGTAGCTATGGACGAGACGAAGGAGGTCCAGGTCAAGGGCCAGGTCGTTATGGAGGTCCTGGGCAGGAACAGGGTGGTCGTGGACCAGGTCAGGGCCAAGCCGGTTATGGACGAGATGAAGGGGGTCCAGGTCAAGGACCGGGCCAGGGTCAAGGCGGTTATGGACGAGACGGTGGAGGCCCCGGTCAGGGACAGGGCCCCGGCCAAGGTAAGGACCCACGCCAAGGACAGGACCCACGTCAAGGACAAGACCCACGTCAAGGACAGGGCCCAGGTCAAGGACAGGGCCGAGGTAGCTATGGACGAGACGAAGGAGGTCCAGGTCAAGGACCAGGTCGTTATGGAGGTCCCGGGCAGGAACAGGGTGGTCGTGGACCAGGTCAGGGCCAAGCCGGTTATGGACGAGACGAAAGAGGTCCAGGTCAGGGACCGGGCCAGGGTGGCTATGGACGAGACGGTGGAGGCCCCGGTCAGGGACAGGACCCCGGCCAAGGAAGAGACCCACGTCAAGGACAGGGCCCAGGTAGCTATGGACGAGACGGAGGTGGTCCAGGACAGGACCCACGACAAGCACAGGGTCCAGGTCAAGGACAGGGCCCAGGTGGTTATGGCCGCGACGGAGGTGGTCCAGGACAGGACCCACGTCAAGGACAGGGTCCAGGTCAAGGACAGGGTCCAGGTCAAGGACAGGGCCCAGGTGGTTATGGCCGCGACGGAGGTGGTCCAGGACGGGACCCTCGTCAAGGACAGGACCCACGTCAAGGACAGGGTCCAGGTCAAGGACAGGGTCAAGGACAGGGCCGAGGTAGCTATGGACGAGACGGAGGAGGTCCAGGACAGGACCCACGTCAAGGACAGGGCCCAGGTCAAGGACAGGGCCCAGGTCAAGGACAGGGCCCAGGTGGTTATGGCCGTGACGGAGGAGGTCCAGGACAGGCACAGGACCAAGGCGGCTATGGACGAGATGGAGGAGGTCCAGGTCAGGGGAAGGGCCCAGGTGGTCCAGGACAAAGACAGGGCCCACTTGGCTACAGTCGAGATGGAGGAGGTCCAGGTCAAGGACAGGGCCCAGAAGGTTACGGGCGCGACGGAGGAGGTCCAGGTCAAGGACCAGGTGGTTATGGAGGTCCCGGTGAGGGGCAGGGCCCTGGCGGTTACGGTGCTGGTCAGGGTGGAGGTCCTGGCGGTGGCCCTGGAGGGTATGGGGGTGGTCCGGGTGGAGGCCCTGGTAGGGGCCCACCTGGCGGACCTGGAGGCCCACGAAGAAGCCAGGGCGGCCCTGGTGATAATCTATTGGTCGGCGACAGTCTTATCAACGCTGCTGATGACACAATTGACGCCATGAAGGATCTGATGATAAAGAACAATATACTTCAAAAGGAGCTAGCCGCATCCAAAGATAACCTAGGGACAGCCAAAGCGGAGAATGCCGATATAAAGCGAATCATGAATCAACGATACGATCCAGACAAAAGCAGAGCTCTGAAAAATAAAATCACGCAACTGGCAAACGCTGGGAAAATCGACCCCAATGATTTAAGGGAACTAAATGAACTGCAAAAATCCATTGATGATATGAATAAGGCTCATGAGATTTTAGAGGTGGAAAATGCCAACCTGAGACGGATCATTGAGAAGCAGTCCAAGCGTGCCCCAATGGAAAACATAAGGATCGATCCCGAGAGAAGCAATGACGTTAACTATTTGCAAAATAAGATCAATGCCATGGGCAAAGAATTGGCGGTGTTGCGTCAACAAGAAGACGACAATATGAGATACGGTGGACCAAGCGGTCAAAATGCACCTGAAATGGATGTGGAACGCATTCAACAAATGTTGGCAGAACGAGATGGTCTACGCAAAAAGATTAACGATTTAGGCTTTATTGAAGATAAGGTCAACAAACAACAGAAGAAGGCAGATTACGCTTCTTGTGATCTTGCCAAGAATCTTGAAGCACAAAATCAATATATTCAAGACATGGAGTGCGACATTCAAGAAATGCAGAAATATTACGAGGGTGAAGTGGAACAATCGAAGTACAATGAGGAGTTACTGAAAGTGAGTAGACACGAATTGTGCTTAGTTAAATAGGCTTGTGACCTTTCCTACCTTCTCTCCCAGTGCACCTGTAATGATCTGCAACAACAAGTTATTGCTCTCCAACCGGCGGCTCAGCGTTGCAAGTGCATGCAATTGGAGATCGATGTGCTACGAAATGAGCTTCGTAAGCGGGATATAGCCTTGAATTCCTACGATTGCCAGTACCAGCAGCTCATGGTAAGTCAAATTTAATGAATTGAGATTTGAGATTCCGAGGGTGATTATGTTTTACGTGTCCCAAAGCATAAAACGAAAACATTCAAGAAGTCTGGTTATCGTTTCCTTGACGAGTTGATAGAAAGTTGCGATGATAGTTGTCTCAACAAATCTGGGATTGAGGAAGACGGAGATATTACAGTTTAATGCCGCTCCATCATATTGTTTATGTATATTTTAAATCCCCCCAAAACGACATTTTATGTTATTCACAAACTGTTTTTAAAATTATGTAGTCAATATTTAAAATTATAAGTGCAAAAATCTGTTAGCTGGAATTGTAACAAAAAAAAATCAGCGGGATGAGAGGAAAGTCGTTAGATGCTAAGATCATTGGAATTATAGCGGCTTTAGCGAATGTATCTTAAACTTAATTTCCGCCTTCCTCATCCACAACTACTTCTAATGATTTTCCTCTCTAATCCCATGTTTTATTCTTCACATACACACAAACTCGTTTTACTCTTTAGGGCGTCATCTGTGAACTAAACAAGAAGTACGGAAATCAGCGGGGAGATTGCCCGGCATTTGAAGTACCGGAGTGCCCAAATCTTGGTGATGATCTCGCCTTTTACACGGGCGCCACCTTGGAACACATTAGGAATGAAATGAGCAAACAGGCCGACTGTTTCAAGCAAATGAGTCAGGATGGCCAGGATATCAACAACATTAAAGACTGCATGGAAGAACTGAATCGTTTGAAGAGATTATTGAGGGAGAAAGATGGTCAAATGGGGGAATTGATTGAGAACAACCAGTGCATGTGCGAGGCTGCTCTTGAGAGCAACAAACGACTTAATCAATTGGACCAAAAGGTCCGGGATCTTGATAGGGACACAAGGTACATGGAGGAGGGAATGCGCGAGAGTATTAGTCTTATACAGGATATCGGCGACGTTGCCAGGGAGAACGAGAGGCTGAAGGATAAAGTTAACAATTTAAAAGCATCGGAACTTCAGGACTTAACTGACGATCTAAAGAGACAACTAGAGGACTGCATGAAAAGTAAGCAGTTATGCGAAGAACTGAACAAGATCTTTAAAGAGAAGTTAAAGGAGCTTGGAGAAGAACCCGATGATCTTGAGAAAGGAGCTAAAGAAAAGCTGGAAGAGCAATGGAAGGCCGAAGAGGACGCCAAGAAACAAGCTCAAGCCGAGGAGGATGCCAAGAAACGGGTTCAAGCGGAAGAGGAAGCTAGGAGACGGGAAGAGGACGCCCAAAGAATGCGTGAAAAAGCACAGGAAGCAAAGGAGGAGAAGGCCGAAGAAAAGAAAGAGAAGCGCGAATCAGTAGCTGAGAAACCCAAAACAGTAGCAGAGAAAGCCGAAGCAGAAGCTAAGAAACCCGAGGCAAAGGAAGAGAAGCGCGAATCAGTAGCTAAGAAACCCGAAGCAGAAGCTAAGAAACCCGAAGCAGAAGCTAAGAAACTCGAAGCAGAAGCTAAGAAACCCGAAGCAAAGGAAGAGAAGCGCGAATCAGTAGCTAAGAAACCCGAAGCAGAAGCTAAGAAAACCGAAGCAGAAGCTAAGAAACCGGAAGCAGTAGCTAAGAAACCGGAAGAAGTAGCTAAGAAACCGGAAGAAGTAGCTAAGAAAACCGAAGCACCAGCTGAGAAACCCGAAGCAGTAGCTGAGAAACCAGCAGCTAGTAAGCCAAAAGATATTCGAGAGACTTTAGTCGAATGGCCAGTTAAAAAGCCGTCTGAAAAGCCCGCCGAGAAGCCCGCTGAAAAGCCGGCTGAAAAGCCGGCTGAAAAGCCTGTGGAAAAGCCCGCAACGAAGCCTGTGGAAAAGCCCGCAACGAAGCCTGCGGAAAAACTCGCAGAGAAGCCTGCGGAAAAACCCGCAGAGAAGCCTGTTGAAAAACCGGCAGAGAAGCCTGCTGAAAAACCTGCTGAAAAACCGGCAGAAAAGCCTGCCGAAAAGCCGGCTGAAAAGCCTGTCGAGAAACCTGCCGAGAAGCCAGCCGAGAAGCCAGCTGAGAAACCAGCCGAGAAGCCAGCCGAGAAGCCAGCAGCAGCAGCCGCACCTGTTGCTAAGCCTGCTGAAAAAGCACCTGCACCACCTGCTGCTGCTGCTGCTGAAGCGCCCGCCGCTAAGCCTGCTGAAAAACCTGCAGCTAAACCCGCTGAAAAGCCCGCCGAAAAGCCCGCTGCACCACCTGCCGAAAAACCTGCTGCTGCAGCTGCTCCCAAGGCAGCAGCCGCTCCAAAACCAGCTGAAAAAGCTCCTGCACAGCCTGCCGAACCGAAACCCGCTGCAGCCGCACAGCCCGCTGCTAAACCTGCAGCCAAACCAGCTGCCAAACCAGCTGCCGCACCTGCTGCTAAGCCAAAGGAAGAAGCCGACCAGGCACCTAAAGGTCTGGCTGCAAAGCCCGGATTGCAAGCTCCTCCAAAGCCGCCTAAAGCTAAGGCTGAAAAAAGGAAATCATCCAAGCATATAGATGATACCACCGAAGAGCAGTTCGAAGAGTTTGTGAGGAACACCGTGAAAACGTTGTCCGCTGGCGAAATCGATGGTGTCGGCTTGGAGAGAGAGCTGCGCAAGATTCTGGACATGTTCATTGACGAGTGCGGTTTCTGCTTCTGCAAATGCAACATTCCCAAAAGTCGCTTCTACGCCATCTGCCATCGATTGTATCATCATGGCCTGCACACTCTGGACTTTAAGGATCTGGCCTACATGCACAAGCGAATCTTTGCTGCCGCCGAGAATATTTTGCCCGGAGCTCTGTTCAATATTATCATGAAGGATATCATTGCCGGTAATCCTCAAGGATTGGCCCCAATAAGCTGTCCCAAACCAGCTCCAGCTCCCGTTGTGGAGCAGCAATGCTGCTCCTGCAAGAGCTCACTCTGCTGCAATGACACTGAGGAGAAACTAATGATCAAAGGCAAGTTTCTATCAGATATATAAGTATCGAATCCATATATTCTCATCTCCATTTCCATTTACAGTAATGCGTCTGGAGAACGACATTGAGAATGCCAAACTGTGCCTAAAGAATTTGAAAAGTATTCCTTCCAATATTTCCATTGATGAATTTCGTATGGATAGTGGAGATTGTCCCGCCAAGTAAATATCCCTCATTAACGAATTTAATTTATTATATTTAAATTTTACCACTTACAGGGATCGCGTCCTTCGTTCTTCGCGTGGCGCTAACTCGATAATCATGTACAAACAAATCAAGCAAGCTAGAAATGTTAAGGTGAGTTTTTTATGATCTTTGCAGTTACTATATTTCATTATAATCCAATTTTCACATTTTAGAAAGGATGTGCTGCAAACAATTAAATGTTTCTTTGTTTTTCTGTTCTATGTTGGGTTGGACAAAAGTAACACGTCCGATAGTCAAGCTTTCAATCGTATTGAACCAATCAATTTAAAATCCGTTGTTTATTTAAAAATAAAGAGTTTACACAAGTTTTTCCAGCACTGTTTCATATTCGATATTGACATCGCTTACTGAATGGTCGATAACTTGCCGGCTAACAGCTGTGAGCACATCGAATTATCGATAATTGATTGTATAAGCACGCAGTTAGCGTTTGTAGGATTAAATAAATTAAAATTAATCATGGAAAAACTGGTCTGTTCTAGCATGAGAATCATGCAGATGCAGGTAAGTTCATAATCTACAGATAGGTGCATCGCCGATATGCTGCAAACGTCGTTTTAATTGATATTTTAGATGCCCCAAATGGCAACTGCGGGAATGGGCATGTTATTGCCAGGTCTGCAGAACATGATCCAGATGCAGCAGGTGCGCCATCGCCAGACCAAACACTGGAAGCCAGAGTTTAAACGTTTGCGCAAGCAGAAATTTGTGAAAATCGATTTGCCCAATTTGCGCGAGAAACCGGAAGATATAAGCAAGGAGGAGATGCGTAGCCGTATGAAGGAACGTGGTGTGTTGCCGCCGCGTCCGTGGATGGAACGTCCGTTTCACATTAGTTGCACGGGCGGAATATTCGAGGCATATGTACCACCAGAGGGTGACGGAAAAAAGTCAATCATCTCGTCTTCCGGTGCCAAGCAAAAGTTTGAATTTCTGGAGAAGAAATCAAAAAGTATATTGGCTGTTAGGAAAATACGCACGTACGACGAGAGTTTTAGCACCGACGAGTTTGGCACAGAGGCTCAGGAGATTTACATAGCAGCGCACACGCATATGGCCGCCAAGGAGAAGTACAAAATACGTGAATTTGTCAGTGAACGTTGCTACCCGGAAATGATGCATAATGTCAAAGACAAGACCATACGTTGGCGATTCCTGCAGTCTCTGGAGCCTCCACGCGTTGTCCATGCCCGTTGCACAGAGGTCATCACAAAGGAGAACCAGTTTGCTCAGGTCACAGTCCGGTTTCACACACAACAAATGCTGGCCATCTATGATCGCTTTGGTCGCCTAATGCACGGTAGCGAGATCCTTACCAAGGATGTGCTGGAGTATGTTGTTTTTGAGAAGCACATTTCTAATGAGTACGGCAAATGGCGGTTGCACGACAAGATCATTCCCGACTGGCTGCCAGCCAAGCAGCCAGCACCCATCACATACCGAATTTCGGACGAGCCCGTCGAGGAGGCGGCCAAGGAGATCAGCGCTGGCGAGCAGCAGACAAAGCAACTGGAGTCGGGCAGCGATCAACAAAAGGAGCAAATTAATGTGGTCAACGCTGCAGCCACATCACAGCAGCAGCCCGAGACCAGCGCGAAGCCAACTCTGGCCATTTGATTGTACTTTTTATGGGCCGCTTGGCGGCTCAGAAGTTTTCAAGTTAACGTTGTACAATAATGTTGCGGAGACGCCGAGAGTGGACTATAGATCAGTTATATATTTTTAAACACACTTATAATTTGTCTTTTTATTTGCATTATTATTCGAAATATTCGTTTTCGAAATCCTGCATGTTATATCTGTGGGCCGGATTCATACAGTAGTTTATGCACTCATTGCGGCTATTAAATCGGTTCTGATTACCGCCACATGTACTGTACAAAAACTTTAAGCATCGATCACTTACGAAATCGTAGAACCATTTAAGTGTCCTGCCATAGCAAGATCCATACGAAGGGTTTAATGTGCACACCTCTTTAATTGCAACAAATTTCATTAGTTAATTCTGACATAAATGATTGTTTGTGTACTTTTACCTTTTCGTTCTTGTTCAGCCTTGGTTAGATTTAAAGCGGTTGTCAGACATATGACAGAAATTAAAAGCAGAGTGATTTGCGCTAGTTTCGTCATCTTTAGTTCAACAGTTTCTAGTTGGCAACAAACTAGCAGAGACTCTTTTATATACCACAGCACATAAAGTTAAAATAATAATTAAAATGTGTTCTCACTTTTTAAATTAAGAATCCCAGATGTTCTCTTAAAAATTTAAAATGCGACAGTTTTTTTTTTTAAATCCTAAAATGACTATTTTAACCCCTTTTTCATCCTTTTCATACAAAAAGTGGCATTTAAGCAATTTTCAAAAAATCATAAAAAATACTAGCAAAAATATTTTTGTATTTACAGTGGCTCACAGCTTAAAGTATGCACCCTTATTTTTGCTTTAACTGCTATGTTAGTCAAGTTATTACAATAAAAAAAATATATTTGGAAAGGTCGTGTAAATTCCGTTTGAATGACACAAAACTCTTTTTAAAATATTGAGTACCCTTGGAAAATTTCGAATTTATGTAAAAGTCACTTTTCAAAACTTTTTTCCTCGTTTTTTTCCAAAAAATGTTGGGATGCAAAAAAATTTTCGGAACAATTCGAAGAGTAACTGCAAAAAAAAAATTTTCACAAATATTTTTGATAGTATTTTTTATAATTTTTTGAAAATCCTAAAAATTACCATTTTAACCCATTTTTCCTCATTTTCATGCAAAAAGTTCATTTTTTGCAGTTTTCAAAAAATTGTAAAAAGTACTAGCAAAAATATTTTTTAAATTTGTTTTTGCAGTTACTCTTTGAATTGTTCCAAGAATTTTTTTGCATCCCAACATTTTTTGGAAAAAATCGAGGAAAAAAGTTTTGAAAAGTGACTTTTACATAAATTCGAAATTTTCCAAGGGTACTCAATATCAAAAAAAGTTTTGTGTCATTCAAACGGAATTTACACGACCTTTCCAAATATATTTTTTTTATTGTGAGAACTTGACTAACATAGCAGTTAAAGCAAAAATAAGGGTGCATACTTTAAGCTGTGAGCCACTGTATATCAAAATATTTTTTGTAAAAATTCGAGGAACATAGTAGAAAAAAAACATGTTTACAAAAATTCAAATTTTTCCATGGGTTAAAGGTTAATGGGTTAAAGAAATTTTTGTGTCATTCAAACGGAATTTAAATGATAAGATTATTTTAAGAAATCTGCATCAAATTTTTTGTGTTAAAAGAAATTTTTTTCGAATAACTTCATCCACATATACATACTTGTTTCCCTGGGGGTAGTATAAGTATAAATCATTTTTAAAGGTGCATCTTATATTAAAATTAAGCTCAACTTTTCCTTAGTAAAGGAAACAAGAAATGTATTTGAGCAAAGCAAATATTAGTTAAAGATAACTTACTTGTTGTTCAACTATAGTTATTGACTCATTGAATTGAGTCCATTAAATAAATTAAGAAGAAAACGCACGTTTTAAATGTTACACGTATGTGGGGCGTTTATTTATACAGTATGTTTATGTTTAAATTTAAGGCTTAGTTTAGCTAAGTAGTTATAAATAAGCACGATCACTTCGTGTTACGAAAGTTCGTCATGGTTCTTTGTGTTGTTGACAATCAAAAGGACTTCACATGGAATACAAATGTTAATAAATAGTACAGGGAGCGTTATTCCTCTAAAAACTATATAGTGTAGTGTAGTGTATATACAATGATCAGATTGGGGAAAAGTATTGTTAAACAAAGCTGCTGCTAGGCTCATCCAGATAGGCGCAACGCGTGCTCGCCTGTTCCAGTGACTTGCGTCCAATCTCCAGTGGCAATTTGCTGCCAAAGGACAGAGATGCGGATGCTGTAGACGCCTTCGCCGAGGGTGATGTCGATGTGTGCTTGATGGGCGAGAATTTGTTGCTGTAGTTGCCAGTGGGCGGAGCATTGGCCGCACCCCAATTCGATGGCTTAATGGGCAGCACCTTTGGCTTGGGCGGCAACGGTGGCGGCGCTTTGGCAAATTCCTGTAGATCCGCTGACGCAATTGGCAGCTCAGTCTCTTGCTCCACATCCACTTTCATGGGCGACACACTCGCTGTCGTCTGCTGCTGACCACGGGTGATGGAGAGCCGTGGCGCCGGCTGTGGTGCATCTGTGGAGCTGTTGTTGGCCGGCTTGTTAACGGGGCTCAAATTGGCACGCACCTTGCGCAGCTTGGAGGCGGCCGCATTGAGATTCTCCTTGTTTTTGAGAAAGTCGGGCAGATCAAAGTTAATCTCCGTGCCGCGTTGATCCTCCAGCCGAGCCAGCTGTGCACGCTTCAATCCCTCGAGTAGTTCATCTGCAAGGGTTTAAATGAAATGAGTAAAAGTTGATTACTTGATAGATTAAGATGCACTTACCTTGGGTCTCTGCTACTCGCTCCGCTGACTGCAGCTTCACGCCCGCCTTCAGCTTGGCTATGATGGGCTTCTTGGGATCCACGGCTGCCGTGTTGGCGCCACTTGCCGCTGCCTCCTCGGAATGTTGACTGCTCGTTGATTTCTTCTTCAGTTTGGGCAGCTTGCTGCCTGGAATGTTGCTGATCTCACGCTGCTGGCGCCGCATGCGCTCGAACAGCGAGGAGGAGCTCTCCGAGGGTGCATCGTTGGAATTCATGGAGCACAGATCTGTTGGCTTCTGTGCTGCTGATGCTGCTGCTGCTGTCACAGCCGCAGCTGCGTCCGCTTTGCTCTGGAGCAGCTCGTTAAACATCTTGTTGGTGAGCTCGTCGAGCTGCCCTTGCGAGGACTCGTTGGCCAGCGCGGGCAGCGGTTTCATCGGTTTACTATGCTTCGGCGGCATGCTACTGCCGCCGCTTAGCTGAAAATCCGGATTAAGCAGAACAATTTGGAGTCGTTGTCCATCGGCGACCGTCACCGGTTGCATCAGATCCAATGGAGCTTGAGTGTCGCGAAGGAGAACTTGAACACTGTCCATTTTGTAGTTGTATTTGTTGAGGATGGGCCTAATCACCTCGTGCAGCTGCTTCTTGGGCTTGCTCTTCACCGATATGACCTTCGGATCCGGCAGATCCAGCTTGAATGCCACGCGACGCTCAATCAGCACCTCTTTGCCGGCCAGCAGTTGCGAGGACTGCTGTGTATCGATGGACTTGTTGCAGCCCTGGAACACCACATCATAGTAGGGATAGACCAGGTTGCGCTTCTCCAGCAGACGCTCCACCAGCTGACCCACCGTCTCGTTGGGACGTGTCTGCACAATGGTTGTCGCTCCGTCCGTCAGTATCACACGGCACAGGGAGCACACGCTATCCGCACTCGCACCCTGCCCAGCCTGGCCAGCTGCTCCAGCATCGAAGGAGGACAACGACGAACGGGAACTGTGCAAATCACTCAGCGAATTCTGCACAGATCCGCCAGTGAGCAGTGCCAGCAGTGGAGGCGGCGGAGCTGGAGCTGGCATCAGAGTCTGCTGCTGTAGATCCGCCATGAGTTCACTGCGATCGCGGGATTTGCTGCGGGTTTTCCTGTGCCAGGGTAATAAGCTCTTACGTCTTCGATCCTCGGCATTGCTGGCCGATTTCTTGAGCTGCTTAAACGAATGATTAATAAAAAGAAGACAGTGAGCAGTTATCCTGATTTGGTACCTGATACGAATTCCGCAACTTTTTTAAGGAATTTTAAAAAAGAAGAAAAAAAAAAGCGAAGAGTAAAATTTTAGGAATCCAAAATAGGGAAGAAAAAATTAAGAAGCCCAAATTAAGAATTTCAACTAAGAAAAATGTTCAGTGTACAAAAATTAGGAACAACAAAAATTGGGAAAAGTATCTTTGGTTTTAAAAATAAATATTTTACATATTAAAAATCGCGCGAATTTTGATTGATGAAAAAAGCCGAAATCAAAAATATTTTATTAAAAATCGCGCCATTTTTGATGTCGGTTTTTTTTAATTTTTGTTTTCCCAATTTTTTTTCCTAATTTTTCCTTTCCCAATATTTGTCATCCTAATTTTGGAATTCGTAATTTTGAATTCCACATTATTCGATTCCTAATTTTGTATTCCTAATTTGTTTTTTTTTCGAATTTTCTGATTCTGAGTAATATTTTTCGAGATTCGTATATGGCATCCCTGATTTAGTGTACAGATGCCGCCTTACCTTTGGCGAGGCCACTACGTGAAAATTTGTCTTGAGCAGCTCGTCGAGATCAGCTCCCGTGAATGGCAATGGCTGCTGCTTCTGCTCCGCCTCCACACAGCTCTTGTACAGATCGCTCCGGATGAATCTCTGGTAGCTGTCGAACTTCATCAGATTGAAGATCTGCTTCTGGGCAGGAGCAAAGATGTCCAGGGCACCGCTGCCCAGTTTCTCGTCGCTCAGATTGCGTGCCTGGGAGTCCACGTTGACCGGATCACTGCTGCTGTTGGCCAAATGCTTGCCAAAGATCTCGCGTGCCATCGCCACACGCTCCGTCTCCGACTCCATGCATCTGTATCTCTCGCAGGCGGTCCAAAAGTAAATGTTCTCCGCGGAGAATTCCTTCTTGAGGAACTCGGCGAAAGTCTGCATGCCAGCGGCATCTTGCAGCATCCGCTCAAAGGAGCTGCCCCAGCTGCCTGGCCCGACATTCTCTGGCGGCGTCGACTCCACATTGGGCTCAAAGGACGCGGTCGCGGTCACCATCACGCTGGACGGCGGCGCCGGCGTGGTCAGAATCTGTGGCACTTGGAACAGCGCCAGCTTCTGTGGCGGCTTCAGCTCGTCCAGCATGAGTGTCTTAATGTACACATCCGTGTCCGAGGCATTCAACGAGGCCGATCGCCGCACTACTGGACTGCTGCCAGACGCCGACTTACCCGCCTCCTGGTTGTCGGAGCGCAGCATGCGGAAGGAAGATTGATTGCGGAACGCACGGCGAAACGGCGACGCATTGGAGGGCAGTGCGCGGTTCTGTAATGGGTCGAAAAAAAATACAAATACAAATTAAAATAAATAAAGTTTATATTTGAAATGAATTTACGCTTATTTAATATGAGCAGAATTAATTTTAAATAAAGAATTTTAACATTTGAAGCCATTTAAAATTTAGGTTCTTTAATGTATCGAAAAAAAAAATACAAATTAAAATAAATAAAGTTTATATTTGAAATGAATTTAAGCTTTTTTAATATGAGAAGAATTAATTTTAAATAAAGAATTTGCACATTTGAAGCCATTAAAACTTTAGGTTCTCATTTTCAAGAGAAGTCTAGGTATTAATTTAATCTAAGCTCTTTAATAAAAATTTCAATTAATTAATTATTTGCAAATCAATTTAATAAAACAAAAAAAAACTAAATTTTAAATTTTATTTAAAAGTCATAATGTAACACCTTTTTATGATTTTTACTTTAAAAAACTCTTAATAATAAGTGTTATTTTTGAATATTAAAGATTAAGACACAAGAAAAAGGGGGAAATAAATTATATACAATCATTCTCTTCTAAAACTTTTTTATTTGTTGTAAGAAAAACTGTTGAAATATTCTAAACTATCATAAATATGAAATTATAATATGGAAGTACAACTTAGACCAACTTGGAGATTGAAGATGTCACATCTGTTACTTTCTTCAATTTGGCATTACAACTACTTTGACCGCAACTGTAGCTAGCAGTGTGTACATTACAGTCGTGGCGAGTTCAAATACCCTGCAAGTTCATTTTCATGGGCAATTTACAAGTACAAATTAACGGACGGCCAGATGGACAGACGGACAAGTCTGTCATTATCACGGCCAAGCCCAAACGACAGTCGTCAACGACACGACACGACACGATAAACTTTTGAACTTTTTATATATTTTTGTGAAGTTGAAGCTTCAATTTGTTTACATGTTGCATATATAAATAAGTGCGTAAGTGTGTATGTGTGTGTGTGTGACGCATGCAGTTGCCAGCAGTTGGTAACTATTTGTGGCCTTTTCCCCTTTTTTACACAATTCTAATTGTGTGAACAAATTGTGAAGACGAGCCCATACTTATACATATGTAATTGTGTGTATGTGTATCTGTGTGTGCTCATCCATGAGACTGTGTGTGTGTGTGCGTGAATAGATTATGATGAGTGTCGTTTCTGGGGCTGCCTGGCGGCCAATCCATTTGCTGCACTTTACTGATAATCACTCTGGTCAAACAAACTTCAAGCTGTTACATTCATTCTGTGGAATATTTATACTATCCACATTTCAATTTTTGTGGGGTATCATCGACTCTTAACACCACATTTAACTACAGTTGAACTTCCATAACTTGAACGTCTAAAACTCGAATTTCTCTCTATCTCGAGCTAATTAAGGGGCAGTAAACTTAAGAAAAATAACTCTGTAAGTCGAATATCTCCATAAATATAACCTTTTCTTTGGATAATGGTGATTCGAGTTAGGCAAGCTCGATTGTAATTGGAATTTATTTGGTCGTAAGATTTATAAAAATTAATAATTATAATATTAAAGGTCTATGAAAGTTACAAATTCTATATTTCTAAAATAAATTTCAATTTTATACTTGAATACTTAATTACTGCAGATTCAGCATTTTTCTTTGTTGTTATCGTAAAAATAATTCCATGTGACGATAAAGAATGAAAAATAGAGTTTATGTAGTTTTAAGATATTATGTTCTATTATTTTAAATTCCAGGGTATTTTTCAAGTCGATAACTTTAAGAAATTTGGAATAGCTGATTGTGCGTTTCCCACCGTCTCTTCTTTAATGATGCTTTGTTTGCGAGAGATTAATGAAATCTGTTTCTAAGCTCAAGTTTCGCATAAGCTACAAGTAAGTCACAGAAATATCCGTTAATCTATTTACAGATATAGATACATATGAAGTATCTGCGGAGGCTTTCCTCAGTGTGAATGGATGAGTAAAAGAGAAATTTAAAACATTTCCGGTTCAATTCGATTCAATTCGTTCATTAATAGCAACCAATTGGTGCGGCGCGTGTTGAAAGATGATTCTGGATTGGGTCCAATAAAATAAAAAATCAACAATCGCTGGTCACGCCACAAATAATGTCTGTCCAGAGATCCATACGAAACTAGAGACTGACACACGATATTGTTGTTATTATCTTAATTATCATCAGCATTTTTTATAAACAATCTTTGATCTTTTGAAATACTTTAAACAAGATATTGTTTCTCCTTATATAAAGCAAACTTTCAATTGCAATATTGTGATATTTTTAGATTCATGGATATAATTGATATCACGATCACATAATACAATTAAAACAGCAACGTTTTGACAATTAAAACAACAATAAATTGTAAAAGCTTTTGTTGATAGCGAGTATGAATACATAAGGTCTTTATAGTTATATATTTATAGCAGAAAAATATGTTTGTTTATCTACGCAGAATTCAGAAATTCAATCTAAAAGTGGAATTCTCTTTATCTCTATAGAACTATTTCTGGTTTTTAAAAAATGTCAATTGTTTGACAATTCTCCAAAATGACGCAATTGGTTTAAAGTGCATAAAAAGATAAATGTGGAAACCAGGCGCTGTCTGGCTTATCACTTTCAGATACAATTTTGTATGCACACAGATACAGATACTTTTACATAGAAATTGGGTCATAAAGAAGAGCAGAGGGCTCAAAAAAATGGGAAGGGAACTTACAAAATTTTGAAATAAATTCATTGAATGTGGAAAACACACAACGGAGCGAAAAAAACAGAGAGAGAGAGAGAGAGAGAAAGACAGGGAGGGAGACAAGGCGAACATAAATCAGCGTTGATTGCCAAACAATAGAGTCAAAAGGGTGATGGATGGGGAGGGAGGGGGAAAGGGGCAAATTGGTAAGCAGGAAATGAGCAATTTGTCCAAGTAAATAATTAAAATAAATAAATGACACAAATGACGCGCTCGATGCGTTACAATTCGCAACAAAAACTCGCAGACAAATGCAACAAAATCAAAATGGAAAATTGAAAAATTAGCCAAGCAAAACAACAATTCAAATTGCCACACACACACAGATACACACACACCTTAACAGGTTGATTGCCATTCACACAATACATAGAAAGCAACTGTATGCCACGCCTTTGCGCCCCTTTTCTTGTTGTGTGCTCCACGCTTGAGTGGACACTGAACATGGACACTTTTCCGGTGCCACATTTACACGGTTGCCATTGTGGTTTGTGTGTGTGTATCTGCCACTTTATATTAGAGTCATGCCACCTCCCCCCTGCCCCTCCCCTTGTTCAAGTGGCAGTTGGCAGCTAAAGTCATTGCGCTGAGTTTTGCATTTTAAGTCGATGATGTCTCGATGCGAAAGCAACAAACAAACAAACGGACAACAGCAGCAGCTAAAAAAAAAGTCCCACGAGTAAATTAACTTGAATGGCTTTGACTCTCGAGTTACCAAGTTAATAAACTTGTCTTTGGGTGGCTCATCATAACTTAATCATCGTCAGCATGAAAGCAGAAGCGTTAAAACATGAACTAATTCGATATACTCAAGAACCAGGTAATACGATAAGCTGTCAGTATATAAGGTAATAAATATGCATATGTATCTGTCGCCTACTTAATTAGTGAAACTCTTGTAATTCAAGTCGACTTTCATGCAGTTGTTGTGAAATTGAGACGAAGGAAAACGATGCATCATAATAAAGTATCTCAAGATCTAAGGTAGATAAATCATATTATGAACTATGTATCTGATAATCCGCAAATACCTAGAAATAGCAAGAGTCAAATTACATTGAAATAACACGTACTTCTTGTCGTTCAGAAGACACGAGTATCGTGTATTCTTCAAGGCAAATATATACATACATACTACATATGTATGTACATACAAACAAAGAAATATGCGTTGAGATATCACAACTGTCGACGTCCCAAATATTTGTGGCCATTTGTCAGATAATTCGCAGAATGGCGACACAGATTCACAGAAATGCTGATAAATCATGAGTCCACAAATACGGCGATTAGAATTTCGAAATCGAAATCGAATCTTATCTCAATATGGGCCTATTATTGTCACTCTTGCAGTTGTCGAACAAAAGAAATACACACAGAGAGAGGGAGAGCTCTCTCTCTCTCTGTCTGTCTGTCTCGCTGCACCGAGCTGTCAACGAATGGGCGAATGGGCGGTTTCGCAATTACGAGTACTTTACTTTATAAGGGGCAGCACTTAAACTGCTCGTTACGCATGCTAATGACGAACCAACTAACTAACCATAGTTGCGACTTGTTGCAGGCCCCGCGAGCACCTTACCCGTCTCAATTGTTGTTGTTGTTGGCCTCTCTTACTCTTTTCGCTTTTCAATTTAAATTTAAGTATTCTTTTATTTTCTTTGTATTTTTTTGGGTTTTTTTCGTTTGTATTTCAAGTATTCCAAAGGCGTGTCGTTGATTTGCGAAATTTTTGCGTGTGTCTGTGTGTGCGATTGCGGGTGCGTGTGTGTGAGTGCGAGTGAGTGAGAAAGCGCAAACGTGCCGCTTTTGTCAACAAAACACACAAACTTAACTTTGCACTTTTTCTTCACTTTCAGCTGGTTGTTTTTTTTTATTAT
The DNA here is from genome assembly GCA_037043405.1 of Drosophila subquinaria. Lineage (NCBI taxonomy): Eukaryota > Metazoa > Arthropoda > Insecta > Diptera > Drosophilidae > Drosophila > Drosophila subquinaria. The sequence continues at coordinate 567,094 of JBAMBL010000013.1, read as the reverse complement.
AATTATAATTTTGTTGTTGTGCTCTTTGTCATTGGCTTTATAATTACTTTAATTGTAGTTTTTGCTGTTGTTGGTTTTGTTCACACACTTTTCATGCCCTCCCCCGTTTTCGCTCTCACTGTATTCGAACCGAGTCTCGAATCTGCGACTCGTAGCCCCAACGTGTTTAAAGTAACTGACATCGTCAGTTGTTGTGCTCAGCCAGCTGCTGATCAACCACACACACACACACAAAATCACAAACAAACACGTTGTGTCTGTCGGTCCAACACAAACCTCAGCGAGCACAGACCGCAAGCTGCAACATAAAACGAACGCAGTGGGTTGGAGAGCAGTCCATCTTTCGACTGAGAAGAGTGCTAAGTCAGCCCACCAGGCGAGCACATGTAGGATCTCAGTTAAGCTGTTGGGGGTGGGCACACCTACATACATATGTATGTTTGTTATGCTCTCCCATTCAGATTTGTTCCATCGAACATGTTCGAAGAGGTTTGATCTCTCGACTACTTGTTCGATCTGTTTCGCTCTCCCATTTTCGAATTTCGAACTCGCCATGCAGCTGCCTTTGTGTTCGAGTTTATTGCTTACTCATATTGTTATTGTTGTTTTTCCTGCTGTTATATTTCATTTGTTGTAGCTCTTTGTTTTTGCTGTTGTTGCGTTTGCTTATTTACCTGACACCGGCTGCTCTTTTCGGTTTTCTTTTTTGTCTCGTTTGTTGCTCATGAATGAATTCCACATTCGGAAATACACAAACGCATATGTACATTGTGGGAGTGAGGTAGCTCTCTTTCGCTCTTATGCTTGTGCTACCTCGCTGTGCATGTGTTCGCTTTGTGTGTGTGTGTGCGTATGTATTGTGGGCAGCTGGTTCGCTAATTAAACGTATAGTGACGTTGGCAATTAATTTAGCTGCCAAGACATTCTGTTTGTTTTGTTAATTATGTATGTTGTTTCTTGTTCTCTATTGTTATTTTGGCTTTTACCAATTTATAGCAATAGCCAAAAGAAAAAAACCGATGCCCATATAAGTATGCAGCAGAAATTTTAATGAACTCGCATTGAGTAAATGGAGAAAAATGTTGCAAGTAAATAAATTGTGCTAAAAATAACCAAATGCGGTGCAAATAAATTAAAAGCGCCCATTTCGATGCCAAATAAACAAAGAGCTAGACAATTGAAATAATTAAAATGCCAAGCAATTACAGCAACAACAACAACCACAACATGTATCTTAAATGCGGGCTGTTGTTGACTGTTGCGTATTTAGCTGATAAATTAAGTTATTTTTGCAGAGTAAAGGCAAAGGCAAGAAGAAAGAAAGAAAGCCAGAGGGTGCCATAAACCACAACACAACAGATCACGCGTGGCGCTTAACCACATGATCATGCACACACATCTAAGATACAGATACACACACACAGATACAGATACAGATCATACACACAGATACATATTGACGCACATCATTTTGGACTTGTTTATGATTTGTTTAGTGCAGCCGCCACATTCCTTTGGGCCAATTAGCTAAAATGTAATCTAAATTTTACGCATGGAATTTTCGCGTTTTAATGTGCGACATGCGTGCTGGGATTGGATTGGATTGGAGTCCGTATTTCGATGCCAGCATTTCCATCACTCCCAGAGCAGATGCCCAAATCGCATCCCACATGCGAGTTAAGAATTATTATGTTATCTCTCTCTCTCTCTCTCTCTCTATCTCCGTCTCTTTTTGAACAATTTTGCCGACTGCACAGAGGCATTAAATTAAATATCCGGCATGCGGTTGCCCACTGTTCCTACTGTTGTTCTTGTTGTTTTTTCGTTAATTTTATGGATGCCAATGCGGGTCATATGCGTTCCGACGATCAGGCGTTATTTCAGAGCGGAAGATACAGATACACACACTCATTTTTGTATCTTTTAGTTGATTTACATAAATATATGGAAGTATATTCTTTAATGACGTTTGTGAGAATTTATTGTCTCTCACTGTATGTATGGGCATTCTAAAAGTGTGTACTTCACCTCATTGATTGATCAATCGACTCATTGGACTCATCCATCCGCCATTCACGTGGGCTGACTGTCTGACCACATGTCCAAAAAGGAAAACGAAACTGAAGAGGGGAATCATAAAATAGCGAGAAAGTGAAATGCGCAATGCGTCGCCCATGCAAATTCGACAATTAGAAAGTCATTAAGGCAACGTAATAAATATAAGTGCCAATTAACTACAGTAGGAGGCAGACGTGCTCGACTTTAAGATACCCGGTAAAAGTATAATTGCTCAGATAAACATACTTTTGCAATTGGAAATATTTTTCTTGCTTTTATTTTTAGTAAATAATTACAGAATTTTTATATGAAACTATGGATATTTTTCCTGCTATTATTTGTAGTAAAAAATTAAATTATGTATTTTAATACAGCCATAGAAACAGCCGACTAGCTGTTACCCTGTAGGGAAAAGACCTTAGATTCCTACACAAAGTTTATATGCCTTTTGTTTAACTTCAATGTTCAGAAAGTGCATAAATTGGCTTAACTTTATAGGTATACTAAATACTCTTCAGATGTATTTATTATTTTGTTTTTCAAGTGATTTTGAATATATTTTGCCGCTGTTCAAAAATTGAATCATTCAGTTGATTTTAATTTATCTCAAATTCAACTTATATTTCAGCCATTAAGCATTAGAATGGACTGCTATATTGAGAGTATACTGTACAAAGTACCTCAGTTAAATACGATTTACAAAGAAAAATAATATATGACTTTGATTGCTTTCATTCTATTTATTTTGCAAATGAATAATGCGATTCTTATTCGAAAACTATAAACAATTCAGACTGTAAATGATTTTGTTGTTGAGAATCAACTGCGTTTTACTAATGGAAAACTATTGAAAACACCCATAAATCAGTTCGGAATGCGATTCCAATTTATGCAATGGCACGCGAGAGAAACCTTTCAGTAAAAACGATAAATGTATTTACGAAAACAAGTTGATTTTTATTGATAAATAAACTAAAAGTAAAACGTATAATCGAATTTAAATCTATCCTCGTTTGGGACTTGGCCAAGTAAACAGACAAGTTACAGGGAATATATATTTTGAGGGAACTTTCAATGGGGAATGCCTGCTCCCATATGGATGATTTCTGGGCAATGGAATACCCAGAAATGATTGAAGACGATTCGAGTGTAAATAAACAACTTCCCGTGAATAATTATGAAGCTTAAACGTAAACAAATTATGTGCCATACTTAAGTGCTAATGGAACCCAGCTGGATCAAAGAGATTACGAGTAATCCATTCATTCATTCGAGCATTCGAACATTCGTCTATTCAATCATTCATCATTCATTCGTCTAGGTTGTGCTTGTTCTAAAAGTGACTCACGCGGATCACGTTGCTGACATCGCTGAGCGGCGGCGGTTTGGTGAAATCCAATTGCTGCAGTGCATCCGGATCGCTGAGGGATCGTCGCAGTGTTGTGATGGACGCGCGTTTGGCATGGAACGAGCCGCGCAGGAATCTCGCAAATTCGCTGGCTGCACTTTTGCCCGCCTTGCAGACGCCCCGGGGCGGGGTCACCTTGAAGCTGGGCAGCAATGGGGCGTGCATCTCGAAGGAGGAGTCCGGCGATATGTTGCGACTGTGGGAGGAGGAGCTGCCCGACTGGCTGGTCAAATTGGAGCTGGCTGAACTGATGCCATCGTCGTGCTCCTCATCCTCCGAGCCGCTGCCCGTATTGGCCAAGGGCACACATCCCAGTTCCTGATCCTGGCTGCCTGAACTGATGCGCAGGAGCACAGGTGAGCTGTCGCGTCGGGCTTCCACTTCCGGTTCACTGAGCTTCCGACTGCCACTGCGTCGCTTGGCCGCCGAACTGAAGAACTGGAGGACACGGGATGCACTGCGGCAGCTGCGACGCTCGGCTTGAGATCGCGCCAGGGCCATGGGCGGTGGCATCAGATCCTCCGCCTCGGCGGATTTACGTTGCGGCTGCTCCGCCTCCACCTCCGTCTCCGCCTCCTCCTCCTGAACCGGCTCCTCCCGAATCTGTGGCGATGCACTGCGTCTGCCGCTGGCGCTGCGATAAATCTCCTTTGCCTTGCGGCAGATAAACGGCGACATGCACTTGGCCTTTGGCGTGGAGGATCCCTGCCGTGCCTGTCGTGCCTCGAACTCCTTCACGAAGCACATCATCTGCTCGCGGTCGAGTTCCGTGAGGCAGCGATGGCGCTGATGTCGCGCCGTGGGCGTGGCCACCGCCACAGCCCCCGCCATCAGGCGTGGACTCTGCAGGATGTGTTTGATCTCGAAGCTGGCATCGAAGCAGCTGCCCGAATCGTTGAGTTGGCCCAGAGACTGCACGAAACGCTCCACCATGTTAGATATACAATTCTCCTTGTTGCTGTTGTTGTTGTTGTTATTGGTGCTTGTTAGCTTTGGTTTTTTGGTTTCAATATATTTGTTATTCACTGTAGCACAGTTATTATTGCTGTTCATGACGCGCGTCGCAAATTTCTCTCAATTGCTGCTGGTAAAAATTAAATTCGCTATTAGCCAATTGGCAACTTGGCAATTAAAATGCAAAGTTCTCAACAAAATTCGCGTGTGTTTTCCTTGACTGTTCGCGCTTAACTGAATTTTCCGGCCCACATGCCACGGCAAAGGTAAACTTGCGAGTGTCTCACACAGATACACACACTCACGCACACACAGGGAGGCAGAAAAGAAAAGCTATTGTCGATATGACGAAGAAGTAATACCCTTTAAAACTTTTTACGGACTATTTCCATGGCATTTATATTTCTAGTTCGATGTTGAAGAAAACTGTTAAGAGTTTATAAGACAATACCAAATACACAATCTTAAAAAATGGTTAAAATATCTGAAGAAACAAAGTTTTTAAGCCCCGTACTTAAAAAAGTATAGGGTCTATTAACTTAGTCACAATAAAAATGTGCGTAACAGGCAGAAGGAGGCGTGGCAGACCCCATAAAGTATATCTATTCTTGATCAGCATGATATAGCTATGTCCGTCTGTCAGCCTGTCCGTCTGTAATAGCGCCTAGATCTCAAAGACTATAAGAGCTAGAGACTCCAAACCAAGTATGTAGGTTCGTCTATATTGCACGCATCTCGATTTTTAGATTTTAGATCGGACCACTATATCATACAGCTGCCATAGGAACGATGAGTCGAACATAAAGTCTTAGTATGAAAAACTTTTTTGTTGTTTAAGATATCTGAATCAATAGCGATTTATATATTTTCCATAGTAAGTACGGGGCCTCCGACAGTCGAGTATGCTTGACTGTAGCACCGTCCACTAGTTTATACTGAGGTTTTTTTCAGTACAGATGTACACAGCGTTACATATTCACTGACAAGACCAAAATACCCTCTACAATGGCATCAAAGTGAAGAGAATAAAAAGTACGCTCTTCTAAGTAGAGAAGCCTATGGGATGGAAAGTGGGAGAGGGGGAGGAAGTGGGAGTAGGTGGCAGGTAAAGGTGGCAGAAGGGAAGCAGGTTGCAAGCAGAGGTAAAAGGCGCCTGCGTGGCGTTGGCTGCCAATGTCTGACGCACTTGAGACGACACAGACATCGCGAGAATGACGCCAAAGATCAAGAAGATGATTAAGAAGACGATGATGACGCTCACTTTAAGTAATTTTCGCATTTTCCTTACTGTGCAAATTTTACGTATTTTTTATTTTTATTATTTTTGCTTTCTTTTTGTCGCTTTCCGGACGCTTGATCTGCCTCGTGCCGAGAATACGAAATGAGTTCTCCACTTTAATATCATTATTATTTCCCTTTAAAAGTCATCTATGGCGATTGTCACTCGACTGCGCGATGCGTCATTTGAAGCAGGCAGAAAGCGGAAGAATGGGGGTTGGAGGAGAGTGAGAGCAGAGGAAAATGTGATATTACGTAATACAACTTTACACTATGCTCAATTTTGCACCTTAGATACATGAATTATAGCAACCAAATAAAATTGTTGGCTTGGGAATGTTGAAAGGAAAACGTTGTTGAAATAACAAAAACTGAAAGTAGTTGAGCTAAAGATACCCTGCAAATTGAGCTTCTCCAATCTGCACTCTCGCCTCAATATACCCTCCCTCAAGTTGCTCGATTACAGATCATTTGTTGTGCTAATTAATGCCACAGCGATTTATTTATGGGCATACCAAAAGTTTGTTAAATGTATCGAGCCAAAGACTTTCCGGGCCAAAGAAATTAACCAAAAGTCTTATCAATGTTTAAGCAAGAAAAATAAACGTGACCCTGGCCCAATAAAATCTACTGCCAAAAGCATTTGCCTATGATTTAAAGTGAATGGAATCAAAGATAAGTTCTAAAACAAGCTTGGAATAAAAAACAAATATTAACTTAAATGTCTCAGATCGCAAACATCATCATCATCACAAACAAAGGCAACAAAGGTGTGTTTAATCTTTGTGAATGGTCAATTGAATAGCCAAGTGAATAAATATCAACTGATTGTTGAATAATTAACATCAACGCTCGCTGAAAGTCACGACTTAAGGTATGAATAATCTAGACAAGCATGTGAATGTATTTACATTAAGCCCCTCTCTCCCCTCTCTCACCACTTCCCCTTCCTCTCTGATCTGGTCTAGACAACTTTGCTATTGGTAATCCCTGTCCAATTTAAATTCCCTGGAATCACTTGCCATCTATTTTTGGGCCACTTAAACGGAAAACGCAACAATGAAATTTTAAATGGAAATTTATTGCTATTCATTTGGTTATTAATCAGTAAACGGGGCTAAGAACGAGCCCACAATTCTGGCTAAAACAGGCGAAAAATTGTGAATACTTTGCATTTTAATTGCACAGTTGGCTTTTATGTTTATAACTTTTATAAAGAGTTCTCGGTAAAGTTTATAAAAACACACACAGTTGCATATATAATTATATACATATATATTTGTACTTGTCAGATTTGTCTAGCGGGGAAAGTACAGACACGTCATAGACAAAACATTTGCAATTTTAAATTCCCATTTTTGTTTTTTTGGGTTTTTTTCATGCTCTTAATCGCGCGCGTTTTGTACGCGTTTAATGCGCGTTTCGTGTGCGGTTTTTGAACATTTTGAATGACGTCGTTTGGCTGACGAAATACGGTGAAAAGGGGGGGAATTAAGGGGGCGACTTTGAGTTTATTTGCACAGAAACGACCTCAGTTTAATTACATGGAATATTTTTGAAGCATATTTGTATGATGTGGCGTAGCATGGTGTGTTGTTCAGTTTATAAAATCGAAAATATTTTCATGCTTTTTTGTTATTGTTATCGTTTTTTTCTTTTTTTGTTGTATTTTTTTCCAGTGTTTTATTTTTAGCACACAAAAGTTCAATTTAGAATTGCGTATGTTTTTCTACATTTGTTTTCGCACTTATTTATGCGTTGATTACGAATTTAGATTAAGTTTTCGGTAGGGGAAATTTACATTTTTTTGTTGACGATTAAAAAACACTCTGCTTTAATCAAATTATTATTAAAGTTTTCCATGCGTTGTGTACGAGCTGCGTTCGAAGACTGACTCACGCGATATGAGCGCAGTTAACGTTACACCGAGCTGCTGTTAGCTTGGCTCAGAAGCGGCAACAACAACAAGCAGAAGCAGCAGCGACAGCAGCTGTTGAGCGATCAAATGGAAAAGAGCGCGTGCGCGCGTTTTTAATCGTTGCCAATGGTAACTGAGCGGCAGGTTGTTGTTGTTGTCAGTCGTGTTATTGTTGTTGTTGTCAGTTAGTCACTTGGCAAATGATATCGAGGCTATAAAGCCAGACTCAAGCGTCAGGTGCTTCTGCACTCTCCACGCTCTCTGTCTGCCTTTGTCAATTGAATCCATCGAGAGAGGGCGAGAGAGTTAGGGTAAGAATCGGGTATATCAACCATTTATAGGGTATGTTTGGTTACAATATAAGATCAAATTAAAGCCGAAGTAATTGCATTATAATAAATGATTATCTGTTTCTCATACTATAGTCTAACAAATTATTTAATATAAATTAAATTTATTCTTATGAACAACAAAATCACCTAGAAAGAGAAAACTTTTAAAAATAGGATTGGTAATAAAAAAAACTCTTAATAATTTTATTAATACATATATAAACTGAGACAATGAATTGCAATTATGATGTATTTTTAAAAAAGTTCTATAAAAATACGTTAACATTCTATAAATCTATTTTCAGAACTTTGTTATCATTTATTTGTGTTCTATATTTAATTGATAATTTGACAGAGCATCTCCTGGTAAACGTTGCACAGTTTTTATTTATTGTTTCTGGGATTTCTAGCATATCAAGTTGGAAGGTTGAGTGTCTGGATTCCAAGGTTTTATTATTAACACAATTTTGCAAACATTTACTGACGCACTTGGCAACGTTTTTTTTATTTTTGTTTACGTTTAAGAAACAGACTTGGCTGTTGACATTTGATCGACTACATTAAAATAATTTATATAATAAATTATACATACTGTTTAATTATTGTTGTGCCTGACCTTTGATTAGGTTGAGTTGATAAGCGACAAAGCTGAGAATTAATTGCAAATTACAGAGCTGAAGAACTTTTGAAGTTCTTGAAGTGTCTTTTAGATAAGCAAAGCATAATAATAACAATAATGTCATTGCAATTGCATCGAATTTCCCACAGCGTCAGCTGGCAAATACGTTACGACATTATGGAAATCGGTGGCAAGGTGGTAAGGCCACTCGTGTGGCTTACCGTCTCACAATTGAAGTCAAGCACAAGTTGGCCAACAACCTGCTAAAGTCAAATGCTCCAAATGATTGAAGTAACCTGCGCAATTCCCATGACGATTCTCCTGGTCACTGGAGCAGAAAGGAAGAGGGGAAGAAGGGAACGAAGGAAGGAAGGAGGCAAAGGAGCGACAAGTCTTTGCAGCTGACGAAGGCCACTTCCTACAGTGGCACGAGGGTTGTTTTCGAGACGCCACCACTTGCACCTGCCACAGCCACAATAGCTGCGACTGCGAAGGCATGTGCCTCGTATGAGGTTGCCGCCAAAAGTTGAGGAGACAACCTGTAAGAGTCGACTCTCAGTACAAGTAAACATATATATATATCGCATGTTGCATGAATAATTGTTGTTGCGGTTACGACTTTCCTTAAATAAAATAGTGGTGTGGAACACAAAATACGTCAGAGCAGAGCCACAATTCAAACCTACAAATCTAATTATAGAAACTTATTATTATTTTTATGAAATAAATTCATAATCAAGTAAAGCACAGAAAGTATTCCCTTTTAAGTATTTCCCATAACAAAGTATAATTCAGACATGCTTTAAATAATCCTATTACTTGTCATCTTTAATAGCTCTTAAGTGCAAGGAATTCAAAGAATTATCATCTTTTAAATATATTTTAAATATATCATTTTTATTTTTATTAGTAACATTTAAGAGTTTATTATATATTTCAGATTCAAATAGACTTATGAGTCTTTGATTTAACTTGTTTTTTTTATTCTTAGAATTAAAACAGATTACTTTCTGAAACGTTCAGTACGCCTAATGATTGCTTACCTAATATTTATATGATGATGATTAGCTAAAATCTGAAGTGTAGTTAATCATTTTGTTTATATTTATATCAATGCAATTAGTTTGAGTGAGTGGAAGTATCTATCTATCAGTGGACAGTATACAAACCATCAGTTATCTGAGTAAACTGAATTATCTATAGGTATAGGTATTCATATATATAATATGTAGTATAGTACTATATGGCATACGTGTATTCTAGTCAATGGTAAGTTAGGCAGGTGTCTATGATAGAAAAACTAAAGTAAACATGCGCCATCAGCCTTAACACGAATTGAGTAATCAGTATACGATATCGTCACATTCTTAGGGTATTTTAGGGGTGACTAAAACTCAGGCAACCATAAAAAAAGTCAGCAAATACAACAAAAAAATACCTGTTATGCTCAAAGGTAAATGTTCTAATTGAAGTTGACAACACACATAATAATAACCGGTCAGCGGTCATGACATTTACAAAGGTCAAAGCATTCAAATTAATCAAATATGCTGGAGAGTGAATCCTTTCCTTATATTTATTCCTCTTGATACTTCAATCAAAATTCTCTTGGCTTACCGCATTATCCCTGGAGTAGAAGCCACAAACGAGTCCTCGAAATGACATTTTTGCATTGAAGTTGACTGGAAACAATTTTAACAGACGTTTTCAATGTCTTTTATTATTTACTTTTTTTTGCTTTTCACTTTTTGTTCGACAAACGTGTTGATACTTAATGTTAATTTATTATTATTTATAAAATTAACATTATTGTCGCTCGCTGGGCACTTGAACTTTTTAGTTGAACTTTTAATGGCTCAATTTTATTTCACATTCCTTTTCTTTTGCAATATTTTAAATATTTAAATATTACTAAATTCATGTCACACACAAAATTCGACAGCGCAGCGAAAGTGAAAACACAACGCGAGGAGTAATCAAAAATCGCGTGTTTTGCCAAACCGAATAAATCGAACTAAATCAATGTATTTAAAATCGATGTATTTACGCGTCGTGACGGGGGAAGGGGCGGGAGTTGAGGTGAGTTTTGGGGAGGAGAACAACAACACAACAAAGGTCAGCAAACGACAGACGACAACGTCAAATGGCAAACTCTGTATTTTTTTTTCCTATTAATTGCTTTAGATTGAATTAAGCGCGCTCGCCGGTCGACGCTGACGCTGACGTCGATGCTGGCAGCGACGCAACGTCGCAGTTGGCTTTGCTTGAGCCTGAGCTGTCGCCCAGCGCGCATGACGTCACTGGCAGGGGGACTTATTTTTAGTAGCGCGATAAGAAGCGTTATCAGAACGTGACGCGATTACAACGTGGGCAGCAAACAGAGAGAGAGAGAGAGAGACAGAGGCTGCAGTCACAGATCCAACTGGAATTGGGACACTAAACACAGTTAATAACACCTCTGGCAGTAGCGTCGCGTCGACTACTGAGCTATGGCAGCAGCAGCAGCAGCAACGGGAGCAGCACGTCCAACTCCCAGTTCCATTAGCAACTCGGACAAAGAAAATCAGAGTCAGCAATACCAAAGTAACTTTTGCCATGTGTGAAACATTTTGGGGTCGCTTATCGTGGGGCAAACACAGGGCGATTGAAAGAGAGAGAGAGCGAGCGGGAGAGAGAGAGAAAGGTAAAGGCAACGGTGCGATAAGCTAAACTCAGGTAACAACAAGCAACGTCCAGGTAAACAATGTTATCCAATGCCAGTGCCGGTTCTACGGGCAAAAAAATCATGAGAGTCGCCCGAAAATTTGTTAAAAACTGAACTGAACGGATTTCCAAGCGGAATGACATTTTGATCATGGTAGGGTATCTAAATTCTGTACTCAAATTTGATTAATTATTCGGGTCTGTTCCGAATTCCGAAATAAAGGCAATTTGCAACAAAACGAAAATCGACAAAAATTTTCGTTTTCAACACATGTGCTGTAGAGTCCCCGGATTTAAAAGTAAATGTCATTTAAAGCTTTAAAATGAATACCTAAAATTATAAACTGAAAATTGTAATAACATTGAACATTTTTAGAATCGATTAACATCACTACTTCAACTTACAACAGTTGAAATATTTTTTAAATAATTTTTTTTAGAAGCATTTATAAAATATTTAAGAAAATATTAAACCAAGCTGTTCTGAATTACACTTTAATTTCTGTTATTGATATATACTGAAATACTTAAAATGAATTTTCGAAACGCTTTCGAAACCGAGTTCGAAAAGTAAAAACAAGCCCGTTTTGATCGGAATTGGAAACAGCAAATAGTAAATCGTTCGTTTTCAATACTTTTTACTTTTCGAAAACGTTTAAAATTCGAAACAGGCCTGATTATTAGGTTTTCCTCAAAATATCGATTTTTAAACGATTTAATAGTCAAAAACAAATTATCGAGTTTAAGTTCTCAACAATCGAGCCTAGTATATAAGCAAGACTCACCCCTAGATCCGGTTCGCTGTTGGTAGCTTCTATCAGGCAATGTGTGGATGATGAGGACGACAGGCCCGACATCTGTTTGGCCGACTTGTGCAGATTCTGTAGGCTAGTCCAGGTGTCCATGGGCTGTTCGACACAGGTCAGACTCGGACGGGTCTGGATGCTATCGATGGCCTCAAAGCCCAGGGATTGTCGCGAACGCGGTTTGCCAAAGACCTGGGCACTGAGCTTCGAGGGCGTGGGCTCCGTCACAATCGGAGGTGGAGGTTGGAGGGAGCGTCGTGTTTTACGGCTGACACAAGCGGGATGCACAAACATGTGGGGCTCGTCCTGGGAGGGGACAGTCGAGTGCAGTGAGATGTCATCCATGGATGCCACGGCTGGTAGCATAGGTGGTTCATCCACAAGGAGATTCAAGACATCATCACAGGAACGCGTTGCAGTGAGATTCGTGGCCGGACTTTTGATCAGATTGAAGCTGGCCAGCAAATTGGGTCGACGCAAGGAGCAGGACGCCGACGGAGACTTGGGATCAGGATCCGGCATGGCACGCACAGTCAATCTATTGTCAGGTACACCCACAATGCCCAAGGGACGAGCTGGAGCCGGGCCAACGGGAGGAAGACCAAGAGCAGCCACTGCTGGAGCACCAGCGAAATCCACAACCAAAATGCGATCGGAAATGTTGGTGCAGTCATTGTTAAATCCGATTCCCGAGTCTGAGTTCGAGGTGGTCGTGGAAATCTCGCTGTGATTCGAGGGCTGCGGCGAGTGGGCGGCGGCGGCAGCTCCCGCCTCATAATCCGGCTGCTGACTGCGACTGGCCGGAGGCAGAATCCTCATGGTGTACATGCTGCGTATGAGATTCACCACATACTCCGAGTTGTTGGGAAACTCCAAGCAGAGATTGGAAATGGGATCCCTGGTGCACTGCAGTCGATATTCATGAGCACGGGCCAAATGCTGGCCATGCTCAATCAGTTTGGTGTCGATGACAAAGACATGGCAGCTGTGCGAGATGCTGATGTGGCCACCACCGGCATTCGATTTATCCTCCAATTCGTACTCCTCCTCGATTTGGGTATTGTGCACGGCGCTGGTGACCAAACCAAAGAAACGATTCTCACTTTCGGATGAGGAGCTCACGTAGTTGAGACGGGCTGACGCATAGGTGGCCAGTGTGCCGCCGTTGGCGCTCTGGAGGCGCAAGCACTCCGGTGTGATGCACATGAGCACAATGGTGGGCTGGCGCTTCTCCTGGCGCAGCTTGCGTATGCAGGAACGCACCGTTTGCAGTTTGGAGGTATGCGAAATCTGCTTGGGCATCTCGATGGTGCCCAAATAGCCCACAATCACACGATACTCTAAAGCGGCGCTGGCCACAGCCCTCACCATGGCACTAACATTCGCCACATCCGCGCACTTGCCGAGATTGGCCAGTGGTGCATCCTCCAGAACGGGACGCAATGTTGATTGATCCGGAACCGTAGCCACTTGTGCTGAAGCAGGCGCTGTAGATGGTCCTGGCTCTGCTAATGCGTCGACTGCCTCGGGAGGCTTCTTCTGTGGCGAATTGCGTAGTCGATGCATCTTGGATTTGTGATGAAGAAAACGTGGCTTGTTCCGCATACCGGCACCCAGGCTGGCGGCCAGCAGCTGTCCACGCGCACTGCGTTGGATAAGTAGCGTCGCATTGGCGTTCTCCTCATCCGAGCTGTCCGAGTAATAGTTCTCAGCAATCTGCATGCGAATGCTGCCAAATGAGTTGCCTATCAACTGCACCACAGTCTCGTGCGGCAGCTTGGACACATTGAGACCGTTCACCGAGATGAGAAAGTCACCGGCACGCAGACCAGCCTGCTCGGCGGGCGAGTTGCTGATAATGCAGGACAAGCGGCATGGCTGCTGACCCGATATGGTAAACCCAAAGCCATTATAACCACGTCGCACCTCCACCGTGCGAGTGCCGTAGTTGGGTCGCTTCTTGCGTCGCCGCTGTTGTGGTTGCTGCTGCGGCTGCGCCTGCTGCTGCTGCTGTTGCTGCTGCTGCGCCTGTTGCAGTGAGGCGGAAGTAGCCATTGCTGGCGCTGCTGCTGTGTTAGAGCTGCTCATTATGGGCAATGGCGGATGATGATGATGCATGGTGAATTGTACACTGTAAATTGCACACTAACACAATTAATACAAAAAAAGGTAACAATCTAATGCTTTAATCGAACGCACCTTTTACATTGATGGTCTGATGTCTGTCGTCGTCGTTGATGCTTGGAATGCGGTTTGTGCTCAATCGCCAGCCTCCGTTCGCCTCTTGTTTTGGTATGCAACAGCAACGCAACAACACAATGCAACCAACACCAACAAAGCGACAATTGTATACGCAGCAATCATATGCTCTTGTTGTTACACTCCTAAGTAGCACACCATTTGCCTAAATACACAAACATTATTTATATTCTATAATTTGCACATTTTTAAGTTCTATGCGTTTATTATTCAGTTTTGACTATGTTTATAAATCTTTGTTAAACACAAATTTTATGCCTGCAAAATGCGCAAGCGTAGCCATGTAACGAAAAATATCGATAACTTAAAATATGGACAGAGACACGAATTTGGTATTCTTCTGACTGGTCACACCAACAGCTGTTTCGATAGATTTGCAGTTGTTGTAGGAATATGGTCACCCCAAATGCCAAAGTTATTTTGTAGACTGGTCAGCCCAAATATATGTGCACTGTACAACGAATTTACAGTTATAAAATTATAATTTAGACGCATTTTTTAATTAAACCATGATAAACTTAAAAAGTCAAATAAACGCGCGACGGCATTGGTTGGATTGGTGCCGCCTATGCGCCAACGATAACGCCAGCATCGACGTGCGCCACAAAAACGCATACATGAAGATTATTAGCAAAGTTTTCGATATTGAGGTATGAAATCGAAATGTTTAAAAATTGTGCCGCTTTTTATAAATTATTGTGGTTATTTTAGATTGGACTAGAGGAGCCCGCATTGGGTGCGATGCTGTGCAATGAGTGTTACTCATTGATTGATGACCTAACTCATTTCATCGACAATGTCAACAAAGTCCAACCGATCTTTGAATTATTGCGACACACGGAGCCCAACGAATATCTCGACGTGCGGTCTTTGCGCCATCAATATGGACTCTCGACAAACTTCCAAATGGTGCCACCAAAGGTAGAGAAAGTCGAGGATAGTCGTGAAGAAAGCATGGAGCCAGATATTCTACACTATCTGGAAGACGATGATACTCGAGTTTCCACACCTCCAACTCCACCTCCAGTTAAAAGGAAGCGTGGTCGTCCCAAGAAACTTGACAAAAATGCAGATCGCAATGCGATTACTCCAGACTTTCCAGCAGAACAGTGCAAAGAGGAAGTATCGATTAAGGTCCAGATGGAGCCTCTAAGTAACGATGAAGACGGCGTGGAAGGAGATCTGGTTGAAAATCACATTTGGCTAGAAGATTTTCCTATCGAAGTCAATGGGGAAACACCGAGCAGTTCCAGCAAAAGAAGACGTCGTCAATCAAAGAAGAATTATAAAATTGAACTGAAATGTGAACTATCACCTGAGGATGTTGACGCCTTGTCCCACAACTACATATCCAAATCCCCGACCGAATCGGATGAACTGAATCTGGAGCAAGGTAATGACGAGGGCTTAGAGGCAAACGAGATCGTCAATCCAGAGGAGGCGGAGCAGATTCCAATTAAAAGGAAGCGAGGTCGGCCCAAAAAAAATCCAGCAAACATTCAGGAAGCAGAGAATTTGAATGAATCAAATCTTTCGAAATGTAAAAATGTCGCACTAGCAAAACTCTTGTCCGCATCCCCACAACCGGAAATGCAAATGACGGACTCTACTGTGGACGACAAACAAAATAAGAGGCGGCCAGTTACGTGCAACATATGCAACAAGGAGCTGTCATCCGAGAATGCATTGAAGCAGCACGAGGATCGTGTCCACATGAAGAAGAAGTCCGTGGTCTGCGATTGCTGTGGCAAGCGGGTCAGCAGCTCCTCGGAACTCAAGGAGCACATGCTTGTCCACACCGAGGAGCGACCCTTCGTGTGTCCCGTGTGCAATGCTAGCTTTAAGAACAAAAAGCGACTCAATGTAAGTCCAAGATTTGGATGCATATAAATTGTCACTTAATTAACAAATTTCTAAATCGACAGATACACAGCCAATCCCATGGAATGCCCAAGTACGAATGTGAAATTTGTGGCAAGAAACTGCAAACGCGCGCCATATGGAATAAGCATAAATACGTGCACATGAACGAGGGGCGATTCAAATGCAGCATATGCGGAACTGCAGTGAAGCATTCGACGGGTCTGAAGGTTCATCTTTTGAGTCACACCGGATTGAGGCCGTACGCTTGTAAATACTGCAACAAGGCCTTTGCCAGCGGCGCCAATTGCAGGGACCACAAAATGAAGAAGCATCCAGAGGAGTTTGCTAAAGACGATGACAAATCGTCGAGAATCCAATCAGTGCCCACTTTGGATGAGCTACGTGCCTTGTAAGTAATATACATACATCGTTGTTTTTAATTAATATTCAAATATGTATTTATGATTTCATTGCAGAGCTGAGAGTATGGAAAAAGGTGAGCGGCTGCGAAAACCAAGGTTTCCAGATAATTAATAAACTTGTACAATTTGAAAACACAAACTATTAAATACCGAAAAAAATATATGAATGCTGATTATTTACAATCATTTGGTCACACTTTTTTTAGCACGGTTGCCACAATTGGCGTTTTTGCGCCAAAACTGGCTCTTTTTTCCTGTTGGCGCAATGGCACTTTTTTTCGATTTGGCTCTTTTTTTCATCACTTCAGAATCAGTTACTTTGTATAGTTTTAAGTTGAAGTGCATATTTGTTTTTATTCAATAACATAATCATTAGATTAAGATGAAAATGTGAGATACTTTGGAAATATGAGCAACAGTCTAGAAGAAGTAGCCAGTCTAAAAAAAAACAACAAAAAGCACACAAAAAGAGGGCGATTTATGATGAATTTAGGTAAAAATATTTTTAGGGGGTCTTCACTATTTTTTTTTAATGCATTTTAAAATTAAAATACAAAAATGAACATATTATTGAAAACATTCACAAAACAACGATGCAAAAGCTCATTTTGCATAATAAATTTCTAAATTTCAAAATTCAATAAAAAAAAAACTAGTGGAGAGTCCCTAAAAATTTGATCACCTAAATTCATCATAAATCGCCCTCTTTCTGTGTGTGTGTGTTTTTTTTTTTTTTGAGACGGAAATATGTGTTATTGTTTTAAGTGTTTGTGAACGAAATACTTGTATTTAATTAAATGCAAAAATAACATGAACTGATAAAAAAAATTTTTTGGCTCTTTTTTAGTCTATTTGGCTCATTTTTTTGTTTGTTTTTGGCTCAACCAGATATTCTAGGATGTCATAAAAATAATAAAAAAAAAATTGTTGTAAATTAAACTTGCAATAATTAAGTCAATATTGCTTAAATTCTTTTTTTTTACAATTGATTTTTTTATTGATATAAAAATACCGCTGTGAAGTCGAATGTTAAAATACCGATACGAATATGAAATAATACCAAAACGGCTTATTGACATGCGGTCACTCTTGGTCACTCGAGGTTTTGTTGTAAATTGCCGCTAAAATATTAATATTGTTATTAAGTTTTAAAAATATACTTGTTTTCGTTGTATATGAGTTCATGATGACGGAACACAATGTGAATCCAATTACCGAGAGCCATTGGCTAAATTGGTGTCGGCTATGCGCCAAGGATGATGTCCGCGGTAACGTAAAGGTCTGCACAAGCGAGAATGCGAACAATACCTGGAACAGTGTTCTGGTGATGGCCATCAGAAAGTATTTTGATGTAAATGTAAGTGAGACTATGCCCGCGAGAGAAGTATGTGCAATAATATTAGTAATCCTTTATTACAGATGCGATTGGAGGACGAGCTGAGCGGTGTTCTCTGCAAGGAATGTTATACGCTAATAAGCGAGCTAATTGACTTCGCGGAACACGTCAACAAAGTCCAGGCAATCTTTGAAATATTGCGACGCTCTGAGCCAAGTGAATACTTGGATGTGGAAGCCCTACGGCTGCAGTATGGTCTGCGTGAGGGGGATTGGACGCACATAATCACGAAAACGGACCTAATTGATGTGCCAAAACAGGAGTTTATTGATTTGGGCGAAGGTTGCGAAAGCGAAACTGCTAAGACACTCGAAACCCTAGATGAAACTAATTTTAACAGCTTGCCAATCGAGGAAATTATAATTCCTGGTTGGGATGCAACAAATGATACTCAAAATAATACCAACAAAAGACTGCGCGGCCGACGAAGAACTTGCACATTGTCAAAAGCAGATTCAACAGAGAAAATCGAAGTAGAACCTGATGTAGTGCTGAAAGTCGAGTTAATTGATGAAACACCAATTATAGCGGAATATGGATCTGCAAGCCTCGACGCTGACTTTGAATTTCAGCCGGAAAGTCCAACCAATTCCTTCATAGAACCGGAATTCCAAATTGGTTTGTCATCAGACAGTGAGAGAGAGGATATTAGAACTGAACCCGATGATTTGGATAGCTCGTCGAAACGAAAAAAATTAGAGTGCAAATGGTGCAATAAAGTGTACCTCAATCCTGCATCATATCAGAAGCATCTACGAAAAGTCTGTCGGAAATTCGAGGATATTAGAACTGATACCGGTGATTTGGATAGTTCGTCGAAGCGCAAGAAACGAACAAATTTAGAGTGCAAACGGTGCAATAAAGTGTACCACAATCCTACATCATATCAGAATCATCTACGAAAAGGCTGTCGCAAAGTAGAGAGAAAGGTGTACTGCGAACTGTGCAACACAACCTTGTCGTCTGCATCGGCGCTAAAAACGCATATTAAGGTAATGCACAAAGACTTCAAGCGCTTTATATGCGACCATTGTGGCATACAGCTAAAGACCATTACGGCTCTCAACGAGCACAAGCTGGTGCATACGGACGATCGTCCATTCGTCTGTGCGGTATGCAGTATGGGATTCAAAAATAAAGCTCGACTGAGAGTCCATTATCAAATCCATGAGGAACCAAACTATGTGTGCAACATTTGTGGCAAGGTGTTGCAGACAAGCCGCGCATTGAAATTGCACAAAGTGGTGCACAGCGAAGATCGCAAATACAAATGTGATGTCTGCGAAGCGCTTTTCAAGCGCTCAAAAACCCTCAGGAGGCACCTGCTCACTCATACGGGGCTGAAACCCTATGTCTGCAATTACTGTGAGCATCCTTTCAGATGTAACTATAATTTACGTATTCACAAGCTCCACTTACATCCACAAGAATACAATAAGGAAGAGGACGGCGTCTCACCGTTGAGAGTAAAAGTACCTACGCTAGATGAACTGCGGGTCATGTAAGCGTACAATATAACAACATAAAAGATAAATAATGACAGATAAATATTTTCTTTACAGGTCCAAACAGAAAACTGACCCCTAGATCACGTTCTACAAATATGCAGCTAATATTTAACTATATTTAAAAAAAAAAAACACGATATTTAATTAATGTCCTGCATTACTAAATAAAGGAATTTTAATCAATAATAAATCGAGCAAGCGGAAATCAAACAAGTGGCTGGTGGCTGGCAGCTGGGTGTTGGCTGGTGGCCGGTGTCATACTAATCCTTAAATACCGATTTCGTTTTTGTGGCAGCTACATACATATATGATATAAATGAGTGATTTTACCCAATTTACGATATCTTAAAACAGGGATGACCATAGCCTATGCACACAAAGCACATTTGTTTTTGTTTTGCACATAGGATATGGGAAGCAAATGAGAATACACATTGGTAAGCTTCTTGCGCACATTGTAAATTAAACAAACAAATTTTGCATTGTCAGCTTTCCGTCAACTTTCGTTGCTGGCAAAATAAAAACAATTGCATTGCGTCGTTTTGCTTTTGCTAATCCGAATGTATTTTGTTGTTGTCTTATCGTTTGGTGAACACTGAAAGAGAAAAACTTCACTTCGTTGTGAAACGTGTGATGCGTGTGTTTTTTTGAAGAAAAGTTTTCCTCTTTTTATTTCGGTGTACACATTTAAATAAAAAAAAATTGATATTACATGTGTGCCTGCGATTTCTTTTATTTGTATTGGTGCGTGCACATCCATAAGGCAGTTTTGGGCACCCCTGTCTTAAAATTTTAAAAATGAATGAAAATTCAAAAATTTAAAAAAAAACGAAAAAAAAAAGTTTGTTGCATTAATCAGGAATCAAACCCACGTCCTCTGCCGCACGGGCACGTATCTTTAGCATTAGACTGACAATTCAAATAAACGAAAAATATTAAATAAATAAAAATCTTTTGCAACGACCGGACCGAGATTCGAATTCATAGCTCCCGTTCCTCTTGCCGAGCACCTATCACTTCCACCACTCCTCCAGTATCGCTGATACTGGCAAACTCGATATACATTCTCGATGTACATTCTGTTGGAGTAAATGTAAAATGAATTAATTGACCAATAATTCTATTTATAGAATTGCCATTAAAATGAGTTCGAGAAAATTTTTTAATACCTTCACTATTTATGGCCCAATCGTGTTGAAAGTTGATGATTAGTTTCTGGGCATGTTCCTACACCCGTCGGAATAAAACCCAAAATTAAAGTGGCTGTCAGTTTTTTATGAACACGCCCCCCACAGCATGCGTGGAAAAATTTTAACATAAAACTGCCCTGCATGACATAATAGGGAGTCTTCATTCCAAATTAGGTGGTCCAAACTCTTACCATCTCTGAGATCCTTTCTCTGATACGGACAGACGGACATGGCTATATCGAATCGGCTGTTGATGCTGATCAAGAACATATATGGGATCGGAGATGCTTCCTTCTCCCTGTTACATACTTTTGAACAAACTTAATATATCCCTCCAGGGTACAATTTAATTGGAATCAAAATTGAGAATCCGCTTGCTATCGATATATGCGATGACCAAATCAAAAAACTCAATAGTATCGATTCGAATATAAAGTTATAAATAAATAATACCAAAACGATATATTGACATGCGGTCACTCTTGACGTTGTTGGTGTTTCCAAGGTGAATTTACTAAGTAGGTGACGTTGTCACCACAGCTGCTCTCTTTCGGGGTTACAAACATTTGACAGTATGCCTGCAAACGTTGTCGAAAGAGGTTGTGTATCGCATGTTTTGTTTTATTGTCTTCTTCTTTACGAATAAACTCGTAGAAAGAAAAGAATGAAAAGAATAAACTTACTTGTTATGCATTAAAATTTTATAAATTATTTTGAATTATTTCGTTTTATTTATTTTAAGTAAGCATTTGCTTTTCTATCAGCTCTCTCTGAGAGCGGAGAGAGAGAGGTGAAAAAATGGTTGTAACCTCACCACATCGGACGACGTCACCTTAATAGTAAATTCACCTTTGGTGTTTCGAGGTTTTGTTGTTTGTAACCAAAATGCTGCTAAAACCAGTGCTGCCAATTTTTTATCAAAAAAAAAAGCTGAATTTAGCTGGAGAGAAGGAAAAAAAAAACGGTAAATATTCTGAAAAAAGCGCAAAAAAAAAAGCGCAAAAAAAATATATAATATAAAAGTTTTGTGACGCTGATGTCCGTTGACTCATCCAGTAGAAGACTGAATCTGGAGTCTCCTATATCTGCGCACAAGTCTTCATAAAAATGACGCGCCAAAACATTTTTAATAATGCTGGTGCATTTTGTGCGATGAAGCTTCATTCGCCCGGCCGTTGCACTATCAAAGTGTTTGCTGCATATGTTTCCCAAATGGTCAACTTGCGCCATTGCTGTGTGTTGTGCAATAAACAGACACAACGCTACTTCCTGCTCCACAGTTTTCGTAGGCAAGGTACCAAAATCAATTTTATTTTTTTGATGGAAGCCGCCCATAGCACTTGTGTGTTTTTTGGTCACAAGTCACTAAGCTTGGCAGTGAATGTCGTCTTGCAGTAGCTGCAATAGACCCTTGTGTCATCCGTGACATCCTTTCGAAGCCATGCTTTAAACTCTTCGCTTTTAAGCCAAGCATCACGGCACTTTTGTGTGTATTCCTTTGGCATAGCGAAAAATTTGTAAGCCACCCGCCAATTTCGTGCACTTTTGATACTGTGATGATACTTTACCGTAGTGGTGGTTTTGGCAAATATCGATAAAAAAAAAAATGCATGATTATCAAAAATGGTTTTTTCTTGAAAGTGGCAACAAATTTTTAATGAAATTGGTGGCAACATTAAAAAAAGCGGAAAAAAAGTCAAATGCATTTCTAAAAAAGCCAGAATTCCCGCTTCCCGCAATTCCCAAATTTTTCCCGCAATTGGTCTGCAAAACCCGTCAGATTTGACGGGAAAAAAGCTAAGTTGGCAGCACTGGCTAAAACATTAATATTGTTAAGCATTCAAAATATACCTGTTTTCGTTGTATTTGAGTTCATGATGACGGAACACAATGTGAATCCAATTACCGAGAGCCATTGGCTAAATTGGTGTCGGCTATGCGCCAAGGATGATGTCCGCGGTAACGTAAAGGTCTGCACAAGCGAGAATGCGAACAATACCTGGAACAGTGTTCTGGTGATGGCCATCAGAAAGTATTTTGATGTAAATGTAAGTGAGACTATGTCCGCGTAACTAGTATAAGCAATAATATTAGTAATCCTTTATTACAGATGCGATTGGAGGATGAGTTGAGCGGTGCTCTTTGCAAGGAATGTTACACGCTAATAAGCGAGCTAATTGACTTCGCGGAACACGTCAACAAAGTCCAGGCAATCTTTGAAGTATTGCGACGCTCTGAACCAAGTGAATATTTGGATGTGGAAGCCCTACGGCTGCAGTGTGGTCTGCGTGAGGGGGATTGGACGCACATAATCAAGCCAGTCTTGGATATTGAGAACAATGCCACGAAAACAGACCTAATTGATGTGCCAAAACAAGAGTTTATTGATTTGGGCGAAAGTTGCGAGAGCTATCCGCCTAAGACACTCGAAAGCCTAGATGAAAGTAATGTTAACAGCTTGCCAATCGAGGAAATTATAATTCCTGGTTGGGATGCAACAAATGATTCTCAAAATAATACCAACAAAAGACTGCGCGGAGGACGAAGAACTTGCACATTGTCAAAAGCAGACTCAACAGAGAATAGCGAAGAAGAACCTGATGTAGTGCTGAAAGTCGAGTTAATTGATGAAACACCAATTATAGCTGAATATGGATCTGCAAGCCTCGACGCTGACTTGGAATTTCAGCCGGAAAGTCCAACAATTTCCTTGATAGAACCGAAATTCCAAGTGGGTTTGTCATCAGACGGTGAGAGAGAGGACATTAAAACTGAACAAGATGATTTTGGATTCGAGGATATTAGAACTGAAACCGGTGATTTGGATAGTTCATCGAAGAGCAAGAAACGAACAAATTTTGAGTGCAAACGGTGCGATAAAGTGTACCACAATCCTACATCATATCAGAAGCATCTACAAAAAGGCTGTCGGAAAATTGGGCAGCGATCGAAGGTGGATAAGAACGTGTACTGCGAACTGTGCAACAAAACCTTGTCGTCTGCATCGGCGCTGAAAGTGCATATTGAGGTAATACACAAAGACATCAAGCGCTTTATATGCGACCATTGTGGCAAGCAGCTAAAGACACTTGCAAATCTCAATGAGCACAAGCTGGTGCACACGGACGATCGTCCATTCGTCTGTGCGGTGTGCAGTAAGGGATTCAAAAATAAAATTCGACTAAGAGTCCATTCTAAATCCCATGAGAAACCAAACTCTGTGTGCAACATTTGTGGCAAGGTGTTGCAGACAAGACGCGCATTGACATTGCACAAAGTGGTGCACAGCGAAGATCGCAAATACAAATGTGATGTCTGCGAAGCGCTTTTCAAGCGCTCAAATACCCTCAGGAGGCACCTGCTCACTCATGCCGGGCTGAAACCCTATGTCTGCAATTACTGTGAGCAAGCTTTCAGAAGTAATTTTAATTTACGTAATCACAAGCTCCACAGGCATCCACAAGAATACAATAAGGAAGAGGACGGCGTCTCACCGTTGAGAGTAAAAGTACCTACGCTAGATGAACTGCGGGTCATGTAAGCGTACAATATAACAACATAAAAGATAAATAATGACAGATAAATATTTTCTTTACAGGTCCACACTGAAAACTGACCCCTAGATCACGTTCTACAAATATGCAGCTAATATTTAACTACATTAAAAATAAAGAACACATAATATATAGTTAATGTCCTGCAATACTTTTTTTTTATAAGTACACAAGTTTATTTAAGCAAGCCGCTTGCTATTTAAAGCATTTTCGTGGCAGGGCAAGATTTTACAGCAATACTAAATGAAGCAATTTTAATTAATAATAAATCAAACAAGCGGAACAGTCAAGTTCACTCGACAGTAATATACCCTGGGCCTAGGCCCCGGCACGCCGAAGATTTGATGCCCATGCAATTGTCATACTAATCCTTAAATATCGATTTCGTTTTTGTGGCAGCTACATAACATACATACATACATACATAATATAAATGAGTGATTTGAACCAATTTGCACGGTATATTTAAATTATAAAAATTTGTTAAAAGTCAAAGTAATTAAAATGACAAAAAAAATTTATTATAGAATTATTTATAGAATTGTCATTAAAATGAGTTTGAGAAAATTTGTTAATACCTTCACTATTTATGGCCCAATCGTGTTGAAAGCTGATGATTAATTTCTGGGCATGTTCCTACACCCGTCGGAATAAAACCCAAAATTAAAGGGGCTGTCAGTTTTTTATGAATACGCCCCCACAGCAGGCGTGGAAAAATTTTAACATAAACTTCTCCTGCCTGACATAATAGGGAGTCTTCATTCCAAATTAGGTGGTCCTAGCTCTTACCATCTCTGAGATCCTTTTGCTGATACGGACAGACGGACATGGCTATATCGAATCGGCTGTTGATGCTGATCATTATTATTATTATTGTAATGGGGAAAACTGCACTACGACCCTTTGGATATATTGTGCCCCCTTCTGCGCCTATAGCTCATCCATCAACCCTAGTTCTCGCACGAAGTCGAGAATTTTTACCGGGTTGAGGTCTGCTATGTCCTCCTTCGGTAGGACATATATCCCTAGAAAACTGCATCTACGTCTAGATAGAGCAGTGCATTCTGCTAGTATGTGCATCGAGGATTCCTCCTCGCAATTGCAGAACCGGCATGTTCCACTGCTTACGATTCCCAACTTTGATAGGTAACTTTGCAAAGCCCGGTCAAAAGACCGGTGAGTATTTTTCCCCAATGTGATTCCCTGCTTAAACCGCTTTGGGTTGTAGCTACCTAGGAGGTATTTGGCTTGCCTGAGGACTGTTGTCTCCGTCCAATGCGAATGCTGAAGTCGCCTCTCCTCTTTTCGTAGGTATTCCCGGATTGTGTGTCTTCCAATTCCACAAAACGGTTCAGGACCTATTAGGAGCCTGCATGCACCCATTCTGGCTAGTCTGTCAGCTGCCTCGTTTCCTGCTAAATCCCTGTGGCCTGGGATCCATCTTAGGGTTAGCCTATTATGTGATTCCAGTTGGTTTAGCTTCTTTCGCACCTCATGCACTACTTTAGACGTTATTTTCGCCTTGCTGAGTGCATTGAGTGCTGCTTGACTATCGGATAGAATGGCTATGTCTCTATTCCGATAGTTGCGTTTGAGATTAAGATCAACACACCTCCCTATTGCACATACCTCAGCCTGGAAGATGCTGGTATATGTTCCTAGAGATTCATGGTAAGATATTCGAGGGCCTACAACTCCAAGTCCTGTGCCTTGGTCTGTAAGAGATCCATCGGTGTACCATTTTATGGTGTGTTGACCCATTGGATGGACTTCATCAAGTGTTGTCCAGTCCTTCTTACTGCTCAGGTTCACTTTGAAATTCTGCTCGAACATAAGCTCGGCAGTCATCTCGTCCCTTGTCTGTAATAGTAAGGGGAGATCACCTGATAGCAATTCTGCGTCTCTGTGGCTAAGGATGCTTCCCACCCCCTCTCGTGCTATCCTTAGCAGAGTCGCCCGTCGTTTCAGTTCAATGAATACATAGAGTGGCGTAGAGCGTGAGCTCCATTAGGAATTCTATGGCCGTTGTCGGACAGATGCTCATAGCTCCCGTCATACATACGCAGGCCATCCGTTGCAGTTTTAAAAGCTGCTTCTTGACGGTGATGAGTTGGGCTCTATCATCCCAGGCTATTGCTCCGTATGTGAGCACTGGCCTCACAACCATTAGGTATAGCCATCTAATAATCTTCGGTGATGTGCCCTATGAATTTCCGGCTATGCTGCGACAGTAACAGTTTTATCTTGAACTGTTGCCGTGGCTTGTCTAGACCCCAGCAGTGAGGAAATCCATCTGCCTATGGTTGTGTCTGGGCCCCTCCTGGTCAGGGCAGCCTTGACAGCATCGTGAGATGTGTTGTCGAAGGCACCTTCTATGTCCAGAAAGGCGCATATGGCCACCTCCTTATTGTCAACTACTGTGCTTAAAGTGCGGTGTAGTTGATATAGTGCCGTGTCCGTGGATCGGCCTGCTCTGTGTGCATACTGCGTTGGTTGCAGCGGGGATTGCACCAGAAGAGGACTTCTTGTCTTATGGTCCACCAGCTTTTCCAGCGTTTTCAGCAAAAACGATGTCAAGCTGATGGGTCTGAAGGAATTGGGGCTGGTGATATCTTTCTTCCCTGCTTTGGGGATGAAGACCTCTACGTCACGCACTTGGTATGTATCCGAGTGCAAGGCTGCTTATCATTGCCTTCCTAAGGATGGGGAGGAGTATATCCTGCCCCTGCTGTAGAAAGGATGGTGATATCATATCAAGGCCTGGCGATTTGTAGGGCTGGAAAGTGCCAAATGCCCATTGTAATCGTTCTGTTGTGACTGTCGACTTGGCGATTTTCCAGTCGGCAGACACTGGCCTAGACATGTTACTTGTTTCGACTGTATCTTCTTGTACCTGGGTGTTTCCCGCGAAGTGTATAGCTTTGCTATACTACTGCCAGTGAAGGTGCCATCCCTTAGTTTCAGGGCTAAATTAGCCTCTGGCGTGCGTCTCCAAAGTGCCCTATGGAACCGGGCACCTTCGGATGTGCTTTCTATACATTGATGCTGATGAAGAACATACGCACTTCATGGGATCGGAGATGCTTTCTTCTCCCTGTTACATACTTTTGAACAAACTTAATATACCCCTCCTGGGTACAATTTAATTGGAATCAAAATTGAGAATCCGCTTGCCATCGATATATGCGATGACCAAACCAAAAAACTCAATAGTATCGATAGCAGTTTGATGACAGTATCACCAACATATCGATTCGAAGATAAAGTTATAAATAAATAATACCAAAACGATATATTGACATGCGGTCACTCTTGACGTTGTTGGTGTTTCGAGGTTTTGTTGTTTGTAACCAAAATGCCGCTAAAACATCAATATTGTTATTAAGCATTCAAAATATACTTGTTTTCGTTGTATTTGAGCTCATGATGACGGAACACAATGTGAATCCAATTACCGAGAGCCATTGGCTAAATTGGTGTCGGCTATGCGCCAAGGATGATGTCCGCGGCAACGTAAAGGTCTGCACAAGCGAGAATGCGAACAATACCTGGAACAGTGTTCTGGTGATGGCCATCAGAAAGTATTTTGATGTAAATGTAAGTGAGACTATGCCCGCGAGAGAAGTATGTGCAATAATATTAGTAATCCTTTATTACAGATGCGATTGGAGGACGAGCTGAGCGGTGTTCTCTGCAAGGAATGTTATACGCTAATAAGCGAGCTAATTGACTTCGCGGAACACGTCAACAAAGTCCAGGCAATCTTTGAAATATTGCGACGCTCTGAGCCAAGTGAATACTTGGATGTGGAAGCCCTACGGCTGCAGTATGGTCTGCGTGAGGGGGATTGGACGCACATAATCAAGCCAGTCTTGGATATTGAGAACAATGCCACGAAAACAGACCTAATTGATGTGCCAAAACAAGAGTTTATTGATTTGGGCGAAAGTTGCGAGAGCTATCCGCCTAAGAAGCTCAAAAACATAGATGAAAGTAATGTTAACAGCTTACAAATTGAGGAAATAACAATTCCGGGCTGTGATGCAACAAATGATACTCAAAATAATACCAACAAAAGACTGCGCGGCCGACGAAGAACTTGCAAATTCCCAAAAGCAGATTCAACAGAGAAAGGCGAAGAAGAATCTGATGTAGTACAGAAAGTCGAGTTAATTGATGAGAAACCAATTATAGCGGAAATTGGATCTGCAAGCCTTGATGCTGACTTGGAATTTGTGCCAGGAAGTCCAACAGCTTCTTTCGTAGAACCGGAATTCCAAGTTGGTTTTTCATCAGACAGTGAGAGAGAGGATATTAAAACTGAACAAGATGATTTGGATAGCTCGTCGAAACGTAGAAAACTGGAGTGCAAATGGTGCAATAAAGTGTACCTCAATCCTGCATCATATCAGAAGCATCTACGAAAAGGCTGTCGGAAAATTGGGCAGCGATCGAAGGTGGATAAGAACGTGTACTGCGAACTGTGCAACAAAACCTTGTCGTCTGCATCGGCGCTGAAACTGCATATCGAGGGAATGCACAAAGACTTCAAGCGCTTTATATGCGACCATTGTGGCAAGCAGCTAAAGACAATTACGGCTCTCAACGAGCACAAGCTGGTGCATACGGACGATCGTCCATTCGTCTGTGCGGTATGCAGTATGGGATTCAAAAATAAAGCTCGACTGAGAGTCCATTATCAAATCCATGAGGAACCAAACTTTGAATGCAACATTTGTGGCAAGAAGTTGCAGACACGCCGCACATGGAACATGCACAAAGTGGTGCACAGTGAAGATCGCAAATTCAAATGTGATGTCTGCGATGCGCTATTTAAGCGCTCTAAAACCCTCAAGAGGCACCTGCTAAGTCATACGGGGCTGCGCCCCTATGTCTGCAATTATTGTGAACAAACTTTCACATGCAATGCAAATTGTCGTCTTCACAAGCTAAAAAAACATCCAAATGAGCTCAAGAAGGAAGAGGAGGGCGTCGTACCGTCGAGATTAAAAATACCCACGCTAGAGGAACTGCGGGTCATGTAAGTGTACAATATAACAACTTAAAAGATAAATTATGACAAATACTATTTTTCTTTACAGGTCCAGGAAAGGTCCAAGCTAAAAACTGATCCCTAGGTGATGTTCTACAAATATGCAGCTAATATTTAACTACACTTTAGAAAAAAAAACAGATGGGATTTGATTATATGTCCCATAGCACTCAGTGAAGCAATTTTAATTAATAATAAATCAAAAAACAATTTAATTTAAATAAAAATTGAGAAATCTGCTTGCCATCGCTATATGCGATAACGACAACCTCAATAGTATCGATAGGTGATTGTTGCATTTCATCGAAAGCGAAAATATCGATACTGTTGCTGGCCATCGATTATTGTAGCTGGCTCACAACAAAAGTGATTTGTTTATAAAATTGTTGTATTTATAATTTTCAAGAATCCTGTGATGACGGGCAGCGCAACTGTTAGAAGCAGTAAAGAAGCGTCAATGTCGAGCAGAGAGACATCAGATTGGCACCATTGGTGCCGACTCTGTGCCAAGGAACACGCTGACAATGTCAATGTGTATTTCAGAGATGGTGATCAGACATGGACGAGTGTATTAGCTGTGGCCATTGGTAAATTCTTCTGGGTCAATGTAAGCCTGTTCTATGCTGCAAATGCCAAAGTTGCTAATTGCCTTCAACTTCAACTTTAGATTAAAATGGAAGATGAGCTGAGTAACGCACTGTGCAAGGATTGCTACACACTCGTGGAGGATCTCATCGAGTTTTCCGAACGTGTGAATCGGGTACAAACGCTTTTCACCAGGCTACAGCAGGCGGGGCCACTCTCTGCTCAAAGCTACGATGAAATACTAAAGGATTGTGGACTGCAGGCAGGCGAATGGAAGCACATTATTTTAAAGAATGTGCCCGAAGAGGCACCAACTGATGAGACAGAGGCTGAAACCTCCGAGTGCATTGTTGATGAACTGAGCGAGTCCTTTGATGAAAATGCAGAGATAATGGCCGAAATTGAAGCCGCCGAATTAATGGAAAACGAAGAAAATGCCTATGAAACATATGTGGAGCACGAAGAGTCGACGGAAGAGGCGTACGTTAAAGACGAAGAAATAACCGAAGAGACACCGGCCATTCAAGATCCAAACTCTAGCGAGGAATACCTGGATAATGATGCACCGATAATTGCAAACGAAGAGGATATAAGAACCAGCACAGCGGAAGCAGAAGCCGAAGTCGAAGCCGATGATCTGAGTGAGGTTCAAACAGTAGAGAGCGAAGATGTATCCCATGAACGTACCCAGTATAAATGCACGTCCTGCAGC
This sequence comes from Drosophila subquinaria, assembly GCA_037043405.1. NCBI lineage: Eukaryota > Metazoa > Arthropoda > Insecta > Diptera > Drosophilidae > Drosophila > Drosophila subquinaria. The sequence continues at coordinate 536,476 of JBAMBL010000013.1, read as the reverse complement.
AAGGGCTATAAAAAGCCAACGGCCTATAGACGACACATGGCTGAGGTGCACGGTCTAGTTGCCACAGATATTCCCAACCTGGAGTGCAAGCGCTGCAATAGCGTTTTTGCAACAGAGACTCAACTAACTGCCCATTATCGCACGCATATGCCTGCCAAGGATAAGGCGGAGAATGCTTGTAGTTATTGTCCCAAACTCTTCACGACACCAGCTGCTCTCAAGCGCCACGTAATGTTCATACATGAGAATGTCAAGCCTTTCATATGCGACTGCTGTGGCAAAGCGTTAAAAACGATCACAGCTCTCAATGAGCACAAACTAGTACATACCGATGAGTGTCCCTTCGAGTGTCCGGTTTGCCATCGACGCTTCAAGAACATGGCCAGACTGAAGGTAAGTCAATCAGTTAATATTCTCTGCCTCTGGTAATCAAGTTTTATTTCCACAGATACACTCCGACACGCACACAAATAATAACTACGTGTGCAACATCTGCGGCTTGAAGCTCAACACTCGTCGCACTCTCAACATGCACCAGCTGGTGCATTCGGATACCAAACAGTATAAATGCGATGTGTGCGGTGCCGCCTTTAAGCGTGGCAAAACATTGAAGGCCCATTTGATTCTGCACACAGGCATCCGGCCGTACAAGTGCAACTTTTGTGGCAAGGACTTTTCCAATGGCTCCAATTGTCGCATGCACAAGCGAAAAACACATCCCAAGGAGCTTGCCGAGGAAGAAGCACGCGGCGTCAGTCGCTCTACGCTGCTTCCCATGATTACCGAACTAACTGAAGCGTAAGTGTTGGAATCTTATCACTTTTTAATGAACTTTACTAATTATATTTTACTTTAACTAGTTCGAAACGCGTCAAGAAGCCAGCCAAAGCGGAACAGCGTTTATTCGGTCCAAGGTAGTGGAAGAAAGTTCAGAATCTTTAAATACCGACATTGTTGCTGAAGAAATGGAGGCGGAAGCTGATGATGAACTGCTTTACGAGATTGTTGAGGAGTGCCCATAAATGGTGCTCCCGTTTCCCAAATATATTATATCATAATTGAATCTATTACCAAAATCGATCTTTCATTTCTTTATATACACAATACACTTTATTCACAAAATCAGCTTAGATATTAGTTATGAAAATTTAGAAAAATTTCCGGGCTTGTATAGAAATTTTAAATGCTTAATGGGCTGCCAAAAATCGGATTGCCAACAGCACGCGAAACCAACTTAGGAAAAGGACACAATAATCCAACGCATCACAAGGTAATTAACGAATTTCGAAACAATAAATAACAAAAAGATGTTGTAACAAACAAAGGGTTTCAAATAGCCACAATCAGATCAATTCATGGATTCATAATATTACCTGATAATATCTCAGATGTGATTATAATTTTCAGCAAATAAAAGTTGCAATACTTTGGAATGTACAGATCAGTATACGAAAAATAACTTAAAAGCTATGCCCAAACATCGCGGGGATTTGATGCGATGTTCAAGTAAAGTTCTTAGTAAAGATCACATATCGGGATACAATACGATACAATTACAAATACATATAGCTACATTCATATATCTTTAAGATTTGGGGGAATTTACAACTACGCCTTATAGGTAGACAAATTGAGCATATTGTACAAATACAATTTACAAATTTTACTAACACATAGAGAACATTTAACTGCGGCTTAATTTAATGCTTAGCTGAGACTAAGGCTGAGTCTCAGTCTGGAGTATCCCAGCACAGCTAACAATATCGCAGTGCAAATTATGGCCATTGAATGATGACGCAGAGATTCGGCGCCACACGCAAGTTCATCGCGTGGATATTTATTGAGTGGATCGGGCTCCTCGCCCGGACGACATTGTTTGCCCTCGGCGGCAAAATACGAGCCGCAGAGTTCATGGCACGGTGGGCACATAATGACGCCCTTGTGCAGCCATCCATTGGCGGTGATCCGAATGGAGAGCTTCTGGTGCGGAAATGAGCATTTGTAGCTATAGTTGCCCACCAGAATGTGCAGACGGCCATCGTAGCAATTGTATTTGTAGCAGCCACTGCCCCAATGTTGCCACTCGCGCGTCTGGTGGCAGGAGCGTTCCTCCCACATGGCTTCGCTGTGATCGAAACACTTGGAGCCCTGTCCGTAGCTCTCCAGCGCAAAATTCTTTTCGGGCTCTGTGAATAAATCAATTAACTGATGAGAATTGCAACTTTAATGGTTTCCATTGAGGTCTCGTCTTACTTGGATTGTTTTCTACAAAGCGACAATGAGAGCCACGCACAATGACGTTCTTGCTGCGCCAGGTGAACTCCTGTATGTAGGGACAATGGTCCGCTAGTGAAACAGAGCCTCCGTAGTAACCCTCCTCCCCGCTCTTTATGTTGTTGAGACTGTCAAAGTTCTGATAGACCTTTGGCAGCTCAAAGTCGTGCCTTATGAGATTACACAGTGCGACGGAATTTCGATCATCGGTGCATTCGGTTTGCAACGGATCCTGTTTGACTTTCGAGCAGAATGGATGTATCGAGCGTCCCCTGTTGGTAGTGAAAAAAACCAAGATTAGCTAAAGAACCAGAGGTGCAAGTCTCTCTCGCTTACCTATCGTGGTTCATTTGTATCCAATCCTTGCAGCTGCGCATCGCAAACGAGCAGCCCAATCCCTTGCCCCAAGTTAGCGGCGAGGCCATCGAATAGTTGGCACGATACCAGCCCGAATCCTCCATCAGCGCCAAAGTGATGCGCGAAAAGACGGGCGATTGTGTGTGCGTTCCAGTCATTGCCTCGTTCTCCAGTATGCGCTTCTCCCAGTGCGTCAGGGCGGTTCCTTCGCCACCCTGATCCTCCAGCTCGGCGCCCTCGAGAATGTCGCAGTCAAAGTGGGCGCGCACCTCGGCCACCACACGCGGTGTCACCAGCATGTCCACCACCTTCTTGACGTGTCCACTTCGCACAGCCCAGTTGCTGCGCTCAACCTTCCGTATTGTGCTGTTGCTCCACTGATGAATCTGCAATCTGGTCAGAAAGGGGCGTTAGATATTATTATACCCGTTACTTAAAAAAAAGGTAAAAGGGATATTGCATTCGTTGCAATGTATGTAACAGGGAGAAGGAAGCATCTCCGACCCTTGAGGTACATACCAAAGTATTGGCACAGCAAGAATTTTTACATTTAAGGCTCATTTGCGCCGTTATCGTAAACATATTGGCATCAATGGAAAGGTCATTTAAATTCTGATTGAATAATACAAAACTTTCCTTAACCCGTTTGAAAATTTCGAATTTATGTAAATGTCTTTTTTTTAAACTTTCTTCATTTAAAAAAAAAAAGGTTTTGATGCAAAAAAAAATCTTTAAATAATTCTAGGAGTGACCCAAAAAAAATTTCAAAAATCTTTTCGCTAATATTTTTTATAATTTTTTGAAAATTGCTTAAAAGGCACTTTTTCGTTATATTTATAAAATAAGTGCCTTTTAAGCACGCACAGTTTTCAAAATATTCTGTTTTTTTTTACTAATTAACGTTAACTACTATTATTACCTATCATCCTTCTAAATCTTAACAAGATCGGACAAATAGAAAGATGATAGTGGCTGATTAAAGCTTTTAAGCAATGTAAGTGCCTAAAAGCATGCAATAAAAAAAAGATTTTAAACTAATTTAAATATGTAATGGGTATCCTATAGTCGGGAGCTCCACTATAGCCTTTCCCACTTGTTTTTAATCTGTAATCTTTACACGTTTGCCACCTACTTCTCATTCAAATACGGCTTTCCCGTGTCCGGTTTGCGCGGCGTGCGTGGTTTACCCTCCTCGTCCCTGAAGAAGGCGTAGAGGCTAACAGAGAAGCCGAGAGCATGTAGAATCTCATGTTTGACAGTGGATATTAGTGTCTGCAGCTCCTGCGGCTTGGTGCTGATGCTCTCGGGGCAGAGATTGGCATGTCCGGCAATGGGACGATCCAGGAGCGCCTCCTGCTGGCAATGTGCCGCATATGCCACAGTCAGGCCCTTGTAGCACCTTTGCGTCTGTCGCGCCGACACATAGAAGACAAAGTCGGCATTCTCGATGCCATCACCCGGCTGCGTATTGTTGTCAATCCGGCAGTTCTGTCCCGTGCTGTTGCACACCCGGCACACCTGGGAAGGAAGAGGGGAATATCTCAATGAAATGTTTGGAAAACAAATGCAGTTAAGACTCACATCCAAGTGCTCATTGGGTACTTGGACCTCGCCGCACATCGTCGTCGCCTTGCAGTGATCAATGCAGTGAGTGTTGCCATTCTTAACGTACACCTGAGTGCTGTCGCATTTGCTAAACGATTCGAAACGATTCGAGGAAATTCAAATTAAGGCTCGCCTGGCAACTGATGTCCAATGATGTTCAATTACTCACCGATTTAGCCGGATGACACCCTTCGTTTCACGCACCATCAACGCCTGTTCCCAGAACTGAACTGCCTCCGGCAGCACCGTGTCCTGTTAACGAAATTCGAGAGCTTTGTCAAAGACATCCTTTAGACTACTCGTCGCAGACACACAAGCTTACTTACGTTTATTAAATTAAATTTCTCCTCCTCCAATCTGCACAAAGAAAGACATAAAATGGAAACTCACTCGATTAGTTACGCTTCAGTAGGAAAATCACAAAAGGACTATATTTATTCGTCCTACTACTTAGATACTCTCTAATATATTCTGCATTTATGAATCATTATACGAGGAAAAACGACTTTAATTTTCCAAGCCATACAAAAAATATGAAATTTTATAAATTTGTATTTCAACAGTTCATATTTAATTCAATAGTCTTTTTAGGACATCTATTCATAATATGCAAAGCTCATATTAAATTCAATAAGTTTGTTATTACCATAATAATATAATTATATTAATAACTTTGCATAAAACTGCATCGTTAGTTTTCTTTATCATGTTTTTTTAGATACATCAGTTATCACATTAAGGTCATTCATAGACATTCAAAACAAAACATGAATTTAATTAATCAACCTATTTTAGAGTCATAAAAAGCTATAAAAACATAACGACATTACTATTTGCAATCTTCAAAAGAAAACACATATTTTTAAAATGTATTTTGGCAACCTCGAGAGATGAGTCTAAATTGTTCAAGACAATTGTTAGCAACAATGAGTTTCCGCATTTGTTCACTACAGTTGGTTATATTTATGGGCAAGCCAATAATAATAAAAATAATAACAATATATTATATAATATATTTATTGATAACTAAAAATGCACTCGGCACGTTTTAACAATTTACAGTCCACAAAATTCTTACGCTTTGAAAAGAAAGATTTACTAGACTTTGAATACGTATTCATATAACAAGTTCAATTTAGTTACTCGTATGCAGACTAAGTTTATGATTATATCACTCATTTAAATGTTTTTAACAAATTAATGGACAAGTCGCATATGCCCTGCCCATGGCTATAATTATAGGGTAATGTGTTGCCAAGCAACAATTCCTGGAATTGACCTTGTCCGTTGGCATTGGTAATGGACGTTGTTGTCGATTAACTCAAGAGTGTTTATGTCTTTCTGTGTGTTTGTGTGTGTGTTTTGACCTGGCCATTTAGCTGTTAAGCAGCGTTCAGCTTTAACTTTAAATCATAGCCAAATCATGTCGCAATCACAGCAAAGTTGTGTTAATTTTTCAACAAATTGAACCGTCGCGCGGCCAAAAACCAATTTCAGATTTCAAGTGGGTTACAAAACGCCCCAGCCAACCAAGTGTTGAATGTGTTGAATGTGGCCGTAAAGCAAAACGTCTAACGGTGACTCGACTCAACGCGACTTGGCTTTCATTTGACATTCGGCCAAGAGCTGCGAGTGTAGCAAGCTATTAACTTGGCTAGTTGGCCAGCACAATTATGGACAATTTTTAGACCCTGCACTTCAAAAGTACAAAGGGTAGTTTAAGTTTGTCGAACGAGAAATGTGCGTAACAGTGCAAAACAGGCGTGACAGACACTTTAAATCAGCGGTGGGCACGAAATTTTAATTCGGGAGCACTACAACAACATCAACTACAATAACCCTATTAGAGTCTATCTAAGTTGGGAGCAGCCCCCGCTCCCGGAGCCACTGCGTGCCCACCACTGCTTTAAATTATATATATTCTTGATCAATATAGATCTGTCTGTCGAATCAAGTGTCCAACTGAGAATCTACAACTGGATTTTTGTGGGAGCGAATTTCAAGTACTTTAACTCGATATCGATGAATCGAATCTAAACCATGATCAAACAGACATTTCGCTTGAAAAAGACATTTTCGGCCTAGCAACAAAATCAAATTTTACTTGTGTATTTGAATCTAAAACTACGTTTTCTGATTAATTTTCTTTTAGCGAATACGCGATATCTCTTTATTATCTAGCGGTGGGCACGCAGTGGCTCCGGGAGTTGTGTGCTTCCAAATTCAGATTTCGTGCACACCGGTGATCTAAATATACATTTATCGACAGCTGAATTTAATTATTTGTTAATATTTAATTTTAATATTTAACTCGATTCAATCAAATGTGATATGAAATCTCCTTATACATATGTATGTTATGTGTCGGGTACCTCGCAGTCGAGCACACTCTCGTCTAAAGCTTTACTACTGGATTTGGCATTATGACCATGGCTCTCACCTGTAAACGGAGTCATCATAGACGAGCAGAATGCGAAGCGGTTGATCGGCGGCGACACTGCGACGTCTTCTTCTGCCCAGATCTTCGACAGCAGCAGCTCCGGCGGCAGCTCCATTGTCATCATCATCATCATTGGCCAGCTGAATGCGCACACCATGCACGACCTATAAAAAGAGGGGAAAAATAGATGGAAATTAGTTTCAAATGAAAGCGAAATTGTTGCCAACAATTAGATGACGACATGACGACAAAGGCCACACACAATGGCCTTTTTTAACAGTTAACTGCGAACAGTTAATAGATAATTGGCAATTGCAAATTGCAGTGAAATTAATTTTAAATTGCCCGCCAAATGTCGAACGATTGGCACATCAAAACAAATGTCAATGATTTGGGGCTTTTCGTTGATTCGGTTTTGGTTTTTTTTTTTTTAAGCTAATTTGTTAACTTGTTATTATTTTTTTCCTATTTTATATTTTGGTATTTTCCAATGTGTTTGTTTGCCCTTTGTTTTGGGCCATTGTGCAATGTGTGCCAATTATTGTGCATAAATTAGACGCTGTTGAATTTGAATATGCAAGCGAACTCATTTTTTGAGCTATTATAATTTATGGATGGCCGAACAAAAGATTATCTTATAGATTCGCTTGAGTGATGACAAGAAACATTTGTGAAATATGCAAATTATTCAAATGGAAGTCAGTAAGCCTGAAAATTCACTTTCAGCTAAAGGAAAACGAAAGTGTAGAAGTGGAAAAGTGATTTGCATAAGTAGTATTAAAGACTTGGCTGGGAGAATAACAATGAATAAATAATAATAGCATAAGTTCTCGTAAAGCAGCTTTAAATTGATCGTGAGATCGACACAAAGAGCTGCTAAATGGCAATGCCAGACACCTGCGATTCGTTCTAAACTATAATCTATAAGCAATCAGGCAAAGCATACATAACTACAGATACATATGTATCTTTGTGTTTTTTACTTAACTACAACAATGGCAGCAATTTATCTATATTTGTCTATTTAGCAAGAAAAGAAACAAACGAACGACAAGAATAAACTTAAAGAACGTTGACAGACAGGGGCGTAGTGTAAAGGGGGGCTTCCCCATGATATCATCCATAGTAATCCCCTTCGCCCCTCTCACAAGCTGCACAGATTGTAAATAAACCATTAAGATAACAAAAGTAAACATTACATTAAGCAGTTTTAACCCATAAGATGCCGTTGAGCTCGTGACGACCCTCAAACGGTGATCAGCATGTAGCATGATCTTCAAACACCAGAGTCCCCTTTCCCCCTCTCACTGCATCGCTTTTTGTGGCTTGAAATGTTGTTTGCAAAAGCCGCAGATAAAAAAAAAAGATGCGAGTTCAAAGCATCTGTGAGCCAACCATTCACCAGGTGAAAGATGAACCTCATGCCACCTGACGCACAATGCGATTTAGACAGCACAGGCCTAAGCTAAGCTGGCAACATGTGGCAAGTCTCTGACAACCTGTCTGTCTGTCTGTGTGTCTGTCTGTCCGCTGGCAGCATGTTGCAACCACAGACATTGCAATTCATCGAGCTTTATTAAATCCATTATCATCTCTCAATACTCGCACTTTATAAGCAACGCAGCTAAAAAAATGTCTGTAATTTTATTGATCATAAATAGACAATTAATGCACGAAAATTCTCAAGTTGTGTAATTGCATAAATTTCATTTTTTATTTTTATTTTTAATTATCATTTCAACTTGTCAAGTTGTTTGTAAATATTTCTAGTAACTCTTAAGAATCTGGCAAGCATGCTTCAGACAGGAATATCCACAAGGTAATTACCCCATTGCCCAATTATATGTTAAGGAGACAACAAGGGACGTCTTAGTAGTTCTAGTATATAGAAATTGTTAAAAATCTTTAGCTAATTTTAAAAATAAATTCTTTTGTTGGTTTTTTTGTTATTCTTAAGGTTTAATAAAACTGAAAATTGGACTAAAATAATAAAAATATTAGAATTTTATTTTGATTACATGTTAAATAAAATTTAAATTAAATTAAGCTTAAACATACATTAAAAACCTCATGCAAAAATGAAATATCTAATATTAACTTATTTATGAAGATAATTGTTATGGATTCAATTTTTTAGTCTGAGATAGTTTCATTCATTTTTGACTAGTTATGGTAATTGCCATTTTAGAAAGATTGTATTTCTATAATCGCAAAAAATTAAAATATATTCAAAAGTTAAATTAGAGAAATTAAGAAAAAAAACATAAGATTAGTGATTATGGAATTTGGTTAAGGAGCTGCCGCCACACTTTCTAAGCACGGCAAAGTAGAGCCAAAGTAGAGTGTGCGCTTATTCAATCTCCGATAAGACGTAATGCTCAACTAGCCTGCATACTAACATAAAAATTTGTCTATCTAACAAATTTACTAGGCCACATTGGAGCGTATCCAGTCTTTGCAATGCGACTCGCGTTTTAAGGCAGATACAAATAACAAATAACAAAAATAACAAAGAAGAAGCAAAACTAAACAAAAAAAAGAGAAATGTGCCGGTTGTTACACTTGGCCGCATCCAAGTCGGCGCCTACTCGATTACCTCCCGTCTTTGCTTTTTTGGCCAAAAACAAAAAAACAACAGCCATAAATAGCAAAAACATGAAACGAGGCACGCATGCGTCGGGCGTCGATTGCTGCAGGTGGAAAGGTGGACACTCAACAGTTGCGCATGCTAATTTGAGTAAGTGAATCCATCAGCAAAGAGAGCGACAGAGAAAGAGATGCTTGAGAGAGAGAGGAGTTGCATTAAGTAATTATTTACGTATTTACGTGCGTCGCGCAGTCAATCTGTCAATCGTTCACTAAGCCAAGCATGACGGCATTTCTTCGCCTATCTGTCTGTCTGTCTATTTGTCTCTTTTACTATCGCTGTCCCACCTTTTACGCTCTTCCGCAGTTTTTCACCATTGACTTGTCAACCTGCTCACCGTTCATTGCACGCCGGGCAGATCAATCGAAAGCTTTCAAGCTTCACTGCATTAGAGCGAGTGAATCAGCAAGTGAATAAGTATTTGTGCTTTCACTTTCGTTTCATCGTCTCTCAGCTGTGGCCGTGGCGACTGTTGTTGTTTACTAATCATGTTTCCTTTTTGTACTTGTGGGTAATGTAATGTGCACACACACACACACACGTAAGAGTGTGTGTGTGTATTAAGCTGATGCCTGAAAGTATCGACTACTTTGCATGCGATACTTAATGGTTTATTCGCTTCTCTCGTCGCTCAATTCCTCACCGAGAGTGACCACAATGCCGAAGTCAACGGACATGTTACTTAATGAAAAACATGAGCGTTATACAAAACACATAATACTGCTCTATAATAATAATAAATAATCAAGTCACATTCGCATTCACACAATACAAGTTATAATTTCCACACAAATGCGACGAATCATTCTAGTGGCAATCTTTACAATGAGATTTGCCAATTTACTCACCAACTGGTGTAAATTGGATGAAATCAGACAGTGGCAGTTACTCGCAGGTTGTTGAATTATTGCACAGACACAGGCTCGGACACGTAGTTTTTGATCCGTTAAACTCAGACATAGGCACGTTGCATTGCATCAAACCCAGCAATAATTGAGAATAAACTGCAATTAAATTTTAATCTCTCTGAGATTATTGCAGAGAAATGCATCAGGGCAAATGTGGGAGGAGCTGAAATGGACAAGGTGCAAGGTTATCAACTGGGATGCCAAGTTCGACAGACTGCCAGCCTTTGAATCATTTACAGTTTGCCATTTGTCATTCAGCAACTTATTGCGTAGTTGCATATGTATGTAAAATATACATACATATATGTAAGCCCCAATTCATAATATCGGTCTGGCGCGTGTTTCAAAATTAGCCTCAAGCCAAGAGGCATAATCAACTGGCTGTGAGTAACAAACTCGTTTCACACTTGGTAGACGCTGCATCCACTGGAGATAAGTTTAATAATTTTATCTTTGCACTTGTTTATTTGCTTAACAACGCCTTCAATCTACTTTGCTCTGTTGCTTCTACTTACATATACACAAACAAACATACATACATATACATAAATAAATTGGAAACGCAATAGCAAATGTAAGTTTTACAGTTACAAATCATTCATTCACTTTCCCAGAAAATGTGCAAGGATTGTACAAACAAAATTGTTTGTGCTCGTAAATTTCTGTATGCATTCAACTTGTTGCAAATTAAAATCAGAGCACAAGGGTCAATAGTAATGCCTCAATGGTCTGTCACTTTCGTTCTCCGTTTTGCTGTGCAGCTTCTAAGCTGAGAATGCCCCCTCCCCTCTGTTAAAGAGCTTAACATTAAGTGTGCATGGGTGGGTGTAAGCTCTCTTTCTCTTTTTTAGTGTTGGTAAATATCTCAATTGAGAAAGAGTTAGCGACAGGTGGGAGTTATCGAAAGATTAGCGTTGATTATGGTATAACGATAAAGATGATAAATGCACTCGGAATCAAGGGCATTTCATAAGCTCGTTGCAAGTTCTCATCTGTACATCTTCATCTTCATCATCATCATCTTGGCGTGATAATCTACATCATTTTTATTTATCGCCAGTATCATTGCATGCACACAGAAACGTGACAAATGATTCAATTTACTCGGTTTCGTTGCTTCAATTTATTTAAGTCTAATTAAAAATGAGTGCTGACGCTGTCTGGACCACTATGAAAGCGAGGGGGTGGTCATGGACAGGGAAAGAGGAAGGGGAAGGGAAGGCTGTCCAGTGCTCGGTCACTGTCAGTGCCCGCATTCATATTTATTATAAATTTACATACTCGTATAAATCCGAGCTCAACTCAGGATCTGGGACTGGCGACTGGGAACTGTGCGGGCGGCGGAAATGGCGGAGTGGAGGAAATGCTGGAATGCTTTACATTTTGAACAGTTCAGGTTACGATTAATTAAAATAATTGCACGCGGTTTAACCTCAGGAATAATCAAGCTTGCGCTGGTTCAAAATGCTCGATTACAAGATACCCTATACTCGCTGTAATTAAGTTAATTTTCTACTGCTTTCAATAAATTCTTGTATGATTTTAGTGTATAATTTTATTAATTATAAATAATTTCTAAGTTCTTATATCTAGTCTGTCACGTAATTATAGAGTATTACAAATCTGAGAAATAATTTGCAGTATTAATAACGTTATACCTTTCGCTTTTACCGACTTTTACTTGGATGCTTTGGGTGTATTTATTCATTCTTCTAATCTTTATGCAGGCACAACCAGCTGCAGAGGTAATTATAAGCATTATGTTAATGATCTACTTTTGCGCAATTGCAGGTGACCTTTTTACGACGCCAAGCCAATTAAATTGTTGTCGATTGCTGTTAGAACAACAAGTGCCAGGCGCCAAGTTGGACTTGGCCGTCGTCGTCGTCGTGGCAGCAAGTGCCGAACCAGAACTCAATTGCAATTTAGCCAACACAGATGTTGTATTTATGTATGCACATACATTTGTATGTATTTACGTGTAAACCATACCCACAGCCGTTTGGGTTACGCCCCCCTTACGCCTCGCCCTCCCTTCGATCGCTTGGCAACTGAAAAACCGTTTGGCAATCTAGAGCCGTTACAATCGCATGCGGTTGCACTGAATCTTAATGTGCATATGATTAACAAGTGGGATTAGTCAATGCTGAATTGCTGAAGAATCATGTGAGAATTTGCACTTGATTCCGTTTCTATTTGAGATCCAGTTTCCAAGCAATATTTCATTTCATCATCAGTTTTCATATTAAACCAATCGGTATAACATATAAAGAAAACTAAGCAAACAGGAAATTGAGTTTGTTTCTGATTCATAAATGAATATTTTTTTATTATAACTGAAAAAATAATTCACTCATTTGGAGATTTAAGAGCCAAAACGAACTTTCATGATCAATTTATTACTTAAAAATTTAAAATAAATTAATATACTGAAAAAAACATTTAAATTTACAAAAAAATAACTCTTGTAATTTTTATAATTTAATAATTTTTTAAAAACAACGATTTTAGTTTCTGCTAATAAAGCCTAATCAATATAAGTTTTTGAAAAAGCACACAGCTCTTTTATAAATTGTATTCTATTTATTGCAAAAAAATACCTTTTAAAGTAGATCATTGTTTGGTAGGTATAAAACCACAGTCATATTAATATAGTACTATAAGACCACATCCTACGGATCTTGCAATTTATACTTCCGTTGAAAGCAAGTATTCGAATAGTATGTGGTAAACTTTCAGTTCCCCTTTGTCTCGTACATCAGACGCTAAGCCGCCCACGTAGACGCGCTAATTGAGGTTCCATTCCTGGAAATGGGTGGAGGCTATTATAGAATTGCAATGAAGTGCTGATTTACAATTATGAGCTGATTTAATGAGGCGCTTAGAACGCAACATTAGGCCACCAAACAAAAACAGCATTAAATGATGGTTTTTGGAAGGGGAAAAACTTGTTCAACTGTTATTTACAGAGGGGGTAAGTGTCGAATAGTAATAGAACTCACCTCGTGCGCCTTTGGATGTTGATGCTGACAATTGTGAGCCTTAACCGCCAACCAGGAACAGCAGCAACACACAAGAATCGTGGTCAATTGAAGCAGCAGCAGACGATGTTGCATGGCGACGCCAATGTGTGGGTGAGTGGGCGGGCGGGAGGAAGGACGGGTGGTTTGTGTTGCTGGTCAGAAGCGTCAGTTTGGGAATAAATAACCCTGAGCAACCTTGTGCTTGTGCTTTGTCTAATTATAGAACTATGCTGTCCACCTCACTCAATGTCGGGTCAAAAAAGTCAAAACATGTTGAGGACTTGCTTTGAATTTGATTGCTTCACTTGAAACCTGAACACACACACACAGTCACATGCACATTCACATACACACAATAACACACACAAACATATTTAATAAACATTTGTTTGTTGTATTTTTTGATTGTTGCATGCTTTATTATGCGATTTTTGCTCATTTGCTTTATGCTTCTTTCTTTCTTTACATATTTTTGGTTTATTTTGTTTCTTTTTTATTGCTGTTTTTGTTGCTGTGTATATTGTCAATTAACTCGCGCACCGAAACCGGCTGGGCAGCCCATGTTCCTGCCCCTGCCCCTTTTATTGCCTCTCCTTTGCACAAACACACGCGCGCACACAGATGTAATTGCACCCAGTTACACACACACAGAAAATTGGAATTGGGGTTTTTGGACTTTTGGGTGGGTGCGTCCGTGTCCGCGAATTTGGCCCACAAGCTGCCAACTTTAACGTTAACGCCAACGCTTTAAACGCCGCTGCAATCGCCAATTGTTTTTCTAGTTGTTGTTGTTGTTGATTTTTTTTAACTAGCTTGAGCCTGCAGCGGCTAAACACAACAACAACGCCATAAGTTAAATGTCAAATTCTCATGAACTGCGTTTACATACGATCCGTTTGTTTGTGCACTCACTTAGTTTTCAATTATTAAATAACACTCTAACTCATTACATTGCATTTAATCAAACATTTTTCTTTAAATAAAACCAAACCATATATAAACAAGAAGCAACGGGGGCGGCGTCGACGACAATAATGACACAAAGAGGCGATGCGATGCGACGCGACGTTAACGTCTTTATCGGTTGACGTTCGCTTCCGAATAGACTGAATCGTTTGGTAGCTACACTTTTCACTTCACTTCTCGCCAGTGATGTCATTTTTTTCTGAGCATAAAAAGCTGGATCAACGAAAAAAAAAAGCTAAAAAAAGCGGAATCCCATTGAAAAAGGTCAAGAAAAAAGCAGCTTTTTATAAAATAATTTGTTGTTTGCTTTTCATTAATAAAGACTTATTTTCATATATAACAAGAACAGAAATTCACTTAAAATTTACAAATGTTAGCATTCATCGAAAATTAGAGCTTACATATTATACAGTTTGTCAAGAAACACTTTACACACCCTTAAAAATGTAATATTTTGACTTTAGATAAGAAAATAATAGCTTATAATATATATTTGGAAAGGTCATTTAATTTTCGTTCGAATGATGCAAAAATTTCCTTAACTCATTGAGAACCCATGGAATATTTTGAATTTTTGCAAAAGTCTACTTTTTCAACTTTTTTCCTCGATTTTTCACAAAAAATATTTTGATGCAAAAAAATTCTTGGAACAATTCTAAAACTAACTGCATAAAAATATTTTTGCTAGTATTTTTTGAATTTTTTGAAAACTGCAAAAAAGGCACTTTTTGCAGGAAAATGAGGAAAAATAGGTAAAAATGGTAATTTTTAGGATTTTATACAAATTTTAAAAAATACTAGCATCAAAATATATTTTGTTCTGTTTCGCAAACGAATTTCACAATGTTAGCGATGGAAGACGCTCCAAAATAGGTGTGACCTTTTGAGGGAAACTATTCAATAAAAGTAAATATCGATACTTTGCCGATAGAAATACATTTTTAACATTTCAACCGTCAAACTCAATTAAAACAGTTCGCAAAATTGATTAAAAGCACAAATTATAAAAAGCTGTTTAAATTTGCTAAAAAATCTAGAATTCCCGCTGCCCGCTGTTTTCAAATTTTTCCCGCAAACATAATTCAAAAAAATCCAAATCTGACGGGAAAAAAGCGGAAATGACATCACTGCTTCTCGCTCGCTCGCTTTGCTTTTGCCTAGAAAGTTGCCTGACGGTAAAAAAAAATCATGTGGCAGCCTTGGCTAAGCTTGGCCAGAAAAATTCGATAGAATTTTAACTTTTCGATATATTGAGCGGTAACAGGAGACGAACAGTGCGTTAACAGTTAACTTATGTTATGTAAACGTTGAAAATATCTCAGATTCAAATTTGGAATGTTATGCAAATTTCTTATTTTATTTCTTAAATAATAAATGTTTCAACCACTTTGCTTGGCCGCCAGTTGCTTGCGAAGCCGGGTCTGTGCCTCCACTGGCCACGACTTGAGCTCGGCACTTCCACAGGGCAGACAGTAGGTTTTTGTGTAGTAAAAACTGCAGGCGGCATCTTTGCAAACGACTTTGGAGCAAATCGAGCAATTGACGCCCAGGGCTACATAGAACTCTGGCTTGGATTGCCAGCGAGGCGGCGGGGCCTGGAACGGATCACGCATAACGTAGCTGTCCTCACGGAACTTGACGCCAAGGGCAAAAGGCGGCTCCGTTCCGTAGTAATGGACCATTTCATGCATGTCGCAGGAGCTGCAATGGAATTCAATTCTGGCAATGCGTTCGTCGTCGTCATCCTCCGCCTGCGGCTGAGGCTCGCTCTGAGCCGGCAATTCGAGGCGGGCAATCTCCGCCGCGTCGCTGTCCAGATGCCCGATCAGATCCCCGTCATCGTCATCCGCAACCGCATCAAAGGTGTCGCCACTGCTGGTCGTGGGCAGTTCCTGCGCCATGATGTCACACTGCAAGAGGTAGAATGAATTCGAGAGCTGGGCTTTGGATGGTAACGAAATCAACTTTACTAATGTGACAGCCTAAAATTATAATTATTACATTCAATTACATAAAAATATGGTTCAGTTTTCTTTGGGTCATTCGATTGCTGCTTGGACGCGCTTGGTGGTGGCATCGTTGGGCCACCACTGGGGCCGATCCACATAGCAGCGCTCGCCGTCAATAACTAGCTGCTGCTGGCCACCGAGCACCGGCTCGATGCGCAGCAATGCCACGCCCCGATTATGGGCATGACCAAGGACACGTCCAAGATTAGCACCTGCCACCGACTTGACAATGTGATTATTGGCGTTAACCGGGGCGGTAAAGCGCACGGGCATATAACGCTTGCGTATGACGCCCGAATGATGAACGCGGGCCGTCAGCTCCTGGCCAACGTAACAGCCCTTGTTGAAGCTGACGCCGTTGAGGTAATCCGCATTGGCCTCCAGGGGAAAGCATTTGCCTGGCGGCAACTCCTCGATACCCTCGCCAATGCCCTGCTTGTAACGCAAGAGCTTATAGTTGCTCTCAGGCGTGGAGCTCGAGGCAACGACTTCATGGTGGCGCCACAAGTTCTTGATCAGCTTATTCATGCCCAAATCTGTGGGGGCCAGAATGCGTGTGCCCAGTGAGTCGAGACGCGGGTCCTGTGTGATGAACAGATCCTCTGCCTTTTTTGTGGAGATTTCATTCGTTCGCTGCTCGTTGAACAACACCCATGGCACATACTCATCATCGACGGTGTCTATGTCAATGCGCTTCCTCACACGATACGTGCGCAAGTGGCGACGAAAGTCCGATGAGGCGTCCCGATCGCATTCCAACAGAAACGTGTCCGGATCATTTGTACGATATATGATGGTGTCGTACATCACACGTCCGCCTCGATTCAGAAATAGCGCGTACATGGACGTGGGTCCCTGGGGCTCCTGCAGACGCGACACATCGTTGGTCACCAGGCCCTGGAGGAAGGGCATCGCTTCGGCGCCATGGACGCGAATCAGTTCGCGATTCGTTAGCGGCTCCAACGTGTATGTACCATTCGATACCCTGGCTCCTACTCCGCTCAGGTTGCGTATACAATCTCTCGCAATGCGCAGAAACTTGAAATTTTTACATACATTCATGCTGCGGGCGGCGTATTGGGGGCGTATGTAAGAGTGCGGTATTTGGTGCACCAGTCAGTGCAGTGGTGGCTTGCTGATTTACGCTTACCTGAATTTTTGTCAAATTAAATAAATGATTATTATTGATTGCACAAGTTTCGAATGAATTTACTTGAAATTTGTGTCTGTGCTTACAGTGCGAACAGCTGACTGAAAATAAAAAAAATATTTCTATTTCGAGGGCTCCCACACACGACAGGCCTGCATGATGAGCACGCTCGGCTCTTTCAAATTTTTAACGTGTATAGACTAGTTGGCGAGTTTTGAAATCAACAATAAAAAAGTATGATAATAAATTATAGCCACAAATGATTATCGATTGATTATATATCGATTGCTTCAAATTTAAACGCATTTTCTATAAAACATTCAAAACAAAGGATTGTATTTTTTTTGTTTCTGAATTATTTACATTAAAATTCCTAACATCTTTAACTAAGTCAAGTCTTGGTCTTTGGAGCAATTTTCTTGGCCAGCGCGTTCATCTGATTGTTGGTCTTCTTCTTGGGCTTCTTGTTCTTTTTAATACCATCGACTTTAACGCCACGATACCCCGACTTCTTTTTGTTGCCTGCAACTTTAGTTGGCCCAGCGTTTTTTCCATTTTCTTTCAGTTTCTTTTTGTCCAGACGCTTCTTGGCACCAGCCGAATTCTGTTTATTCTTGGATTTCGTTTGAGTTCCGCCTATTCTGGCAGCCGCTGAATCTCTCGCCTGCTTGGCGCCCAGTTTCCTCGGCGAATAACGCTCCACATGGATGGGTCTCTCATCGAGCACAGTCTCATTCAGCTCGAGAGCAAGACCAACTGCGTCTGGTTTTTGGAAGCACACATATGCCACGCCCTTGCAGCCTTTTTCACCATCCTGCAGACAACGAATGTAATCGATTTCGCCACAGCTGGAGAAGATCTCACGCAGTTTCTGCTCATTAGCCGCTACAATAAACCCAATAAAAAGAAACAATTACAATATTCTTTTTAGTTGTAACATAATTACGTACAGTATGTTAGATTGCCAACAAATACGGTGCGCTTGGTATCGGCATTGTTGGCGGTTTGGTCATTGCCATCTGTTCCGGCTCCTGCTCCAGCTCTGACTTTTGCTGCCGGCGTTATCCGCAGATGGAATTCCTTGAATTCCGTGCCATTTAATGCCAACGCCTTCTGGGCAATCTCGGGAGTTTCGAGCACCACGTAAGCGTTCAAAGAGCCTGCTGCTTTGCGCTGTTTATGCTTAAACAGCTGCTTGCCACCCGCCGTACGCAAACGTATCGACTGCACTGTGCCGTATGGCTGGAACAGACGCCCGATTTGCACGCGTTTCGTGTTAATGGGCAGATTGCCCACAAATACAGTGCGTGCCTCTATGGCTGGATCCCTCTCTCGCTTTTCTATATCTATTTGATAATGATGTTGTGTTTACAAAATGTTTGTATGAAAGATTTGAGTTAACTACCTTTGTTTTTATCATTCGCATTCCGTTTTGGTTTTGCCGTTTGTTTCTTGCCCTGTTTCTTGTCCGTTTTTCCTTTAGCGACATCCGTTGAACTGTTGCTCGTTTTATCTGCCTTCGTCTCTGATTTGGACTCCGTTTCTTTTGTTTCACCTGCCAATTTTCTTGCCTGTTGCTTCAGTTTCTGCGCCTGCTTTTTAGCCTTCTTTTTCTCGATCTTGGCTATATCTGCCGCCGTCAGAGTCTTTGCGGTCTCTTTGGCTTCCACGGCAACGGCATTTTTCACGGCCTTATTGTTTGCTTTCGGTTTCTTGGATTTCGACTTCTTTTTAACGGCTTTGCTTTCCACTGACACATTCAGTTGTTTTTCTTGAGGTTTTAATTCACCAACCTGCTTTGATTTTTTATTCGACGGTTTCATTTTGATTTATTTTGTGTTTTTGTAGCGGAAAGTCGCGATTTCAACTTCACGTGTTGTACGCTGAGTGTTGAAGAATGTTGAAATCGAACAGTTGTACAACACTTGTTGTCTGTTATGCTTTATTTGTTCACCACAGGATTGTGTTATTTTTTTTTTAAATTGGCCACATCCTGAAAATCAATCCACTATAATTTTATTATATATTAATATTATTATTCCTCTGAGCATGTAAATAATGTTTTCAAGTGCCGTTTTATCGAGACGCGTACATACATTATTTAAAAGCAAAGTTAACATGCGAATGGCAAGTTTCCAATTTATTAATTTTTTTGTCTGTTTGTTCATTCGTTTAATTAATTAAATTTATTTAAATGCCAAGCGTTTTAAAACAGCAGATATTAATGAAAAAAAATATATTATAAAATAAATTAAATATAACAAATTATGCTTTTTTATTTTTAGCAGAGCATATTCGAGGTGAATAGCAAAATCATTTGCAGTGTTGGTAAATGCGTATTGACAAGCATTATTCGGCTTGACGTTGCCATCTCTATATCAATTGTTGTTCTGGCTGCAAAAAAATTTATTTGTATAAAAAAATGAAAAGATACAAGCAAAAGCTACGAGACGTGTGGCTACAAATGCCCGAATTCCGACAATGGCTTCGGCGAGATCCGGAAGAGTCCTACAGAGCGCGTTGCAGATTTTGCAAATGTGGTGTAAATACCAAACTTAGCGATTTACGCGCTCATGCTGCCACAAAAAAACACCAGATAAGGAGTACATCAGCTTATGCTAAAACAGACTTGGTGAGCATAACTGCAGTCAAATATATCTTTTAAGCGTCAACTAATTTTATTCACAATGATGATTGTAGGGCGGTGATGGAGACGACGCGCCCTTTGACCATGACTTTGAGTTCAAGCCGAAGGTGAACAAAGTCAAGCGCATTAAAAGCGAAACTGCAAGGAATAAAAATGGTTTAAGCAACAAACTTCCCGTAGTTAAAACTGAACAAAGAAGCGGCAGTAATCCGGATTATGAAGCAATTATTGAAAGCCTAGCGCTATACGAGCCGGAAGAAGCAATGTTCACAAATGAATCGGTGGATCTCTCGGAACATAAAGTAGAGAACAACATTACAACAGGGAGCATTGATGAGGAAATGATCACCAATGCCGTTACCGCTGCTGTCAACAACCTTAAAGATTCTTCACAAATTTTTGGAGATTTTGTTGCCGATCGTTTACGGCAAATGTCAGACAAAACATCAGAATATTGTAAGGACAAGATAATGCAAGTTATTTTAGATGTTGCTGCGTTGGAAAGAACAATTGAAGTTGACGCGGAATAAATAATAAAATATAATGTAATGTAGAATTTAAATAAATAACCCAATCAGCCTTAAGTACAAAAGATTCTTTGACTCGCATTATAATATACAGCTCTCTTGCAAAGTAATCGATCACCATCATCTCTTCTGATCGTCAGATTACCAAGAACTAATCCAAATAATAAAACCTTGCAAGCTGCATCATCAATTAATTATCAATTGCATTACACACTAAAAAAAAAATAAGAAAACAACTAAAAGCGCCAAGCGATAAGCCTCGCGATAGTCGAAATATCGCGCACTATTTGTTAATCGATAATTGTTCTTGGAATAGCGTCATTTTTGTTGTGAAATAGAATTGGTTTAGTCCGCATTTTGTACAGTTTTGGTTTTTAAGTGAGAAAATGAGCGAAAACGAGTTCGAGAGTAGATCTCCTATTAAACGGAAGCTATCTGGCGATGAAGATGAGACAAATGTCGAAGAAACAAACAAACGAAGAAAGTCAGAGGATGCAGAACCGTCGACGTCTGTCAACAATGTTGTTGTGAAAACGGAAAAAGTGGATGATGAGCCGCCAATCGAAGCTAAGCAAAGTAGTGACAACATTGCAGCTCCAGTTGCAATAAAGACCGAACCAGTCGAGGAGAGTGAGCCACCTGCCGTCGACAGCAGCTCTGCCCCTGAGCCCAGCACAAGTTCAAGCGTTTCGCCAGTTGTTGTCGTTAAAACGGAACCAACAAGCGATGCAGCAGCAGTTGTCGTTAAGACGGATCCGGCGGCCGACTCCTCGGTCTCGTCGAGCACTATGCGACCATCGTGTCGTTTTGGCATTCGATGTTATAGGTAAATAATGCTGATGTTGGTTCACTTAAGGATTACAGCATAACTCATATTAAATAATACACATTTTCAGACGCAATCCAGCACATCGAAGTGCAGAAGCACATCCTGGTGACTCTGATTATCGCCGGCCCTGTTTTCCAACTCCCCCACTTGGTACACCGGCTTGTCCATTCGGGAACTCGTGCTACCGCCGGAATCCAGTACATTTCCAACAGTATTCCCATCCCACAGACTGTAAGTAGGATGCAGTTGATGCAATATGTAGCTGCTAAAGGGCACTCTAGTCAATTCTGCCCAGAACATACGGAATCGTTTACGCCATCGACGCGCACAGAGGCAAAATCCCAATGCAGTGGCAGCTCAATATTCTGACTTTGAATCGGACGAGGAGGATCCCTTTCATGATGAAGCTGGCTCTGATTTGGATTATAGACCAGGAGCACAAGAAGATGACGATGATGATGAAGAAGAGGACGAACTAGAATTTAATAGTGAACGTCAGAATTGCGATGAATTTGACTAACTCAAACGATTCCAATATGAAAGTGTAAATATGTTTTAAAGAAAATAAAAAAGAACATAAAATTATCTATATTATACAAGTTATGTAACGCATAGATTTACAATTCGTTATTATTATTAGCATTATTTATTTGACTTAACAGTCGAACAAGGCTCATCGATCAATAGCATTTTGAGCTTATCACATTCTCACTAAACAAAATTAAAGTCTCCCACCAGTGATGCAAATATGGCCTTTTTTTGATAGATTTAGAAATAAATAAAATAGATAGAAATGCATTTAGCAGGTTTAATGCTTAACTTAATACTCTGTATTCAAAATTAATTGAAAAACCTTTTAATGTACCACTTTGAAATGTACCATTTCTGGGTACAAATGTGGCAGCCGTGCTCACTAAATTACTGTGAGGTAAATTTTACAAGGCGTTTTTCATCTAACAAGATACGGCCACACTATAACTTAGACGTAATAAGTTCAATTGTTCATTTTTCAGACATGAACTTTGTTACATGTAAATAAAAAAGAAATTGAATCCAATCGCGGAACTCCATGTATATAATTATAATTGTATTTCTCCAAGAAATTTAAATTTTTTTTAAATGAAATTACTGACCAACTGCGAAATGAACGATTTAGTTCATGACTTACGGAATAAGTTCATTCGTTCACCTTAATGACCCGTTCATTTGTACTTTTTCAGAACAAAACGACACAACTCTAGTCGTGTTTTTGCTTCGTAAGAATTTGTCACAACTGTGTGTGTGTCAGACTGACTACGAGACGCATTATATTTTCGTAATTATAATTTATTAAATTGATAAACCTGGTGCAGTGTCCATTTCGGTAGCCTTAAACAAAAGAAAGGCCTCAAACTGGCGGAGAAAAAAGTGCAGATGGCATTATGCCAAACATCAGTGGTAATATTCATTTCCCTTCAATATGCTTATAGTATTCAACAAAGATATGCCCTAAAAACACACAGAACCCTGCTAAAGTTGCAAAAAAGTGTCCCGCATGTAGTTAATAATTTATAACTTTGGATCGATTAATAAAGGGAAATGGCCTGGCATTGGAATGAAAAGTGAAAGTTTCTCTTGGTCTAAAGAGCATGAATTGCCTTTGGCCTGTGTCGGCTGCGGCGGTGGCGGCGGCGGCATGTCTGCTGTTTTGACAGTATGTGTGAGCTTGTGTCTGTGTGTGTGTGCTTGGTCATCGTGTTACATTCCATATGCCAAAAAGGATACGAGTAAAATAATTGCCAGGTGTGTGAGTGTCAAAAATCTGCGTACAGCTAGTCGAGTAATTATTTTAACTTTATTAAAAACTTCCTATATTTAGTATTTTTTCATATATCTTTAATATTTAAACCCGATAAAACTCTATTCTAATAAAAAAAAAAAGGATTTTTCAATTAATTGACTAGCTTCATGTATGCTTCGATTAACTTAAAGGAATTTAATATACAATTGAAGCTTTTGCCATTATCAGCATCGACTTCTTATCTTAGTATTGATAGTAACCACCTAGGTACGTGCTGCGTATTTCTGTATATATGTAAATAAGAACATATGTGCCTCCACATTGGTAAGGCGGCCATGCTTGCAATCAAAAATAGCACTTGAATTACACTCACACATATGTACATACATATACGTATGTGCCGCAAATATATGTATGTATGTGTGTAGGTGTTGGTGCATGCGAACTCCCAAAATTTAAGTGCGATTAATATTTGTGTTTACTCAATTAACAAATCATTTTGATTTTCTTCTTAGCTTAAAGTCTATCATGCCGTTATTGAGGATGTCATTTCCAATGTGCGGGATGCCTTTCTGGACGAGGGCGTTGACGAGCAAGTGCTGCAGGAGATGAAACAGATCTGGCGTAATAAGCTGCTGGCAAGTAAAGCGGTTGAATTGAATCCAGAGCCGGGAGAGCCGGGCCATCATCCACCGCCCATTGTGGCCAACAATCCAAAGGTAAGCAAGGTGTGTTATCGTTGCCAAGGCCATTCATCATTGATTGATGTGCTGCGCGTCTTTCTCCATCCATAAATAAATAGTACGTGTTGTTTATTATCTTATCTGGGCTATTTGTATATGTTAGCACATAATTGTATTACATGTTGTTACAACTAAAACTTTTGCTCTTTCTCTCCAACTACAACAACAACAACAACAAACCAACAACAACAATTGCTCGTGCATCATTGCCATCAAAACAAACAACAACATCGACTGCTGCTTTTTATATGTATATGTAACTGCTACCGCCATAAAATAAATAAATTAAAAAAACACACGCTCACATCGCATACACACATACATAAACGAACCCACATATGCATAACAACTCTGCAGAGCTCCAAGGTAATGCAGTGGCTAATAACTAATCATATTGAATTCATGACTAACTTCCTTGCAATTTTACAGGCTGCCAATGCCAAAGCCAAAAAGGCTGCCGCCGCTGCGGCTGCCTCGCAACAGCAGAACAGCAGTGCCACAGCTGGTGGCGTCAACACAAGCACAGACAACAGTAAGCTGGCTGCCAGTTCGGCTGGCGTTAAGTCGCCGGCTATTCCAGCAGCTGGCAGTAGCATTAAGAATGGTATCAGTGCCGGCAAATCGGAGGTAACATCACAGAATCCGCCACCGCTGCATCCCACATCGGGTGCCACAATGTTGCAAAAGCAGCAGGCTGCAGCCGGCGGTGGCAATGCGGCGTCCGGTGGCCAGACACCCATTCCACTTGTGGCTCAATTGGATCCCAATCGCATAATGCCTGTAAATGTAAGAATCGCCCAGATATTCGTCATCTTCAGATATTACAATATATTGATAAATATTCTTGACAATTGCAGATAACGCTACCTTCGCCACCTGGCTCAACAAGCTCGGAATCTCGTGTGCTCACCATACAGGTGCCGGCATCGGCGCTGCAAGAGAATCAACTAACCCAGATCTTAACAGCTCATTTGATTTCATCCATCATGTCATTGCCCACCCCGTTAGCGTCATCCGTGCTGCAGCAGCACGTGAATGCTGCACTCAGCAGTGTCAATCATTCGAGTAAGCAATCTCTATAGTATACGTGACAAGAAATGTCTCTACTAATCTATGTATTTCCATAGAAAATTTGGGCATTTCCAAGCAATTGGATGGCGCCTTAGATTCATCCGAAGAGGATGAGAGCGAGGAGAGTGATGATAACATGGATAACGATGACGACGATGACTTGGACAAAGATGATGACGATGATGCGGAGCACGAAGATGCGGCCGAGGAGGAGCCGCTCAACAGCGAGGACGATGTCACCGATGAAGACTCTGCCGAAGTGTTTGACACTGATAACGTTATTGTTTGCCAGTATGATAAAGTAAGCATGATATTTCGCAGTACCAAATGGGGATATATGTATTCATACAGATTTTTCATGTAAATTTAGATCACACGTTCACGCAACAAATGGAAATTCTATCTCAAGGATGGCATTATGAACATGCGCGGCAAGGATTATGTATTTCAGAAATCCAACGGAGATGCTGAATGGTAATCGATGTGACAACGAGCAAAGAGTGTCAAATATGCAACCATCTAACAAAAACAAACAACACAAACAAAAAGACAAACGAAATGCCTCACAGTGCGCCTTGAACAACACGTTACTAGCACCCCCAAATCCCCCAAAAGATGTCCTAAACCGGCAGCTGAACAGAAAGTATAATGTTTGCCCAAGTTCATTGTTGGGCATATACATACATTTAAGACCGTATCTAACTTTAGTTTCAACTATTTGTACTGCGTCATGTTGAGTTGTGTTTCAATTAAACAATTGTAATTCGTAACGTATGTATTAATAAACACTGCTGCATATTATTGTCAATAAACTGCAAATTTTTGTAAAGAAATTATCAAAAGTTTTGTTTTTATAGTTTGTAAAATACATGTGTATTGTATATATTTAAAATTAGTATTTAATTAAGGAGTACAGCATTTTACATTTAAAACACTTAGAAGAACAGCGCGACAATGGCTAATTGTTAATGCTTATGCTCTATGTACACTGCATCTGCATAGTATTTATCCTTTTTCTTTAATGATTATAGATTATATATTCAATGTACATACACGCGCGCCCAAAAACGACCCGCTTCCTCCTCCCATCCTTATCTTCATATCTTTTGGCTGCTCCAATTGAATGAGCATAAAATTCTAACCAGCTTATGGCTAAACATTCTAAGTAAGTGACTATAAACTGAATCGTCATCGATGTGTGTATTTCTTATGCAACTAAAACTAAATCAAATTCCGATTGAATGATGATCTCGATATATAGCATATGGAGTATAGTTTACTGTTACGATCAATGAATGCGAATATTAAGTTAAATTTTTATAATTCATAATCTATACAAAGCCTAATATTGTGATAGTTTCTGCACAAATTTAAAACAATTCATTATAATTTTTGTTTCCTTTTGTTTCTGCAAATAATGCTTATAAAAACACAACTTTTGTTTTCATCAATTAATAGAGGGTCGTTGATAGGCGCTTATCTTCTTAGTTTAGCTGGTTTTGTTTTGTTTTGGTTTTGTATGCCCGCAAACAATTTTGTGCTAAGCACCAAAAGTTGTAAATATAAGTGTCATCATCATCTAAATGATCCTTGCACATACAAATTGTATGCGTGTATCTGCATATCTAACTAAATATTAAGTTGTCAATAGCGCTATGTTGATTTCCTTGACCATCTTAACCCGATGCAGCATGCGTTGCAGGGCATCTTGGCTCAGTGCCTGCGTTGAGTACCAAACGGGCGAATCGGGCACACAGGATCTTTCCGGTTGCAAATAGAAAACATCGTTGCGCGTTTTAACACTCTCCGGACTGTAAATGAAAGTAAACAATATGTTAAACATATTTTTAAATATTCAAACTAGTTTATTTAACTGACCATTTTGAGAGATAGAATTCGTAGAGTCGCACTGGACAGCGCAAAGGATTCTCCTCGTTCTCCTGTTGCTCGTACACTTTCTTCTTGCGCGGATTGGCATCTGTTTTATAGTATTAAACGATATTAGTGGACATATATGCATTAAGCTAGGTATTTATGCTTACCCAGACCCGCCTGCGGTGGATAGAAACGTAGCAACACATTGCGAGTGCCGGGCACCTTTGAATTCTGCGATGAGCGCTTCCAATGCTTCATAATGTGCGAGAATGATAATTGCATATGCTCCTCAACGGTCTACAAATGGTCAAGAGATAAGAAATAATATTGTAGCATATATTTGAATATTTAACACTTACAGTCAGATTAAAATGCTTGGTATTGAAGAACATGAGCGTGCTCAGCAGAACATGCGGCGAGTGTGCGCCAAGCTGTTTGCACTCCCATAAATGCTCCTCCTCCACGCGCGTCACAATGTATTCTATTTAATAAAAAACAATTATTAGTTATACTTCTTTAAAGATGAATTTATCGTTTAAAACCTACGTGAATCGTTGTAGAGAACGGAAAACTTTCGCGCCACTTCATCAAGACACTCCGTAAAGCGTTCGTAGTACGGATCATAGAATATATTATCGATGCGTCCATTCACATAGAGGTATTGCTGAATGCCTGTGAGAGTATATAATGGATTAGATAATGTTTTCAATTGTTTAAGAGAGAAACACTTACCCAGCACAAGATAGTAGATTGTATCGGGCGCATATTCTGTGCCGTTGGGTTTGCGCACCTCCTTGACAAACAGACAGAGCGAATAGTTCAGCTCATCGGCGGTCATTTGCAGCAGTTCCGTTTTGAAGGGACGCCGGCGCATCGAGCTCTTCTCAATGTCCGCATTCTTGGTCATCACCCATTGCTTCCATGCATTCACACCGAACGTGTACTTGAGGAACATTTGTGCATCGGGCTTCTCCTGGGGCTGTTGAGCTTGCTGCGATTGCTGCTGGAGTGCCGAGTGATCCATTTCGCTGCCACGTTGCCGTTTCACCGGCGATCGACTATTCCTCGATGGTGAATCCAGTACGGTGATGTTGGTACCACCTCGCTTACGACCACGCGGAGCGCTAAGGATTGGATGATAAAGAATTCAAATTAATATAATTCTGTGAAATCTGTGAATATAATCTACACTTACCGTTGCGTTGCGTCCAGCATGTGATGCTGCTGATCCAGATGATGCACGCTCATTTGGCCCATGTCGTGACCCATGGGCGATTGGTTTGTTATCGTATTGGCCGTCATGGTCGACTCCAGGTCAACCGTTGTGGTCTGATGATGATTATCGTAGTCGCCAGTTGCCATTTTGAGTGCAATTTGAAGCATATCATCGCCGTAGGGATTATGGCTGCCACCGCTGACATCGACCACTTGTTGCTGCTGCTGTTGTTGTTGTTGCTGCTGCTGCTGCTGTTGCTCCAGGCTGTTCTGATATTGTAGACTGACAAGGCCTGGATCCGGCTTGATTTCATTGTCGGAGTCCGAGTCCGAGTCGTGCTTCTCTTCGGCAACCATTTCGGCCATCATCAGTAGCTCAGCTTCCAGTGGATCTTCGGGCATTTTATCCTGAATCTTCTTAATCTCCTTCATGATGCCCTGTGAGGTGTTGCGTGTCGTGGGTATGAAGATCGGCACCGGTATGGGCAGCGGAATGGGCACTGGCACCGGGAATGGCGCCGAATACATGTACATGGGCTGCGGCACATATATGGGCACAGGTACTGGTATCAACACCTTGTTCGAATAATCCTTCTCAGTCTGCGTAGCGCAGTCGCGCACGGACGGCGTGCACTGTTCACCCGTGGACACCATCATCGGTTTGCAGCTAATATTCACATTGCGCACAGCCTTTGGATACGGCGGCACGGTGATGATCTTTGTTTCCGTTATCGTTGCTGGAAAATCGCTGCTCTGTGTGCCGATGAGACGCCTTGGCGGCGATGGCGATCGCGCAACGTTATAATCCACATGCTTCCGGGGACGTCCACGTCCGCGTACGTCGCCAGTTGACGAGGCCGGCGATGCAATGCTCATGGCTAGTGGTGGTGGGGAGTCCGGCTTGCGACCACGTTTGCGCCGCACGGTTACACTGCCAATGCGCGCCTCTGTCTCGCCACTGGCCAATGATTGCACTGTCGAAATAACCGGTAAACCGCTTCCGCCCGATTTCTTGTTACCGGCGCTATTATTTTTGACGCCGGACTGCAAACAGATTGAAAAACAATATTAACATAAATATTTTGGAAAATTGCAAATGCGCGCACTCACTGTACGCCTTCGATGCATTCTGAATGCTTTAGTATGTTAATATCTTCAAATATTTGCTTAATAACTGCTTACAAAAATTAACCAAATAATTAGCGCCCAAATGCGCGAAACTGCTGGCGTTGCCAGATCATTTAAAAACAGTCTATTTGTTTACAATAGCAGTTATTGCTGTATCCCTGGTATTTATTCAAAAATGTATTTATGTAAATGTAAATGAAATTAATTAAATTGAAACCGAATTATGTATGTATGTGTTCTATAAATATAGATATGAATCAAAAATTCCCTATTGATAATTGTCGATAATTATTAATAGCTTTGCAAGTGCACTGTTGTCCCTCTTTGGTAAGTTTATCGATATTATTTTCCCTTCAATTTTTACTTGTGCCCTTCACTAATTACACAAACAAAAATGCAAAACTTAGCAGTGGTGGCGTGAGTGAGTGAGTGCGCATGCAAAACTTACCGTCTGTTGAGTCAATTTAACTTTGACTCGCTTGGGCAATCCAGTTGGAAATGGGGCTGCATTTTTGTTGCTGCCACGCGACTGCGATGTGGACTGTTGCTGCTGCGCCTTGCTGGCCGACGTGGATGGGACATCGCTGTCCAGGGTGAGCGGAGTGCGGGCAAATTGATTTTGGAACTGCATAACACATTGATATGTACAAAAGTTGCGCATCGATGCATCCGACATGGTGAGATGATACTGAGGCGTGCTCGCATTGCTGCAATTGTCGCACTTGGTGACGGCACGGGCCGAAATGTTGCAGCTAACGCCGTGCATGGTCAGGCAGTTGATTGAGCAGGTGAGTGTCTCCACGTTGTCCTGCTGCTTGTAGATCATGTCGAAATTGTACTTCTTCACCTTGCACCACTGGCAAGAAACAATGTGACGGTTGACAATGATGTACACATTGATGCAGATCCTGGAGCAGAACACCTTGGGCGTTGTCTGCTGATCGTTGTTGTAAATCGTGTACGATTCGGCGGACTTGCGTTCAAAGTATTTGCAGCACATGGCGCAGGGATCGGCATTGACGTTGCTCACGAACTTGAATGCCGAGAAGCAGGGATTCGAACAGAAATAATGCTCCTTATCCTCCAGCAGCATCTCGACGCGCACCGGCTTCTCATTATTGCAGACGCCGCACATGTCTGTGCGCAGCTTCTTCTTGGGATTGCACATGTTGTCGTAGCGCCGGAGACAGGCCTGCGAGCAAAAGTCCTTGAACTGATCCTTGTCGCCGACAGGTGCCAGGAAACCTTCCTGCCCACTGCTGATGTCCTTCTGACAGCAGGAGCAGGTCTTCAAGCCCTTCTTGTAGGTGTTGAGACAGGCGGCACAGCAAAACTGACGCACCTCAAAGCCAAAACGGACACAGTACTTGCCCAGCGCCATGGAACTGACCTCCTGCTTGCAGGTCTCACAGTTGCCGCCAAACGAACGCTGATATCTGCCCAGGCATATCTCATTGCAAAAGTCCATAGTCTCCCACATCAGCTGCTTCTCGTTCGCATTGATCTCCGTCTGACAGTCGGCGCAGAGACGCCTGAAGCTCTCCAAGCGATCCAGACGTGCTGCATCCGCTTCGGCGTTTGTTCGTGCCACGACATTGGCCTCTGGCTTCTTGTTGGGAGACCGTATCGTGGTCGCGCCAATGTTCCGCACACGAATCGAATGACGCTTGAGCTTGAATTTATCCGGCTCTTCGGCATTGAGGAGATTGTAACAATCATCGTTGCATATATAAAATGTATCCTGCTCTTGTCTAAGAAAGTATTTGCATTTCTTCTGCTCCTTGCACTGCAGGCAGCTATTCATCTTGGCACTTGTATTGCCGCTCGCTTCTCGAGCACCTTCTTCACCCTCAGTTGTCTCCGTTGCGGTTGCGCTTGCTTCTCCCTCTTCATCATCTGCTGCTGCCACTGCTTCGGCCTCCTGGCTGACCTCCTCGACAAGGAACTTTTTGCGCCGCAAAAAGTATTTGCCTGGCTGCTCGGCCAATAATGCATCACAGCACGTCTGATCGCACAGATACTCGTAGGTGCCCACTATTGCCGGCTCCTCATCACTCGCCTCCACATCGGGATTTTTAAGGCGAAAGCCGCAACTCTTCTCATTGTCGCACTGGCGGCACTTGTGTGTGCCTGCCACAATCCAGCCGATAATTATCTTGGCTGCGGAACCAGCTTCACCTGCTGCTGCACTGGAGGATTCCTCCTGCGTGGGCTCATCGGCGTCTGGTGCATCTGCTTCCGGCGCGTCTTCATCGTTTGGTCCTGTGTCCGCTGAGGGGAAACCATAAGTGTGATTAATCAGAATTTGAGATTTGTTATAAAATAAAATTTGTAATTTTATTTATTTACTAATCAAGTTATCAAATAAATTGTATTCAATTTGGATTATTTGAACGAGGGCTGCAAAAAGATTAGAGCTGTTGATAATATATCAAAATATCAATATATCGATATTTTTATATGATATATTTATATCGGAAAATTGTTTGCCCAAATATCAAATTTACGATATTTTTTATTTTAATATTGCATGAAAGTTATAAAAACAAGCGGTAAGTTAATGAATTTGGCATCGCGAACTGCAGTAAAAAAAAGATATAGTCCGCGTTTTTCACGGCATAATGTCGCCAAATTTTTGGTGAATTTTTGTATGTATTTAAAATTAACACACAAACACACCGAAAATCTACAAAAAACACTCACGATTAAATTTTAATTTGATAAAAAGGAGGGAAAATATTTTAATTATATCAAAAATATCGATATTTCAAAGCGATATATTAAATATCATTTTGATGTTTTTAAAACAGAAAATATCGTTAATACGATACTTTGAAAATATTCGACATCCCTAAAAAACATATTTAATAAAATGTTATCAATTGTCTAATATTTGTGCTATATATCGATATTTTTAACATCGTTATTTAATTATCACTTGATTTATCACTTGTGATGTTATTTAAATTATTTTCAAAGTTTTCGGTGGAGTCGCTGAGACATAGATTTTTTGCCATCATCGAAGGGGAAACTATCGATTATTTTAAATTTCGCATATATCGATTTTTCATTAAATTTTTTTTTTTTAGATTTCATTTAAAAATCCGTTGTTGTTTGAATTTACATTTTACATTACAGTTATTATAGTAAGTTAATACCCAGCTCACCTTTAGCACTCTCTGAACCCGTGGCTCCAACTTGCTTATCAGCTGGAGCATCTGCTGCCCAAATGAAAAGTGGACAAGACCAAACGGAGAGCAGAGTAATGAGAAGAACTTAGCTTAGCTATGTTATAATAATCATAAGAATAAATGGGCTTACCATTTGGTGTTCCTGGGCACTCGTCTGTTGAAGCAATCGCTTCAGCTGCCGCATCATCCTTTTCCTTGTTGGCTTCATCGTCCGCTGCATCGTCCACTTCTCCGGTGACGGGAGACTTCGATGCGGATAGAGTTTGCTCAGCGGCTTCTTCCTCTTCGGCTGCCTTTTCGGCATTCTCGCGAGCCAATTCCTTTTCGGCCTCGGTTACCTCCGTTTCCTGATCGTCTGGTATTAGACAAACGTCCGACTCCTCCGGCTCCTGGACATTCTCAACCGTATCTACATATAAAATAAAGTCTTACAATATGTATTTGATTTATTTATGATTGAATTGCGCTCACCATCGCCATGTTCAGCTTCCGCTTCAGCTTCTGCGTTTTCCTCCGACTGCTCGACCTCGCCAGAATCATCCAACTGATCAGCATCGGCATCAGCATCATTACCTTGATCATCGTCGTCAGCCACATCTTCACTGGCGGCCGGAGCATCTTGATCCTGATCTTCATTGCGATCCACCACATCCCTGCCCTCGGATGGCGTATCCATGTCGTTGGCATTGCCTCCATCGATTGTTTTGCTGCCCTCTTCTTCTTCTTCCTCTTCAACACCACCTTGCCGAGAGTCATTGCCTTCTGAGCGCATTTCCACATCGTCGACATCGCCAGCTGGCTCCTCCTCTGTATTCTTGGATGGTGCCACTTCACTTTCGGCCTCGCCGTCATCCACATCCATTGCCTCCATGGAAGTGGGTGCACCATCGACAGCATCGTTATCGCCGCCTTCATCATCGCCCTCAACGTTCTCGAATGCATCGCGTTGCTGTAGTGCATCAGCATCAGCGCTGGTATCGATGTTGCAATGTTCCTGCTCTTCTTCTTCAGCCGCAGCCTCGGGCTCCTCATCCGCATCCGGTGCATCATCAGAGTTTGCGTTCGCTGAAGTGTTTGCTTCTTCTACCTCTTGGCTTTCTTTTTCCTTGGACATGGAGTCCTGCTGTTCATCATTGGCATCATCAGGTTTGCCCTGTGATTGGGTCTCATCCATATCCAAAGAGCCCTCGGATATTTGATCAAAATCATCGTCTCCATCGCCAGTTGCCGTCGTTGTTGACTTTCCGACATCAGTGCTGGGATTTTCCACAGCCGCATCCTCTTCAGCTGTTGGCGATGCCGGCGTGTCTTGCACAGCTGTTGTCTTTTCTACCTTCTCTCTCGAGTTATCCTCATCCAACTTGGACGTTTCAGACTCTGGCCTGACATTTGAATCAGCCCCGAAGGAATCTGAACTAGATATTTCCTCCATTTTGAGCGAATTGATCAAAGAATCCTATGCTTATTTTTGGACCGTCAGCAGCCGAAACATTAACTGCAAGCGAATTGAGCAATATACGAATTTTTCATTAATTATTATTAATTCATTATGCGTTTATATTTATTTATGTTAGCCCCATTATCATTTCGCGCGCATTTCTCTCCCAATGCTTATCGATAAACCTTTGACGGCGATAAGTATCGAACGACCTGCGAGGGCCTCACACCACACCGCCTAAAATGTGTACAAAACGTCACAAACACATACATACACAACACACACACGTATAGTGATGTGGTGTACAGTGCACAAGAAAACAAAACATGCGCCAAAAAAAACTAATATCCCAATTTTAATGCACCCAGCGTTTATCTAGTTAAAAAATGTATACAATTGCAATTACTTTATGTCTGCTGCACAGTGGGAAACGTTGCTGCGTTTTGGCGATTGCGCCGTTTACTAAATCTGTATAAGAGATCCGACGTCGGCAACGAAAATCTAAATAGCGAACCATTAACTGCCTTTCATTGCTGTTACAAACGAAAAACTTTTTTCCAGGCTATTTTTTTGCACGCGCACTTGTTTTTTTAAATGTGTTTACACTATTTGCAATATACAATTTATATTTTTCATGCACTGTAACACTGTAACACCCGGAAAAATGCTGTACAAAAACCACAAGTTGAGGTCCACACAGGGATGGCTAAAAGTATCGATACTTTAATTCGATAACTAACTGCATGTGCCATTTTTTAACACCATAAATCGAATATATTTTTTGGACCCTTCAGATATAAATTAAAGTCTTGGCAACATTTTTAAGAGTCTTTGGCATTATTATTGTGCTTACGAAGCTGTTAGCATTGTTTTTTTTTTTACATATTTAAGTATTCTTCCCGGTCTAAACGACTTTTTTATACCTATTAACTAGTCGATAACATTAAAAAATATTGGGTACATTTTAATGATTCTAAAAAAAAATGTTTGGTCTTGTAATGTTTTGCAAAAGAAATTCATAAAATGCTATCAAATGTGTGTATTTATAGTTAACATTCATAAATTGTTGAATTTGTAAATATTTCTTTTTTTGGACAATTTCGATTTTATAAATTGAAGAATTCATGAAATTAGCGTATAAACGTAGTAAGTGTTAATGACTTCAAGCAAACACTGCTAGAACATAACATTACAGTCTGGTGTATTTTGAATGTATGTTAGTTAACATTTTCACTTGGGGCGCATTTAATATAAATTTAATCAATTTAATATATGAATTATTAATAAAATGATATAATTTTATAATAAATATATACAAATCTAATTATTCTAGCTTCAAAATTAGAGAAAATGGCTACAAAAAGGCTGTCACATGATTTAAAGCTGTCCACCGACATTTTTGTGTGTGTTGGTAAAGTTTTACAGAAGAGCTGCTAAAAAACAGTTGCAACTTTTGGTTCGTTTTTTTTTATTTTTGTTAAGTTTTTAAATAAATTTAAACAAGTACATTTAAAAATTCAATTTAAGAATAAAAAAAATTAAAAATGTTTTAAAATAATGAAGCTCATTTTAAAATTCGTTTATTGCAAGCAATTCTAAAAAAATTATAAATTCGACAAAAATATAACAGAACTCAAGTTTTAAGACGAGTTAAATATGGAACCTAAGTTATCCGTGTGGCCTGATGGCTGCCACCGTGTTTTGGTAGCCAAGGCTGCCACACGATTCTTACCGTAAAAAAGCAATTTTTTTTTTGACGCAACCAACAATTTTCTGGACTAGCAAATTAAAATGTGAAGTTAAAGATTAATTATAATTTCATTCAACGAATTTAATCTGCATTTAAATGTTTACCTTTAATTTTCTTTACTATCATTTAAGATACATAAATTAGTCCTTCTGCATCCAGGAGCACGTTTGGGAAATACTTTACGATCTTTGTAAAGTGGGGAAAGTGTTTAGCATTTTTAAAGTTTAAGTCATTTTCCCGCTGATATTGCTGCAGTAATTGAATGAGTTCGTTTGTTGTTACTGCCTCGGTTACCATCCAATTCTGGATCAGATATTGTATTTGTATATTGTATTGTATATTGTGTATATGTATTCCAAGAAGATTTCCACGCTTTCTGGCGATACGCCGTTAATTTGAAGAATACCATTCCATTGCTTATTCTGGAAAACGTCCTGCTCAAGTTTCGCCGAGGCTGTGGCTAAGAATATGCGATGACATCGAAATTTCTTATAGCAGACATTTCCACCCTCCTGCTCCCCATTGCGCGGCACATGAACCTCGCAATCAGCATCGGTTCCACTGCGAAAATATTCCAGGCGACAGCGTTTGGTTGAATGCTGCTCTGCAGTTTCCAACGCCGCATCGGCAACAACATTTTTATCGATTGACAGGCGAGGACTTTTGGGGGGATCGTCCGCCATGCTCACTCTCTTTGGAGACAACGCCCTTGCATTTTCAGGTGACGATTGTGCTGCGCTGTCGCTTTCAGTATTGTCGGTTGTACTCGCTCTCTTTGGAGACATCGCGCTCGCTGTTACAGCTGCAGTTTGTTCTGTCTCAGTAAAAGTGCCATCACTGTCAACTGGACTTTTCTTTGGAGCTGCTGCGTCTGTAGATTGTGGCTCTTTATTGTCTGTCGAACGTCTGCTGCCTTTATTGGAATTTGGAAGACTTTTGGAGAGGTCATTATCATTTCCTGGAATTGAGCGCTTGGAATTTGACATTATAACTAACAATTTAACAAGTTTTATCTGAATTATAAACAATGTGGCTGTCACTTGAGATTAGGAGATGCTCGGATATTTTTGTACGGATCCAAGTAATCGGATAAATAGTAAATTCTCAGTATCTAAAATCTTGTAATGTACTGCAAGCTACGTCGCCTGGATCTGCTCCGAAATGGACAATTTTCGGACTGTGAGCTGCATGTCGCGTATTTGGACAACTGCAAGAAGCGATGCAGTCGCCAGTTCCGTGTCCACAAGCAAATGCTGTCGTCCGCCTCCGAGGAATTCCAGCGATTGATCAATCATCCGGACTTTGAGAAGAACAAGCGTGTGATCCTGGTGGATGACGCCTCTCCGGATGCCTACGAGGCGTTGTTACTGTATATCTACACCTATGAGATCTACAGCGCCATTACCGTCGAGATGTGCGCCGAGTGGATTTTGCTGGCCACCAAATACAATATGCCCGATTTTGTGGATAGTTATATCGAAAAACTGGCCGATCAGC
Source organism: Drosophila subquinaria (assembly GCA_037043405.1). Classification (NCBI taxonomy): domain Eukaryota; kingdom Metazoa; phylum Arthropoda; class Insecta; order Diptera; family Drosophilidae; genus Drosophila; species Drosophila subquinaria. Next base: position 499,406 of record JBAMBL010000013.1, on the reverse strand, counting down.
ATTGGCCCATGGGCACCGTGCTGAAGATCTTTCAGCTGGCCAACGATCACAATCGACCGAGCATCATGAAATTGGTGGGTGAGAAGATTGTGCCCATTGCGACGCAGGTGTTCGATGACAACTCCTTTCTAAAACTGACCGTGGGACAGCTGAAGGCACTGATGATAATCCTCAAGTCCCTGGGCACCATTCCGGAGAGGCAGCTCCTGCTGGCCTTGAAAAAATATCAGAAATGCAACAATTTGCATTATTGTAATATGGCGTGCTTTCAGCAATTTGTCGAGGTGACGAATCTCTTTGGCGAGCTGCTCTTCGAGGTAGACGGCAGCTTGGCTGTGGACGAGCAGGCAGGCGAAGTGAGGAGAAAAACTGATGCAGCTGCAGGTCCAGCTTCAGCTTCAGGTTCTCCTGCTGCTCCTCCATCAACACCTCCTCCATCAGCAGCTGATTCACAAGGCTCCCTAATTGTTAATGATATGGAGGGCAGTGATCCGGAGGAGGAATCTGGAGAATATGTAGAATACAAATAGACATGGATGAAGTTCATAGCTGCGGTAAAGCGCAGTAGTTTTTTCATTTTATTGAGTTCACTCAAAACTAAACGAGCATAGATATAAGAATCGCTTAAACAATAAATACTACATAAATAATGTACCCAAATATCAATTGAACGCAATAATCGCAACAAATCATCAGCTTATAACAATAATAGGTCAACTAATCAAATTGTGGGATGCCATAAAACTAAACGTGCTTCGGAGGCGGAGGGATCGGGTTCGGAATCGGGGAGCTTTACGATATGCTTGCTACGGTCGGAGTGGACATCGAATCCAATGCGGCGCTCATGACCACATCCGCGTCCTTATTCATATGTGTATTTGTGGCAATGCTGTGGCTTGGCTTCACGCTGAGAAAGTCATCGCTGTCCAATATAACGTCCTCCTCGTCCGTTATCTCCTTCTGATCATCATCATCATCATAGTCATCATCGTCACTCTCAGCTTTTGGTACTTCCTCCTGCTCGAGGCTGTTGGATGATCGGCTCGACACTGAACGAGTGTCCAGCTTGGACTTTAGTTGATCCTGATTATATTCCTGTTTCTCAGCGCTCATCTTGGAACGTTTGTAGTTGAGACCCGTCTGTGTGGTCTTAAACTTGCATGCAACCGCGATCCTCAGATTGACAATCAGCGAGAAAAGCTTGACAGTCGGACCCACTTTCAGTTTGAAATATGTGGCCAAATCTTTGCGTCCCAGCATCAGCAGGGTGCGTCCATCGATCTCCTCGTCGAAGAGCATTTGGGCAATGCTGGCAGACTTGAGGGCGCGCTCGACAAACTCATAGACATCCCAGTTGGTCCAATAGAGCGGATTACTCTTCAGTTGATCCATATTAAAGTCGCTGTTCCTCTGCCACAGACGATAGTTCCGCGCAAATTGTGGTCCATACTCCGCCACAATAGGCTTGGCAATCGACAGGCCGAGCGAATCTACTGTAGCTGCTTTTCGCTGGACAGGAGCTGGCTCCTTGTTGTTCTCCTGCTTGATCTCCATGGACGCTGGCTTGTGATCTTCCCGCTTCAGCTTTGGCTTTGGCTGTGGCTCCGAGTCCAAACTGAGTCTCGACTTCACTGTTTTGACATGGGATTTAATCTGCTCCGTGGTTGACTTGGTGTTGCTCAAGCGGGACAGCAAAAGGGGTGAGGATTCCTTAACAGCACGCGGCGGCCTGGGCAAACTGGTTGGCTTGATGTAGTCGGGCTGAACTCGCGGTGGCTTCACCGTCTTGGCGCGCCACTGTCGCCAGTTCTCGGGCGCATAGGGACAGCAATCCCGCAGAGCGTGCACATTCAGATTGAAGCGCTTGGCGTTGCCAAACCCACGACAGCCCTCCACGTCGCAGGGCATGGGCGAGGGGCGCTGCCGGAAGCCGGGCGGCGTCTCCAGCTCATGGGAGGTGGCCTCGCACCAGCCAATGGGATGCAGATCGGGACTGTCGTCCTCCAGCCAAAAGTAGTACTCCGATGGCCAGCAGTCCAAGTGGATTTGGACGCGATATCCCTTCCGGGCGATGACTGTGGCCGGTCGAATGAGGCAGGGATTCCGTTGATCGACCACCTCGAGTTTCATGCGCGCCTGGAACTCCATGGGCTCCCGTGGCGCAAACAGTTCCACGGGCGCCGCCACGCCGCCCACTTCGGCAATGTAATCCGGCCAATTGAAGACGACATTCTGGTAATCCGGTGGCACAATCAACTGCTGGCGACCCTCGTGCCAGCTGCACGGATGAATGTATGGCGAATTGACGTGCACCCAAAAGTCGTAGCAATCATCCCAGCCATCGAAATGGACACGGATACGCTCATCCAAGATATCCGCCACGGTGGCCACACAAATCTTGCCCGTATCGTTCAAGTCCTCGGCCTCCAGATGCATGCCCACCTGGAAGCCATTCACACGCCTCTGCGACGACGTCTCATTGAGATGGGTGAACAGGGCTTTGGGCGCTGCATTGGCTTGCGTCTTCACCAGATAACGATACCAACCGAAGCGATCCGGACAATAGCCCTTGGGTGGTTGCAATGTACGCGATGTTTCCATACAAAAGCCAGGTGGAAAGATGTCCATGGAATCGGCATTCACCCAAAAGTCATACATGCTGGCATAGCCATCAAAGTTGAGCTTCAAGCGATATCCACGCACCTCCACAATCGTGCAGACGCAGAACAGGCTACAGTTCTCCGGATCGATGGCCTCCAGTTTCATCCCCCGCTCAAAGCAATTGGGACTGATGGGAAATGGATTGAGGAAGAGATGTATGGGTGCGGCGAGACCTACGCCCATCACCTTGAGATACTCGGTCCAGCGGAACTGACGCTTGCCAGCCATTGCCACTTGTTCAGTGTTGTCCCGATATCGATTGCGTTCTCGCTCCCGTTCCCGCTCCTGTTGCTGCTCCCTTTCACGCTGCTGTTGCTGCTGCTGCTTCTGTTGCTGGTGCTGCTGTTGTTGTTGTTGTTGTTGCTGCTGTGGCTGCTTCATATGACCATTGCTAAGCTTGGCATCCTGTCGACTGATTTTGCTCTCGATGGCATTGTTGGTTGGATTGGGCTGACGACGCTTATGCGCCCGTCGCACACAACAAATTGAACAGAATTCTGGTGAAGAAAAAAGATATATACTTTAGTTTACAGTTTACATTATATAGTTCCCTAATGGTAATCAAAGATGCTAAGCAGTGATGCCAAATTGGGCTTTTTCGGATAGATTTATCTGGTTTTTAACTGATTCAGCCGGTTAAAATCTAGTTCTATCCGAAAGTCTGGCTTCTTTTAGATTCAATTACATTAAATCCAGAAAGGATTCTATACTGCCAATTTTGGAGCTTTTTAAAAATGGAAACGATATAAAGGTGAAAACCCTTTTCCAGTACGCCAAAATTCATCTCTCAAAATGGAAAAATGTTAAAAATACGGCAAGCAATAATCCTTTTTCAGAAGTGTTCCCTTTCTCTCTGACTCGTCTATCGTTGCCATGGTCGCATGCAGAAGAAGAAATGATTTTTAGCCAAGGTAGTTTGGTAAAAACTAAAAAAGAAAGTTTGGCCTGTTTTTCTGTCTTTTTTTTTTTTAGATTTTCAGCTTTTTTTCCCCAGTTTTCTTTGGCCGTTTTGTCTTTTTTTCCCGGAAACTATTTGGCATCACTGTTGCTAAGATAGCCCAGGAAATAAGAAAGTTTTTCCAACTAAACCTAGTCGCAAACTCACTTGGCGCCAGGAAATCCGAGGCGGGTCCATGGCAATTGCAGCGGGAGCACAGGTAAAGCAACGGATGCGAGCTGCTGTTCGGTCTGCGTCCAGGACGATCGAAGAGCGGACGCTCAAAGTAATTGGCCGGTGTCTTGCGACGCTCGCAACGCTCCGAGAGTTGCAGCAAATTGAAGTGATTGAGCTCGAAGCGCATCGTGGAGTTCTGCAGTGCGCCCGGTTGTTGTTCCCGCCAGCGGAGCATGCCAAAGTTGTGCTGCATGTTGCGCTTGAAGCTGCAAGCTGTGGCAGCTGGCTTCGGATTGGGATTGGGATTGGCATCCACTCCGTTACTCTGTAGCCGTGAAATGGGCGTCAACGTGATGGTGCCCGAAGAAGTCTGATTGGTTTTGGATGCGCCACTTCGGGCCGCGAAGGGCGGTGAGTTGGGATCAACCTTTTCCGTGCATTGCAGAGACTTCTCAAACTCCTCTTTGGACACGGGCAGCGTTTCGGCTTTAACAATGCTAATCTTGGGCGTACTCTGCTCCGCCTGCGGCTCCGGTTGCTTTAGTTGTGGCTGCTGCTCTGGCTTTATGACTGGAGCTGAAGCTGGAGCTGCCATGATCATCTCCACGCTGCTGCTGCTGCTGGCGACACTCGCAGTTGAGTTCTTTCTGGACGTCTGTGCTGATGTCATCTCCTGATGCGGCTGCTCTAGTTGCTGTCCAGTCTCCTGCTCCTTTACAACCGGCTGCTGTTGTTTCTCCAGCACTTGATCCTTCTCCTCCGCCTCCTCGTCGCTGTCATCATCATCTATAGTTATGGTTTCAATTGTTTTTGGCTGCTCCTCCACATCCACCTCCTTGGACATTATGGCCACCGAATGTCGACGCTCTGTGGAATAGTTTTGTTCACTCGAATCGTTCTCATTATTGCCAGCCAATGATTTGGAACGCTGCAATTTGGCTGGTGAGTCTGGTGCTTGTTGGTTTGTTGCTTGGTTGCTGGTTGTCGTCATCATGGGAGCTGGCGTTAGGGAAGGCATCACCACGGTCAGTGTGCCTCCTTGTACCTGCATGATTTTGGCACCATTCAAATTCACAGCAGCTGGCAATGCGCTAATCTTCAGCTCAGGTAGCACAACATTTGCATTTGTCGACATGGGCATGGGCATCGGCATCGGAGTTGGCATTGCTAACGGTTGCGACTTGGCTATAACCGTGGCTGGCTTAATGTTGTTGCTGTTACTGTTGTTGTTGCTGCTGCTGTTGTTACTGTTTCCCTTGAAGGACTTGGTTAAAATGAGCGCACCTGAATTGGCCTGCGCTTGCACCTGGCCAAACTTGAAGCGTATCTTCTCCACGGCCGCCTTGCTCAATATAACCGGAGCACGGGTTTTCGAAATTAGCGAGATTTGTGCCGTGGACGAGCTACCTGCTGCAGGTACTGAAATTACAGAAGAACATGCCAAAAATTCCAATTACACTATGCATTATATAATAATAAACAAAAATACAATTACATGCGATAAAAGTATTTGTATGTTGTTGTTGCTGTTTTATTTGTGACTCAGCTTGAAAAATGTTTGTTTGTTATTATTTAATTTTAGGATCGATCAATTGTTAAAAACTGAGTTCAACTCCTTTCAATTTGTTTGCACGTTTCTCAGTTGCTTTTTTTTGCGGGCAGCTGCAGCTGAGAAGCAGAAAAATAAAAAAAAAACCTGATCATCGTCGTCATAGTCAACAAAGTCTTTCCACGCCCGCCCGCGACTTTTGCATACTATGTGTGCATAAAAACGTTGATAAACAACAAAATTAAGTACGTTGTCTGTTTGTATGTGCATATGTACATACATACATATATTTATAATTTTACAAGTGACTTTTTCCACTCTCCACACACAATACTTTCCAAAAATGTGTGACATCAGTTTGGAATGAAATTTATTGTAATCTATTGTAAACAATTGTCAATCGTTTTCGACAACAACAACAACAAATAATTTAATCGTGAACTAAATAATTCTCAAAATAGCCACATCAAACTTATTTTCGTACTCAAACTGTTTTTATTTGAACATTTAACATTACAAAAAAGCAAAGTCACAACAACGGCAACAAGTTGTATATATGTATTTTTTAAAAAGCAACATTAAAATTAAAAGTAATAATAGTAAAAGATTACGCACACACACACACACAGGCACACAGAGATTTGCACTGCGGCCAGCGACAAAAACTAAATGAGAGTCTCGCAGCGCTGAATTGTTGTGGATGGTGTATTTGGTGGATTGTGGAAATCGAAATCGAACCAAAACCGAACCAAAACCCACACAGAAGACAACAACACTCACACACACGTATACATATATGAATATACCCAGCAAACATTTGGGCGATTGTACAGTCGTCCATCGCCGAAAAGAGTCTTCTGCGAGTCGAGCAGGAGATCAATAGAAGATGAATCTTCCCAGACGATTGTTTAGCGATAGAAAACTGTCAATCGATGTTTAGAGATACCAAAAACACCAAAATAAGCTCCACGTCAATTCAGATATTTGTTAGTACTTCGAAGTGTTGGTCCCGTAGCTCACTAGCTAAGATTGCCGACCAGTCATACTCCGAACTTTCAATGTTGAGGTTCGATTCCCCGCTGTAACATAATCTGCTTTGACATAGAAAGCTCTTTAGTTGGCGCGTGTCTCTTAATAACAATAAATTAATCAAAAAAAAATAATTGTCAAAGGGTCGTCTCTCAACCTTTTTCTTTTTTAGAAAGTAAGCCATTTTCCCGAATCTTCTTAGGAGAGTCGCGGAAGAGTCGTTTGGAAGACTCACAAAAGAGTCTCTCTGAAGTGTCGCGGAAGTGGCTCACTCTCTAACAAAAGGAGATCAAAAAGCGATAAAAAGGCGATGTCGCCTCAAACTTCTAGGCGACTCGCCTGAGACTCTCTGGCGATTAAAAATGTTTGCTGGGTATGTGTGTTTATATATGTATTAAGAAAGAGCACTCACGAGACACACAACACGATCAATCTCCAACAAGCTAGTTAGTTATTTATATCTATATCTACATTTATGCATTATATAATTCAAAGTTTTAACTATCGACTTACCCGTTTTATTGGCCACCAGCGTCAGCGCAGCTGCTGCTCCTTTGCCACAGTTGTTGTTAGTGTTAATGTTGGTGTTATTATTATTGTTGTTGTTGTTGCTGTAAACGACAGCACCATTTTGTTGTTGTACAGGAATTGTTGTCAATGTTGTTGCAGGTCGTATCATCACAGGCTGCAACTGCGACTGAGGATGAGGCTGTGCCTTGGAATTGTTATTGTTGCTGTTGCCGTTGGGATTGATAATTGCTTTGGGCGTCAATATGGACAGCAGCGAGTTTGCATTGGCATTCGGATTAGGATTGGCTGTCATTAATTGAATGAAAGGCGCTGTTCCCGTTGCACCTGAATTGTTGTTGACTCTCATCGGCTTTTGTACAATATTCATGGGCGTCAGTTTGGTTTTGTTGTTATTGTTCATATTAATATTATTGCTATTGTTATTAACATTACTGTTATAATTGCTTATTGTTATGCTACAGGGTTTCGTGGGCATTGTGGCAATGGGCAGATAACGCACCTCCTCCTGGACCCTGTTGTTGTTCTGTCCATTAACTGACGGTGCCACTGTGGTCAATGTGCTTGGAACACCACCGTTTCCCAGTTTCATTGTGATTGGCAAATCTCTCTTGGTTTGCATTTGCGTATGATTCGCGGATACGGCGCCTCCGTTGGCGGGCAACATTTTGTTGAATACAACAATGATTTAAGCACTGGCAGTTTTAAAAACTTTATTTCAAAGTCAGCTCAAATGGCGTCTTTTTTACACACTTTTCAACTGCAGGCAATATAATTTGTACGTTGCCGCACAAGTTTTGGCATTTTAATCTAATCACTGCACCTTTTTTTGCCAGCAATTGGTATTTTTTTATATTTTGCTTAACTTGCACTCAAACTCTTTTTAATCTGCTTGGATTTTCACAACGATGCACTATAGCTTTTTAAATTTGAATCAACGTTTATTATGTATTGCTTGTTATTGCAAAATTTTCACTTTAGCATGCTTTAAATGTATTTTAAATTTTGGTATTTTTTTTGCTATGGATTTTTGGTGCTGCCGTACTCCATTTTATCAATATGGCAGTTCCACAAGTGTTTTTCATTCAAAATTCATTCAAGTTAAAACGGCAATGGGTTTACGCTGCAATTACAAAATTTGTTTATAAATATAAAGAATTATTAACTGTTTCAGGAATTGATAAAATTTTCTAAAATCTATACATTAAATCAATTAAACACGCCGTTAGTTTGCGCGCCCGTTTGACAGTGCAGATTTTAAACAAAGTTGGCAGCATTGAATATTGATATCATTTTTAGGCACATATTGAACATTGCATGAAGATTTATATTTGTTTTAAAATTTTTTAAATATACAACTTTATTTTTTACTGGCAGGCTACAGGTTTTGTCCGTATAACTTATATTTGTGGGAAAATGGCTTAAAGCCTGCTCGCTTTTAGCCTGTTACGTATGCATACGCATATGTTGATGCCAATGTCATATACATATGTATACTTATGTACATACCTTATCTGGGCTTTTGTTATTATGCCCGAAACATAATTACTAATGTTAACCATTTATTTAACCATTGGATAATATAAAACTTGACTAAAGACTTACCTTTGATCTTATACTCGTAGTGGACTGGCGAGGATTTCAGTTTCCAGTCTCCAGTTTTCACAAGTGGAGAATTTGGCCAGGGACTCGTCCAGAAAACCTAATATTAAAGATAAAGTGAAAATATATACATCGATATTAGCTTGTTTCGAAATCTGGCTATATATAGATAGCGAATACCTGTATTAAAGATGTAGACTACGTTTTATTCAACTATGCGGAAATGAATTTGACACAAATGTTAACTGTTGTCCTACCTTAAAGTAGCATATCAGATTTGCATTTAAAGAAGCTTTTCACACTTTGCAGTTGTTGATTTGAATCAATCACCATTAACTTTGCAGTTTGTAACTCACAACCAGATATATTTAAGGAGTTGTTGCCAGTGCAACGTTAAAAATTATAATGGCAAGAAAAAGCATGCGTGTGTATTTTAATTTGTCGATCGAATGCCCCTCACCACAGGTGGCAACTCTGCAACAACAACTCAGTCACGTCGGTTATTTTTAAAACCACAAATGCAAGAACTTAACTTATCAAGTCAACCTTACATTTCATTTTAATCTCTATTCGAATATAATTTTAGCAACAGCAAACATTTCATTTGATTCACGTTAAGAATTGGGAAAAATTGTCGAAACATGCAGAGTGAAATTTAGTACTGCAACTGCCAAACAGTTTTGTTTTTTATTTTCTTTGTTTAATGAAAGTTATATTAAAGTGCGAAAGTTATATTCAACTTACGTATGATTAAGTCCATCAAGTTTTTCGTTTCGTGTTGTTATAAGAGATGTTTTCAATTAAATGTTTCTGTTCAGTGCAAAACGAACACAGGTTCTTCTTCTTTTAATTTACAATTGAATGACAGTGCTGGAAAGTATCTCAGCAACGGTGTGCAACAACGCATTTTCAACCAATAAAAAAGTGGTAGTTTTAGTTTTTCGTGTCAATTTCTTTTAATAAAATTTAATAAAGTTAATTTTATATAGTTGTTCCATTAAACAAACATTATCAATCATGTCAATAATACATAACGATGACAACATAATGGCTATTGACGAGGATCCACAAGGTAATGTGAATTGAATGTGGATAAAGAAGAGTTGGGCGCGTCCAGTTGTGTATTAATTTATGATTTTATGATTCATTTGCAGTTATTATCAACGACGATGAGCCCTCGACTACCCAAAATATTCCAAATGGCCGTTCCATGGACTCACTACGCTCCTCGTTCACCAATCGCAGTTCAACACCAGACTCGTCCCACAATTCGCTTGATACGATTGACGTAGGCGCTGATGACCTGCAGGAGAAGTCTCGCTTAGTTACCCAAGTGTTGGAATTGCAAAACACATTGGATGATCTATCGCAGCGCGTTGACTCTGTTAAGACGGAGAATCTTAAATTACGTTCCGAGAATCAGGTGCTCGGACAGTACATTGAGAATCTAATGTCAGCCTCATCGGTGTTTCAATCGACCAGTCCAAGTGCTTCGAAAAAGAAGTAGTTGGAACAGGATACAAATGCGATACACACTCAAATATGCCTTGTCATTTATACATTAATGCTTGTGTTAACGCTACAAAGTAATTGGTGTTTCTGCTTGTCTGTCGAATTTGTGCACAATATTTTTTTAATTACCTAGTTAGATCATACGCTTACATATATATGTATTTATTATATATAACTTATACATCTTATTATTTAAGCATGTAGCTAATTAATAAATCAATATTAACCCGCTGGTTTAAATTGTGTTTTATCCAATTTAATTTTTGGGACGATTGGGCAACCCTGCACAATAAACAGCTGCAGCTGGTCGTCGCGCAACAACAAATTGTGAGTGAGGCAGAGAAGCTCTTTTCCTTATTACAAAACACGGAAAGCGTGTAAAGTAATTGTGAAAATCGTAAAATTTGTTTTTAAAACAAGAAACTAAACTTGTTGCTACCTATGTATTTAATAAACGCGCAATTCTGGAATTAATAAATGTAAGCCATATGTGAGTGAGAAAGTGATTGCGAAATAACGCTGCAAACAAAACGAATGCACATCGCTGTGGCCCCCACTCTAGTGGCAACAACAACAGCAGCAACAACAATAACAAAGCAGACGAACGCCAGTGTTGCACAACCTTCAGAAAATGCTGGCTGATTCGCACACATAAACACACGCACTTACAAACATCAGCACGATTATTGTTTTTGGTTGAATTTAATATAATACATATTTCATTTGTTGTGTGTGCCTTTTCTTCAATGCAACGCAGTAAAGGAAGTCAACGTCATCTCATCATATCAGCACCCGCTACAACGCATTGAATGGCGGAAGCAGTTGTTGTAGTTGCATTGCCAGTTTAAACAGAGTGACAACAAAGACGGCGGCGCTTATTTTAAGTTTCAAGAAGCGAATAAACAATCAAACATTGAGACTGTGATTTTGTGTTTCTGTAACCAACCAGCAGAAGCAAGAACACAATCATCGCAACTACAACACATCAAATTACAACAAAAATGTGTTGACCTGCAAACGTCGCTGGGTCGTCTATCTCTGTGACGTTGTGACGCCTTTTGGAGCGTTGTCTGCTGTCCGCTGTCTGCTGCCATCTGCCATCCATCCGCCCATCATTGAGAACAGCTAACGTGAACGTAACGTAATTCATCAGCCATGTCTTTTTCCGACTTTGATGCCATCTACGAGGACGAGCAGCTGGATGATGTGGAGCACTTTCAGGATCAGACTGTGATGCCAGTGGCCGAACCTATTATTATTAGGGGTGCTGGCAATATGACGGTGTAAGTAAACTCATGTCCATGTGTATAAGTTCTCAATGTAGATCAAGGCTCATTATACCTAATTTTTATTTTGGGTGCTTTATTTGTTAATACTTATATATTTTGATAGTGTGCGTTTGACCTTGTTCTATTTGGCGCCCAATTGTCAATAATTGAAAGACTGACGAACTGACGGTGGGTTGCATAACACACAAATAGAAACAAATGTGCTTAATGTGCAGCGACAGGCTGCAATCGAATGTAGTGTAATGTAATGTAATGTAATGTGTGTAGAGTGTAATTGCGATAGCAGTAATGTGGAAAGATAATACATACATATTTTTAATCACAACATGACGCATATAAATACATCAAGGCATCAGAAGGCATTGGCAAAATCCATAAACAAAGATATAGAAACATATATGTATTCTTGATCAGTTGTCTGTTTCTATGCAAATAATCTCTGATTTTCAAAGCTATCTTGATGGAACTTTGTACAGATTTCGTCTTTTTGCTGCAAGCATTCGGATCATACGACTATATCATTTAGATCTCATAAAAATAATCTGGCAAGTGTCTAGAATTAGTATGACCAACTTTGCTATTCTTCCAAATATCTCAACCAAAATCTTATGAAAATAGGAGTTTAATTATAATTTTTAAATGAAAATTGAAAAATATATTTTTTTATTTAGATCGAAAAATACGATTTTTTAAATAAATAAAAAATTATAATCGTTACGGTTCCTGGTTTTTATACATCTTGGGCAAATTTTCATTAAAACTCCGATTCTTAATACTTACACACAATTCTTTCAATTCTGTTTTCCGTAGCTTTGGCCTCAGCAATCGCTTCAATATCGAATTCCCCTGCGGTTTGCTGTCACGCGTTGCGCCCGAGGAATTCAAAGCGACCATCGGTCGCATCAATGGCATACTGAAGAAGACCCTGCCCCTGAATGTCAAGTGGCTCTTTTGTGGCTGCGTCTGTTGCTGTTGCACGCTGGGCTGCTCCCTCTGGCCCGTCATATGTCTAAGCAAACGCGTAAGCCTCTTATTTTTATGCAATTGATTTCAATACTTTTATTAAGATTTTTTCTCTATTATTTCCGTGCAGACACAATTAACATTGGACAAGTTACTCGAGTGGGAGAATAGTCATCTATATCATAAACTGGGCCTACACTGGCGATTACATAAGCAACAATGTGATTCCAATTCCATGATGGAGTATGTTATATTAATTGAATTTATACCCAAGACGCCCATCTATCGGCCCGACTAGGCGACGACGACAACGACGACTAGATGGGCATGCAGTGTGGATCGTTGCAGTCAGAATGTCATTGGAGGGCATGGTATATGGGAGGGGAACTGGGGCCTAATCATAATTGTAAAATAAAACACTAGCAACTAACTATAATTTTGATTTAGGCGTTTACTCTTGTGCAAACACACACTAACACAACTAGTTTAGTGCAACATACACACACACATATACATTTTAAGCTAGCGCTAGTTTATATATTATATTTTTTAGTATTTAGTTTAAACAAATTTTTTGGGAGTATACGTAGCTATGTAAGAACAATTGATTTCTCGCTAGTATAGGGCCTTTTTAATTTTCGTTTAGTTTTAAAATTAAAATATTGGTTTAAAATATTGCAATATATTAAATACATTTCTTGTTACGAAATTTTAAATTGAAATTTGGGCGTTTCTTTTTTTTGTTTGGTGATGTGGCGTAAGAAATGCTGAAATGGAAACCGCAAAAGAAAATTATAAATTAAATAAAACTTAATTATTTGAATGGTTTACTCACAAGATTATTTATCTATCCAGATAAAGACATACCTGTGTTCTGAAAAAGTCAATTAAAAGTCTTCGGTTCACTAAATAATTGGCTTTATAATGTTTGCCTTTAATATATTTTTACGGTTTCCATTTCGATATTGCTTAAATATCACTAAAGTATTCATACAATTTGATGTTTCAATAGCCTTATAGCAGAAGCGATCAAGATAATCCCCATTGGGGACTAAAAGAACAATAAATACAATTTTTTTTTAGTTTATCGTTTAGACAATTCTTAATGCTTAAATATAATCAAGTCTTTTAACAATGTGGGCCTTGCTTTAGATATATATATATATATACTCTTTATATATATATATTTTCTCTTTCTTTGTGTCTTTCTATTTTGTTTCAAAATTAAGGAATGTGTTTGGAATGTTTGTGGGGGAGAGGAAATAACAATATTTGTAGCTTTTTTTGTGATAATACTTGAACTTAAGATAATTGTCTATCATTCGGAATGCCGCTGTGACTTGCTGAGCGCTATCGAGGACATGACCATCGCGGATTCGCTCTGATTGCCCTCCTCACTGTATTGAGTGTCATCTTCATCCTCATTCTCATCATCATAATCTTCTTCCATTTCCGCTTCATGGTCCGAAAATGGATCCGGATCCTCTAACAACTCATTGCTTACATTAGGCTCCGTTTCCGCTTCATGGTCCGAAAATGGATCCGGATCCTCTAACAACTCATTGCTAACATTAGGCTTCGTTCCCGTTTCCGTCTGCAGCTGCTGCTGCTGGTGATGCGTATTCTGTTGTGGTTTCGTCACATCCTTCTCCACCTCGGGCCTCATCAGTTGTCTAGCTGTTTGGAGCAGTGCATTCGTTTGTTTCCGCAGGGCACTCATTACCAGATTATCTTGCCTCAGCTGGAACTCGTGTTCTCGTCTGGCCAAATGCTTCTGTCGCTGGAAGAAATCTTCGAGCATCTCCTTCTGGGCATCGCGCATGGCGCTGGCCAGTTCACCAAGTTCCTTCTTGAAGATTTCCTCCTGCTGCTGCTTCTTGCGACGCTGTGTTTCCTCCGCAAGCAGTTTATTCCTTTGCTCCTCCCCAGAACTCACATCGGGTCTTTGAATACTGACATGGTGCTTAGGCTCATAGGGTCCAGAGCTGCGTTGCAGCTTGACAGGCACAGGGGTCGAATGTTGTTGGAAGTTCAGACGCCGCTTCCGCAGTGGATGCATTTGCTCATTGAGCTGTTGCGCTTGGCGACTGGTTGAGGCATATGGAATGTTAAACTTGGCCATAGACTGGCTGTGCATGGGCGGTGAAGGCGATTGTGGCGGCGATATGGACTGCTCCAGATCGGGTATCATGCGATCCGGGCGCAGGGAGTAGCCCGTCTCCCGTATGGGCACCGCCTTGAGCGGACGCGTGCTAGCTGGCTGCAAACTGATCTCTCGTGGAATCCGCAAGGGCATCTGCTTGCGTGGCAACATCAATTTGCTTGTGGGATGCACGAAATTAATGCTGCTCGTGCTTTGCAGCGGCATCGTGCGGTTCCCCTTGCCAGGATTGGCACCCAAGCTACTCTTGCTGAGCAGAATTCCCGGTCTCTCGATCTGAAGAACGCCGTGCGTCGGAGTGGAGGTCACTCGTCGTGCATCGCTGGCAAAGGCGGCAACTCGCAGCGGCGGCATGGATGTGGATAACGTCTGGGATGGGTACAAATGACTCCGATCCCCGTTATCACGTTGTGGCTCCAATCCAATTGGCGGTGGCGAGGGCGAAGTCGGTGCCGTGGGCGGCGGCGTGTTGGTGCCATCCATGCCCAAATCCATCTCGGGCTCGCTCTTGACGCTCACCATAAACGGCATGTGCTCCAGCGTCTGGGCGGGCATGCTATCACTGCCCTGCACGAAATCGACGGCTTCAGTTTCCTGCTCCGAAGAGTTGCCCTGATTCAGCGTCGTCTCGTAGCCTGGAAAAATGCAGAAAAGTTAGCAAATCTGTGCCTACTTTGTCGAAATAGTTATATTATTTGAAACTCGAGAAATGTTTTCAAAAATTTAATAGTCCCCCAGACTATAATAAACATAATTTTTTAAAATTAAAATTAAGAAATTAATATCATTATTCTTAAAATTAAAATCTTTATATACAAATTATTTGTTAAATTTGTTCAACTCTGATTCTAAAGTAAAAATAATTCTTTAATTTCAATGCATATTTAACAAAAATTTTGAAGAAAAAAAATATATACATATAATAAAATAAAATTTTAAAATAGTTAAAACTCTTGCTTAAAAAAAATAATATAATTTTCTTTATAAATCTAAAAAATAACCAAAATTTAATTAAAATTTGAAAGTATTTGTTTTGAACATTAAAAAAAGGAGCTTAAATAAATTTTTCGTTTAAATTGGAAATAAAGTTATTTAAATTTATTCTTTTATATTTACAAAATTTATTCTTTTCCCATCTAAAACATATATGAGATTTTCTACTTTGACCATATAATTTTTTTTTTAAATTTTTAATTAAAATCCCTGCAATTCTGCGCTCCACTTACCCGTATCCAAGGGCTCTGACTTGACCAATCCCAAACGAAACCCGAAAATGGGATGCTCCACGCCCAGTCCGTCCTTGGCATCCTCGCTATCATTGAGGATTGTCTTGCGCAACTCGGCATTGGAGCTGGAGTCCATGGAGTTGCCGCAGTCGCTGCCAATGCCGATGCCACTGACGCTGCCATTTCCAGAGCTGCTGCCGCTTGCATGTTCACTCAGCATGCGACAGAGCACGCGATACACTTCCTCCGGGACCACTTTGGGTATGCCATTGCCGTGACGTGTTGTTGTGTTGTACGTTGACTTGAGGAACTTCCACTTGGTCCAGATCTGTATGCTGGACTTCTTCACGTAGCCCTTGCTCCGCATCACATCCTCGATCTGCCGAAAAACATGCTCGCTTTTCACATTGCGATCATTGAGTTGATCCAGGGCATTCATCTGTTGCATTATGCTGAGCATCTCCAGCATCTCGGCGCGACTCCACAGATTGCGCTCTGGTCGTGAACTGGATTCCTTGCTGCTATTGCCGGGGCTGTAATCCCGATCCCCATAGTCAGCCTTGATGCGGATGGGGGTCAGCAGTTCATCCACATCGCCGACAAGTCCGTTGCCAGTGGCAGCTGTGTGGATCAGCTTGTTGATGCTCTGATTCTGGCCAGGATTCTGACTCTGATTCTGTTGATTCTGTCGCATATTTTGCTCCACTTTGCTCAGCAAACGCATTTTCGTGTGGGCGGCCACTGTGGAGTTGGAGTGGGAGGCGTGGCCGTTGTTCCCAACAAAAGAATTCTCGGTATGGTTATCCTGCTCGGAATATCGTGGCATCAACATCGATGTCGTCTGTCTCTTTTTTCGCAGCTTACGTTAAGAATCTAAAAGTTTAGAAAAACAAATATACAATTAGACTTGCTTTTTCTCTGAACTCTGAAAATCAGACTAAGCTCAAATACTGTTTTTGAAAAGTTCAAACAATATGTCGAAAAAATAATTCTGAAAAAATTTCAAACAAAATTCCTACATTTTTTGACAGATCAAAGTCACGGTTGTGAAACTATAAAATTTAGTAATATAGTATTTAAAAAAAGTATTTCAATATACCATGATAAAAAAAAAACCAAAAGTTTCAGAAAACTTGTTTGGTTTTCAAACTAAATAAGAAAAAAAACACTTAATAGATTTATAGTTTAATAAAAGAAACCGGTTTGAATATTTATAAAAACTAACTCAACAGCAGTTAAAAAAAACGTATCTCTCAAATGAGAATTTGTAACAAAAGTACTTCAAAATCCATTAATTATATATTAATGTATGCGTATATTCGCTCTCAGTATATACTACTCATACACAGAATATAAAAAAAGAGGTTGTGCACACTGAAATCTAAATAGGCAAATAAATATATATTTTTATCGATTTTGATTACAAATTTCAATACGAAAAAAAAGGGAAGGTAAAAAAATAACCGAGCACACACATACACACACGCAAGCGAGCGAAGACTCAAACACACCACACTCAAATACACACACACACACACGTTTAATACACATGCAGAAGAACTAAATTTAGAGATAGTGAGTAAACGATTTTAAAATGTTAATAAACATGCCAAATACGATTACGAGGTAAAGGGGCACTTTAGTAGGCACAAAGATTTCGTCACTTTATTTTAAATTGAAGTACAAACATACATAAATTAGTACTTGAGATACAATAATGCGTAATAATATTCGAGCTGAAAACACAATAACTCGAAAACCTCGACTTGACTCGAATTTAGTTGAAAATATCGCAGGGATGAACTTTAAACGAGTTGGGTTTGAGAAAACGCAGCTGCTGTGTTCGAAACTCAAATCACATTATTGTGCGATAAAGCTGAGTAATTTTCCAGCATTTTGACGTTGTCAAAAAAAAAACTGACATAAGATTGAGTTTACAGTGGTTACGCTTTGATGTCAAGCCGGTTGAATACAACTGCAAGCACTGTTTTTGAACACTTTATTGGCAATTTATATATTTACTTTATTGTATACGCCCCATAAATAAATGCATGTTAATTGGGTATTCACAGTTTTACCTCTTTGAAATAATTGTTTACACAAATAGTAGTTATTTAATTCGAATTTCATATGTCCCACTGTATTGTGGAAAAGATATGAAGCAAGTGAGAGAGAATAACTAGCGCACGAAAATCAAGAGCGAGTTCGCTCTCAATTTCTCGCTCTGTCTCGCTCATACAAACGCAAAGGCCGACACACAGGCAAACAAACACACGCATCACACAAATTTACGCTTATTATGTTGAGAATTTTTCAAGAAAGAAAAAATGAAGACAATATAAGAAAAACGTTAATTACATTTAACAACCCAAATTGAGCAAACTTCACATTGTAAAATGAGCAATATACTTTTAGTAAAACACACAATATTGAGTATTTGTAAATCACAGATATTTTAGTGTTGCGTAAAATTGTTGCGCTTGGATTTTGCTCTCACGGATTAAAATAATAATTTAAGTTAACTATTTTTCAACAACACACAGCGAGGCGAATACCTTGCCGAACAACAAAACACACACTTACGTACACAGTAGAGCAGAGCGGAGCACAGACACAGGCAGCACTTAAACACAGCTAGAGAGAGCGCACTCTCAGCAATATGAAGAGGAAGCAGAACAGAATTTCAACCAACCAATTTCAACCACCACGATTTCAATACTGCGAAACTCAAAAATTCAAAAGCAACGAAAGCCTACAAAAACAGACTATATACTTGACTACCGAGCATGCATACATGTATGTGTGTATGTAAGCCGTTTGACTGTGTATGTGTGTATATACAATACTTCGTCGTTATATTTCGGAAAGGCACAAAAAATAATGGTTATGAAACGGTTGCTAGTCGTTGTGTTGAGATTGTAAGATTGACAGAGAACGGTAGTACATACATATTTAAAAACATACAGTTAGTTATGTACTCAATTTGACAACATTAAAAACTCACACATATTTTTTGAAAAAGAAAAAAAAAATTATTTATATTTTTGCTCATTTTTTAGAACAAGTTCTGAAAGGAAAAAAATATTTTCATTAATTATTAGTATTTTTCAAAAATAATAAGCAAATATGTTCATATGTATGTATATTAAGTATTTTATTTTGTCACATCAATTACTTGACCAACTGTGTCTGTTGGAATTTTGTCATAAATATGGGGGACAATTGTAAAGACCATTTTGATTATTCTGATTAGAGTTAATTTAACTATTTTAATTTTGAATTTCAGAAAGCAGATTTTTAAAATTAAAAATGTTATTGTAATTTTGCGAATGATGGCAAAATAGTAAAACAAGATTTACAAGTATTGAGAGGCAAGTAACCTAAAAGAATGCCTTTCGTCTCTTGCTCTAGCATCGCTACAAGAGGAAAAGAGGGAGGTAGGGAGGTTGAAAGGTAGGAAGATAGGAAGAGAGAGGTGGGAAAGAGCGCGCTCAATTGCAAGAACAGGAAATATGAACTCGCGGAAAAATGCGGAAAAGCGCCGCTGCAAGTATGAAAAAGCAAACGAGAAATTTTATCTTGTTTTATATAAAAAAGAAATAACAACAAAATGTACATGCACGTATCATTTACCAACTTATTACTGCCATATAATATTGAGCTTCAAATAAATAGTTTTTGTTGATAAAAAAAAAATAAATGTCGAACACACTCAAACACACTCTCGAACACTCACTGACAGTTGTCGAACAACGAAGTGGAAAATGAGAAAAATACAAGTATGTATATATTGAAACACACTCACGACAATAAACGAAGATGATTCATTCGGTTACACACGGTTGTTATATCTAGACAGAACTCAACTAGCGAGCTAGAATCACGAATTCAAACTGAGTTTCGCAAAAATAACGAAGAAGAAAATGAAAACCCAGAACCTGCTGCTGAAATACACAACTGCACTGTGTGTCCACAACTCAGCTGATTTTTGTTGTTGCTAGGCATTTTTCGATTCGGGAAAATGACAGCGAATTGTAATTTCAATGCAAACTCACCACAGATTTGCCGGTTAGCATTTAAGTTACGTTTGTGTGGGCGTGTGTGTATATACAACGCATGTATCTTTTTTGGAGAGTGTGTGTGTAATCGTGTATCATTGTTTTTTTTTGTGAGAGCAATTTATTTTAATTTAATTACGGTCATATGGGTTAGTTCCACTTTGAAAGTGGAAGATTTAAATTATATCGAAAAAAATGGTTTATTTCTTGCTTTTTAAATATTTTTCAATTATTAAACAAAATGTAAATTGTTGAAAATGGATTAAATTCAGTTTTCAACCCAATAAACGAATTTTATCATGTATTAATTTTTTTGAAAATGGTTTTTATATTTATAAAGAAAATGCGAATGAGAATAGACAATAGTTCAGTACATTGGTATTGGTATATAGGCATTGATCTTGTCCATCTGACGCTGTGATATACACTCCGCTATCCAGATGATATTGCGGCATTCCAGCTCCTTCAACTTCAGATACGAGTAAAAGATACCAAAGTGAAACTGTTGTAGATAAGATTGAACTAGTTTTTTGGCCTCGAGCATGAGGAAACGATCTTCCAAAGTAATCAGATTATCGGTATCCTTCTCGATGGCCTCAAATACAACGCCATATTCATGAGTCTTACTGCTAATCGAACGAACTTGGTCGTAATCCATGCTGTGGGCCAATGCTGACAATGCGATTGGGCCGAGTTTGCCACAGGTGGGAAATAAACTTCCCCGTTCCTGGGAATCCAGACTCGTGCCCAGGGAGTTCATGGCAATGGTAATGGTCCGTCGATCCGCCTGGAAACCCAACAGATTGCACATAACATCCGCCGAGGTTGCGTCCAGGTTCTTGCAAAGCTTATAAAAATCCTCCAGATAGGACTTGTAGAGCACGCTACGCAGAATTTCCACATCGATTTTAACGAAATCCTTTGGCTCAAAGCTACTTGATATGAACTTGGACAGTGGAGTATCGATCAGAACGGCATCGAAGAGTTCGTTCGTATTGCTGGCCACCTCGATGGCCTCCAGTTGATCAAAGTATCCCAGGGGGTGGCATAGCTTCAATAGCTTCTTAATCGGTCTTTTGTTGTTCAGACCCGACACGAGCAACGCCACATTGTCTATCATATGCTCATAGCGTATGTAATCCAGAAACGTGCTCAACGGCTCCGTTGAATTCACACGCAAATAATTATATTGATCCACAATTTTCTCCCGCAGACGAAACTCAAAGGTTTCCACATTAAGTGTGCCCTGATCTGCCGCCAATAGATTACCATAATCTGTGTTTTGGATACTCACACCAAGATCTTCCAAAGTTTCACATTGCGTTAGAGTTAAATAATCCGATTGCTTGAGGATTCCATTTTTGAAACCTCGTATTATTCCCTCCAAATAACCGTTTTCGCTGTTGAAATAGCAACTGTGCTTCATTATTTTATGCTTAACAATTTTCCTTTTCTTTCGCTATTGGAATATATTTGAATATCAGTTGTCAGCTAACTACGTTCATGTTTATTTAAATCAATCAATTCAGCAGAACTTTTAATCGTTGCTTACTTGATTTTCGCGCCAAAGTTACGCGTGACGTAACGCGTCCATTGTGAACACAACTGTGTTGCGTCGTATTGGCGCTGCCACCTTGTTGCTTAAACTGACTAGCTGGCAACTACAGTCAGATGGCAACTACAGTCAGATGGCAACGCTTGCAGTGCGCGCCAACTGTGGAATTTGAATTTTCAAATGCGAAGGTAAAGTAAATATAAAAATAACAATGGGCACAGGCTATAAAAATATAATCAACTAAGTAAATTTGAACACTTATTTATATTTGTTATTTTAAAAGAATATAAAAAATATTTAAAGTGCTCTTATCATTTATTGTTAAAGTTTGCACATGCGCCTGAATTGGGAAGCTGCAAACACCTGTTGCTGCTGCAAGTTGCCGCCTTTTGTATCTGCGCCTTCATCTAGATTATTCAGTTTACATGCTGCGCTCGTTGACTCAACATGATGACTTTGCCATCGAAAATAATAATAATAAATAAACGGATAAATAGGCAATTGATATAAACAATGTTAGTTTGTTTATTGACAGTTTTCTTAAACAATTGCGACGTTGCGCGTGTTTTATCAAAAAAATATACAAGCTGAACAACAAAATGAGATTCAACAACAAATCATATTTATAGTTCTTGGCGCGAAGGCGTCAATAAATTTGAGACATGATGTCCATTCAACTTAAGAAAACAATAACAACTTGCTGTCGACATGGCTGCTGGCATTAATACTGGCTGAGAAAATCAGTTTGTTGGCGTTATTGGTATTACAAGTGCAACTGCCGTTATTTCAAAGTCAACTGCAGTAATGTGCGCTCAGGTGAGCATATAAACTATTTATAAGATATCTGAGTTGATTGAAAATAAAGTGCATATTATTTTAAATTTTATTTTTATGCTGACTAACTAATATAGATAGTATACTAAAGTCAAGTGACCAGTCACAAATCCTCGTGGAGTGTCGTTGTCCCAGCTGTCGCCTAAAAATTTGTCTGATTGACATTTTTGCTTGCAGACAGACAGAGTCTAATAAATTAATAACAAACAAAATAAGGCATTGTTAGAGATACTGTTGTGTCAGCAGTCATCAAAGTTGATAACTTTTTTGGCAAGTCCATGCGGAACGCATTAGAGCCTTTAATTTACGACACGCTTCTTGCCAATTGTTGCAACGTCACGTGGCAGATGCCACATGACAGTTTTATGACACAACTATTGCGAGTGTACAACTTAAAGCACTTCCACGTAATCAGGCATTTTCGAAAATATTCCGACATTTAACACGGAAAATTAATTACATTAAAGTTATAAATATTTTCTTTGAAATATTCCTGACGGAACACTTGGAATAACATGTTTATTGAAATTATATTATTTGCTGTTTAAAGATTTCTCTGTGTAAAAGGCTTAATTAGAAATTTGAAGAACTTAGTTTTATTAAGCTTTTTAATTGAAGCTAAATGCAAAATAAACTTATGTCTAAAATTATTTCCAAGAATAAGAATTACCTAGAAATGTTATCAAAATACTTACAGAACAAAAACTCAACACGTGCGTTGGTCCAAAAATAACTTATATGCATAATTAAAGTATTGGCTAAAATTAGATAATATTTATATGGAATTAAGATAAGCAACCAAGAAGATATTTGAGGTTTGGTATACCCTGTAAAATTGAGTATTAAGTGGAATGTCATTTTGGACTCTAAATTCATGCTGCATTTTTTTAAATTGTATTAATTTAGTTGATAGATTTTATTTCGCCAGTAGGCGATTTTAATAATATTCAAAAATTTTAAATCAAGTTTTAACATTTAATCAACTTTTGACATAATTAACTAAGGTTAATTCTGTAAATAAGCAACTCCAGTGAGTTGTCGAATTTTTATGCATTTTTCATCGATTTAATTAACTTGATTGATAGTCAAAAAATTATCGAGCTAATTTACTTGAAAATCGCTTCCGCGAAAATAGAGCTGTCGATTTTTCAATGTATTTTTACCAGGGATTAAAACCGAAACGAATATCGGTTTCAGTTACGGTTTCGGTTATGTTCGGATTTAGGTTTTCGGTTATAGGTTATGCAAAATCTTTGAATAAAGGTTTCGTAACGGTGAACCGGTTTTCGTATGTTTCGGTTTTGAAATACCGGTATGGTTTCGGTTCACAAAAAAAAAAATTCTTTGTAAAAATATATATGTATATATAATATCAAAATTAAAAATAAAAAAAATAAAATCAAAAATAAAATACAAAACTAATAACAAAATATTAGAGATCGCAAACTAGACTTATGAGTCGGAATAAATAAAAACGGTTCAAAGTTTTTCGTTTTAAATTATTTTTAACTTGTTTTTTTAAATTTGTATAACAAAAATTAATAATAAAACATGCTTTTAAAATTGTATTTTAAAGTTAAACCATAACTCTTATTTGCAATTTTTAAAATATCAATTAAAAAAAAAACTTTTTTTCAATTTTTATTATAAAAATTGTAATTAAAAATGTATTTTAAGATGTATGAAAAACCGAAATTAACCCTTATAAATGAAACGGTTACTAAACGGTTATTTCGGCTTACAGAGTTTCGGTTTAAAGGTTTCGGTCAGATGAAAATTTTTTTTTTCGGTTACGGTTTCGGTTACGGCTTTAAATTTCAATCGGTTTTTACCGGTTAAAGGTTACGGTTTCGGTTAGGGTTTTAATCCCTGATTTTTACATAACTAGTTGAAAGTACATTTTAAATATAAACATAAAAACAATTGAAATTAATTAAGTAAGTTGCCAACTCAGAAGTCGAGCACTCTCGACTTTATTCTCTTGCTGAAATTAGAAAAAGAAATTCGCACAATTGACTTGACGGGCACTGGGGGACCTGAAGAGTGTCCATCCAGATAAGATAAGAGAGTCCAACTATTTGGTGTAGCGTTTAATTAAGAAGACAACTGCAGAGGTTGCCAAGTCGCACCTCGATTGTGTCTGGCTGTGATTTTTATGAACACACTTCAGATAAACGTCCGTTCACAGGCCAGTCACAAATTTCTTGCTTAAGATTAGCTAATCGAGATATTTCTCGCTTTCTTTCATTCAATGGTCAGCTGACTGTGGTGACCGTGGTGTTTCCCCAATTGCGTAGCGAACAGGTACATATATACAGTATATATGTATATACATATATAAATATAAATATATATACACATCTAGCTAGAATCACTGTGAAGTGTTTTATAAATAATGAATGGTGACAATCGTTTGTCGACTTTTGCCTGCACATTATTGAATATGGCATTATATGTATGTATGTTTGTACATGCACTCAATCTGCACAAATTGATTTCGACATTTTCGATTGTGATTTGATTTTATTATAAATTATTAGCTTAACAGCTTGAATGATTTTTTTATAGCTTACTGCAATGCGACAATATTGAAAAGAAGATTCATCGAAACATTATTAAATGCGCATCACGCATACGCACTGTTGTCTCCATTTCCTCAGGTTTCTTTATCTGCAGTTTGTCAAGCTTAACCAAAAATAACTAACATAATTTTAGCTACTTTCTATTTAAATATGGACATTTTCGCCGACATTTTTATATTTTATTAAGATCATGTGAACTTAAAATTAGTACAAAATTCTTGAAATAAGTATTGGTTATCTCTTGAACATAAAATGAGCTCAAAAATTTTTTGAAATAAGTTCTTTTGTACTCGAATTAAGATTTTGTGAACTGAATATGAGTATACAAAATTCTTGAAATAAGTATTGTTGGTCTCGTACTCAAATTAAGATCTTGTGAACCTAAAATGAGTAAAAATTATTCTTGAAAATGGTATTGTTGTTCTCGAATTAAGATCTTGTGAACTTAAAATGAGTACAAAAAATTCTTGAAATAAGTATCAATTTCTATTCTTAAAATGAGTACAAAACATTCTTAAAACAAGTATTGTTGATCTCGAATCAAAATATTGTGAACTTAAAATGAGTACAAAATATTCTTGAAATAAGTTCTCTTGTACTCGAATTAAGATCTTGTGAACTGAAAATGAGTACAAAGAATTCTTTAAATAAGTATTGTTGATCTTGAATCAAGTTCTCTTGTACTCGAATTAAGATCTTGACAACTTAAAATGAGTACAAAAAAGGTGGGGAAATTTTCGTTTTCTATCTTTTTTAAAGTTTTTTTAAGTTTTTGATAAATATGATTGGATATTCTTTAAATTTATAAAAGTTTTAAAAGCATTTCGTCCCACTGTATTTACTATTTGTGAAATGATGTACTTTATGATCAGCATAAAAATGAAATGTCAAGCTATTTGCCTAAGACCCGTTTTTACATAGTCCAGTTAAATTTGATGTGTGAGATATTTTTGAGCTTGACATTATTTCCTACACATTTTTAGGCTAATACATCTTTCAATTTGTTAACTAACCCTTAACTAGACTATGAAAAAGTGGGATCGTAAATTTAAAAACAAATGCATATTTAGAAGGACACGTTTGTTTTAGAAATGATTTATTGGCAGATGGATGCTACAAATATTTCTAAAGAGAATAAGCAATAAAAATGTAATGTAATTAACCATAATTTAAGTTGTTTACGAATGATTAAACGGAAAGCTGTGATCTTCTCGTATATGCTTTATGGTCTACTTGATTTTGGCTTAAATCCAAAAATGAAAAAACAACAACAACAACAATAATTGTGAGACGTGTGGCACATGAGAATGGAAAACAGCTGTTGCCGGTAAAATTTAATTATGCCAAGTACACACAAATTAGGTCGAAATACACAAATTCAAAACAAGCAACAATTAAAGTATTTTAATGTTTTTAACTGTTTTGACTTTTGACAAGCTGACAAATGGACATCTGATTGCTTATTAAATACTTATTTGAATCTTTCACATGATGCATAAATGATAGATACATATGTTAGATACACTTAACAAGTACTTAAACAATTGAGTGCAGCTCCCAGCAGAGATACTTTGTTTGCTGCTTCTTTTCCGGCTCAATACAAAAGTGTCCTTGAGCTCAAGTGCTTGGGACTTAGCGGCAGCGCGAGGGCAGTTCAATGCGTTTGTGAGATATCTAAAATATTGATAAGCAAAAGAAGAGATTATTGAACTTTTTTGACTTTGTTAAGGATGATAAGCTTTTGCAGGTTAAGTATACGCAAGGTAGACCATAGACATATGTTTAAGATATCATTAAAAAAGTCATTGACTTTTCAATTGACCCTCGTTAGCCATAAGGATTGTCCTGGCATGTTTGAGTTTCAGTTAGAGTCATTTATTTATTTATTATAATATATCTACTTGCACTTCTCATATCGTTAGTTGCGTCTAGTTGGCATCGCATTTCCGCTGGGAGGTGCTTTTAATGCCAGTCGCTGTCATTATGGTAATTGTTTTCCCTCTCATTTCCCACTTCGATGTCTCATTTTCTATTGACTGCCAGGAAGCTGCTGCTGCTTGACCTTGTGTCCTGTGCAGGACACAGCAGGACAGTTTTCCTTTTGCCAACTCCTTGACGCCATTTCACTTGCAGCTTGGCCTTGAAGCCGTGTCAACTACCACTGAAAGTTGACCAAGTTTTATTAGGTTTTTTAAGAGAATTGGACTCTGAACTATGGGGGAAAATCATATGGAACTATGGGAAAACTATTGTACGGTTGAGTGTGTGTGACATGAACTTGACCCGAGCATTGTTGGGCTTGCATTATTTTTCAAACTGACTTTATGGCCTACAAATGGATAACGGGACAAACTATTCTACTCAATACCCTGCTTGGCTAAAGAAAGGGTATATTGACTTTGTCTGTTAGATAAAAACCTTTATGTATATGCAAATAAACAAGCAACTGGAAGGATGTGAATTCCTTAGTGAATGGTAAGTAGTGAATTCATTAGTAAATGGTAAGTGTTGAAATCACTAGTGAATAGTAAGTGGTAAATTCACTGGTGAATAGTAAGTGGTGAATTCACTAGTGAATGGTAAGTACTGAACTCACTAGTGAATGGCTAGTACTAAATTCATTAGTGAATGATAAGTACTGAATTTACTAGTGAATGGTAAGTAGTGAATTCATTAGTGAATGGTAAATACAGAATTTTCTCGTGAATGGTATGTGCTGAATTCACTGGTGAATGGTAAGTAGTGAATTCACTAGTGAATGGAAAGTACTGAATTCATTGGTGAATGGTAAGTACTGAATTCACTGGTGAATGGTACGTACTGAATTCACTAGTGGATAGTAAGTACTGAATTTACTGGTGAATGGTAAGTAGTGAATTCACTAGTGAATGGAAAGTACTGAATTCACTGGTGAATGGTAAGTACTGAATTCACTAGTGAATGGTAGTCGGCGAATTCACCAGTAATTGGTAAATCGTAATGAAAGTTGGTGAGTAGCTTTTAGGGATGATTCCACATCTGTCGGGTATAATAAAGTAATCTAATTATGAACAAGCAAATACGTATTTTAAAATTCAAGGGTTTTTAAAGCCAATAGCAACTCTGGGTTTCATTCTCAGGGCCTGACCAGAGTTGTCACCTTCTACCATTTACACATACGTAAATACTTTGCATAAAAGGTCGCATACACTGAAAAGTCGTAAGGATTTAGACTTGATGTTGTTTGCCTCACTGCGAGTGTGCATGCAACAAACAAGGTCATAGACACATGCCACATATCGTTGAACGTCGCGTCGTCGCGTTGCGTTGAAGGTGAATGCGCTTATGGCAGCTCTGCCAGAGCTCTGTGTCCCTTTGAGCTACTTGAATTGTTGCGGCAGGTCAGGGCAAGCTGCGTGCAATCAACATAAACTTATTGGCACTTTATTGGAGCGCTCAACTTTGAACCAAAGCGAGGAGCACATTACTCGTAATTGTTGTTCAGGGATACTGCGAAACTAATGATGACCTTTTTCGAATTGACCTTGCACAGCTTGACCCGCCCCTCTCACCCTCTCAGCACCCGCTGCTGCTGTCGTATAATGGAGCGTTAAATCGCTGACAAATGAATAAATATTCGAAATGCTTTGTCCCGAGTGATGATGGTCAACAAACGCACAAAAGCAATAGCAAATGCTGTAAAATGTGATGGATGGATACATTTGACATTTGACATTGATCTTCTTCACGGTTCATGTGGGCGATAAGCGGTGAAAGGAGGAAGAAGAGAATAATTCTGTAGCAATGTCTGAGCTAAAAAAAAACATATTGCAGATGCGGCAGTAGAGAATAAATTTGTCTTCTTAAGATAAAAGAACTTCAAGTTAGTTGGAATTGTTTTAAAATTTCCTTTTTTTATATTTGCCACATTTTAATCAGTTCAAATATGCCAAAGTGTCAGTTGAAAATTGTGACTAATATCAAAAGATAGTCAGAGTCCGACTTTCTAGTATACTACCTCCAAACAATACTCGTAGTACAACAAAAGCACCAAGATAACTCTCAGCTCGTAAATTATGCCTGCATTTGCTACAAATATTTATATATAT
The DNA here is from genome assembly GCA_037043405.1 of Drosophila subquinaria. Classification (NCBI taxonomy): domain Eukaryota; kingdom Metazoa; phylum Arthropoda; class Insecta; order Diptera; family Drosophilidae; genus Drosophila; species Drosophila subquinaria. The sequence goes on along the minus strand of JBAMBL010000013.1, from coordinate 470,655 downwards.
TATATGTATATATATAGACTGAAGTCGAGTCAACAAAATGTCATGCGACCAGAAAGTATGATATAGTCTGACAGATATGGAAACCCAGAACTCAAGCAACTTGACAGGCACGAGTCTGAATTTATGAAAGAGATTTTCTGGTCTCAACTTGTGCAAATAGGCAAATATGGAAATGGCAGCCATTTTGTAACATTTAATACCGTTATACATTGCATAACCTTAAAACAATTTCACTTGATCATACTTAAATGAATTTGATTGGGATTTTTATTTAAAAAAATCACTTAATTTTATGAATTTCTCATTTATTCAACTCAATTCAACTTCCCAGGCTTTAAAACTCATAAAAGTGATTAGCACTAGGTTTTTGTTTATTTTTTGACTCGTACATCTCGATATCTATCTTGTGACAGTGACTTGTTAAACTGCAAGAGTCAAAATTGTCGCTTCTTATGTTTATTCAAGTTGATAAAAATATGTAGACTATTTTCTGCTCTTTCACTTGATTTTTTATTGAAATATTTCTGAAAATCTAGTTACCTTTCGTCTAGCTGTACAAACTCAATGTAATCAATCGATTTGAGATACTGACAACTATTTATCAAATTAAAAACAAGACGTTGTAAAAATGGCGGAAATTCGTAGATCAAGAAAACGAAACTATAACGATTTCTGTGAGATGGAAATACAGAAAAAACGCAACAAAATAAATCATCTGAAGATGGATAGTGAAAATTTAAATAGCAATAATCAAAATGCAATCAATGATAATAATAACAACTGCATATTGATTCAGGCCAGGGATGAAGATGTGAATGAAGTTATGTTGGAGTATGATCCGGATTTGAGTATGGAAGAGAATCCCTATTATTATGAAGCAAATAAAATTCTGCACAATCTGCACATGGATCGTGTTAAGCGCAATAACTAATACATATATTTATTAATAATATTTTAAATGTATCTGCTTAGTAAAATCAGATGAATATATGTAAAACTGCATTATAATTTCTAATATTTATAACAGTTTGATTACAGTTGGATTTACTTGGCAACTTTTTCTTGCTTTGCTTAGATCATTGATAGACTGAAAAAATTAAAAGCTAGGAAGGACAAGCTCATGTTTATTGGCATTTAAGAAATGGGAATTACGTGCCAGCTGCCTGGGTACGTGGTTTATCGAAGTGAGAAGTAAATAAAAACCTTGGATCATCCTGCAGCTGGCATGCAAATGAATGAATTGCCCCAGTTAAGTGAGACAGCCATGTCTTCGAGCAGGTTCAATAGCCACAAAAACAAGAAATAGAGGTCAGCAGTGGCAGAAGGAAGGAGGAAAAGGAGAAGTACCTGAGAGGAGAGCTGATTAATATGGAGGATAGCATGACTTGGCTGAGGACGAAGCTGCGTATGACGTTGATGTGTGCTGCAGAGCGAGAGAGCCATCTCAAGGAAATTCCAAACCCAAAGTCCAGCTGCAATCACGTTGGTGAGCCATGCACCTGTTGTGTCCTTCCTAGCTTCTTTCTTCTCCTCTCCTTTACTGATTCCTGTTACGTGCCTCGCCTGCAATTTATTGCCCAAGGACTCCGTGTCGAGCCATATGTACTCTAAAAATAAGCAAACTGCACCAAGAAGTGGGTCGCCCGAAGTATGCAACAATTTATTCAAAGCTCTAAAATAAATATTTCTGTCTGTGTGTGTATGTTTGAGCCTTTAATACCGTTACGGGAATTTAAGCGACAACACGTGTAAGCACATTCATCTCAGACGTATGTATGTTTGTACAAACATCACAACTCCACGTGCCAGACTTAAGACTACGACTACGACTATGAAATGTATATAAATATTATTTTTGGAGCAACTTGATGCGTTTATGCTAATATCAACCTCGAAGCGTAATCCTTCACCCACGTTGGCGCCACTTCAGTTGGCCAATTACTGATGGATTGACAATGTCCTTGAGGACCTCGAGAAATACTCAAGTGTCATACGCGTCTTTTCGCTTTAGTTTGCTTTTCATTGAAAGCTTTATTCTAGTATTGTTGTCTCTGTTAAATATTGTGAGTAGGTAATTGGCGTTTTTGGGAACGCCCTCTCACGAGAACTTCTTACACGATTTATACTTTGATTTGTCATATCATGATAATCGCAGAGCATTTAATAATTATAAAACAACTTGCCTGTTTTTCTTTTGAGATCGAGACTTTTTTAAATGGGAAAATAAACAGGCAATCACAGGTCTGGATTAGCTTTAGAGCGGGTAGAATAAGAGATATAATAAATGTTATGTCAACTAAAATTTGCCAAAAAAATTAAGTTAAAATAAATCAATCATTGAATTTAGCTATAAAATTGGTTTTGCAATAAAAAAATGCATAAGTTAATTATTATTACCTAAACAAAATCTGCCTCTTAAGTTAACTTCGTTCCTGTAAATATAATATTAATTTTAAGAACGTATAAAGTTTATTTGTATGGAAATCTGTAAAAGCTACAAAATTTGTTTTCCGTATACTTTGTCGCCGACACGTCTGCATATATTATATAGACTACTATATATACTGAGAAACACTTAAATATGTATGTAAATGGATAATGAACAATTGACGTCACTCGGAGAGCGTATTTTGATGCTCGTAAATAAAAACTGCGATGTATGAGAATATTTATATGTACTATATGTAATATTGAAGAATATTGAGTAAATTGCGTGTCGATATTATGCAAATTTTATATGAAAATGAAAGGAATTTGTAATAAATAATTAAGTTTTCAAATACCCTGCAAAAGTAATTTTTAAAAAATAATATAAACAAAATTTGTAAATAATAATATTATGAATAAAAATTCTTTCTTTTGGATCAGGGTGTTTGATAGTCGATCATACCCTTAAATATAGCTATGCTCTAAAAAAACAGAGTCAAGAGAAATTATAAGTTAGCTTGTCATAGGAGATCGCGTTAAATTTACATGAATTTTTAGCAAATCGATTGAATGTCGAGTTGTAAATTTCCGTAATTTTTTATTGTAACGATGTGTCGCATTATGAGTGTGATGTGAATATAATGTAAATGAGCGGGAATTTATTCAATCTATTCCAATTAATGTAATCGTTATTACGTACGAGTATCTCAATTATTTTGCATAGCATTTTGATTTATTTTATTGTAGCACGAATATGAGAATGAATCACAACTATTTTTGTATTTGTTTTTGTTGCTATCTGGCTGCTGTTGCCATTCAGTTATTATTCTCTTTGTCAAGCTTTTTACAAGCAAATTATTTGTATACAAAGCATGTGACACCTTGCACTTTACACTAATTGTGTTTGCATACAAATTCTGAGGAAACGAGGAAACAAATACAAAAGCGCGGTGAATTACTTAGTTAAGGTCTAGAGTCGAAAGTGAGACGTTACATTGTACTTAGAATGTGAATGCAAAATAAGCTAGAGCTTTAAGCTATTTATTTTTTTTAAGCATCATTCTTAAGAAATTTACTAACAATTTTAATTTGCTATGAAGTCGACGAATTTTAACAACAGTGACTACTATGATCAAACATTTGATATTAAAGCTTTAAGCTTCACTGGTTTCTAATTCCTTTTTAAGCTGCACTCTTAAATGTTTTTACTAAAAGATTGTATCATTTAAATAACAGATAGAGCTTTAAGCTGTTTCTTTTCTCTTTTAAGCAACATCTTTCAACAATTTATTGACAAGTTACTTTGATCAAACATTTGATATTGAAGTTTCCAATTCCTTTTTAAGCTGCATTCTTAAATGTTTTTACTAAAAACTCGTATCACTTAAATAACAGCCTTACTTTTATAAAGGTGCCCTAAATATAAATTTTCTTCAAGCTCAAGGATATATTTACTCACATGGCTATTTAACACACCCGTCCTTACATGGAGCAAACAAAATATCAATGTATGTCAGAAGCAGAAAAAAGGAAAGAGAAAACGTGTAATGAGCACTTCACGCTTAATGTTTGCCAAAGCTCAAAAGTCAAAGCGTGTGTTCGAGTATAAGAGAGACACTGAAAATGGGAGAGCGACAAATCGAGCGAGATGGTAAATAATGAATGATTAAGCGAAGCTTCTTTGGCAGAGTGTGACAAATTTATGAGCGGCCTTTTATCAGACGCTGTCAACACCTGTCCAACTTTTATCAACTTACAACACTAATAAATATTAATGAGACTTGACTTAATATTTTGTTTGGGAGTTGTGAGAAGGGGGGTGATTTGATCAATTTATGGCGTTGACGTTTTGATTGATTCTCTAGGGTAATTTTTGTGTCATGTGGAATGATGTGATCAGTTCGCCAGAATCGACTGCCTCTGCTGACGTCCAACAAATTTTGCGCACTGCACGAATCAAAGAGTTTGCTGAGTAAGTTTTTGTTGTTGTTGTTATTTGAAAAGCATTGCATACTTTGCGGGTGAGAGCAAGGAGTTGCGCCTGGCGAGGAGCTTTCTGTTTCAGTCGCAGCATGCAACGGGCTAGCAACAACAACCGGTTCGCTCTTTGAGCTTTTTGCGTGTGTGTTTGTGTGTGTGTGTGTTTCTTTTTCGCCTGAAATCTCGGCATCTCAATTGATGACTATTACTCGGGCTGTCAGTTAGCCAGCGTCGGCGGCTGTGTTCTGACACTTTTGGCATGCTCAAACAGGCAAAATTACAAAAGCAACAGCTACAACAAAAGCAATAACAAAAACAATAATAAAAGCAAAAACAAAAAACAAGCCGACCAAACCAAAACAACGAGAATGCCAACAACAACAACAACAAAATTCTACAAATGCCGAAGCCAAAGCCGAGACGATGCCGATGGCAATGCCGATGACGATGCCGATGCCGATGCCAATGACGACGCCGACGCAACGCCGACGCGGTCGCCTCGTTTGCCAACACGATAAAAGTGTGTGCTAGATGACGCTACCGTTACCGGTCGTGATTGTTTTTGTTGTTCTTGTTGTTGTTGCTGCCGTTGCTGCTGCTGCGGCTGCTGCTCACTTTTGGATAATAAAACTGGCAACGAGCACTCGAGCGCCAAGTTAATTTGCAAACGCTGCTCATACGCTGCGGAGGCAAGAAGCAAAGCCAAAATAGCAAAAATAAAATAAACGCCTCCGGTGCCCAAGTTTCCCGGTTAACCCCCTCAAGCTCCCGGTAGAACCAACGCATAGCGTTGCCAGTGTGCCCAAAGCGCGTGCGTGCTCGGCGTCCAGCAGCTTGTACCACAACAGTCCGCAATCCGACATATCCACAGTCCAAACAAAACAAGCGACAGCAGTCTTCATCTCGCATCGCTCCTAGGTCTAAGTTCGGCACTTTTCAGTCGCGCGCGCGATTCTCGCTTAACGGTTCTTCAACAAGTGTCAATAATAATTATAGTAATCAAATTAAAAGAGTTAAAATTATACAAATTATGTAGACGACTCGCAGCATAATTAGCCACTAAAATTGTTTTGTGATTTTTGCACGTTTCAAAAGTGAAATCGCCTCAATTTCATTTCGTTTTTTTATTTGGCTAAAAGTAAGCCAACAACCAATTTAAAAAAAAAACATGCAAAACATACGAGTTTTAGTTTTATTATACTATTTAATTTCTCAGTATACCTATGTATGTAAAAATTATGGAATATTTCAAAATAAAAAATAAACATGCATTTATTTTTAAATGCGTTTTACGAGCATTATTTATAAACAATCACGAAATGCTATAAACACAAGTTAAATATTGTGAAAACATGGTGAAAAGTGTGTGAAAAATTAACAAAATAATTAATAATTGACACAGCGTGTCTATTTATGTGAACAGCAGCTGTGAACAGCTTGAATTTAAGTCTAAAATATAAAATATTGAATCATAACTCGAAATAAACGAAATGAAAATTTATTGAGTTCATCGTTAATCGAATTAAATTAAGTTTTATGTTGAATTGTTTTGATCTGTTTATAAATAGGAGACGCCGTCTGAAAACAAGTCCATAAAGAAATCAAGTTAAAAAGGAAATTAAAATATTAGCAAATTAATGAACCCAAACAATAATAAATATATAAAAATATTTAAAAAAAAAATCACCAAATATATTTGAATAGCAACGAGTTTTTGAGTTGAACAACATTGCTGTTATTTACTGGAGAATTTTAAACGCAATTAAGTGATGACGATTCCTTAACTGGTTTGATTTCATTTCATTTGATTTGATTTGCAGAACAATCAAAACCGTCTCGATGAGTGTGACCAGAGTGCTCAATGTGAAGCCCAAAAGTGCGACCAGCAATTTGCACAATTTCCCATTATAACGAATGCCTCAACTCGACAAAGCGACAACAACAACAACAACAACAACAACTACAACATCTGCATTGAAAACCAAAGCGAGTGTTAAACCTCAAGAAGTATTTAATAGTTTTAGAACGTAAATAGCAAATGCCAAATAGAATGATAATGGATAAAGCCGAAGCTGTGGGCGAGAATGCCTGGACAAAGTTGCTGGCCGATGACAAGACCAAGGCACCGGTGATTGCCAAAATGGCCAACAACAATAAGGCCGACAGCATGGAGATAACGCCCCTTAATGTGGAACAACTCAACGCAACAACAACAACAACGGGTAGCATTACCCCAGTTACCGTTCCCGATGCCACTCCAGAGAGTGGTGTCCATGTGGAGCAGACCTACAATCGCACCGCCACCTACGGTTCGGGCATCAACAGCGCCGGCGGAGAGTCGAGTGGCAGCGGCACCTTACTCTCCCGCAAGGAATCGTTTTTCGGCACTTGCCACAGACAGCTCAGGCGATCCATCAAGGCGGTCAGCGAATCACCCGGACCATTAACCAGGTGAGTCTTTTAGAGAGTTTTTTTTATACCATAAACAGTTTTCGCCCAATTATCTGGGTGCAATTTCGACCTATTCGACCAAACTGGGAAAGTTTTTACAATTAGTAAAACTTCAACATAAATAAAGCTTTATTATTTTTTCGACCTATTTTGAAACTTCGACCTATTTGCATTCGACCTATTTTTGTCTTATTGTAAAAATATCTGTTTCCATTGACCTTTTTGACGTTTTTTTCAAGTTATTTTCCCGATTGTTTTCAGCAAATGTTTTGTAATCGACAGGACTTTTAATTTTATAGCTGATTAAATCAAGGAATTTATTTTGTCGACCTTTTTTTTTGGTCCATTTGCTTTAACTAAAAAAAATTAGCTTTGATGGTAAGATGGCAGTCTATGGATTTTAATTGAGCTCTAGGAATAATTAGATCAAAATTTTAGATCTGATGCTAAAGTCATAAATTGTAATAAATATTAGAGTCCAATAATTTATAGATATTTAAACTACTTAGATAGTAATTAAAATATTTATAAAAAGAATTCAATTACATTGATAACAAAATATATTAATCATAATCACCACATAACATAGCATACTTTTGAGATAATTTCATTTTCCTGTATTTCAAGTGATTACAGGGTATTTAGTAGCCAAGTCTGTGTAATAAAGTAGCTAGAGACAAAATTGCGCATACGCCATGCTCACATGAAACTGGGCCAGGGCTGTTTGCCAAAGATCAGAGAGAGCATCGTTTAAATGTGAAACAAGTAAAACACTTTCATCTAATTATACTCAATTGTGCTCAAAGTACTAGTTGAAACTGAGGAAGATCTTTGTGGTTGCCAGATAACAGATAACAGCTGTTGGCTAGACACAAATATCTATACACCTGTCGCTCGACTTATGATATCGATACGTCGGTTTATCTGTTGTCATACATTTGCATAGAGTGAAGAGTTTATCGTATACAATGTATGATAATGTAATCGGGGGCTTCAAGTCATTTGTGTCCCCGTTCACGTACCGTTCTCCGATCTCCATCCCCTTCCCGTTCTCGTCTTTGTCAGCGAATCAGCGAATCGGCGTCAGCTGAATGACATGCGAGCTGAAAGATAAACTTTCAGTTGATTGGATGAATGACAAAATTAAATTATTTTGATTTAAGGCCGTCGGTGGGTGGACAATTAAATATAATTTCCGCCTGCTGTTCGAGAGTCGCTTGTAAGTTATATTTTTGGGATGCCAAAGCAAGTGAGCTTTACTTAATTGGGTTAGTCTCGGAATATGAATATGAATATGTATACTAGAAAAACACTTGGTCTTTAGCGGCAATTTGAACGCCCCTGACATTACCAAGCATATGGTTTGTTTGTCTGTTTGTTCTTCTTCTAGTGCTGAAAATGAGAGGAAAATTTTGGAGTCAACGACTCGCGTGCCACCTTGGCATTAATTTGCATAAGTAAGTCAACTTTTAATTGTTGACAATTAAGTGATAAACCAATATTTCGGCACAGTTGAAACTAGAGCTTAATGCTAATGCGCATTATTTATGAACTTATTTAATCATTTTCGGTAATTATTTGCTCATAAGTTAATTAAAAACGTGTTAAACGCAAAAGCAGCGGCAACATTCTCAATTCTCATTCTCAATCTCAGTTATTTTTGGCCAACTGCCAACGGGGATTTCCTCAAGTGGCAAGCAAGCTGTTGCCGGGCCAACAATTTGACAATTTGTTGCCTATGCCTATTTCTTGTCTGCTGTATTTATTGTTGTGTTGTGTTGTGTAGTGTTGTCCACCTCTAAGATCTATACGCTGCTAATGGCAAATGCAAATTGCTCAGTGCTAAATATAGACAACATATGATTGTTGTACTCGTGCTTATTTATGTACGGCTAGTTGTCATGTCAACAACAACAACAGCAACTAGGTATGCTTGGCCCAAAACCTAATTGATTTGGCCAACGATATATTGGTATTTATTTTGCATATTGGCCATTCAATTTGATAGGTATACAAAACTTTGGACACTTGATTGCTTGATTGCTTTCTTTTGCCTGGTAATCGTATCGTAATCTTTGTCGATTGTTTGTTTGTTTGTTGACACACTCGGCGTATGATTAATTTTCTAAAATTTCGGGCGCGCGATTTTGATTTCTCTGTTATTGATTGCTTACAAAATGCTAAAATTAATCATATGCGCATAACAAAACATGATTAAATGGTATGTTTGAATGTTTTGAGGACTATCTCTCGATAAACATATGTATTTAGTTAATCGAAAGATCTGTACTGCTGATTCATCTTCTATATTCACAACTTTTGTTTGTTATTTATTTACATTTCTTTCTGTTGATTTTTCTGCTGTTATTTCACTGTTCGTGGACTCTGTTAATGCTAAAATGTTAATGAAAAAATGTTAAAAACATAATTATTGACAATAGGTTGGGGAAGATTCAATTGCTGCTTGAATTTCTTATTTGATCAGGTGGTCTAAAGAAGACATGGCGATGGTGATGAGTATCAACATTTAATTGCAATCGCAATTTGTGGCCGTGTGCAAAGTATTTATATTTTCCTATTTTTGTTGTTTCCTGTACAAAAATATATATTCTCGCTGATAAGTGAAAATTGAAAATGACAGATAATACTGAAAGCGCACCATAAAATGCAATAATATTATTGACAACTTTCTGACGCATTGTGAATTGACCGTTATGTATTCACAGTTATCTACCATCTTGTGGATTTGTCTGGCTTAAAAGTCGTGGCGTGAATCAAGAGACATGCATTTATTTGCATATGGCGTCCTAATTGGCAACAATGTTTAAGCACGCCCACCGGCCACGCCCCTTGGCGCGATCAGCTGAGCAAAGATTGCAGCTAATTACCTTGGATTTCGAGTCGTGTCGCAATAACAACAATTAAATTATTTGAACAGCCGCCGTTAAGTGTCGTTCCACGTTGTAAATGCTTATATTCGCTTTACGATACTCTATTATACTCTATACAGTATATTTTGCGTATTTACACTTACATTACGTATACGCGACGTAAGCCCATTTATACGATCTCGCCGACAATTGTTGACGGCGACTGCGACTGCGACGGCGAGACATTGTGTGAGAGTTAATTGCCTTGATTTAAGCGCCAAGAATAAATGCTTGGATGAATCTTTCTCCAAATCTGCAATCATAGCGGCAAAAAAAAAATTTTATTTACAGTTTATTTTGTTTGCGTTTGTCGCATGGCGAAACGCGCCGGCATTTTTATTATTTTTGTTTTGTGTTTTTTTTTCATCTTTTTTTTTTTTGCTTTTTCGTTTTGCTTTTTGTTGTGAAGTTAATAAAAAAAATCAGTTATCAGCTGTTGTATTTCATTTTCGCGTTCTCCTTTTGCGACGTCCGCGCACATTTCTTGCCATGTTTTATTGTTGTTGTTGCTGCTGCTCAATGTTTGTTTGTGTTTAGCAGCATGCTTTTGTCATTATTATTGCTGCTGCTGCTGCTGCTGGTGCTGCTGCTATCGGCAGAGACGCGGCGTCTGCTGCTATCGGCTCTTCCACTTCCACTTGATACTTGAAATCGAAATAAAAAGCAACAATGCTGTCAACTGAGCATTTCAGTTTGAGTTCAGCCGTCTTCGCAGAAAGTAATACATACACCTGCGCTAAGACCTACGACGACGTCAACGTTAACATCGCGTTCGTTCTCTGCCTGTCGCGCGCTCTCTCTCACTGTTGTTCTCTCACTGCCCGTTTTCATCTCTTCTACGGATTTTGCTCTCGTGCTTAGTTCGTTGCACGATCGACAGAGACGCTGTAAAGTTATTTGAACGCATGTTTCATGCAACGACGTCAGTTGCAAATGAGACGTCGCTTCAATAATTACAAACGGACAAACATATAATAGCAAAAATACAAAATAGTAATAAATATACCGTTACGTTAAAAAGCGGTAACATCAATTAAACGTAAATAGTTCCGCTCTGTCGCCGCAATTTCGTCGTCGGCCGGAACAGTTACTGTGAAAATAATGCGCGTTTTTGTATATTTTAAAATCAAAACCATATTCGCCTTTCCAACCACAAAAAGAACGCATTTCTGATAAAGAGCGAACTGTAAAGGTATTCGCTTTGTGTGATCTAAAGAGTGTTGGTAAATAACAACAAATACAACAACAACGACAACAACAACATCAATAAGCTGTTCAACAATATCCCATACTTCAGATCCAGAGATAACGTCACCCACGGGGACCAGTATTATTTTAACAACAACAGCAAAACAAACACAAAAAACACAAGTGCTCGAATCTTTTGTTTCTAAACACAAATATCAATTATTATAATTGTAATTCATTCTGTGCTCTGTTGTGCTGTGTTGTTGCTGGTCGCATCAACGTCAAGGTTGTAACAGGAGCGGAGAGCCAGAGCCAAAGCTGAGAGCTTTTTTTTTATTTTTTGCCAGCCGCTCGACCGAGGAGGAGCTGTCATTCGTCAACACACACACAGAGAGATACACAAACACATACACATCTAAATAAGCATATTTTGTCTTTGTATTGGCTGTCGCCTCTGCTGCTGCTGCTGCTATTGCTGTCGTCCGTTACATTTTAGTCGCCGTCGCGTCAGCGACGCCGCGTGTTGTCGCCGCGTTTTCGCCGACCTCAAAAAATACAAAATAAAACAAAACTAAAACTATACAAAAACACAACGTTATATACAAATAAGAAGAGAGAAACAGTTGTATAACGCACGCGTGTGTGTATTGAATTTAAATTGTCTCAATATTTGCACGCATTTCCTTTTGGGCAACATGAAGCGACTGATGACCTGGGAGCGGGATCTTGTCGATGCGATGTACGAGTAAGTTAAACACAACTCTGTGTGCTTGCTAAGCGATTTCATTTATCAAATACATACATATGTGCATACATGTTTGTAATTACTTATAAGTAGCAGTGCAGGTTTTCAAGTGCATTGTTTTGTTTTGTTATGTTTTGTTTTGCAATGTTGATGCATGTCACTCCTTAAGCAACTAAACTTGTTTCAATTGCATTGAACTCAAGACTCGAGTTTCGATTGCCGCTGAACTTGTAGAGCTCTAAGAGGCCATCATCACATGAAATGTAAATTGTAAAGTACAGTGCAACAGATGCCAAAAAGTCTATGTTTTATAATATCGAATACAAAGCAGCCCAAACATTGCATGGCAACACACAAGACATTAGCAGCGGGCAAACTCTTATACTACCGCAGCTGCCACAGCTGATACTGTTGCAGCTGTTGTCGGTCGGTTATAAGAGTGCCAACAAAACAAACCAAGAACGCATATGCATTCCACGTTGCCTGCGCCGGTTGCTCAGCACACTGTACTCCATTCTCTCACACCCACGCCCTCTCATTCCCACGTTCTCTCTCCTTCTCTCATTCGCCCTCTCTCTGCTCTCTGAGCGCGCTATGGCCTCAGGAAGTTTTGACATTCGACTCGTTCGCACACGCATTGAACACCAAATTGTTTAACGTGTGGAAGTGAGACAGGGGCACAGCTATAGGGGGGCAACAGCAGACGAGGCACTTTTTATGCCGCTTGCGGAATTTAAATGCCGGTATTTACCTTTATAAATAAATTAGAGGCCGGTAGAAATGTCTGAAGCTCAATTTGCTACCAATTTGTTAAGCTGTGAATCGAAAGGCATTAAAGTATTTCAAATTGCTGCACACTTATTTGTTTACTCAATTTATATGTACATCATATGTAAATATATCGTATCATATCTAAATCGACTGCTATATACAACTGTCAGTGTCTATATTAAGTAATTTTAAACTTGCATATAGATAAACAGCTCAAGGCTTACAGATAAATAAATGTACAAACAGATATGACAAGACTGGTCAATTAACACTTTAACCCATTTTATAGCACAGTTTCACTTGACTTGTAATGAATAAAATCCATTTAAGATTCGCAATACGCCAACCACAAAATAAAGACATATTTATAAATCAAGCTTTTGTGTTGGACTGCTGACTGTACGTTGAATGAATTTGTGTGCATGCCATCCCATAAGTAACTGACATATTGAAGGTGTATTGAAAGTGCACGATCTTGTATGTATATAACCCTGTCTTTCTGTAAATGCCACCTCGTAATACTTTCAGGTAATATATAGCATTGCAATTTACACGTGTAAATATCTTTATATACATATTCAACTGTGCGAAATCGTATTCAATCTTCTATACAGTTCGAATAAGTTGTTTGGGCCTTTTGTGCAGACTGTACCATATTTCTTTCTTTTTTTTTTGCAACTCGCTTGCTTTTTGGAGATGTAGAAAGCGTGTAGTCATTAGCTTAACTAACGGGCCATGTGAATGATCATCATAAGCAGGTGCCTTTAATGTTTCAAGCAGCTGACATCTTTCAGTCTCTGTCACATGCCATACATATAGATACTCTTGGTATTTGCCAGGCTTATTTAGCGGTTGTGTACTTTTCAGTATTATTTACAAGCAAGCGCGAGACTGCGACAACTTAAACAGATAAAAGCACAAACTAATAATGCCGACCATGACCAAATCATGTTGATAAGGCCCGCAAATGTGTCTCATCCAATATTGCGCATTTATTAGCACTTCTCCAGAGGTGTGGAACTGGGCCTAGGCCTTGAAGAAAGCCTGCGTCTGGGAACTCGAATTGGAACTGGAAAGTGAAGACTGAACCCTCAAGTCTGACTATGACTCATTAAAAGACGCCGCTCAAGCGACACGCTTATTGGGCATGTCAAACGACAGATACAGATACAGATACATTCACAGACACATACAGATACTCATAAATATAGATACCAACAAATATAAATACTTTGCTTGTTTGTGTATTTAAGCTGAAGTATTCACATTTATGGGTAACGTTAAACAACATTTTTTTCGGCGAATTGTGCCGAATGATGATAATAACTTATTCAAACTTTCGCTCATTCCCTTAATTTTTCCATTTCAATTTCGACAGTTGTGCTTAACCATATTTTGCATTTCAGACATGTTTGACATTTTCCAGTTAGTATGTCTTATTTGCAGCTTGCTTTTAATATTTATGATGGAAAATCACCAGACTAAAGTCAAAATATCATTGCTAATTATATGCTACATTCATTATCTCTCCTTTTTTATTTTATTTTATTTTTATTTTTTGGTCGCATGATTCTGACGTGAATAAAAAGTCAAGATTAGCGGAATATATAAGCGATTCTAATTATAGAATGAGCTCTGACCAAAGGAATGAGATAAAACTTGATTAAAATTATGAGCATTAGCAGGAAATGAGACTTTACTTTAGTTGGGCTAAATTTAACTAGCTGGTCACTTTTAGTGGAATCTTTTATCCAATCGTAAGCTTTCCAAAATAGGAATATGCCAATGCAAATTTGGAGGATGTTAATAGAGAAGATTGATGAATTAGACCATTACTTAAGCGTACTAATTTAAAAGTGGAACTCAACTCGAAAACCTGCTTCAATGAACTGGAACACCAAAACTACTTATGTACACAGTTTAACGAGAGTTCTTTGAACTCTTCTGGCACAATCTCAATGTGGCGGCATTACAAGGCCGGGTCTCATATCTATGTTAACTGGCGAGGTGATGGCTTAGTTGAATGCGTTGTCACTTGTTTACTTTTTATGACCAGAAAGTCCATAAAAATTAAGTTAAATGCGGCTACTGTTTGTCGCTCTTAAAGTTGGTCACATTTTAGTCATAGCTATGAATACATATTAGATATAGTATATATTCATAAGTATGTCTATGTCTCATCGCTATCAACACTTGGCTACAAGTTAGTGGCCCAGATGCGTCACAATTATTGACGTCACAACGGTTACAGAACTGTTGACCGACTCTATGATAAACCCTATCAATTGCTTTGCTAATTAAGAAACCAACTCGGGTACGTTTCGTTCATATTAAAAACTGTTACTCATGGATCTATAAAGCGGGTACTTTCCTGACGTTTCTTTATTGGCGCTTGGTAATTTTTAGTTTCATGATAAATACCAGCGATTAGATATGTATATGTATGTACGCCTGAAGAGGGTCTTCCGATTGTAGCAAACACTTGAAACAGGTAACATTGGTTTGTCCCAACATAACTTTGATTGATGGCCCTTTTAGGTGTGGACGCGCTAATGGAAAGAGCTAATAAAACCATAAATATGCAAAAATTCAATTACCAATTATTGCTGCGAGATTCAAGATTGATCGTGCTTATTTTCGCATCGTAGTCTGAGACATAAATTATATGATCATTGACTTGATAATAATTTTACGGCACAAGTTATACGATCAATTAATTTCACAATCGATTAGAATTCATGGGCACAGGCCTCTTTTAATTTCAATTGTTGACGAAACTTGGGAGATCGTGAATATGTTTAGATTAATCTAATCATATTTAGAACATCACGATCAATTAGCGCCACAATTGAATTGCTTATTTCATTGACATCTGAATTAAAATTTGTTCTGCTTTTTGTAATAAAAAAAGTTATACGATTATAACCATCTGGTTGTATAGAATAATTCTCCTTTATAAATGCGTACTGGGATCTATTTTTATTCGACCAAAGACCACTTTGCTAATCACTTTTGAATAGACATAGGGCGGAATGAACCGGTTAGAAGGTGTATATGGTATATGAATGTACATTAGGGTGTCCCTTATTTGGTCAAAGTCAATATTTTTAAACGCATACGGGCTAGTTCTGTTCATTAGGTCCTAAAGCACTCAGAAATAAATTTTTACCTCAATCGGAGTATGATAACCCGTGCCGACTTGGATCGGAAAATTTAAAGATTATATGGGACAAAAAATAATTTTTTTTTTTTTTTAATTTTTTATTTTTTTATTTTGTTAATTAGGTCCTAAGGAACTCAAAACCAAGTTTTCACCTTAATCGGAGTACGATAACCCATTCAAATTTGCATCGAAACATGAAAAATCATCGAAAAATGTATAATCAGTGTTAAAATACTGTTTTTTCATGTTTCGATGCAAATTTGAATGGGTTATCGTACTCCGATTAAGGTGAAAACTTGGTTTTGAGTTCCTTATGACCTAATGAACAAAATAAAAAAATAAAAAATTAAAAAAAAAAATAAAAATTTTTTTTTGTCCCATATAATCTTTAAATTTTCCAATCCAAGTCGGCACGGGTTATCATACTCCGATTGAGGTAAAAATTTATTTCTGAGTGCTTTAGGACCTAATGAACAGAACTAGCCCGTATGCGTTTAAAAATATTGACTTTGACCAAATAAGGGACACCCTAATGTACATATATACTTGTACATATATTAAAATCTATATGCTAGTGTATAATTATGGCGTTATTTCTGCGTTTCAGAAAAATATTTGACAAATCATAGCAAAAGCATATTCACATTCAAATAAATATATAAATGAATGGGTATCTAGTATTTATGGATATTTAAAATTAAGTGACGTCTTGGGAAATGTTCACGGATCATTACAATGACAATTATTTTTACATTTGTTCACTCATTTGTAATTTATTAATCTACAAAATAAATATTTAAGAATCTTATCAAATAATGAGAATAATTTTTTTTTTCTTCTCTCTTTAAACTTGAAAACTCGAATAATCTGAAATTTATTCATCAAATTATTCCTAATGATATTTGACATAAAAACTGAGAGTTCTTGACCACAATCAACAAAACGTGTCAAACATTTGTCATCGTATTGATATAATGATACGAGTGACTGTGAATGTATAGAGTTAATGAGGCAGACATTAGATAAAGAGGGAGATAGATATATTATATAAATATGTAAGTATGATAACTGTTTATAGATATATGGCATTAGTTGTGTCCATGTCGATCGTACTGAAAATAGTCGAAACATGTGCAATTGGATGGCAACCACAACTGAATGATATTTGTTTGAAGATATAGAGACAAAGAGAGGGAAAGAGAGAGAACGCGGAATGAGAACGACTAGAAAAAGAGAGGTGGTATTTGTTGTGTGTGTAGGGGGATATGTGGGGGTACTTGAACAGCCGCTATTCGTAATATCCACATAGATATTCGTATTTTGGTATTTGTATTCGTATTCGTATTCGCATTCGTATATTGAGTTCAATTCAGTTGGTAAAATGTTGCTCGATCGTTCGGTTCACATTCGAAAACGAAAACAGAACTCTAGCAATATAGAACAGAACAAGAAAAAATAGACTGTGTAGCGCGCTATAAAGCTGATCACATAAATATATATATATTGTTGAATTGAAGGCCTTTGTTCAAGTCGAATCGAAGAGTGTTAACAAAATGCTAAGAAATGGCTTAAATAACTTCTTGGGCTGGGGCTGCTCGGCTCGTCGTCGCCTGCTGCAGAAACACTGTCTGTGTTTTATTTTTATAACAATGACAAACTAGAACAAGGAAAAAAAACCGATACCAAACGTTTATTCGCATTACAAAAAAAAATTAATTTAAAAACCAATCGCCACAATCGACAACAGTATTTTTTTTTTGCCTTCAACGAGAATTCTCAATAAAAGTGCGGATTAAGTGTTTACAATCTTGGCAAAGATCACGAATAAATAATAACAACAACAAAGACAAAGATGTCAGAGTTGCGGCGCAGTTTCAGTCGTTTATCGATGATCGTTTATCGGGCGACGCATTCCAGTGAACAGTCCTGGCGCGAGGAGCTGCTCAGGTAATATCGATAACTAATGGCGTATTTCGATCAATCGTTGATCCCGTTGACAAATCGATCAGCAATTGGCAATCATGTGATTCAACACAATTGTTCATTTGCCTAGAAAATATATTTAAAAAAATGTAATTTAAACAAGTGTTTTAGCTGTGTGGGCTATTTACTAGTTAGTATATCCATACCATATAAGAAACAGATAAATCCAGATCGTTGTGTGTACATTTGAATAAAAGGCCGCTACAAATATTTGCATGCAACGCTTTTCCAGGGAGATTATATAAAGCATAGCTATAAATATATCTATGCGCATCATCATAACAATACTATATACTTAATTGTAAGAATACTTATGTGCATAGTTATATACAGCTCCTGAAAACATCTGCTTTTCGATATCAACAAACTCAAATAAACTGGCTAAAAGGGGCTTTACAACAAAGAAACAGCTTCAATGCCCAAAAAAAACAAGTTGATCTCATAGATTATCAGCGCTATATAGACTCTTTTTTATAGAGATCGGTTAAGAAACACATCACTTAATCACAAAGTGAGGATCGGAGAGTATTAAAGTGAATAGATATTGTTATCTTAAAGTATTGAGATCACCTCAGATTTTATGATAAATCTTAATTGTATTTAAAAATTGCCCTTATGTTCTGAAAATTTCATTTAAATTTCATAAAAATTATTGAATTGAATCCGCGTGAATCATGTGTATGTATGAACTTGTTAACAGTAATATTTAAGCTGAGTATCAGTTAGTCAATCACTAACTTTTAGTGCCCGTCTAGTTGGTATTTAGCCATTTAACACGTTGCACACGCTGATCAATGTCCCATGGCGACACTTGCACATTTGCATATGACAGCTCTATCAATAGATTTTTCTAACTAAACAGACAAATGTACATAAATATATATAAATATGTATAAATGTATCTACAGCTGACTTTTGGCATTTGGTTCTTGGCAATGCACAACTATAAACAAATCATGCAGAAAACATATAGAAATGTCTTGTGTTGTCTGTGCTGAACTTTTGGTCATTCTTTATATGCTGACATCTGTGTAAACATTTAATAGCAAAAGATATTTCCAACACTCTCTATAATATTAAGTCGATTGGATATTTCATTGGCCATAACTGACGCAAATGGCTTTCATAGGATTATTTCAAGAATTTCTGATTTTTTCGTGTTCTGTGAATGATCAGAAATCCCGACCTAAGTCAATTTTAAATAGTCAAGCAATTTTTAAACTGATTCTTACAATTGCAAAATGCTATTGAAATTATGATTTAATGGCTGTTGGCCAAAAGAACTTTTGGCTTATGGGGAAAACCTTTATTGATTAGCCGCTGCTTTAGCCATGTCTAAGGTCAGTTTTTGTACTTGTTATTTACTTTTTTGTTTGTTATTGTTATTGTTTTTATCTGTGAGCTAAACATTAATTGCCTGCAATTAGCTGACTTCACTTATCTCACTTGTGGCTAAAGTCGTGACGTCATGAATAATGTTCAGTGTAGGTTAACAGTCGCTATATTTATGTAGAACTCGCTGTTCTGGCTAAAACAATGCTTTATCTGTTTAAACCCGTATCTGGTATTTTATCTGCCCTTTAGAATATCATAAATATTTAAAAACTTCTCTCGCATGAGTCAGTGCATTTCTATTGAACCTGCTTGGGATGCCGTTGGCAACCGCAACAGTTTAACCCCCTGGTTACCTTTGGCTGTTTAGTCATAACAAGCTCGCTTAAGCCATGTTGCAGTTGACAAAAAAGCAACAACCTAAGAAAACCACACTCTTAAAACCGGTTTTGTTTTTTGCATGAAATTACTTAGAATATAACAACAGCAAATATTGAAAGCCATAACTAATAAATTATCTTGTCAAGTTTGATGGAGATTTCTACGAATTTGTTTGCGCGAATTATCATTTGTTTTAAGTCGAAGATGACGCCCAAAACGATCATTCAGTTGTCAGTTGAATACTAAGTAATGACGGAAATTTTCTTCGTTCTTTATAAGAACTTAACTTTGATTATACCAGTTCATGAAGAACAAATTATTGTACATTATGTTTCAATTTCTCTTCTGTTATTTCTGAGAATTTCACTAAGATCGGATAATAAATACAAAAGTTATACACGAAAGTATTATCAGTAGTGAAAAGCAAGTAAAACAGTTGCCGCGATCCCAAAGTGTACTGCTTGCTTTAAATTTTTGAGCAAGCAGTGCATGAGCTTGTTTAAGCACAGGACTGATTAGAATAATTTATTCATTTGCATCCCCTTGTGATCCGGCCTTTGTAATTGCAGCACACTTTTAAGCTTCAACTCAAGTTACGCTCTTGAGTGAGAGAGCTGTGAGTGCGCTCTCTTACAAGTATTCCCCATGTGGGGACTTTTGCATACGCAGGCAGAATGAAGAGCACAGAGCGTCGCATGCTGATAAAGCGTGCGAAATGCAATGAAATGCCAACCAAAACAGAACAACAACAACAAATCTCAGTTGTTGCTCTGCTTTGCTGTAAGTGATGTTACAGTTGACAGTTTACAGTTTACAGTTACAATTACTCAGAGCTCAACTTCGATCGGCTTCGGCTTCGATGTCAAATCATCTTCACAGTGCAATTTTGACTCTTGATCCGTGATTGTGACGAAAGCTCCTGACGAAAGCTCAAACAAGGCAAAGCACGTGCATTGCAGTGGGGGATTTCATTTAAATTATGAACAGCAATATAATATAATATAATTGTTAATCCATTGTAGGGAACTGCGGGACAGTTACCAACAATATTTGCTGTCCAACAACAATTGTTTATCAATTACAAGTGCTTCTAATGATCATTTGACTAATTACGACTCCTAATGCTGTACGTTATCGGTGTTGTTTTGTTTGCTTTGTGCTTTGCGAGCATTTCATTACAGGCTCTATTCTGGTAACTATGTATACCCTCTCGCCAAAGACTAGTTTTAATTTAAAGTGATCTAAATTATCTTGTCAAGTTTGATGGAGATTTCTACGAATTAGTTTGCACGAAGAGAGTATTTCAAGTAATTGTTTTGACAAATAAAATAAAATTGATTTTATTTTAGAAAATATTATTATTTGATTTGTTTGTTTCGTTATTATAAAATGAGATAAAAACAAGAAAAGGTATTTTTAATTCCAAATTAAATACTTTTAAAATTTTCTTTTTCAGAAAAATTTTCTATTATTTTATGTAATAATATGTAATTACCAGGATATTTGGTAGTCAGGTCGAAAAACCATTTCAAAAATCGAAGAAAAAATTGATTTGTGGTGTAGTTTTTGCCCTCCGAGAGTGTATATTTAATTATTTACAAATAATATGCATATGCCGATAAGTATATCTACGTATGTATATATCCAGATATACAATATGTTTTACATTTCCTGTTTTCGCTTCAATTTATTAATCACAATGATGGCATTGGACAAACGGACTCTTATCAACATGCATCTTCTTCTTTCTTCCTTGTTTGCTCTTTGTGCTCTCCAGAAAATTTATTGTTTAATGCCTTTTGCAACAATGAAATATTCATAATTTAAACAATTTTATTTGCTGGAAAGATGAAAGATTTAACTGAAATTCCATTTTAAACTGTGACGAAATCTTCTCCAAAAATATTTGGGGCTTTGTATTAATTTTTGTAAATTAGAAATTTCCGTTTTGGTTGCGTAGATAGCAACAAATGTGACAACAATAATATTGACAGCGTCAAGATGTTCTTATAGAGACAGAGCTGGAGTATTTATATATAGACTAACTATCAGCACTGTTGATAAGAACAGCGCACCTATATAGTATAGCTTAAGTAGACAAAGCATATTTATGTTTGGTTTGCTCAAGAGAGATATTCAAAAGAGTATTTATTTCAAGTAATTGTTTTGACAAAGAAAATAATATTAATTTTTATTTTAGAAAATATAAATATTCAATACGTTTGTTTCGTCATTATAAAATGAGATAAAAACAAGAAAATGTATTTTTAATACCAAATTAAATATTATTATTAAATAATTATATTGATTTTTATTTTATAAAATTTCCTTTCGGTATTATAAAATGAGATAAAATCAAGAAAATGTATTTTTAATACCAAACTAAATATTATTAAAAATGTTTCTTTGTCAAAACAATTTCCTATTAATTTATGTATTTAAATTAAAATGTTAAATCAATTTAATAAAATTTAAAAGTAAAATATATGAAATTTTTTCACTTTATTATCATTTATATTATTGTCTCTAAACATCTCTAATTTGTCTCTCTTTCGTTTTCTCTCTTTGTCTCTTTGGCGCTCTCTTAAATACAGGTACCGACAGACAAGATTCAGCTCACGACGTGTCCGGAAACGTGTCGTCTTCAAGCATGGCGAATGCAACGTGGTGCAAGGGAACGTGGCCAAGAGACGTCGTCGTTATCTGCAGGTGAGAGGATACATTCAGTTACATACAGCTACATTTATATTTAGCCAAACACGCACACACACACACATACACTAACAGCCGGGGGTAGATTGATAGAAACAAAAATATGTGTGTGTTGTTGTTGTTATGCAAGCACAGCATGAAAAGTTTAAAATGTAGAAATGTAGAATGTAGAAATGTTGATATGTAGATATGTAAATTTAGAAATGCGTTGCTTCAATTGGTTGCCCAACTGTGAGGAGGTGGTCATTCATGTGTTGTATCTTTAAAAGTTTATTTATCTGTGGCAGGACATCTTCACGACCCTCGTGGACGCACAGTGGCGCTGGACGCTGCTCGTCTTCGCCGCCAGCTTCGTCATCTCGTGGGCCTTCTTCGCCTTCATCTGGTGGACGATTGCGTTTGCCCACAACGATCTGGAGTACATTCATCTGCGGAACACACAGCCCGAGCTGATTGTCAATATGACGCATACCGTGTGCGTGACGGAGGTGAAGGGCATGATGACGGCATTCCTTTACTCCGTGGAAACGCAGACGACCATCGGCTATGGCAATCGTTATGTGACGGAGGAGTGTCCCGAGGCGATATTCACCATGTGCATACAGTGCATCACGGGCGTATTCATCCAGGCCTTCATGGTGGGCATTGTCTTTGCCAAATTGTCGCGACCCAAGAAGCGCGCCCAGACGCTGCTCTTCTCGCGAAACGCCGTCATCTGTCATCGGGATGGAACGCCGTGTCTGATGTTCCGCGTGGGCGACATGCGCAAGTCGCACATCATCGAGGCGCATGTGCGGGCGCAGGTCATTCGCAAGAAGGTGACCAAGGAGGGCGAGGTGCTGCCCTTCTACCAGCAGGAGTTGCATGTGGGCGCCGACGGGGGCGAGGATCGCCTCATGTTCATCTGGCCCACGACAATTGTCCACAAAATCGATCGCAACAGTCCGCTGTACATGCTGTCCGCCTCGGATATGCTCAAGGAGCGCTTCGAGGTGGTCGTTATGCTGGGTAAGTGGGAGTAATAAGTAACCAAATGAAACAGTTACTAATCTTGTAATCCTTGCAGAGGGTGTCATCGAGTCCACGGGCATGACGACGCAGGCACGCAGCAGCTATTTGCCCTCGGAGATACTCTGGGGTCACAGGTTCGTCAACGTCGTGTCCTTTCGCAAGGAGACGGGCGAGTACGAGGTGGACTACACGCTGTTCAACAACACCTACGACGTGGACACGCCCCTGTGCAGTGCCAAGCAGCTGGACGAGCTCAAGTCCGAGTACACGAGAAGCACCAAGAGCCACATAGGTAAGTTTCCTTTCTTTTTCATTTGAAAGAGAATCCATTCTTATGCTCAATCTTATTGCAGTTCCCTTTGCGGATCGCACGCTCTCAGCGGCCAGCATGTTACAGCGAATAGCGTCGGCCGCTTCAGTGGATCACTTGGATCCGGCTAGCGACGAGTCCTTGGACTCGGGTCGCCTGCCAATCCGCTCGCATTCCATACCGAACGGCGTGCTGGCCAGTGAACTGGAGCCGCTGAACCATAACAACAATAATAATAAGCCCGGCGCTTCATTCACAATGGGTGGACACAACATCTCCATAACGACAACGGCGCCGAGCATACCCAACCTATCAAGTATTAATGAGAGAACCAACTCTGGTAATTCCATAAACAGCAGCAACTACAACAGCAACAGCAATAGCAACAGCAACAGCCTCAGCACGCTCAATGTCGGCACTGGAGGCCACGGGGGCGTTACCATTGCGTCCAGCTCGGGGAATGGCAGCAATCGTACCAAACAGTCAAATCCCCGGCGACTGAGCATTAAACAAGACCAGCTGCCCATCGATTCCATGTGCTGATATTATTATGTGAGGAACTGCGTCCAAGACTAAACCAACTGAATGTTGTTTGGTTTGGTTTTTTTGGCCACGTCCAACCCTCCTCAAAAGCTTCCCCGCGTTCTGATGTTGTATTCTAAGTGTAGGCTCATAGAATTCTAATTACAAATAGTTATAATTAAAAAGAACATAAAAAAACAAGTCAGAGGGCACTCAACTGCAGCTCTGTTAGCTGTGAAAACCTAAACTAAAAAACCCCTTAAGATAATTGCGAACCCTTCAAACCGAAGTCCAGAAACATCATCCATCTTTTCCTATCCCCTTTGGATTGTTTCTGGGTTCAGGAATTTTAATTGCTGGATAGTCTATTTTTGTTAGTGTTAGCTTTAATGAATTTATTATACATAAGCTTTAAAATTGATATTAAACACAAGAACGGAACGATATGTATAAAATACCACAAACACAAATTATTGAAACCAAAATGCTGCAACTTCCTTGTAAACTACAATAACTCTGACTCTGGAGTATGTGTATGATATTATGTAAAGCTCATAAATTATTATTATTATTATTTAACGTAGTGCAAAAAGAGAAAACATGTTAATGAATTTTAAACAAACTTTAATGATAATTGTTCAATATCTCAATTAATTACTCCATGATTAACTAATTATACAAATACAAATAACTATACATATACCTAATATTCCAAATTTTAAAATACGCCGCAAGAGATGGCTAAAATAAGAAGAGAGAATGAAAAAAAAAAACAAATGAGCTTCAATTGTTATAATGTGTGGACAATAAATGGAATGAGCATATGAATGTTAATTGATGTATTTTATTTACATGCTATACTTAAGTGTCATTAAGATTGTAAAAATGAAAGACCGAAAATATACATACATACACCTGAAACAAAAATACGCACGCTGTTTTACTCAAGTTAAACTACTCAAAGTTGCGCTCAAAATAAACGACAACAATATTCTTCCTCAGTTGCTGCTCAATAGCTGTGCCCTCTCTCTCTCTCACAAACTTGCAACGCAGGGCCCCAAATATAAGCGAGCTTTCGCTCTGCCCTCTCTGTAATTCAAATTTCATGCGCATTCACTTGCTGCTGATTTATGTTCGCCTGATACTTCAGCTGACATTTATCCCGTGCGAACCAAAGTTAAGCGACTCCCCGTCTGTTACCGTTGAGAGCGCGCACTCTACTAAAATTGCATGTCAGATCCAAACTGCGGGTCCGGTTGCTTGCCATTCATTACTTGTGCATTGCCTCTCATGTGGGTGATAAACATTGATCTCAACTCTTGCCAAGCGGGCATTGAAAAGTGTTTTTTTTTTTTGTTTAATATCAGTGTGTGTGTGAATTGCAAGTTTCCTATTTGTGTGTGGCTGGCAACCAGGTGAGCAGTCAACAGTTCATGCCCCTGCACAATTCTTCTGCTGTACTGCTTGTTGTTATTGTTTTGGAATTGCCTTGCCAGCAGTAACAACAACAACAACAGTAACAACAACAACAGCAACAAACAATCCCATATGGCCAGTGGGCAAATGCATTAACGAAAGTGCTCGAAGCTGCTGGGATGAATAGATGGAAGGGAAGCAGGGGGAGATTGCAGCCAGAGAAACTGGTGCTGAAGGTGATGGCTAAGTGCAGGCAGCAGGTAGCAGCAGGCGGGCAGTGGCCTGGTATCAGCACTAAGAGATCATAATTCACATAACTCGGCTAATAATTCAGTTAAGTTGAAATGCGCAGTACACCAGCAGCAGCAGCAGCAGTAGCAGGAGCAACAGCAACAGAAACAAATCCGCACACATGTCGGATTCATCAATGATCACACAATTTGCGAACACTTACAAACATCGATAGCACGATTGATGTGACATTCCAAGCATTTAACAAAAACCCTCTTGTTCTCCTCCTCTTTTGTCCCGCACTCAAGAAATTGTTGGCAAATTCGGCGAAAAATAAAGTTTTCTCGTCCGCCATTTTTCTACTAAAACTAAAAAGTGGGAACGATGAGCGAGCATTTGTCACCTCTCTCTCTCTCTCTCCTCCTCACTCACATTGTCATTGTCACAAAAAACAATAGATGGCGCACCATACATAGCGCACACATAGATGGCGCCACAACTGCGCGCCTGATCCAAAGTGATAAAAGTGGTCCGCAAAACGCAAAAACGGACCAAATTCTTCTGAAATTTTTGAGAACAATTTTTCCGGCCGGAAAAATCAACTTTTTTGTTTTTTGAGCTAGAGCTTTGAAAAAAATACCAGACATTTTGTTGAATTTTTCTCGAATTTCTGAAACCTTTTTTTTCTCAATTCTATTTTTATTTCTCAATTTTTTTTTGGCTTTTTTTTAAGTTTCGACACCAAACTAATTTTAAAATAAAGTTAATTAATTTACCGAATTTTGCATTTTGTTTTGTTTTTTAAATTGTTTTTATTTAATTTTTAATAGATATTTTAAAATTCCATTTCAAATTTGCGCGCCCAAAAATGTGAAATGTTATTAAATTCAATAGTATTGCATACTTTTCGGCATCCGTAAAATTATGTTGCACAAAATGTGGCCACGCCATGCCACTAGAAGGCGCCACTAAGTTTGTAATGTGGCAACATGGTCCGCCACCAATCGATTGGGCGCGCAAATTTGAAATGGAATTTAAAAAAATCAATAAAAAATTAAATAAAAGGAATTTGAAAAAAACAACAAAATCCAAAATTTTGTAAATTAATTAAGTTCAAACTAAAATTGGTTTGGTGCCGTTAGCTCTTCGCGTGGCGAAGTTAGTAAAAAACCAAAAAGTAAGAAAATTGTAAATTCGAGAAAAGTCCAACAAAAATTCTGGTCAAAGTTTCAAAAGTCAAAAAGTCAATTTTTCGGTAAAGCATAATATCCAGTAGTTGAAAATATTTTGGACGCTCAAAATGTTCGATGTTTTGATGTCGGACCTTACAGAATTCAGTGTGACAGCATAATACCAAAAATCACTAAAAAGTTGAGAGATTGTTGGTCTTATGCTGCTGTGGTCACACTGTTGCGTCAACTGTGCACATAAAACAAATAAACAACAAAATAAATCAATTAAATTAAATTGAAAATAATTGAAGAATGAAAATGGACAATACGGTCATAAGACAATTGGTAGCAACTAATACCCTAATTATGAGATTAATGACCACTTATATTGTCCTAAAAGAGGTTAGATCCCACAGGATCGGTCTGTGTTGCACCTCTTCTATTAATTTAATTCGTTCTTCATTGTCAAAGAGCTCAATGCGGCTCTTATTTTGTTGCTTATTTGGCTCCATTGCTGCTCAAAATGATTTCGACTAGTCGAAACACTGAACGAATCGATGTTTTGAAAGGTCAAAAAAAAAAGCTGCCAGCTGTCATTAAAGAGTGTTGTAAAACACCAAAACATTTTCTGAGCTGCCCAAATTTAGGTACTGGATACAAGGGTTTAGAAATAGCCTTACAAAATAATTTCGAGCCAGTTTGCAACCCTTTTTTTTATATGGAGTTGATACCTTTCAAACTGGTTTTTCAACAACTGGATACTATGCTTAACCCAAAAACAATGTTTGGCAAAAGTTGCTGCATCAATAAGTCCTTACTTGTTAATTTATTTATTTAATAAAAAATCATATTATTCAGTTTTTTTTAAGTTTGTTTCATTTATTTAGTTTTTTTTTCTGTTTTGAGGAAATTTTTGTGTTTTTGTGAAGCATACAAGTTTCTTAGATAATATAACCATATACAATATAGAAACATTCATACGATTAGTATGTACCAGAACTATTTTATGTTCGGACTTCAAATATTTCCTTCAGATCATCAAAGTCATGCATTGTTAATGCAAAATATTGATCTATTTTATATTCATAATCTCGATATGGAAATGGACCTTATTCTTCCATTTCTAGTGGACGTGACTCGACAAAATGAAAGAAATGCTTGAAATATTATGAACATAAGTATTTTACTTTAAATTTCTGTTAATATAATATGTAAATGTATTTGTTTACGTATGTTTGTTTGTGTAAATGTTTATAGACATAGTAAGTAAAATATTTAGTACAATTTACAACAAATAATTTCGCATTTTGTGTTTAGTTTTCTTTGCGCACATTAAGTTTCTTTAGTTTTCTTTCGGTTTTTGCGATAATCATTTTGAGATGCGCGAAATTAATTGCAACAATTTAAATATATATATTTATGTATATATGTATATGTATTTAACAATAGTTTTCTTTTCCGATTTGCATAGTTTTACTTTTTTTTTTTGTGTTTTTAGCTGATCTGTGTACATTATTATAAATATGTTCTGGTTTTCTTTATGCAATAGGACAGTTTGTTAAGAATATTAAATATTAATATTTCTTTTTTTGTTTTTACGCTCGGCTTTAGCTGCCAAAGCGACCGTTGTTTTTTTTTTTTAGATTTTTCTTTCTTTGTGGTTGCTTAGTTGTTATGTTATTAATTTACATTTAGCTCCGGCCTAATGCTCCGAGTGGATTAGAGTGAATAAACTAAGTTAACTAAATTATGTTTATGTATTTACAAGTTGTTTATGAGCTAAGCCTTAAAAGTATTAGTAAATAATACGCTAACTTTACTTTACTTTGTGTGTGTATGTGTGTGTGGGAGTGTGTTTAGGCTGTGTGTGTGTTTTCACTAAAAACTAAGCGTCTTACGAGCGAGTCCATGAAATGTCCAGCAATATTTTGTTTTTCGTTTCAAACCTTTACAATTGTTACCTAACAACTATTTATACATGTGCTCTTAGTTATGTTTATTTTACAGACTATTATTATGTAAATGTAAATGGTTTTTAGCATCAAATTCATTTTGGACGACGCGTTGATAAGTTGTGTGTATAAATGGGTGATAATATGGAGATGATTTAAAACAAATTGATTTCAATTTTAAGATATTGTAACTACTCGTTTTTTTGCCTGCTTGTTGGATTTTCAATGGATTAATATGAAATTTATACAAATTATTTATCACAATTCATGACATTTGTTCTATTTTCAAAAAAGGGAAAAGTGTAAGGAATATAACAATTTGTAATAAAGAATATAATAAAAGGCAATTTTTTTAAGAATTTAAAAATAAATAACAAGCATCTTTAAAAAAGTAAAAATAAACCATGAGAATGAGGGCGAGAGAGACAGAGAGAGAGGGGGGGGATGAAGAAGGGGCGTGAAATCCCAATTCAAAAACTCAGCTTGCTTTTCTCCTTTGCAGCAAGCAAATGTTGCCAGCAACATTATGTCATGCGACAGCAAAAAAACTCAGAGACCATGAAAAGTTGCAACAGCAACAACAATTACAAATTCTTGATCCGTTGATCAGTAGTACAAATAACTGTTGTTGTAATAATCGTGTTGCTGCTGCTGTTGTAGCTGTAGCTGCTGCTGTTCCCATAGCAATTGTTGCTGTTGCAATTGTTGCTGCTGCTGCTGTTGCTGAAAGCTAGACAACCAACTCGTTGTTGCGGCTATTCGCAGCAGATACTTTCATTCCTTGTGGTGCTGATGCTGATGCGGCGCCTGTTGCTGTTGTTGTTGTGACTGTTGTTGCTGCTGCTGTTGTTGCTGTTGTTGTGGCAGCAACTGATGATGTGTTGGCGCTTGCTGCTGCTGCTGCAAATGAGGCGGCAGTCTCGATTGTTGCTGCTGCTGCTGTTGCAGTGGCACATGCTGCGCCTGTTGCTGCTGCTGCACCTGATGATGACTCTGGTGACTGGCGCTGGCGGCAGCTGTTGCCGTGTTGCCGCCGCTCTCGTTGGTCTTGTCGCGTGGCAACAAGTAGACGGAACCATCGGCAGCCTGTTGCAAACTGTAATCAGCTGGCGAGCACGGATTGCCCTCGGGATCGCGCAGATACTGTAAAGGCAAAGGAGAATCAGAATTAGATACTTGCTAAAGGATCTTGTGTTTTTTGTTGACTTACCTGGAAAACATGGCGATGCAGCATGGAAAACTTGTTGGAAATTCGCTTGCGTTCGCTCTCGAGATGATCGCGATCCTGATTCAGCTGCGTCTTGCGCTTCACCACCGTGTTCACCTCGTCCTCCAGGGTTAGTATCTGATCCAGCTTGCGCTTGCGGCAATTCTGAGCTGCCACCTTGTTCTTGCCACGCCGCCGAATGTCGCGGATGAGCGACAATTGATTCTCGCTCAGATCGTACTTGGACAGCCGCTCGTTGAACTCGTCCATGGGCAGATTGATGATGTCCAGGACCGGAATGGGAATGTTGAGGGCACGTGCCCGCTTCTCATCCCGCGACAGGTGCTCATCCTCGCTCAAGGAGGAGGAGGAACCGCTGCTGCTGGTCGATTTCGTGGCCTGTTTGGTGCCTGCGCCGGGCTTCTTGTCGCGTGCCTGGGGTCTGGTTAGCGAGCCACTGCCCTGGGGCAGGGATCCGGTGCCATGTGGCAGGGCGTACGTGTGATTCAGTTGCACCAGATCCTGGGGCGTCAAGGGGGCACGTGGCATGCCGTAATCCGCAGTGAAGGCGCTGCTCGCACTCATCCCGTAGGCCTGATGATAGTCCTTGGCCAGGACGGGCGCCATGGCGGCTGCCTCGCCGACGCTGCCACTGCGCTGCATGCTCGTGAAGGTCGTCGGACCCGCCTCGAACTCATACTTGATGCTCTGCACCTGCGACTGGGATTGGGATTGAGCCTGTGTCTGTGCCTGGGCCTGGGCGGTGGCTGCCACAGGTGGCGCCGTTGGTGGCAGGCTGCTCGGCGTTTGCTTGTGCAGATCACGCTTGCCGTACAGCTGATGCTTCTTCTGGGCCACCGGCGGCTGGCGTGTGTTGTTGTAGCTGAAGTCATAGGGTCCGCCGTACTTGGCCTGATGATAATCCTGGGCAGAGTCGCTGCCCTCGCCCCACTCCCCATCGGAGAGGGAGGGCACGCGTTCGGAGCCCATCGAACTGACGGCACTGTCACTGGACGCGTCCAAGCGATCGGCGCCTCCCTGAGCGCCAGTTGCGTTGGCCAATAGATCGCTGGTCATGCCACCAGCACCGCCGACAGCACCACTCATGGAGGAGACGCCACCAGCACCAATACCAATGCCAGCACCAACGACACCAACACCGCCAGGCACCACAGCATTCACTGCATTCGGATGACTTGCGCCCGCCACCGTCACTGTGGAGCTGCCCGCGCTGCTGACATGGCCACTGCTCGGCAGTCCCAGCACCGACGAGTTGTTGCTCGTGCTGTTGTCCACCATGCGACAGAAACCTGGAGATGAAAGATAGATAGAGGAATGTTTAGTTAATGTTTGAAATGTGAAAATTATGTTAATAAATAGAGAAAACAATTTAAGTTTACCTTTTTTAAACATTTAAAATAACTGAATATCCTATCCTAATCAATTTTAAAAAAATATTAAAAATACTATTTTCAGTACTCAGTATTCCTTATTTTGTATTTTTCTTTTTTCGATTTCTAAATAATTTAAAACTAATTTTAAACAATTTACGAGCTAGTAAAAACCTAAATATAAACCTAATAAATTGTTTAGATAATATTTTAAAGAGAATACAAATTGTATATTATTATTATTATTTTCAGTACCTAGCAATCCCATCAAAAAAACCTCTTTACGAGGTAAAAGTCTAGTGACGAAAACATTTTCATGCCCCAAAATTTCTGATATCCAATTTTGTGACGAATAATATTAAGTTTTACACATAAATTATTTTAAACAAAATTTTTGCATTATTTATGAATTTTATGAATTATTATGAATTTTAAGGAATGATTCGGTTGATTTCTCTACAATCTAAAATATATAATGATTTCTTACGATTATTCAGCATTATTCTCTAGACACAGCAGGTATAAAATAAAAAACAAGAAGAAAAAAGTGTGCAGTCATTATAGGTACGAGTATTCCAATCGCACACATGGCTTATCACCTCAGTGATACCACCTTATCTGTACAGTTATCTTCTGCCAGGCAGGCAATGCGTCTACCAGTTTTTTTAACGTCTTACTTTCGATTCCATAGGAATACTCGTACTAAAGTACGAAAGTGTAGATTGCGAAATATTTGATTGTATTCCATGCAAAGACTGTTTTACGTGTTTTTCTTTTTTTTTTTGGGGCTACGACGACTTTATCTTATCGTTGCCGTCACTTTTTGGCATGTGTTCTTATGTACTATGATCTTATATACTATATACTACACGGTATATAATAATGTGTAACGCTCATCCTAAGTTAAAGTGATATTCGAGCGAGATGGAGATAGTTGAGTGATAATGAAACGATAGATAATGCGAGTCCATGCACTGATAAGGCGCTCAAATCATTATCACATTTGCTGGCTTGTAATTAAACCCAATTTTCGCTTAATTATTCAATATGGAAGCTGATTAAGGTAAGTACATATAAGTACATATTTATGTGTGTGTGTTGGTATAGTCTACAAGTACTTATGCCGGCACTGGCAAGGTCAAGCCCATAAACATTGATGACTTGGCAAAATATAATACAAAATTGTAGGTCGAAGTTATCAGTGGGCCAAGTGCAACTCACAGATGTGTTGATGTGGCGCAGACGACGCCCAAAACATGCCACAAATTAAAAAATAAGTATAAGAAAACCTTATAACGGAAGTTATAAAGATAACGGTTAAAGCTTTTGCACGTTTCCCAGTCAGCGAAAAGATAATTTGACTTCGAGTTCGAATTCGAACTTTGCTTGTGATTGTCAAAAAGATGCAAAACGTAAACACGTAACACACATAACGTAATAATGCATGTGTGAGAGAGAGAAAGGGACAGATTGAATGCGTAAGCGACACAATGAATATTAACGTATTGTATATACATACATACATAACTTATATGTGGACAAACGCTAGAATAACAGCTCAACGATATCATACAGCGAATTTTGTGATATTGTGCTTTAACGTTATTGCTCCGAAAAAGATGACTCAGCAGTTTAAAAATAGTAAACAGCCAACGGCGACAGCAGCAGCAATACAAATTTTTGCTGAGCGCGCATTAGAGAGAGCGTCGAACGGCAAAGCGCGAGAGAGCGCAAAAGCAAGAGCAACAACAACAACAGTAAGAGAGCTTTAAGAACATTATTGTCGTCGTCGTCGCTGTCGACGTCGGTGCTGCGCAAGTTTGCTGATATCAGCAGAGCTGGTTGCGCAGCATGACTAATGAAAAAATTTGTTACGCGGCAAAATACAAATATTTAAATGGGTTTTGGGCTGATTTGCATGCTACTTTCCACCTTCCATTGAGCATAAAAATAAAACATTAGCTGCCTTGCGTCGGCCACCACCCGCAACTGGGCAGCGGACAGACGGACGGACACCTTTCTCTCTATAGCCAACAACAAATGCCATTCAGAGATGCTGCTCATTTTCACACTCTCACCTGTTGATTTTCCTACTTGTCTAGCCGTTTTTGGGGCTGTTTCTCGTGTTCGTTGCTCGATTATTTTCAGTTTGTTGTTCGATTTTAAGTTTATATTTTCTTGCTTTATTGTTGTTGTTGTTGTTCGTCTTCTTGCACAAATACGTTACTCGCGCGTCATCAAATGTTCTAAATTCGTAATATACATTTAGATGAATGTATGTATTAACCCAACAATATTGTGTATATGTATGTTTAGCAGTTGTGCTTAATGTGCCAAGTGCGTCATTGTTTCATTTATTTTATTGATATGTTAATTATATTAGTTAGTTGTTGCTCCGTTGAATGTCACGTTTCTGGCACGTAATCGATTTCTTAAATTTTTATTGTATATTTTATACATATATTTTTATTTATTTATTTTTTTTTTTGTTTGCTATTTATTTGTATTTGTTGTATTTATGTATTTACTTCACTATCGTATTCGATTGTTCGTTTTCGACTGATTGACTCGGACTCGGGTTGCGTGCGTTCTTGTTGCTTTGCTTTTCTCCTCTACAAACGGCGACGATTCGTTTTGTCTGAAATGAGCGCGAAACACGAGCGCGCCGAGCGAAAACGAACCCGAGCGCAAATGCGAATGCGAAAGCGAGCGCGACAACGATACGATTGAGCTCGCGCTGCTGAGCAAGCGATATTCACTCAAATTTAAACTAATTTCAACGAATTTTATGCTAATCCGAATACCGCAAAGCAGTGCAGAGCGACAAAGCCGAAAACCAAAATGTGACAACAGCGACAGTCATAAAAGCTCGCCAAGTGTTGTTTTATTTGCCGTACTTATTGGTTTGTATGTGTGTACGTTTTGTTGTTGCCTTAGCTTGCGCACGCGCTTTTTTGTGCCTCTGCTATTTGAGTGATGTTCTCGAGTGAAAGCTCCAGTTGAGCCAATGGCGCATATGTATGTAGGTAATACGTTTGTATTTAGGTGTGACTCTGACTTTTGTCGTAACTTTTATTTGTTGTAGAATTTGTTCAGTTGCTTGCAATGAGCGCTATTGTATTGCGGTAATGTATCAATAAGAGTTGTAGGTGGCATAACTATTTATCGACTATTGCTCAATTCTCTCGCAATATGCTAAATCATTTTACATTTTAATTGAATTAAGCATGTTACTAAGGGAGTGTTTGACGTTAATGAATTGTGGATTCTATTTGGTTCGAGTCCATGCTTTAAAAAATTAATATTTTGATGTCTTAGCTAACAGCACACAGTGCTGTTCATAAGTTTGTTTAATTTCCTATCAATTAACATAATATAAAAATATGTTGAATTGCATAATTGTTTTGAAAAACATATTTCGGCTTATGACAAGTCAAAAAATAAATAAAATCCATTTTGTGTAACTTTTTTCAAAATCATAAACAATTTTAGTTTTTTTGTCTTATCAATTACTTAACTTACTAGTACTTGCACTTTAATGCCTTATGTAATATTGCTAAAAAAAAAAAAAAAAAAATTAAGACTCCTAAAAGCTCTGTCAGAATTAATTAATAATAAAGTAGCTTATAAGTAATTTGTCTAATTTATAAATATGATGATCACTTTTTAATCAGATACAAATCAATTATCACTTACTTTCTGTCATATCCATCAAATGAAGATCCTCATCATTGAAAATCGAATTGATAAATCCATCCGAATGATTCATGTCCGAAGAAGTATTCTATAAAAAACAAAGATAAAGAGAGTGAGAATCACAAATCAGAGATTGCGACTTATCACTTACCGCATAATACATCATCTCGTGCTCCATCTTATAGTTGCTGCCAGCAGCGGCGGCGGCGGCAGCGGCCGCAGCAGCGCCGTCAGCGTCGTGGCTGGAGTTGGTCAAATGCATGCTGGAGGTGACAGCTGAGCCCAGATTGTGGCCATAATGCGGTTGACCGCCAGCAGTCGGGCAGAGGTCACCCAACATGGCAGCATGGTGACCATGGCTGTGACTGTGACTGTGTCCGTGACTGTGACCGTGACTGTGATGCGGTGGCGGCGGTGGTGGCAACGTTGCAGCTGCCTGTCCATATGGGGCAGCGTGTTGGGCGCTGGGCGCCGGACTCTGATACGAGTAGCTGGAATAATGCGGCGGATAGGGCGGCATTTCGGAGACGCCCATGCTCGGTATGGGGCTGAAGTAGGTGGCCAAATCCTGAAGACGCTCCATGGAAACGCTGCGATTCAGACGCGGCATGCGTCCCTGCAATTGAATGATTGAATGAATATTCGAGTATTTAGAAACTGTTGCAACTGTGTTGATGTATTAACAAGGTGAGAAGGTAAGCGATCAATCAAGCGAGATTCCGTTTACGGAATTCTCTAGAAATTAACAATAAGCCGCAGACAAGACACGAAACACACAAAACGAGAAAACTAAAAATTCAAATTGCGCTGCAAGTAAACTTGGCTTATTGTTGTTGTTGCTGCTTTCAGTCTGGGCCCCGACGGCATCAACAACAACAACATCGATTTAAGCCAAAAAACGTGCACAATGTATCAATCTGGCGATTTCAGAGATCGGATCGATCAACATCCAAAATTGAAATAAAAATTCGTAAAGTTCAACAAAAATTGACAAGTGCTCAGCGGTCGTCGCCGTTAAAGATATTTTTATATAAAGTAAGAAAAAAAAAGGGTTGTAGCTACAATTGTATCTTTGTATCTGTGTCTGATCGACAGTTCGTGCTGTGAGTCGTACATACGACTTCATTAGTCGATCTTTTGTTATTCTTAATTATCGCAATGGTTTATTTATTTGCTTAACTAATTCCAGTAGAGCTTCTCTTAACTTCTGCTCTCTTGCTCCTTTTTACATAGTCTCTCTCTCTTTCTCAGGCGTGGGCGCCCAACTAAAATATATGCACTTAACTTACACTCTATCTATCTTTCACTCTCTCACTCTCCTTCTCTCCCTGTCTCTTGCCGCGTTCCCAGAAACAATTTGTTAAATGAAAACGCCGCAATTAAGCGTTAAAAGCCGAGGCGTCAAGCCGCAAGGAAACGCGTTGTCCAAAATTGAAATTGATGTGGATGCCGATTCCTGATTTTGATGCACTCTTTAGAGGATGATGTCGACTCGGCATTGACATTGAGAGACTGCGACTGGCGATTGAGCTGCCAGATAAACAACATCAAAGCATCTCTGTGCGAGAAAACAAAACATCTTCTTCAATTTACTGAACCAAACCGAATAAACTCAGACTCAGACTCAACTCAAACTGAACTGAACTAAACGGAACGGAATCGCTGAATGTTGTTGGCTGACTGCGCGGCTTTTTGGCCGACTCCTTGGCGCGTTGACGTTGAGTTAACGTGTGACGTTTTGGGCCCAAGTGTTAAGGCAACATTGACTGACAGATACACAGATACAGATGCCGAGTTACAGATACAGATACAGCGACAGAGATACAGATGCAAGTGTATGTGTGAGTGCATCTAATATATGCCTCAACACGCTCCTGAGCAAACAGGTAAAACAACAAACCAACAGCAACAGCAACAGCAACTGCAGGCAGGTAAACTAAACTGGGCGTTTACTTTTGCCAGTTGCCAGTTGCAGTCACTGTATTTTTGTATTTGTATCTGTGTGTGTATCTTTCACTTGTATGTGTGTGTAATTTCAATTGTCACTGTCTTGTCATTAACTTCTGGTGTTAGTTCAGCCAGCCACTGTCCATTGTTTTGTTGCGTTTCACACGCAAAGCAAATCAACTGTTCAGACTTTAGATACGCCAAAAAGAGACTCACAACAACAACTCACAAGATGCATAAGACGAATACGAAGGAGAAGAAAGAGGAGGAAGGCTGCATATGTGACAGAGTATATATAAAGTCAACTTTTGAGGCGTTGCCGTATGCTTTTATTAAATCATTAACTGTAAGTTCTCTAAAGATAACCGTTAAAGAAACGACGCGACGTTGCAAGTTGCATGTTGCACAGCAGAGAAAGAGGGACAAATAATATATAAAACCTTTAATAACTTAAGCGGATTGTAAGAACTATAACTAATATATTGTTACTAAAAATATTATTATAGCAATCATTCGATTGTAGAACGAATGGAGTTCAAAAAAAGCGGGAGCTTGTGAAAAATTGAGGTTTACAATAAGAAAAGATTTGAATTTTTAATAAATATATCTTTTAACCATCAAAAGGAGGATCTAAAAAAAGGTTACCATACATTTTGCTCTGTTTAAGCAACTGAATGTCTTTCAATTTCAATCTTTGGAGAGGATTTCTCTAAATTTAATTCATAAAAAAAATTGAATTTGTGACCAAACAATTTGCAAATCTTTAGTTGCCTTCTACCAATCATTTTCTACCATAAAAACATTGTTTTTATATTTTTAATATTCATACATATTTTCATATTCAGTATTGTTTATTTTCGTCTTAAGCCAACAAATTGCAACTGAATTCCTAATAACTTAATTTAAGAGGAATTATTTGTAAATTCAACTATGCAAAGGGGTATATTAAGTTCGCATTGAATTATGTAACAACTTGAAGTAACCCAAACTTAAAGTATATATTCCATACAAATAATTTATTATTTTTTTCAATTTTCTCTTCAACAATTATTATTTAATTTAATAAAAATAATAGTAATTAAAATATGTTTATATAAGAAGGGTATTTTAGCTTCGACTATCTGTAGCTAACTATTTCATCTGGTTTTTCTTCAGATATTTTTTGTCATTAATTTGATTTATGTGTGCGCAAAACGAGTCTCATGACGACAGCGACAGCCATCAAACTGTTTACATAAATTGAATTAAAATCGTACACACACAACAACGAGAAGAAATCTCAAGAGCACAACAGCACAACAAAAAACAAATCTCCAAGATGCTGTAAAATAATTAATAAATTTTTTGCGCTGATTTTTGCGCTAAGCTTTTTGTAAATATTTAAAATTCACATAATTAAAGCTGCGCGCGGCGATTAAGGCGTTTAAGGGCAGAGGAAAGGGGGGAGGAGAGGGGAGAGGGGAGGGGGTGACATTAAAAGGTACTTTTTTTACGCTCTCGCTCGCTCTCTCTCTCTGTCTGTCCCGCAGTCAGTCAGTAAATGGAGATTTAATTGCAGGGGGCTACTGCAGTCAGCGCTGAAGTGTTCAAAGCCCAAGACGAGTCGAAGATGCAATCAAGGCGAAGAGGAAGGGAAGAGAGGGAGGAGGAGGGGAAGGGGGAGGGTAGGCAAGTGCCACCGAATTCAATAAACACTTTGCCACGCGGAAAAGTCAAGTGGCGCATTGCAGAGACAACAACAACGACGACGACAACGACATTAATGAACGAACAGAGGCTAAAGCCAAAGCTAAAGCCAAGTTGTTGTGTTTTTTTTCTTCCCTTTTATTGTTTTTTGTACTGTGATTGCAATTAGCAAAAGTATAGGGGAAGGGGGGGAGGTGAAGACTTACACAAATGGCAAATTAAATGTTATCAGGAAGCTGACACTTTTGCACATTGCATTACATAATCATAATCAAGATCGACAGTTCAACGACAACAACAACAAAGTGACAGCGTGACAAGGCGACAACACTACAGTGAAAACTCCTTTAAGCCGCCGCCGCTAGAGCCTAATGACACTTCATAGTCAAATCAGAGAAAATAAGAGAGAAAGAAAGAGATGAAGTTTAAGAAAATCTCTCCCTTTAGCCAAGGATTTATATTTGCATTCGCTTTCTGCGAAAACAAAAACGGAAAAGAAAAAAATAAACAGATTATTTGGCTCATTAAATGGCTTTGGCTTTTGGCTGTGTGGCAAGTGCAATTGCCGCAAGTGGTAGCTGCAACCTGCTGTGCATATTCCAAGGAGTCGCAAAACGGAACAACATCAAACAGACAACAACAACAACAACAAATACAGCGGCAACTTAGGGTTAAGGTACGGTTCGAAAACGGTACAACGAACAACGGTTGTCGCCTCTAATCCGTAACCACAGCGTGCGGCATTTTGTGGCTACCGTCGAAGAAGGGATTTTACAGTAATTGCCGCTGACTTCATGACTGAGTGTGTGTGTGTGAATACACTCACAACTATTCAAAGTATTCAATAGCTGCTTCATTAGATGCATGCACATGCCCAAGCCGAAAGCGACAAAGGCGACAATGCAATCAACCTGGCCAAGACACAATTTGGCTTGGATTTTCATTCAAGTCGACACACACACACACATGTTTGGCTTTGGCTTCTGTTTTGTTGCACTTGTTTTGCTTGGATTTGTGGCAGGATCAAGCCGACAACACACGGACAGGCTTAAAGATGCAGTTAATGGCATCATTTTAAGAAATGAATTATTGCTCAATTTTGGTTAGAATCAACACTAACTAGTCTGATGATTGTATTTAAATTTCACCTGTTTCGATTAAAACAGGCAGCAAGTACAGTGGAGCCTAGCTGTAAGCGAATTAAAAATACATCAAAATCATCATCAACAAAATTTGGATCTATATTTTGAGCCATGTCAAGAATGCTGTTCAAGTTTCTTATTAAGTTTAGGAAAACTTCATTTTTTTTAGAAGTTTCAAAGTTTGTTCTCCGCAAATTTTAGCATGCACAGATTCTCATTAAGCAGCTAATACTGTATTCCCAAGCTTATAATAAAGCGATTATTTCATTGTTGTAATTACAAAATATTTCAATTAATATTTGCGACTAATGATTTGTCAGAGGAATTGTCAAATTGAAGTATTTGGAATTTTTTAATATTTCTGCGATTTTGAATTAAAACAGTAGAGTTTCAGAGTACAGTTGCTGCCACAACTTTGTATAACTGTGACTCACATTTTGCATAGTTATAAATGCATCGAAAACGTATCAAAAAATTTAAAGATGATTCCCCGTCCCCATCTCCGCGCTTCCTATAGAAGCTGTGCAAACAAGAGAAGAGGCCAGAGATGAGGCATTGGACCCAAAAGAATCTTTACAAGACTTGAAGAGCAGCAGCAACAACAACAACAACTGCGAGTCTGTGGCAGCAACAAGTTGAGAGGCAACAACAAATTTTCGTTGTACACTTTTTATTTTTTGTTGTTATTTGTTACTCGAATCTTTTTGATGAGGCAGTTACAACAAAAGCCAAGAGCCAACAGATTGACGAACTTGTGGCTGGAACGAGACGGAACGGATGAAAAAAGGCAGCGGATGAAGCCAGTGGAGTGGGAACAGACTGCGGAGGATGGGGGCTGTGGGGATTGAATATATACAACCAGATTTGAAGCTTTGTACAAACAGCAACAGAAAAATGGAGAAGAAGACGAAAAAAAATAATACAGAATAACAACAATGATGAGGAGCAAGTCGAGCCAAGATCAAGTGCTCGAGAACGAAGCGAAACAGGCAAAAGAAGAAGAGCAAGAGGCAGCAACAGATGATGATGATGAAAAAACACTCCAAAAACAGACGTGGCAAATGATCCTTGAATATATGTACATATATACTCAATATACCCTTTTGCAGAGAGTATTACAAATTTGTCAAACTCCATAAAGAAACTTTTCGTGATAATCTCTATTGTTTCTAAATATATTTCAGAAAAACTCGAGAGATGTTTAGTTCAATAAATTTAAAAGGCATCCTAGCCAAATTTGACTAAAATCAAAGGAAGGATCGCTCGAAAATGGAATTTTTAAATAAACATATTTTTCGCTTTCTATATAAAATTTTTTTCCTTGTTTTTATGAAACAAATCTTTAACAAATTTGGTGAAAATTTGAGTAATACAAATATCTCGAGCTCTTCTACAAAAATCGTAATTTTTGAAAAATTTTATCTAAATTCAAAACTTTTTATAAAATCTACAAAGGTGAAAATTAAAATAATACAAATATCTCCAACTCTTCTACAAAAATCTTAATTTTCGAATAATTTTAGCTAAATTCAAAACTATTTATAGACTAGAACTTTCAAATATCTCGAATTCTTCCACAAAAATCGTCTTCATTTTCGAAAAATTTAAACTAATTTCAAAACTTTTTTTGAAATCTACAAGGGTATCAAACTTTTGGTGCGTTGAAGGCAACTTTTTCTTCTTGTACTTTTATAAATAATTAATGTAAAATTATTTAAACAACGGATGCGAGCACCTAAACTGAGAGCATCCGTCGAGTTGGGAATGCCGTTTGAGGGAATCAAGGATTAAGGATCAATGCCATATTTGTTGCCTTACCTGATGGTGACCATGATGGAAGCCCGCCGAGGTTGGCGGCTGGCGTTGAAAGGCGCTGCCGGAGGCGCTGCCAACGGTGGCGTAGTTGGCGCTCGCCTGCACCGCTCGCTGATGAGCCGCTGCCGCAGCGGCGGCATGATGGGCATGATGATGATGCGCTGCCGCCGCCGCATGATGATGCGCCGAGTGATGGGGATGCGGTGCGTGGGGGCCATGCGGATGGGGATGGGCATGGGCGTGGTGATAAGGCGGTGCCGTTGACTGTAACATTTCGTCTAGTTCCTTTTTGGCCTCCTCATCTAAATCGAACAGGGGCGAGCCCACAGAATCCTGCAGATCCTCAAAGTCACTGCCCGAGAAGTTTGCCTCGTTATCCTCCTTATTCTTATCCTTGGCCTCGTCGTCGTCGCTCTTATCGGCGAATACAAAATCCTCACCAGTTTCAGAAACAACGCGAGAAGCGGGTTTGCTATTCAAAGCTGCAGCGGCCGCCTGCGAAGTGGATGCAACCGAATCGTTGGGAAGCTGCAGGAGAAAGTTGCAGTTGAGATTACAGAAAAAGTTACTAGAATATATGTGTATATATTGTACTTACCTCGTCGTCTTCAAGTGGGAACTGAGAGAGTTGCAGCACGTCGTTGAGCAGCTCATCCAATGGCAAGCGAATGTATTCACCTGTGGGTGGCAAGAATAGACAAACACACAATTTAGTCAAGTCATCTTGGCATAAATCAATTCAATGAGCATTAAACAATTCACAAATCCCAAATATCCCATTGCCAAATCCACTTTAGAATATACTTTTGATCACAATGAATATTATGAAAATATTTTGATCATACGAAAGAAACTACAATTCCAAAAAATCTCCAGAGTGCGATCAATAACTCGTCAGTCCCAGGAGATCCCAGAGAAACAGGCTAAACAGTAGCACTTTCCTCTGGGATTGGCAAGACAGATGAAAAACAAAAAAGGCAAAAAGTCAAAACTAAAATATGTGCAACAATCATTCAATCATTAATCATATTCATCTAAAGATCACGTAGAGCTGAAAGATCTCTCACGGAAGCAGCTGGACGAATTGTTGTTGATCAACTTCAAATCAATGTTTAATTTATGATTCGTTTTGACAGTTAACGAGCGACTTCGAGACTAAATAAACCCAATAAAATATAAAATATACGGCTGCTACTTCTTCTTCTTCTGTATCGCTTACAATAGATTGTGGCCACATAATATTGACCAAAGTTCAATATTTGCTTTGGACAAGGGGCATTTTCCTCATTCCTTGGAAGGCACAATATTATCGGAAAATTACTACTTAACATCGCCGAAAATTCCACGAAAAAGGCAATACTACAATACTATTACCAAAAGTGGTAGCTCAACAGACTAAATAATAAATATGGCTCAGAAGAAGTAGGGAATAGAAAAGAGGAGAGGGACAACAACTGGTGGGCGCACATCTAGATAAAAATACAAGAAAAAAAAATGGGAAAAATGTTGAAATAACAGCAACAACAACAAGCACATAAAGAGGGCGCAACTTGGCCAAGTCGAGGCGAGTCGAGAAATTTGTTAACTCAAACTCAAGTGCTGTGACGACGCTCACGACCTTTAACGGTGGCACTTGAGTAGGGTCAGAAATTAGAATAAACATTGCTCTATCTATGGAACAATTCTTCTACCTTCCTCACCTTCTCCTTCTACTACTTTTCTTTTTTCTTGGCCCCCCTCACAAATGTTATTCTTACGATTGGTTACAAAATACATTCCGATTTCAATTCAACCATTTTGTGTTGTTGCCTGGGCTAAAACAACGGCCGTCTGAATGTTGGCCATGTTTTCTCTAGGCCTTGTTTCGCTTAGCCTGTTGTTTTAGGCTCTGGCATTTAATTCGTTCTTTTTTGGTAACAGATTGTGGCCACAAAATGCGCCCAAAAACAACAGGAGTTGTCTAATTTGTCGCATGTGTGTGTGTGCGGGTGTCTATCAATGTGAGTGTGTGTGTTAACTGTTTGCTTATCGTTCAATTTTTTTGTTGTATTTTGGG
This sequence comes from Drosophila subquinaria, assembly GCA_037043405.1. Classification (NCBI taxonomy): domain Eukaryota; kingdom Metazoa; phylum Arthropoda; class Insecta; order Diptera; family Drosophilidae; genus Drosophila; species Drosophila subquinaria. The sequence continues at coordinate 427,038 of JBAMBL010000013.1, read as the reverse complement.
CTGGTTGTTTGTTCTCTTGTCTCTTGGCCCGTTGCATGTTTTGCTTCGCTTGCCTCACATTGTTGTAAATGTCTATAAAAATATTATTCGATTTGTCCATTGTTATGTTTGTTGTGCGTGTGTTCAGGTGTGTGTGTGTGTGTGTCGACCGTCTGTCACCAGCAATTAAGCGACAACAGTCCGAAATAAAAAAGGCGTTGGGTGTTGTTTACGGCTTTATAATATTTCCTGTTGTGGCTAAAAGGCGTTGATGGCAACCGGCAACAGGGAACAACTTTTGGCTGGAGGTAGATATTTGATCAACTATCAGGAAGTTTCATTCAACCAATATTTATTGGAGGTTGCTCTAAGTCTTGGCTAATAATATTCAATTGCTACTAAACTTGGTCAACAACGAGATTGATTGCCGTCGGCCAAATATTGTGATAGAATGCTTTACATTATTTATTTAAATTTTATTTTAAATAGAAGTGTAGTATGCTGGAATATAATCATTGCTATTCGATTCTTATGAAACATTCTATAGAGATAGTTACAAAAAATCAATACTTCAATATTACTCATTCTTCTTGTTTATAGATAGAAAAGTGTAAGTTCTAACTCATTATATTATTTTTGAATGAATAATTAAAAATATACTGAGAAAGTTACATATTTTTTCTGGGATAAAAGTGGTTATTAAAGTACTTGTAAAAAAAAAACATTTCTAAATCTTTTAAATAATTAAATATGGAAGAGCTGTTGAAAAGCTAAAAATAAACTCAAGTAGCAAAATCAAAAACAGCGCTTAATTAGGAATTGAAATGTTCGGTTTTTAATCAAATGTTGATTTTTTATAGAGAAGTCTTTGAAAAGAAGGCTATACTAAAACCAAACCAAGAAAAACTTCCTTTTTACTATCATAACTTTAAAAGAATGTAATTCTAATGAACCCACAACTGAATTCAACTAAAATTACCCACATCAAATGCAACTCTTAAGTAATGTTGTAAAAATCAACTGCCAAACTGACAAAATCGTATCAAAATAATGCGGTCAAAGCAAATACCCCAAATCGAATTGTAATAAACACATTCGTGTGTGTGTGTGTGTGTGTGTACAAACCTTTTCTTCGATTGCGAATGCGAATGCAATTGCAATTGCAATATGTGAATTATTTGTTGTAATCCAAACAAAAGGGGCACAAACACAATCACAAATCAAAAGTGTGTGGTCGATGTCGAGTTTTTTGGGTTTTTTCTTTGTTGTGAGCCTTTTGTCGATAGAGATTGAACACAAATTGTTGCAATAAACGTTGATTGTTGTTAGTTTTACAACTCTTTGACAATTATGTAATGTTGTACAGGCTGACGGACCACAAAAAATTCGTTGCAAATTTTGCAGAATCAACAATCACAGCAATAGCAACAACAGTTTCCGCTGCAGACTTTTGCACAACTTTTTCAGTGATTGTTCAATTACGTAAAATGTATATTTATTTTTTATATATATTTTGATGTGTTGATTTTTTGGTGTTGGTGACTTTTAGAATCGCACAATGGTCACTGGGGCTTGGGTTTGTTAGGCTCTATTGTTAACACTAAGTTGCGGCCTGTTTAACGTTTGGTAACTCGTATTATTTATGCTATTTGCCAGACTTTCACTTTTTTTTTTGCTATTATTTTTGTTTGTTGAGCACACGTTGCGGTTATGTAGTTGCATTAATTATGGATACACAAATGTAGTTCACATGTGCCTTGTTTTACTGTACTTTTGACACAGTATATGGCTTAAAAATTCAGCTAATTGACCAAGTTTGTGAGTCAATGACTTGGCTTAAAAGTCCCTAGTTTTATTAGAACACTGCACAACAACACAACACACTACACTAAACGTGTCTGCTTCTTCAATTTTTAATTACTTTTTATTTAATTTTTTATTGAACTCGAATTCTTTCTCGAACAGCGCGCGCGTCAAGCGTTGAGCGTTTCTCGAGCGTTTATAAAAATTCAAATACGATTCTAAATGCCTCGATGGCGGCCGACGTCAGCGGCTGCGTCGACGCCAGCAGCAGCGCTGTTAAGTTAAAAGAGAAATGGCGTTGCCAGTCCAAAGAGACGTGACAGCAGCAAGTGCGAGCGAGACAACTCTATGTACTTCCTCTCTCTGCCTCTGTGTGTGCACAGGCGACGCAACGCTGCGCTGCGACTGCGGCCTTTGTTCATGCGCAGTGTGTGTGTGTGAGACAGAGGCGGAGCTTAGCTGTTTACGTATTGGTTACTTTTGCTTTTGGATACGCTTTTGTAGTGTTGTTGTTGTTGCTGCTGTTTTAACATGGACGCTGTTCGCTTCTTCAACCAGAAACAAGAAGATGGTCTTAAATAAAAACTCGTTTTTTGCTGTTCTATTTCAACGTTTTTTCTTTCGGTTCTTTGATGGGGCAGGGGGTGGATGGGGCGCATCTAATCAAGTAAGTAATTAAAGTTGAGCTTAAGAAATTCTCAGCACAAGGATTATTAGAACGGAACAAGGCAACTTTTAATTGGCAAACAGAAAAGATACAAAGATAAATGAAAATGTTTTCCCTACATAGATTTCCTTTGATTGTGTGGCATGTACTGCTCTTGAAATGCCGTTACGCGTTGCTGCAACGCAACCGCCTCCGATTGCAATTGCTTTAATTTAATTTGACAATTTTCCAGTGTTGCCAATTGAGTTTTCAGTGAGTGCAGCTCTTCGGTTAATTCACTGCGACTTTGTTCTGTTTCCACGCTGAGTTCACGCATCGAGTGCGTCAGGTGTTGCCTCACCTGCTGCCCGAATCCCGTTGCAGTTTGTGCCACATTTTCGCGCAAGCGACGCTGCAAGTGTCGCGTGTACTGCGCCTTGAAACTGCGCTCCTGCGCCACCTGCGTCCAGCTGATCAGCTCGTAGACATAAAAGGAGCCCAAAATGCCGCCCACAACAAGCAGAAGACGCCAACTGACGGATCGGGCCAGGACACCGCTGAGCAGCACCATTGAGGCCCTGGAACCATTCGTGTCCAGCAGCCAACCTTCAATGGCAGGCAACTTTAGGCAGGGCTCCTCTGCTCCCAGCTTGCCACGAATGCGTTGCATGATGGCGGCCATGCCCCACGAGAAGCGGAACTGCAAGTCCACCTGGAAGTCGGACATGAGCAGCTGGCAGTTGAGGGGCGCGTGGAGTTGCCAGGGCAATTCACTTTCCAGTTGCAGATCACTCACTTTCCGTTGCAACTGGGGCCAAAGTTGCGTCTCCACTTGCCCCAACAGCAGCTGCTCCAAGTGGACGCCCAGCAAACGCTTGTAGTTGGCCAGTTCGTGTGGCAGTTGCAACTGCGGCTGAAAGGGCAACCGAAATTGCTGCACGACGGCGGGCAGACGCACAATCTGCTCGTGCAACAACTGTGCGACGAGTCGCGTTGTTTCCTCACTCAACTGCTCCAGTTGCAAGCTGAGTTCTTGTTGCCGCTGCATGATTTGCACTTCCCAGCACTTGAATCTCTCACTTAAGGCGGCTTGAGTCAATGTTTTCTCTTCGCCAAGTTCAGTTAGGGCCGTGCTCAGTTCCTGCAACAGTTCTTGCAACATCAGCAACATCTCGGCTGCCCCGGCGCAATGCTGCTCGAACTTTGTACTCAACGCGCTCTGTGTGATGCAACTGGCGAATTCCCGCTCGAAGCGCAGAAACTCCTCGTAACGCTGGCGTGCACCTGGAACTCGAAACTGCTCCTCCTCCCCTCGCTTGGCGTGTTGCCGCAGTCGCAACGTTTCCAGCGCGGACACATGAAAGATGCGTCTGCGGGCCAGTTCGACACTTGAGTAGATGCCCAGCTCCTCGATCAGCAGCTGCAGGCAACGCTGTGTGTGCTGTGCCCGCACCAACTGCTCCATGTGCGGCTCCAGGGTGGCAGCCACATCCCAGCGGTTGTTCAGTATAAAGAGATTGGGACGCGACAGTTGCTGGGCCACCGCCTCGAAGAATTGTCGCTCCACACGCGACATTGTGGACTCCGCGTTCAGCACGAGCACAAACACGTCCGCATTGAGACAGTGCCGATCGATGCACTCGTCCAGTTGCGCCGTCACATCCACGCCGGGTGTGTCCAGCAGCACCACATCGTGCCCCAACAGGTGGCAGCTGCTGCTCGGCCAGCGCACGTGCAACAAGCGATGAGCACTCAACGACTGACTCGAATGCGCACTCGCCAAATCCCGCAGCGAATCGATGTTCAACTTCTGTCCCTCACTGTGCTCGATCATCACGTGGGCGGCCTCGCCCCTCTCGCTCGCCTCCACCTGACAAAAGCAGCTCGTCGTGTGCCCCATGGCACTCGGCAGAATGCGTTCGTGCAACATGGCATTGATCACCGCACTCTTGCCGTTCGATGTGCGGCCAAAGAACGCAACCTTCATGTGCTTTCGCTTCAGCATCGGGCAAATCGCTTTGATTCTGTTCAGGCAACTCAAGAGTTGTTCTTGGATGCGCGAATTGAGCAGATCGCCCATCTGCGGCATCTGCTGCAGCTGTGCCACAATCTGTTGCAAATATATCGCCATATCCTCGTATATGTTCAGCATCTCCGTCTTGGCCAGGCCAAAGTCGCTTAGCTTTGCGCACATTTCTTAGCTCTTTTAAATCTTTATAAAAATATATCAATTTTTCAACTAATTCGAGTTGAAACTGAAGTTTCAGTTGCTTTAGATTTTTGAAGATTGATTGATTTCCTTTCTAGAAATCCCTTAACTTAGTAATTTCTAAAACTTGTAATATCACTAACTATTACTAATAGTTATTTTTGATCTGATTGGGTTTTTCCCAATCCTTGCAATGAATGTTGGATCATTTCAAAATTTGTAATATTCCCAGATTTTTAATTTTAAATTTTTTTATTTCACTTTTTATCTATTCAGTTTAAATTTAAATGTAACTATACTACTGTGGGCAAAAAGTATCGGGAATTTTAAATTTAAAAAATTTTGGGATTCCAATTGGAACAAATGTTTGTACTTTTAGGTTGGCACTACTATCACTAACATCTGTGCAAAATTATACGTTAAAATATTCATTAGTGTTTAAGCTACGATTAGTTTTGTAGTACGACGCCAAAAGTGCAATTGGCGATTTTGGTTGAATCTCCTCAATCGACTCGAAACGGTGTCCTCGGAGTGGTCTTTTGAGCTTAGAAAATAGCCAGAGGTCACACGAAGATAAATCAGGCGAAAAAGGTAGCTGTGGGAAAATTTTGGTCGAGTTTTTGGCAAAATGGTCACGAAGAACAGGGGCAGTATGAGAGGGCGCATTATCGTGTTGCAAGAACCATGAGTTGTCAGCCCATAGTTCTGGCGTCTTTTTACGCATAGCTTCGCGCAAACGACGCAAATCTCTCAAACAATATTCCTTGTTGACAGTTTGGTCGGTCGGAAGGAATTTATAATGAACTACAACACGATAATCCAAATAAACTGTCAACATGACCTTGATTTTTGAGCAAATTTGACGCGATTTTTTCGGTCTCGGCTCACCTTTAGCCGATATTCGCTCGATTGATCGGTAATTTCCATGTCGTAAGCGTAGATCCAAGTCTCATCGCCCGTAATAATGCGTTTTATCTTGTCCTGGTAGTCAGAAAACATTGTTTCACTCACTTCTACGCGGGGCTTTTTTCGATGAAATTGACCGTTTTTTGGCACCAAAATCGCCAAATGCACATTTGGCGTCGTACCAAACTAATCGTAGCTTAAACACTAATGAATATTTTAACGTATAATTTTGCACAGATGTTAATGATAGTAGTGCCAACCTAAAAGTACAAACATTTGTTCCAATTGGAATCCCAAAATTTTTTAAATTTAAAATTCCCGATACTTTTTGCCCACAGTAGTAAATATTTAATTACATTTTTATATTAATTAGCTTATACTTTAATTTTTACTTAATTGGTCAACTGCTCTTAGTTGACATTAAATAAATAAATAAAATCTTAAAGAATTGTTTTAGGTTGTTTACCATTTTGGAAATTTAGTATATAAATATTTTCATTATTTTCATATACAAGTTCCTAACTTTTTAACTTTCTTAAAACTAAGTCTGCAGTATTAGTTGTTATAGATTTTTGATTATAAAGTGCAGTTTCAACAAAAATATTTATCATTTTCAACTTTTATTATGCACATTAGACTAATTTTGGTGAAATATTCCAGTCTTTTATTTTTGTTTGGCTTTTTAATAGAGAAATATTTTCAAAAATAACTTGTTATTTTCATCAGCGCAATCAACTTGTGCAACTTCGAAGTGACCCAAATAAATGCTAAAGTTTTTCCAGACCAATACAAAAAATAAACACAAACTTATTCACCCTAAAAAATTAACACAATTGCCGCAATCAAATGAACGCTTGTTTCGACTGTAGAAGAGAGAGGAGGATGTGACGGGGCAGAGCGGAGGAAAAGAGCAGGCAATAGATGTATGCATTAGTGGGCCACTGAACTAATAGACCAAAGAGCCAAGCAAGCCATGGCTATAATGCCCATGCCCAACTACTATTTGGATTTAATAAACTTTAAAAGATGAAAAAAAAATTCAAAAATAAAAATAAAACGAAAAAAAACAAGGCGGTTGAAAAATTAGCAGCATCATCATATGTTGAATCTTTGAGATTGGATTGAAGAGCTGAGAGAAATATTGAAAAACGAGCCAAAACCAAAAAAGCGAAGCTTGAATATTGTGTTTTTTAGATATGCTTTGAAGCGTTTCTCGAGTGCGCCATTACAACTTAATTAGTTTAAATTGTTGCCGACTGATGCTCAAAGAGCATCGCGCCGCCATTACAAGCTACAAAGAGACAGAGAGAGAGAAAAAGAGATAGCTGGCTAGTTATTTCCGGTGAAAGACTCGTCTGTCTGTCGGTTGCTTGCAAGCAACTTTTAACGATTGCACTTGAATATTTAAGTGGCTCAGCAACAACAGCAACAACAAATACTGTTAAGTAGACATTTCACTTTCAAACACTGGCGCTTTGGCCAATTGCAAGTGTTGGTCATGACATGAACTTGCAGTTCGGCAAAGTCGGACGGCCATAACCCCAAAGAAGTGCGCAACAATTATGACAGGACAGATCTGTAACTAAACTAAACTGAACCGATGATAGTAATGTCAACAATGAAATTGCTGAAAATAAAAAACCGAATACAAAATAATAATAATAATAATCGCTGTGCTATCGAATGACGTTGCCACAAAATGCGTTGCATGAATGAATCGCATGGAAAATGGAAGCACTTTATGAATGGAGGCAAATACACAACACAACACATGATTAACATACACACAACAACACACAACTTTCATAATCCTTAAGCTGGCCAGTTTTGGGTCAATTGGTCTAATTAAATAAGAGAAATTATGCAATTCTCAACTAGTTTTGGCAATAGTACGTGTGCTGCCTCTTCCTCTTTCTCTGCTTTGCAGTGCAGCAGCGACCAAAAACACTTGAAAGCGATACGATTATGCAGCAAAATGTGGCAGTGTCTGACCAATCTTCCCTCTCTCTCTCTTCCTTTATAACTGTCTCTCCCTCTCGCACTATCTGTTGTTGTTGTTTTATTGTCAGCATGTTAAATTTTTTAGTAAATTTTGTAACGTAATGCTGACCAAGTAGAATTTTTTTTTTTTAACAATTTCTATGCTGCGCTGCCCGAATAACCAGACAGTTGGACAGACAGATAGACCTACCGACAGCAGGGAGCACAGTTTTGAATGTTGCAACTACCAGAAGAGACGGACGGACGGACAGGAAGAAGGGGCAACTAGTCTAGAATCCTCAATAGGTGCGCCGACGACGCCGCCGCCACCAGCTGTTTTATAATAATTTTCATCATTCTCTCATATTTGATGTGGGCGAGGTCGATACAATAAGTGGAACCTTGCAACTGCCTCGTCCAGTAGAAGAGAGAGAGAGAGAGGTAGGGAGTGAGAGAGAGTAAAAAGCAGCTGAAATTACAAGCTGTAAAAATGTCAGAAATATCAGAAAAGCAACTCAAGCTAACTGAAATTGGACGCGAAATTAAAGAACTAATTGAACAACTTTATAAAAACTGTTCTTTAACTCTGTTACAGTTTAAGAAGATATATAATATTAATTAATTTATTTCCAAAGATGAGAAGTTCCATACTATAATACATACTATAATGTAAAGAAAAATGTTTTAATATTGCAATAAGAAAAAAAAAAAGAATTTTAAATTTACTTTTCTATATTATTGCTGGACTTTGATCACTTACTAGTTGAAGGGTTTTTAAGTAATTGTGTAAAGTGTTCATATCAATTCAAATGCTTACTAATACTGCAAAAGCTGCAAGTGGATTTCTCACACTGTAATGATTGATTTGTTTCTGACATTAAATTAACAACCAAGTATAAAATAATAGGACATAAATTGAACTAAAGTACGTATTTAATATTTTTCCGTGATTTAATATTATTTCAATAATTTAAGAAAAATTTGTATCTTCAATACAATATTGCAAGAATTAGTCTAAAAATGTAAAGATTAATTAATGATTTGATGTCAAATCAAGAAACAAATATTACACAATCTGGCAACACTTTGAGTGTCAACTTTTGTTGCAACTGTACCAGTGTTGGAAAGTCGTAGCGAGCGTTCTTCATTTTTGACGAGATGATGTACAAAGAGAGATGAGAATATGGCCGTTAGTTTGTTTCGTTGTGGTTCTCGTGGTCAATAAACTTGCCCAGCGTATCTTGGCAGCCACATTGAGATTGCATAATGGAATTTAAGCTATGATATTTATACCGAAAGATCTATAACATAATTGAGAATAAGAGCATTTTTTTCACCTTATGTCTGTTGTTGTTTTTGGTATTTATTTATTTATTTGACGACTGTCAAGTCATGCTCCAAAAGTTGTCAACCATGTGCTTTGTAGTTGTTATTATTCTAAAAACTGGTTGAATTCCAGCAAACAGCATCAATGTAATCAGATTTGTGAGCTGCAAAAGATAACTTCAATGGATCGTATCGAACACGAAAACAAAATATTTAAAAAAAAAACTGTACTAGAGATGGAGAAGGGGAGAAATAAAAGTGTAGGAAAACAAACAGCATTGATTACGACAACATTCAGATACAAAAGACAAGAAACTGGGCAACTTAATTATGACAATGGGATCTCTTTTCTCTCAATCTCTCTCTCGCTCTCTCTATCTGTCTCTTTGTAACTAGACATATGCCAATGACATGGCGTTATGTGTCAGGACAATAGTTAGAAACCGTCTTACAACTTCATTAGCAACAGGATTCTTCTTCAATCTGCTCAAAGGCGACAAATAAATAATGAAAAGTTGCAATTAATGATAAAGTTGCTGACTAAAAGATACATTTCCATCTTTACACCTTTTTCACGCACTGATACAAAAGATTTACCTGTGTGTGTGATCGTCGTCGCTACGTGATCCAATGAGAATATCATATTCTTCATAAATTATAGAATAGAACGAGACGAAGAAGAAGAAGCATATAGTATAGAGAGAGATTTAATAGTTATGGACAATTGAAGTGAAACAAAATTAAAGATACAAAAATGACTTTCATTTTAGTTAAAGCCAAAACAACAATAGGGCAGAGAAGGCGGCATGGCCAAAAGGGATTGGATTCGAAATAGAGGAACGGTAATTCCATCTATCTATTTAATTTTCTCTCTCGTTTCTCTCTTCTCTCTCTGGGGAATTTGGATACGCACAAAAGCGTGTGAATGTGCGTGCCTTGAATATGTGATAGTAATCTATCTATGGCTATAGATAGTTCCAATGGATTTTTAATAAATGACCACGAAAATATTCTAGTTAAATAAATAATAGTAATAATAATCTGTGTGCATAGAAGAAGCAGCAACATAAATGCCTATGAATAGCTAACGAATGCGGGCTTATCATGATGGTTGGGACTGGGACTGAGAATGCTTCTGAAACTGCTGCTTCCGGTGGTGGTGATTTTTTTTTGACACCCTACAAAATGGCCGACTCTTGGAGGGTAGGGGAGTGGAGTGGAAGGGGAGTTTAGCTCGATGAGCCTGTTCCGTAACAGCAAACAGGCTCAGCACACGACAACGACAGCCAGAAAAGGGGAGTCGAGTTTGGGCCTTATATACAGCTTATAGGCCAAAGTTGAAATATATCTTATACAAACACATATATATTACTTATATGTATATATCGTTGGTAATTTTTGGCAAATCATGTTTCATTCATTTTTCAAACGAAAAATGTTGCATGCGACGTCGACGGCGGCGGCGGCTGCTACTTTTACTGCCACTGGCTGTGCCACTGCCACTGCCACAGCTCCAGCTCCAGTTTCAGTTCCCAATTCCCAATTCCAATCCCCGCCTCATCTCTCTCCTCTCCCTCCCATTTACCCTCGACTTGGACTGTTAATAACAAAAGTTCGTGTGCGTGTCAAAGTTTGTTTGAAAAGCGAGCGTTTGGATATGAAATTGGGCGCGGTTCCAAGCAGATTAGCAGCAACAGCAGCCCGTCAAGCGACGCAGCGGCTCCCCAAGACCCCGCCCCCCATTCACAGGTCTCCCCTCTCACAGTTTCAGCTTTATCGATAACAGCCAAATGGAGCATGAGGAGCGGAGGGCAACAATATGGCAGTTAGACGAAGGCAAAAACGAAATGAAATGAAAAAAAGCTCATTTTTCTTTTAATTTTCGTGCCTGTCAACTCAAAATGCCTACGTTCATTTATAAAACGTACCGAATATATACGAAAATATATCAAGCGAGCAGGGAGAGACGACGAGGGCGTCAATGTAACAATGGCGTCTCCTTTTGCCCCCAACCCTGGCTAAGGATAATCCATTTTCTTTATTAACGTAAGAGTAACGGCACATGGGCGCCATTTTGACAGGCAATGCGAACATGGTTAAAAGTAAAACCTTATTAGATATTATGAAATATAGTTACTACGTTTTTAAGATAATTTCTTTAACAATATTATCTTACGAAAACCGTTTAAAGTATCAACTTTGAATATTTTTACAAACTATTCTATTCTTTTATCAAGCTGTTTATCATTCTGCTGTTGAAAGGGAAATGTAAAGCAGCTTCGAAAATACTACGCAATGTAATCCAGATATTTATGATGTCGATAAGATAACATAATATCATCTTTATAAAACTAAAGCCACGTTGTAAGATATCATTTGTGCACTTACCAGTTTCATTATCAATAGTAAAGGGTACGCCATTCCATTCAATCGAAAGATCATCCAGGTCCTGCGACGGGTCCTTTTCCTCAGCATTGGTCTGTGATCAGTATTTAAAGGCATTAGTGTGTATCTTTTGTAGATTAAATAATATCTAAACGATGGGATAAAACCTTTGACGATCAGAAATTGTATTTTAAAATCAATTAAGCTGACAGGTGATAAAGAATAACTACGATGATGCTAAAAGAGAGCCAAGTATTTTTCAACATATTTAACTATCTACATAACTATCTATATATCTAAATATCCATCTATGTATGTATCGATTTGTAGATCGTTTTGAATCTGTTTATCTATTCTCATATCGATTTTAATCACTATATCAACTCATATGCATATATTTAATATATCTATCGATTTTTATAAGTATCAACCTATTAATACAACTATCTTAATATCAAAGAATTTATCTTTTTATCTGTCTATCTTTATATTCTACATTTATCTGTGCAACTCATTCTTCACCTTATCCGTCATTTTTTCTCTGTCTATCTATTTTACTCTTCATCTATCCATTTATCCATCCATCTAAACAACTCTTTTTCTATCTATGCAACTAGATATGTTTATCTTTCTGTAATATTGTGAAATTCATATGTAAACATACATAGGTCTTACCTTATCTTGTTGAAGCTCTTCCAAAGCTTTCAGCTTCTCGATATCATCATCGGTGGCATGCTTATCTTTCTCATCAGCTTTGATCTTCTTGCCGTCCTTCTCCTCCTCCTCCTCCCCCTTGGCATCCGAGTCCTTGGTGCGTCCATTAGTGGCGCTATTGCCGCTAGCATAGGAGGCATTGATGATCTGCTCCTGATCGAGACTAAAGCCCAAATCGACATCCTGCTTGTAAAGCACTTCAGCGATTTCACTTTCCTGCAAATTAAAAGTTATGCAAATTAATATAAAAGTTTAGATGTAAGTTCAATATTTTTGGCAATTGCGAGCACATGATCATCTAACAGTATTATTAAATTTGCATACATACAAGACAATTGAAGACCTTCATTGTATATTATTCTTATCAAAAGATTACAGTTTGTTTTTAAATAACAATAATTGATTCTCCTTTTGGGCTATATTCGCTCTTAAACGTTGTCCACATGGGCAAGTGTCTAAAGAGAGACTGAATAGATTTCCGTAGACCAGAAATACACGATTCTACTTTACTCTTACAGTATTCTTTTTTATTCCAAGTGCCATTTACTTTGGCTGATAAGTCGTGTCTATAGATAAAAACTACGTCAGCAGTCGCCGTCGGCACAAGTGTTGACTAAGTGCCAAAAGGGAGCGTGTTACATTTATCAGTTATTTTATATTATTTTCTTTAATTTTTTTGCATTGCGGAAAACAAAGAAGTAACAAATCGAAAGCGTATGATTTCCATTGATTTCAGAGAGTGCAAAGAGCATTTTCGCTTATCAATTTCAATTTGCTTTGCGTGCTCTTTTTTTCTTCGCTCCTTATCAATTGCATTGCTTATAGTGTTTTGTACTCAAGAGTGTGAAGAACGAAGCAAAGAAAGAGCGACAACGGAGGAAGAGAGCTGTAGAAGAGTACGAAATGGAAATAAGTCATCGGAGTCGATTGACTTATCAAGATTAAAAATTGTAAATTTCGCAAATTCATGCGGTTTACTTGTGGGCAAGTCCAAAAAGAGCAGAGGAGTCGTCTCGGCCCTCAAATTAAAGCGTTAATGATGCATTATTAACGCTCCGACTTGCCGCATTTAATCCTTTTCCAAGTCAACCAAAAATTGGGCGTCTGTTAACACGGAAATTTCATAAGCTGCAGGTAAAAGGCAACAGGGATAATCACAGGATAATGGCGTACATTAGTGCAGAACATGTTGTCGTTGTCATTGTTGCTGCTGCCACAAGATGTTGCAAGCAATGACAGACAGAATGAAACGACAATGTCCAAAGCATGACAATCGCAGAACAAGTCAAGTCCATTGATGGCTTAATTAAAATGTTTCTACAATTCCAACTGTATTTCTATTTCTATTTCTGTTTCTTTTTTTTAATTTTTCTAAAGTCAAGCGACATTTTTTTTTATTATTATTTTGTTCTCTTGCTTCTCATCTCATCCCCCCCTTTCCACTCGATTTTCTTATTTAATGAAATTGTTTGGCCCCGTCGTGTTTTGTGAGGCTTTCTTGAACTTTTCTGCGCTGTGTGTTGCACGTTCGCTGAAACAAAAAGCAATCAATCATCGAGTATATACATGTGTATGTGTGCGTGTCTGTGTGTGTGTGGAACCACGCCTATCTCCTGGATTACTCAGCAGTATCGTAGCCGAGAGCTGAGCATGGCGGCGGCATCATTGGTCTCCTCAGTCTAAAAAGGCAACGCCGCCGACGCTGCCTCTGAGCCCAATCAATTGCTGCCGCGCAACGCCGACTGCGACGCTGGCAGAGCATGTTGCACCCTAGGGAGGATGAGAATTTGTTTGTATACGTGTGTGTATTTGAGTGTGTATGTGTGTGCCCGATTGGTTCCCTTCTGAATGCGGTGCACATGCTGCGAGTTGCGCATGTTCGGTAAAAATCAACTATTTAATGAGAGCAACAGAGAAAGGCTCCAGAAAGAGAGCGAGATGGCAAGAGAGAGGGGAATTGAAAAGGAGAGGGGGAGAAAAGTTGGCTAGTCCTGTCACAGCTACTGCTGCTGCTGCTGCTTATTAGGGACTATTGTCGACAAGCATGCACGCCGACAAGCAGCAGATGCGTTTCAAGTAGTCGCACATCTAGATACAAAAGTATCTTTTAGTTGTATCTCACGTACACAGCACACAAATACTGAAGCTTGGCAGCCTTATAGCTTTGCTTAACTAAGAGAATTGTATGAATTAAAGACTTTTTACTAGACTCCAATACAATTACAAGCAAAAGATGAAAGTATTCATAGAACTGCATGATTATTGATTAGATTATACAATTTTATTTCTGAAGCTTGCAAACTGTATCTACAGTATTTTTAAAGTAATAAAAGTAGAATTTGAAAACTGGTAAAGATATTAAAAAATACTATATTTTTGCGAATCAAGTAAAATTAATATTTTATGATGGGATTTTCCAACAAAAACAATATGTGAATATGTAAGAGTTTTATTTACCACCTGCTTCGGACCGATAAGACCAACAGTATCTAAGTACTTCAAGCCTTATCAAAAGTCTGACATTATAGAAATACGTGACGCCTTAAAGTTATAAATACATGGGGTATTTATGTATGTAATGAATAAATAAATAGTTTGGGAATAAATTCGAAAGAATTTTAAGCTGACTGAGAGAATTTAAATCTATATAAATTAAATTGATATTTAAAATATTTGAGTAGTGATTTTGAGTTAACTAACATTTACAAACAAAAAAAGATATTTTGACTTAAAATGTGTACATTCTAATGTCAAATTAAAAATAAAGTTAAAATTTAACTGGAATGTTTGTAAAAAGTACTTTGTTTAAGATAGAAATAAATTACCAAAAATTTATGTTAGCTTAATCTTTATCTTAAATATGGGCATTTGAAATTGAAATCGATTATTTGTAAATTATAATTATAGTCAAAGAATTTTTGTAGTGTAAACTATCAGCTACTATTTTTAAAAATACAATTTGGTAATAACTATTTCACCACAACACGAGCTGCGACAACACGAAAGTCTGGCGATAAGCAGCTAATGCCCCCGACAACTGATACACACACATGTATTTATGGACAATAACAACGAGAGTATCTTTATAGAGTATCTGCGACATGGAACTGTATCTGAATGACCTTCAGGATGTTGCAGTATTTATTGTTGATATTTGCAACTGCATATTTGAATGGAATTCACGCCTTGCCACGCGACACGTGTGACGTCCAAATAGATCCCACATAGTTATGCATACATTTAAAGTGTGGCCCGACATTGATAAGGGCAGAGAAATAGAGATAAGGTCTTTAGATTACGCGTTTTATTTTTGAGAAAAACAAATGATGGCAAGAACGTTGTTGGTCACGATTGGATGTGGTGTCTGGTGTCTGATGTGATCAGCAATCAATCAATGCCTTTTGGGGGGCATCACAATATTGACACTTGCCGCATTTTGTTGCAACAATTAGTGGGCCATTAACTGAGCCGCTTACCGCTGACCACAAAAAAAATAAAAATGCCAAAGCGACAGAGATTTTGTTTTTTGGTTGTGGCAAGATAAATGTATTTTTGATCCTCGTTTGGATTCTATGTGGCGGCAAATCATGAAAGTCGCAAGTGAAAGCAAATGTCGGCAACGGTAGAAAGTGCCACAGTAAAATGCAAAGGAGAAATGTAGAAAGAAACAACTGAAAATAAAGGAGACAAAAAGGAAGGGAAAGGAAAGGAAAGACTCTGACTCCGATTCCGAAACCGACAGCGACACCGACTGAGGCTAAAAGGTTGGCGAACGTCATTAATAAAGCCTCGCTAAGATTTTGATGACACCTGAACTGACAGCAGCACGAATGAGCCACGGCAAGATCACTTCAGTGCATCTGTATCTGTATTTGTATCTGTGAGATACACACCGCAAAGCCAAAGTTGCAGGCGGTGAGGTGAGCGCATATTAATCATGTGCTCGTCAAGCCTTCAGTCCGTCAGTCAGTCCGTCAGTCAGTGCCCACCTACAAAGCCGCTAAATTCAAGTGGGCAAGTGTAGCTTGTATCTCATGGATACACATGCATTTATTGCACAAGTATCCTGCGGTGTCTTTTTCTCTCTCCCTCTCTCTTAGTGTGTATTTGCGGTTTACGATGTGCAACGCCCCAAGTTTAATAACTGTTCATTTGTGTCATCATTTGATTATTCGATTGCAATTCATTATCAAACTTTTTGCACTCGACACTCAACACAATTCATAATAATAATTCACCATTCAAAAACTCAAAGCGCACAACGACGCCCAACAATCGATATGACATCTGAACTTTGACAGTCGCTCTCGCGCTCACACTTGCACTCACTTCTTACATACACACACACTTGCACTCATACACGCACATAGCCATCTCAGTCTAGCAAACAGTAGCTGAAAGACGCACTGGAAGGGGGAGTGAGAGGGAGGGATGGTGGATTGGCATTTTGTGGGGAGTTTGTGGACCGTAATTAACGGTATTTAATTATGGAAATTAACAATTGAGCACTGTGAGAAACAACACAACAAAAAACATCGGCGCCAGCAAATGTTTTTTTTTTATTTATTTGCTTTTTCTATTAAATATTTTTGCACACTTTTTGCTGCTGCTGCTGTTGTTGTTGTTGGGGTAATTAAGTGGAAATGCAACGTAATTACAGTCAAATGATTTTTCAATTTGCCGTCAAATCTTTGCTGCTTTTTCATCATCTTTTTACGCTGTTAGTTTTTTTGTTTAACACTTTGCCATGTGAATAGAAAGTTATAATTGTTGTTTTTTTTTAATGTTTATGTATTTAAACCAACCGCTAAATAAATGTGCATATATTTATACTCCTCGTTGAGACACATTGTTGCTGTTTCTTCTTCTACTTATGCAGCTGCTTCTTCTTCTTTTTGTTGCTAAAAATTAAATTATTTGCCGTGTATTTTTTAAGAGCACGTCGAGCGACACGTTGAAGGTTCCGTTTTGTACTCGAAATGAGCTAAAATCAGACTGAAATTTGTTTCCACTTATTGACGATGTTTTTGAGACCCTAAACTCGTATTTTAATCTATATATTTTTTTTTTGTTGTCGCCGTCGTCTGGGCTGATTAGCTACAGCAACAAGTGCGAGCAACGACTGTCCGTGAAAATCCATAAAATTGTTGATTAGTTTAATTGATAACGTATTGTTCTGTTTTTCAGAATTCACACAGTTCTACAATCAATTTGTACGTTAAAAAACTGTCTAGGTGGAACACCAAAAATCGACGAGGATAAATAATTAAACTTATTTTTAGGATAATATTTATCAAGTACAAACAGTTTGTTAAATTATAAAATAACATTTCAAAATTAACAAAAGTATGATAAAAAGCTCCACTGTACCTACTTATAGATCATAAGCTAAAAATAAAACTTATTCGACAATAACAATCATGATTTAAATGAAAAATTCCCAATTCTACAAATACAACAGCCTATAGTCTATTATACAAGAGGTATCTGTATTTGAGCTATCTCAATTTTAAACTCAGTACAATAAAAGCTCATTGTAAAAGTTGAACAAACAACCAAAGCACACTTACAGCATAGTTGAGAAACCTGCTTAATTAATAGGTTTAAGTCTGGACTATGTGCTTTAACAGGCAACATGTTGCGAGGTGAGTTTATAGCAGCAAATGTTGCCAAAGTGTTGAGTTAAAAGCATGGTGAAGAGCGTGCCGCTGACTCGAGAGCGAGAGAGAGCAAACACGCTGAATATGAAGAAAAACTTATAGAGTGTGGTGTGTAAAAATGCCGGCAAAACAGCTGTTTGCGGTTTTTGTTTTTGTTGTTGTTGTTGTCGCTGCTGCTGCAGTTGTAACGTTACGTTAACCAAACCGCACAACAACAAGAGAGATCGCAGTAAAAAGAAGGGGCGCGACTGATAAGCAAAATAAACAGAAATTGATAAAAAAAAACAAAACAAAGTAAATAAATTAGTCACAATGCTAAATGGGGACAACTTTGTTGTCATGAGACAAACAGAAAGAGAATGAAAGAGAGCGAGAGAGAAGACAAAGCGCATTTCGAATGAAAGCGAAGTTCAACGAAACTTTTTGCTGCTGAGAGATTCTGCCAAGTTTATTTATTCTTTCTCGAAATCAACGCGTCCGAGACCCCAAAAATAAGACCGACCGACAACAACAACAACAGCAACAAGCAAAACTGTCAATATATGCGAAAAAGCAAAACAAAAGCTAAACGAAAAACGAGAAGCTTTGTGTGATTTTTTATAATTATTTTTATTCTCTCTTTTTTTATTCTTGTTTTGTAAGAGAGGCTTACAAAATTAGCAAAGCTTTAGAATCTAAAGTTTAGAAGCATAAGGTAGACGACATTCAATGCGAAGCGAGAAGCGTGAGATTGTCCGATTGTCTGACCTCATCACACACACACACTAATACACACACACAGAGGCAGCTCTGTTTACAGGTGCCAATAATTTGCAAGCATTGAGGGAGAGAGAGAGAGGGAGACAGAGGCTGAAACTAAGTTGTGAACTATGATGCGACAAATTAACGATGATGGATTAGGAATAGATGTAGATATGTATGCTGGCGCTAATTATACCCTGTAGGGCTGCTTGAAAAGGTGTATTGAGTTAGTGGCAATGTATGTAACGGTTGGAAATAATTTATAAATTTAATTATTTACCTTTATTATATATAATTTGACTGCAGTTTTTTAATTGTTACATTACAAAAAGTTAAGTTATGAGAACTTCCGACTAAAGTTGCTGTTGTATCTTTTATCTTTTGCAAGTTAAAAAGATGCGCGCGTACAGATACATATCTACTAGATCCATCTATCATAAATAACCAAACAGATCCATTAAACTGTCATCACACGAAGGACAAAAATCAAAGCCAAATCAAATGCAATTCGCAAAAAAAATAAGTGAGCGGTGACTGTGATCCATTTTGATTACGCAGTCATAAAAATGAATACAGATAGATATAGATACATTATATTTTCACACATGTATCTAAACAAATGCACATAAATTTATGCAATTGCTCAAGAACACACGAAATGGGAAAAAGATTTCGTGACATGATCTACAACAAGAACAAGAAAAATGCATGGAAAAATAGCTCAGAGCAATGGAAAATAACATGATGTTAGTCACAGAGTGCATACAAAGTATGTATACATATGTAAACATACAAACATACATACATATATACGCGTATGTGTTGTATATAAATATTAACATTCAAAAGTATTTAAATTGCAATTTTGCAAAGCGAAATACACAAATCTGGTTGCAGCGCAAATGTTGACGGCATTCGGTTCGATTTTTAAAAATAAAAAACGAATGCGACTACAGCAAAACTCCAGTAGTCGACACTAAGATACCCTACAAAGTGAAGAGATGAGTAACAAAATGTAAAACTCATTCGTTTAACAATCGCAAACTGAGTCTTCAATCAGACTACCCTGCATAACACCCGCAGAGTACAGGGTATGCGCACAACTTGGAAGACAATGTGTTTTTGTGACTCTTGCAGTCAAATTATAAACACTGAAGCCGAAAAAAAGTGAAACGCACATGAAAGAACAATTTGTATTGTGCATATACACATTTAAGAATAATTATAAATAATACTCATATACTTTGTATTTATAAATAAATTTGTCGAATCTGTTTGTGATAAAAAAACGTTGCTTATTTTGCGCTTCTTTGCTGCGAAAATGTTGAATGACCCAATTGAGAATGTAAACATACATACATACATTTTAGAAAGTAACCAGACAGAGTTCAAAGCAATATAGAGAGTTTTTGACTGCATAATGAACCTTGACCCAACTCCCCTCTTAGCTGATTGCTTTGAACTGAGAACTTGAAATGGACAACGGGGATTTCTATTTTTTAATTATTGTGTTTAACTAACTTTTAGTATATAGATTGATCATTGTTTTCACTTCATGTTAAAGCAATTGAAACACCTGATAAGTAAACAAATAGTATTTAACTAACAGTCATGCTGAAAGCGCACATTATCACAGATAAGCATAAAGCTAGGTCATGTTTGTTACAATTCAGTCATAGGCAAAATATTGCGTCTTTTTAGCAAACTTAACAAAAGTAAATAAATAAATCGAAAACAATTAAGGGCAGGAAGACGTGTTTAACTTTGACTAGCTCTGAAATATCCCAGCCTAACTACGAGCGCTAGATGGCGCCACTTCTAATTTCATTCTTGCACATATTGAAAAAGAGTTGAATAGTTTTTAAGCGAACATGATGAAATTTTTAAAATAGAGAGCTTAAAAATAAACTTGTGTAACTTAAATTTGGTGTGTCTAGCTCTTTAAGCATTTTACACGCTTTTCGTAAACTCTAAAATAGTCAAATCGTATTCTATTCTATTCTATTTACTTTCAATATATCATAACAGAGTCTAAACTTCTTTAAACCACTCTGAGTTACATTTAGTACGTTTCCCAATTCAAATTAAATCAAACTACATAAATTGTTTGAGTTCCAATTAATATTAAAAGTCGAAAGCGAAGAGAAACATAGAAAACATTCAGTTTCAACTAATTCGTGTATCTAATTTAAACCAAAGACGGATAGACAAACAAACAACAGCAAGAAAGAGCCAAAGGCAAATACAAAATACAAATGCAAACGCAAATTTAACTGTCGACTATCGAATAAATCAAGCAAAGGGCATCGCCTTCATTAGCAAGTCAAAGCTACGACAGCCAAGTGTGACACTGTTAAACAAAACTTGCAACAGATACATAAAATCAAGCTATAGATACAATGTATCTCAAGAGCTGGTTAAGTTACCTCCTCGACGATTTCCACTTCGTTGACAATGCCAAAGGGTTCCTCGCTGGTTAAACCCTCAACTTCGCAGGCATTGGCGACTCTCGAGCAATCGTTTGAGTCCGCATCCGTATCGGAATTATCCTCGCCAAAGAGTCGACTCAACAGCAAATCATCCTCATCATTATCATCATCATCGTTGTCGTTATCGGGTCCAAAGACAGTTAAACTGCCCGAGTTACTCGGATGTGGAGTGCTATCGTTGAGGGCATTGGGAGTGTCCACATTTTGTTGGTTGAGCACATTCCCAGCATTCCCGGCGAATCCATGGATAAACGCAGCCAGACTGAGATCCAATTGTGTGTTGTTGTGCGCCTGCTGTTGTCCGTCCTTGAGCGGCAGATTGGCATAGGGATTACTGAATGGCAGATCACCATAATCATGCAAGTCGGCCAGATTCTGTTCCCATATCGAGCGCTGATCCTGCAGCAAATCGGGCGATAGAAATATATCCAATTCCTGGGCAGCAGCAAGTGTTGAACTGTTGCTCGTGTTGCTCGTATTGATGTGAATCTCTCCCAGTGCTGCACTTGCTCCAACATTGTCCGCTGCGGATGTGGCACCTACACTAACCGAACTGGCAGCTCCACTGCTTGGATTACTTTGCAGATCCTGCAGAGCTGCCGTCTGGACGCTGCTGTTGCCCGTGGTGTTGTGCAGGTTCATCACAAAGGTGCTGGCATTGAAGCTGCCCGTGGGCAACTTGTACTGCCCGTCACTGTTGTGATGTTGTGGCTCATCGAAACGCAGCAGATCCTCAATCAATGGGTTTATCCCTTTGCGATTGCCATACGGATGCTGCGTCTCGATCATGGGCACCGTGCGCAGCATTTCCAGCTCCATCCAGTTGCCATCGCCATGATGGGGCAGCTCCAGCTGGGCGTCCCAGCGACGCAGCTGCTGCTGCAGCAGTGAGTAATCGGTGTCGACGTGCAACAGGCTCAAGGCCAACGCCAATTGAAGCATTTTCATCGCATACGCTTTCTTGTTTGAGATCATTTTGATGCCGAGGTTACAGAAGATGTTAACGTGTGGGTGTTGTTGTTGTTGTCACTGACAAGTGACAGTTGTTGTTGCTGCTGTTCTGGTTGTTGTTGTTGTTGTTGCTGTCCCACCTCCCACCTCCTCCTCCGCACGGCACTGACAACAGCTCACGGGCTGCGCCGTCCGTGCGTTCAATGACGTTTCCTTGCTTGACTTTCAACTATATAGTATGCGATTCATATACAGCATATAGTATCTTTCTATATATCCAAGTATATGATTGTATGCTTATTTGTTTAAATCGCAATTCTGCGATGGTCACTATTTGTTATTGATGTTGCTGTTGTAATTGTTGTTGTTGTTGTTGATTCTATTAATTATTGCGTGTCCTCGTGTTTGTTATTCTTATTCTCTGCAAGTAAATAAATGGAGAGACTGCATATTAGTTTAGAATATATATTAGTTTAGTCACATGTCATATGAAATTTGTTGCGAATGCAAAATGTTTCTATGAAAAATGCTTTGTGATTGATCAAAGACCTCGTTTTCTAGCTATGGAAATGCACAAGGAAATACATTAGTAAATCGAAATTAATCTTTACTATATATGTCTATATCTGCATTTATCTAATGCTTCAATTGATTTCCGTGCTCATGGAAATTAACTTATGCACTTTACGATTCGAATTTGTTGATTAATTTCATTGGGTCGGGCACAGAAAATACATTAGTTTAATAACAGACGTCCATAGAAATAAATGAATATTGATTACGTGGACTCTTTACTTGATTTTGTTATGGTAATCATAAAATGGGTTTACTCTAATCTAATCTATTACATTATCCCACAAAATATCAATTCTTAGACAATATTTGGCAGTTGTTTTTAATAACAATAAGTGACTAATACCCTTTAAATTGGAGCTAGATAGACAAAGAGTAGCAACGCTGATACTGAAAAGTGAACAGCTAGTCGAGTAATTGTTTTGACAAAGACAAAATTTTACAAAACTTATTTTACAAAAAACAAATACATTTTCTTGTTCTTAAATTTATTTTTTACCTTGTTCAATTTTACAAATAAAAATAAATATGTAAATTTAGATTTGGACAAAACAATTACTCAACCTACTGTACATTGTTGGTCAATTGACAAGTGCTACGTCATATGCTTTTCACCTGCAGTATGTAAAATTAATAATATTTACTATTATTATTAGTTAATCCAATTTTCAATATTACAAATCTTACGATTCTTTCTGTTTTAATTTGACTCTCTTTAAAGTGTTATTTTTCTGCATTCACTTATTTTGACAATTAATTGACATTTTACTATTGCCAGTGTTGAACATATGTCAAAGTAACTGTTGACTATACCAGTTTTAACACAGTTTTGTAAGGTACAAAAATTAACTGCTGTCATTTTTTGAACTCCTTTGAATTAAATATAAAATAATGTTTTACATTATTTTAAAATTTGCTTTGATTTTAAAATAAAGGAACAACTGCCGCACCTCCAATCGAGTGAGCGTGAGGTGTATGTCTGACTGCCCCCAGTCTGATTTAACCTCCTTCCTTCTTTGCCTTTCTTTCCCCATCCTTTCCCTCAGCCTGCCCAAAATAGCGACAGACTCGGGCTGTGTGAACTTGAACTTGTTCAAGGTCTTTAGTCAAATTGTTAGAGTGTTGAGAGAGGGGGGTTAGACAAAGACGCACGATGAACACGTCGGCAAGTTCAAGGACAGTCGACTAACAGTCGGTAGCAAATGGCCAGCAAATCTTTGGGAATGTTATAAACATTCTTTGTTCATATAAAAAATACAGTAAACTAAAACAATGTTCGATTAGCACAGACAAAAAACAAATACAAATACAAATGCAATACAATTTTATTATTTTCTTTTATGCTTTGCCCCTTTTGCGTGCATTTCACATATGCGTGAGTTAGTGGGTGAGAGCGAGATGGGAGTATGCGGGTGTGTGTGTGAGTGTATGTCTGACAGTGCACTCACCTTTTCCTTCACAAATTTCAATTTGCTGTTTCGGCTACAAGAAGCTCTGCTGCTGCTGCTGACTTCAACGGTAAAAACTGCGGCGCAGTAAATATTGTGTTGTTGTTGTTATTGCTGTAGAATGTGTTGTTGTCTTGTCCAAAAAAGAAAGAACAACGCCAGCGCACGTCAACGCCAACGTCGCTGCCGACGTTGGGCCTCTCTCTCTAGCTTCCTTTTGCGTTGAATTTCCGAAATTGCACGCGGCTTCAAATTGTTATATTTTATTTCAACTTTATTTTTTATCTGTTATGTTCAATCAGTTCACAGTTATTTTTACTCTCACTTTTACGCTGTGGATTGGATTATAATTAATAAATGAATTTGGTTTTCACAAATTTTGAAGAATATTTGGTTATTTGCGACGTCCTTGAACTTGGCCAATGGACTTTCATTCTAACACTTTCCCATGCATTTCATTTGCATTGACTTTCTCATTTGCGCACGATAATAAATTCAATTTCAATATTGTTTTATGGCGTGTATGTGTAATACACGTTTGTATGCGTGTTTTGCAATTAATTGTTATTAAATGCGGTGAAGCTTTGAAAGTTAACTGCCGAAGTCTGCTGTTGTTGTTGTTAACTCTTCACACGCTTCTCCGCACTCTTTCTACGCACTTTCCGTATGCGTGCTGTCTGTATGTGTGCTTATGCCGACTCGCGTGTGTGTGTGAGTGTGGTGAAATCGTCATTTGTTAATAATCGTTTATATTTTTGGCATGTTTTGTTATTTTGTTTTGCAATGCCAATGCTTATTATGCTTTATGCCCGTACATCAACGTTTATTTCTTTGTTTGCTTTTATCGTCATATTCTGTTTTTACCTCTTGGCCAGTCTGACTCACACTAACAACGAGAATGCTGTTTTCTGTATTTTTGCGAGTTTCTTTATTATCTCACACACTCACACATATAAATAAACATTTGTACTCAAGTAGGTTTTAATGCATGGCATCAATTAACTCATACTTTTAATTAAATGCAAAATAATTTAATTTTTATAGCAATCAAAGCTCTCCCAATAGCGCAACGCAACGTGCACAAACACACACACACACGCACGCACACACACACACAGAGACTCGCTCACTCGCACACAAGTAGACGTATCAAGGCAAAAACAACACATATCAGACGAACAGCAGCAGCAGCAACAGCCGAAGCCGAAGAACAAGAACGACACTCACAGACACAACACAACACACACACACGCACGCATACCAGTATAAACGACATGTAAATTTTATAAAAATTTCATATTGTTTTTGTACTGCCGTCGTTGAAGTAACAAATAAGAAACTTCGAGAACAACAATATGTAATTGGCGTTCAGCTAAGTTTGCACTTTGTATCACAAATATTTATCAAACAATTTCATTAAGCAGCTATTTCGTTAGTTTCATGCAGCTTGCAACATGTCAGCTGTGCGCAATAAGAGTAAGGGAGAGCATATTGCTGAATTGAGTGGCTTTGATTATTGCTGTTGCTGTTGCTTCTGCTGTTGTTGCTAGCCTGTTGTTGGTCACCACAGCACAATGAGATTGCATTTATTTCGTAAATGGTGTATTACAAACTTGCCATTTATAAAACAACTGAAAACACGAGATATTTTAAATGTTATTCCGGCTAAACAACCGCACTCTCACTCACACTCATGCAATCACACATACGACACACACACAAAGTCGTTCATTTTTTTACGCGGTCTCCGTTTGCTTATTATTCGCCTTTTCATAAATTTTTGCGACTTTCTCTTTGCGTTGCGTATTCGTAGTTTGTTAGCTTACATTTAACAATGTGCCAATGTACCGAATGTACAATGTACCGAAAAGCGTGTTTTAATTATTACTTCCGTTGCTTTTATTATTTTCACAATTTCTTCACGACTCAGCGAGACTGAGACAGACTGACGTCTGTTCACCGCACTTTTAAAACAACAAATACAACTTGTAGCAAATACAATTATGGCAACTTTATGCTATAAACAGTATTCTGTTGCTTTAACATTTCTCGCTTCGGTCTTTTGTTATCGACTTGGAAAGATTATCGAAATTCTACTCAAAATGGCAGTGTTGTAGCTCAGTTGAACTGTTAAGCAGCTGTTATAGCTGTTATAGAGCTGCTAACTGTCTGTTATTTCTTGCTTTCTTTCACAAGAGGTGAATTTGTCTGAAGAAAGGTGAAAAAGAAAGGAAAAAACCCAGTGAACTCGAAAAAACACTACAAAGAATGCGCAAAAAAGTTCAGAGAAGTGGTGTGATTGTTGGCTGAGCTTTTGCTGAGCTTTTAAACATGGCGGTTTAACTATTTGAATTAAAGTTGTCAGTTCTGATTTATTTATTAATGTAATATAAAAATACTTGTGCTCACAATTTTATTAAATTGGTTAAGTAAATTTTTGTTTTTAAGCTTACCAGCAAGTTGTAATTAAAACCAAAGATCGTATTGCGTTGTACGTTCGGCGTTTCCAAAGAATCGTTTAGTACCGTTGTTGGTGTTGGCGTTGTTGGTGCTAAAAGCTTTGCCGGCGTTGAGGCTACAGTTGGCTTTATCAATAACCTACAAATCTTGGGCTTCTTCCTCGGATCCAATTTGGTTGAGGTTATGTTGTAGTCATCAATGTCCTTCACAGGCGACAGCGATTGCATTCTGGGCAAATCCTCCAAATTGATCATCTTGTACTCGGATTTTCTTTCTTTCTGTGAATCACCAAAAAATACTGAAAATACAAATACAATTGCACACACATATTGCATATAATCTATACATTTGAATGCTCTGATATTATTGCAAATTTGATAGCACATTGTGTTTTTTCTCTGATAGCAGAATCAATATATGAATACAGTATATTCGAATGTATTCATATCAATGCCGTGCATCAGTAGACTGATAAGGCTCATTGGCTTGTGCGTAGGTATGTGTGTGAGTGTGTGTCTGTGTGTGTGTGCATGTTTAATCATCCACGCCTAGCGACCACGACTGCAAACCCACCACTTATCAGTAAACGGTTAACGGACTACACCACGGGGGGTCCAGGAGCTGTGGGGGGTTACTTAAATTCACCAGGTAAACAAAGTTGTTCTCACTAAGAAATTCTCAGATACATTTCGCATGCATTCGGTTCAGAGATACAAAATGACAAGATAGATATCTAGATTATATAGTCTATGTAAAACCATATCCGATTATTATAAAATTTGTACAGCTATAGGAAGTATTTGGAAGAATCTTAAATCTTAAGGTTTAATTAATGTTCTTAAAGATACAACAACCATAATCTATTCTAAATGGAAATACAGTCGAACTTTCCTAACTCGAATCACCATTATCCAAAGAAAATGTTCGATTTATGGAGATATTCGACTTATAGAGTTCCTTTTCTTAAGTTTATTAATCTTACTGCCACTCATTTAGCTCGAGTTAGAGAGAAATTCGATTTATAGAAGTTCGAGTTATGGAAGTTCAACTGTATATATTTGGATTTTATTTTTGTTTATCAATTTCTTTTATCTATAAAGATAAAACATATTTACTTTACATGCATAAATATTTGATCAAAAAATTATCAAAGCTGCTATATCTTATAGTATAATACGGTCCAATATTACAATAGGGTAATCCTTTTGTAGAACACCCCCAACCTTTTATTATTATATTTTAGTTTTACATTTTTTATATGCTGATAAGATCGTTGTTTTGTCAATTTCAGTCGTATTGATAAGTGTGCTTTAAAAGTTAAGGGAAATATTGATTAGACAAGGTAAATTAACTTCTATATGAAAATATACGAGTGTGAAAATGTGTTTATAAATACTATGGGTTGATAGCGTAGACATAGGAAATGATGAAAGTAAGGTTTGTAATTCAAATAGTCGGTAAATAAACCAAAGATAAATACATATATGTACATATGTATGTATATTTTAAATTTAATAAATTTCATCTACATATTTTGTGTATCTTTTGATAAGTTTGTACTAAATTGTAACGGGTTTATTTTTCATTCATCGTTTCATTTCGATTGATTCTTTCTAAATCAATCTGTTATATAGATGTCTATAACTTTGAGGTGCTAGACCTTAGACGATTTTGATGAACTTATTAACATGATAATGGCATTTTATTTTAGTTCTGCGAAACCCGAGTGTCACATCCGATCATATATATCTAACCGTTACTTCAGTAGCAGTGAGTATCTATAGATAAATTTGATCTTACTGATCTTATTCTTTGTAAGCCCGATCTAAATGTATCTTGCAAGCTCTGTGAGTCACAGCAGTCACAGAGCTTTTAATAAGCTTTGCTTGCTGATCGGTAGCTTTCAGCAGTTAAAGCTGCAGATCGAAATTAAAGTTAAGAATCGAGAGTACTCGTACTTTGCAATTTCCCAGCTATCAATACAAAAGTACATGTATTTGAAAAGACTTTCATGTATTTCATCAGTTTATGTTAATATCAAGCACATATGGGACACGATAAAGAGCTTTCATGACTTTGGCAATGATCAAAATGTGGTAGAAGCCGTAATGTGGTTGACCGCTTAGGGCCTCTCAACGATGCAAATTAACTAAGCCTTGTGTGACAGACAGAGAAACCTGTTTATTTTCAATATTTAACTTCTGTTTATTTTTCTGCTGTTTTGTCTTAACTTTATTCGCGGGATCAAAATCACATCTTAGATACGCTCTTCCACTGAGTACAAAGTACATAGCACGCCTTTTATTGGCTTTAACAATTACCTCCTAAATAAAGTACATAACAGGTAAACATTTCCACAGAATCTTGAATCTTACAGGGCCCAAGTTTAGAATTTAAATAAAAAAAAAAAATTAAAAATGTCGTGTCAAAAATACGATATTAACAATCTTCTAGCTAACGAGTAATTGCAAGATACAAATACGTCTCTATGTATTATATGATCAACAGAGCGAGAAAATGAAAAGATAGACAACAATTAAGTTGGAAATGTAAAACTTGTAAGCTAAAACTGTCTACGGTGGCAATTAAGAGAACTTTTTACTCTAATATCATATGTATAGTTAAAAAAACACGTTAACTAATTATTAACATGTGCAATCAAGCATATATTATAATTTTTACTATATACATATATACAACCGTTGCGAACGCAAAATTCATTAGAATAATAAACGTAAATATGTATTTATTTTTAGCATGTTATACCCAGCAAAGGGCGATTCCAAGGGGTATGACAAAGTGATCAAAAATACAGCACTATATTTAATCTATCTTTATATTTATGTTAGCCCATTTTTTGGACTGCAAGAATCTATTTATAATGGAATTTACTGCCGGTTTTTGATAAGGTTGAAGACGCAGATGTTGTGAATACAGAAATTAAAATTATTTTCATTGACGAGATATTTTAGAAAAGCTTTATTTCTGTGAAGTTCATTTTCTCATTTATCCTGGCAAACTTCTGTAGAGTACCTTACACTTGCTACAGGGTATATCCTCGTCGAGACGTTACCTTGTTTTGCTTTTTTTTTTTTTGGTTTTAGGAAGCTTTAAAAAGCTAAACAACAACACGATGACCACAGACCGGTAATTTATACGAAAACATCGATATTAGACTTGACTCTCAACATATTTGTTTGTTTTTTGGGGAATTTCGAATGCAAAGTATTTACACAGTTGGTAAAGTAATTGTTTTGACCGAATTAAAAGTGCACAGTTTGTCATTATTAAGATAAATAATTAGATCCATTGTTTAAGATTTAAAAACATTCATGTAAACTTTTTATTTTGGGCAAACAATTACTCGTACTTCACTCACTGTATGTAAACACTTATATACAGGGTGCACTAAACGAGCTTTATATGATTTACATGCATAGATTTGAATTTTGACAGACGCAAATCAAATGTAGACACACACACGCACACACACACACAAGCACTTGTCACTCAGACACACACACACAGATACGCACACAGATACAATTGGCGAGCGACACGCGCTTAGTTTGTTGATTGTTAATAGGGGCGCGAAAGTCTGTCGACAGTGTTCACTATAACTATAACTTTAACGGCGCAATTCTGTCGTCCGCCATTTTTCGATAGTTTTGTGCAAATATTTAAATTTATTAATTGTTATAACACAATACATACATGCGTAACTTGGTTTAGTTTTAAATTGTTTATAACTGATTTTTGACACTTGTTATTTTGGGTTTTGCTTCCACAGAGCGATTTTCGTATTATTTCCACAGGTGCTTCAAAAGCTTAAGAGAGCCAAGCGGTTGGATTTGATGCAGTAGCGTATGTTGACGTTCTCTGAACGGTTCACAATATACTGAGCGGCCATTGGGCCGAATGCCAATGTGAATGCCGCTCTTCAGTTCGGTTCGGCTCGGTTCGGTCAGCTGGTCGGCACCTTCGGCCCGCTCGTCTTCCCTCGGCCCCACATCGCGCGACGCGACACGCGATGGCGCTTCACGATAAAACTGAAACAAACACAGAAAATACATAGCAAAAACAACAACGAGAAGAAGAGCTTAACGCGTGCAGAGAACTCTCTGTGGTTGCTCTCTTATATGATTGTGAGAGTATGCTTGTGTGTGTGTGTGTGTGTGTTTGAGAGAGATAATATTTATTGAGCCGTATTTTTGACACCATATTTGTAATGGTGTCGCTTGTTTTTACATAGAAAAGTCGCATTTGAGCGTCAAGAATCGCAGATAATGGCAAATTGAAAGTAGACAAACTTAACGGATACTTTGGAAATAGCAATAAAAGTAATACAAAGAGTTTAACGAACACTTACCTTGCCTTCATTTATTATTTCTTAACCTACAAAGTGTGTACAGGGTATAAATGAGTCGATACAAAGAAAACACACTTAATTTTCATACTCTTTTCTTGCCGATCTATCGATATTTGCGATTTCTGATAAGCACTTGCATGAGTAATGTTTCAAACGATTCATATATTTATAGACTGCAATATAGGGTATATATGGTAATAGCTTTGGACTTGCCCAAACTGAATAATATTGATTCCCCCCAATGAATAGACTGTGTTTTCTATTACATATTAGTTATCATTTTATTTATATGTATTCCCATTTGACTTAATATACATAAATATATATAATTTCATACAATTAGATTTACGTCTTTAAAGTTGCTTTGCCTGCATTCCATCTAATATTCCTCTTCTTCTTGTTCTTCTTACTCTGCTTCTTCTACACAATTTTCTTATAAAAGATGATACAATAGATAAAACTTAAGAACAGTTTGCAAATAAATTTGATCTAATAAAATTAACTAGAATTCATTATTAAGGTTATACAAAAGATACATAATCCATACAATGAGGCAAGAGACAGATAAGGGGGGCTTATTGAGGGGCGGAAGGGTTAGCTTGATAAATCCGGAATGAGAACAAATATGTGGACGGATATGCGCAAGTATACAAGTAGATCTTGGGTATGAAATTTATGAAAATAAAAAAGAAAACAACATTTAAAATAGATAGAGTATAATCAAGTAAATAAATATTTACATGGAATTAACATGAACTGTCTTAATCGAATGCCATTTGAAGTATTCATTTAATGTATCTAGTATAAATGGTGAATGATTTGTAAAACTTTCTAAATTTTGACATTGTTTTTTAAGTGTATGTTTGTATTCACTATTTGGTTTATACATTTTTCGAAAACAGTAAAATCGACTCCAAAACTTGTTTCTGGTTAGCTAATAAAGTTTGGTTTGGATTTCTTGTTGTTTGTGTATCATATTTGTTTGTCGTATTTGTATCATAATTTGTTAATGTATCTTAGAGATACGCACATCTGAGCAGATTGACATCATTATGTACGAGTATCTATCGAGTTAGTCTTAGTGTTTAGCTAAATAAAACGAGACACAATGCTGAAAGAAATCTACAAAATATTGAAATACCAATTAGCGTTGCCATTTAAGATCTGTTGCCAATGTTGAAGGCGTTTGAGCGACGCGTCGAGCCGGAAGATTGAAGTTTCAGACGTATCTGATAAAGCTCGCTGTAAACATATGTATATACACATACATACATACATATATAGCTAATCAAGCGACAAGTGCTCAGCGGTTATCAGTGCTACTCTATTAAGTAGCAGCTCTTGAGAATATATATTCTTATTAAGTCCACCACAGAGATAAGTAACAGATGTTGTTCTTGGGGTCTTCAGAGTTTCGTAAATCTATGCCTGATAGCCCCACGCCCCCACCTTCAACATAACTGTAGACTATCAGTGTTGTTATAGCCACAACAAAACTTCATGCTAGCTTAGCAGACCCCTTAGATAGTTAGTAATAGCCAACTAACTATAGCTGCCTGACTCAATGCAATATTGACTAGAATATACATATGTATGTATAACGAAGACAGATACGAATCTAGTACACACATGTGAAAACATATGTGCTTATCAATAGTACACAAGGAAAAATTAATTTTAAATTTTACAAAAGTTCGTACTTAAGATTTGAAATTGATTTGTTGTTGGCAACACTTGAATCAAGTAAGAAAAGTGCTTAGAATAAGTACTGAAAAACCTATTTCAAGTTTAGTAACTTGAGTTGCACAATTTCAATTAAATACTTGGATAAAATCGTCTTTGTTTATGACTCTAGTTAAAGAAAATCTGACTCTAAGTACAGAATTATACTTAAATCAAGTAAGAGACTGTGAGAAGTAAGAAAAAAGAATCTGAAAAAAAAATTAAATTTATTTTATGTGCAGAAATAAAAAGTGTTATTTTTGGAGATTTAACAAAATGCCGCTGTATGTACATATGTGAGTACGAGTGTTTATGTCAATATGGAGTAATGTAGATTGAGATTACTTAATAATGCTGATTTTTGGAAAGGAAGATATCTGTGATATATATCTATATCTAAATAAATATCGATACACAGACACAGACATGAATAATGCCTAACAAACGATGCTTACAATCCTAAATATGCTATACAGATATATCTTTTATATATTTTTTTTTATCATTTATCATAATGCTATTGGATTTATAGTTGTGTTTTTGCTGAAAAAATATGTTCGATCTGTTTTGTTTGCTTAAATATTACTTAGCTTTTCATTTGCTTTTGTTTTGTTTTTGTTTTTGTAAAATATACACATACATATACAATATATAGATATATCTTTATGTTCAGTTGTAGATAATAGAAAATGGCATCAGTATGCTTTATACCCCATATAAATGGTGTGTTTATCATTCTAATTTACAGTTTACAGATTTAATTTTGGTGTTAACTCAAGGGCCTAGGAAAGAGAAAAGGGGGAAGGACAACTTAAAGCCAAGACCCTATTTATAAAATGGCAATTATATGTTGTATATATTTAAATGTATATATGGCAATGATATGGTAAATATTATTACTATGATTAGCTCCCAAAAATTAGAATTTAGTTTAGTATTCGATTAATTTGTATGTGTGTGCATGGAACATAATTACAAATGATTTAGGAGATCATTTCCTTCATAATAATAATAAACAACACAATTAACTAAAATAATTATAGATGAAATTAATTTAATTTAATTTCAAAGTGCTCTATCGATGCGAATGCAAATTACTTTCAACCCATTTATAGAGCGACGTCTGGGATCTGGCAACCCATTCCACATTGGAGGCGACACTGCTGAGCGTCATGTTCAGAATGGACATGCCATGTCCACGTCCAAATCGATGCACCAGGGATTTAAGCTATAAATAGAGAATGAATTAAGTTAAGCTCTGGCATTACAGGATTAATTTTATTGAAGACAATAATTTATTTTAATTATTATATCTAAGTTTGTTTCAAATATTCGACATTTTTAAGATATAACGCTTTTTTTTTGGTAATTAACGTTAACTACTATTATTAGCTATCATCATACTAAATCGCAACAAGATCCAGACCACTAAGCAAACAATACATAGAGGCGTCAAACAAGCATTTTTGTGATATCATATTTTTTGTATAGCGTGGAACCCCAGAGCGTTCGGCAAAATCCGACCGCGTTTTTCTCTAAAGCGCAAAGCGCAGCTGAGAGAGCGCGCACACAAGCGACGGCATGCTCGATCACCCGTAGCAACATACCCTGTTTTAGATACAAACACTTTTTTTCATTCTCTTTGCTTTGTATTGTTTATTAATTATTATTTGCAGTATTATTAATAAAAAATCATATTTCTGTGGCATACAATTATTATACAATGAAAATAGCAAAGAAAATAAGAAAAAAAATTGTTTGTATTTGCGTATTTTTGTAACAGGGTATGTTCCCGCGGGTGATCGAGCCCGCATGTTTACATTTCACGCACACTAAGAAGCGTACGCATGTTCATACACACATACACATAGAAACGATAATGAGAGAGAGACTGAACATTTTTCGTGTGCGCTCTCTCTCAGCTGTGCTTGCGCTCTGGGGTCTCACTGCAAAAAGCGTTCGGCTTTTGCCGAACGCTCTGGGGTTCCACGCTATACAAAAAATATGATATCACAAAAATGCTTGTTTGACGCCTCTATGTATTGTTTGCTTAGTGATCAGACTATTAGAAAAGTGGTAATGGCTGATTTAACTTTTTATAGAATGTAAGTGCCTAAAAGTATGCATTTCTTTTTTTTATATGTATATTTAAATAGGTAACGGGTATCCTACAGTCCGCTCATTGAAAATACGATCTTACCTCATCGTAATCGAATTTCGTAGCCCCGTATTGCGTTATGGCCGATATCACTTTGGCAAAGCTAATCGTGCCCGCTCCCAGACGCTTCTCCAGCTCAAACCACTTGGCCTGCAGAAATCGGCAGGCCATCGCACCACCTGTCGGTGTGCCCGCAATGGCCTTGAGCACCTGCACCACCTCCTCGGTGGGCAGCATGGTCACATGCGAGAGCAATCGATTCTGCAGCCAGGCATCCTTGGTCCTGCCCAGCGCACGCAGCAGCTGCATACGCTCCACAAACGTCTCCGAGGTGCGTTGCAGCGTCACAAAGCGTTCCCAACAATGTTGCCAGTAAATGTACTCCCCGGATAAAATGGAACCCGTGTAGACCACCTGAAAATATAACAATTAATTAATTTTAGGTATATACAATTTAATGAACTTATTTTCTATCAACTTCCAAAAAATCAATGTTAAAACCATGATTTAAATTCTAAAAATTTATTTTAAGCTTCATTTTAAAACTGTGTGAAAAAATGGAATCCGTATCTTAATAAATATATTTCAAAAAGAGAGAACTCCTTTAAAAATGTATATTCACAAACAAAATTATTTTCAAATTTGATTCTGAGGATTTTAATTTTTTTTTAAGAAATTATGTTAAAAATCAGAGAAACTTTCAACTTTCCTAACTGATTCGATTTCCAAGCGGAATATTACTTTGATCATGAATTGGCCTCTAAATTTATTCTGCATTCAAATTTTATTAATTTCGTTTAAATGATTTTTTGTTTTATAATATCAGTTATATAAAAAAGTATCAGCTCGTGAAGATTCGAAAGTTCAAAATTTTAAATCTCCATTTTTGACATTTTATCAACTTCTTCTGAAGCACCAATTAATGTCACTCACCTCTCTCAGATTGGGAGCAATAGCCGAACCATTATAATATAAATATTGATTCAACATATTTTTAGCCTTGGTAATGCTATCAATGTCCTCCCACAGCACAGAAGCTAGCAACACCTCCGGACGCATGAGTCTAAAATATAAATATTTAAATCTTTACATAAATTCGAGTAATTAATATAGATCGCAGACTCACCTGGTGGCCACATCGCCCTCATCGATCCAGCCCACTTTTTCCATAACCGTTGATATTTTCATTTTGATAAACTCGCTGAGCATGAGGAAGCACTCGGAGTACTTGAGAATGCGTCGCCACTTCTCCAAATGTCGCACGGCCAAAGCCATTGGACCATAGTTCGTTTCACTTGGCAAATATTGTATCATGTTCATCGTAATCTCGCAGGGCAACAGATTCGCATGGCACAATGTAAATGCATCTGACAGCATGCCCAGACGATCCTGCGAAACAGAAAAGATTTCCTCTTAAGTAAAGATTAGGAATAGTTTGATTTGGAATACAAACCTCACTGCTGAAACGCTTAGGGTTGTTGGACAGCTCCTCGATCAGACTAGCCCAGTTATCATCGTTGTAGACGACGCGGTAATAACCATTCTGTATGGCATTCACCTTGATCCATTTCACATTCTCCGGCACATTGAAAGTAACTGCAAAGGGTCAATAGGTTAAAAGGTTAACATGTGTTAATTGCTGTAATTACTGGTCATATCTGTGTATGATCATGGCTTCTGTTTCTAGCTAGGTTCTCGAGATACTTATTATTTGATTAAAAATAGATTTAGTTTCTGAATGATTTCTGAGCTAGAGTTAAAATAGATTTAGTTGTATAATAATTTATACAGCGATCACTGATCTCATTTGTGTTATAACTTGTAATATAGATGTAAATTCTAAAATCATTAGATAGATAATCACATGTTCAATTTGCATATT
Organism: Drosophila subquinaria; assembly: GCA_037043405.1. Taxonomy (NCBI): domain Eukaryota; kingdom Metazoa; phylum Arthropoda; class Insecta; order Diptera; family Drosophilidae; genus Drosophila; species Drosophila subquinaria. Next base: position 390,637 of record JBAMBL010000013.1, on the reverse strand, counting down.
GACTGATCATAAATCACATTTGGATAAATTACGTAGCGATCGCTGATCAAATTTGTGTTAGAGGTATGATCAGTTCATGTATTAATATTTTTAGTAATAACTGATCTCATTTGTTTATAAAAGATTCAGTTGTTTTAAAATAAATTCATTTAATACAAATGTTTAACAGGCTCAGTTACTTAATAATCTCTCTCACGATCATTGAATTCAATTGTTTACTTGAGAATAAACTTAGTTTTTAAATGAAAGCATTCTTTTAGATCTTGTTGGTGTCGTTATTGAATGATCATTGATAATATTTCTGCTAGAAATATAAGAGATTCTGGCATTCTCTAGTGATCACTGATCTCATTTGAGTTAGAGATAAGTTAGATTATGCTTTAAAATTGATCGCATTTGTGTTGGAAGTAAATTTAAATTGATTTATTTGATTTTTATTTAAATTAAAGGTAGGCTTGTTGCCAAATTTAGAAAAGCTCGCTTAAAGATTCCAGAGGTTATCGGTTCAGTTTTTAAAAGATCACCATTTGAAGAGCACATTTTACTCTCTCTATCTCTCTCTCCTAATCTCTCACTTTCTCTCTTACTCACCATCGACATTCTGCATCCAGAGAGTTTCGCTGACATTGTTGATGTCCGTCACATAGGTGACCGGGAAGATCCACTTCAGATGGGGCTGTGACTTGTGCTTGCTGGCCTGTGTGGTGGGCGCCACTGTGCTGGGCATGTCGGTGGCATTCACAGTGGTCTTGTTGTAGTTGTTGCCATCGTAGGAGTCGTCGTGGATGGCCAGAAAGTCGGCGGGCTTGAAGGGACGCTGCGAGATGGAAATGCTGTTGCCCATTTTGGTGACTGTGAGCAGAGGGAAACCTGGCTGATGGGTCCACAATGTCATCATGTCCTTGATGTTCTTCGATCCGTTGGCCTTTTTGGTGCAAATCGTCCAGAGATCGGTTGGCTCGGCGGTCTTGAAGCGGTTCACCTTGAGGAAGGTTCCCAGACAACCGCGGAATCGATCCTCGCCAATTGCCGTGTGGAGCATGGAGAAGATCGCAGCGGTTTTCTGGACAAAGAAGTCCTCGTTGTTGCCGTCGTGACTGGTGCCGTTCATGATACTGTCCCAGCCCTGTATGGCATCTATATCCAGCGCCGCCGTTGCCATTTTCAGCAGATACATCTCGCGCAAGGGCCAAGTGTCCTGGAGAGGAGCCAGCGCATGGATGCCCAGGTATTGGATGAGTCCCTCCCACAGCCAGACATCCTTGAGCACCTTGCGTGAGGTGATGCCTCCAAAGAATTGCCGCACCATGGCTTCGGCAATGCGCAGAGCACTGAACTGATACTGCTCCGAGGTGATCGACTGCGGATCTGTGAGGAACGAAGTCTTCAGTGTGACCAGACCCAAGGAGGAAATCAAATTGCGATCCAGCGAAGGTAAGGCTACAAAATCCACCTTGGTCAAGGGATAACTGATGTCCAGCCATGTCTGCAGATACTCCAGCACATCCCGAGACGTGTGAAGTATAAACGAGGAACGTGGCAACAAATCCCTGGGCGCATAGAAGGTATACGAAGGTGCTCGCTTAATCGAGGAGCCTGTGGACTGTGACAACGAGGTCAGATTCGAGGGCTTCCCATTCCCATTGAGGATCACGGGCAGAGCTGTCGTCGTGGAGCTCACGTTATGAAACGGCGTCAGATTCACATTGAGCGAGTGCGTCAAGGCCGTAATATTCCTCACTGGAGGGTTCTTGCTCTTTAGCTGCGTGTAGTTGTTCAGCTGGGAAGTCTTCTTGCCACTTCCTGCGGTGGCTGGAGCAACTGTGGTCGGTATATAGGCGGCTGAGGGCTGCAGGGATTCCCGCTGAAAGTCACTGACCACCCAGGCAATGGCATCCGCTGGCAAAGGAGGCGTCTCAATGAAGTCGTCTCTCAACTGCAGCATAAATTAACAAGATAAAGAAAGATTTTCGAGCAAGTCACTCCTGTTTACTTACCAATCCTGTGCCCATGTAGAAGCCCACATCCTCTGTCGTATGCACAATGGAGTTGGAAAGACCGATGTGGAAGCGATCCCGGAACACGGAGACACGGAAGGGGGCACGCACATGCGGCTCGTCGAAACAGGGAAAAGCACGACGTGCTCCATTTGGTCTGAAGACTGTGGCGGCGAGCAGACTGTAAAGGAAAGATACGATAACATTAGATTGAAGGTCTTTAAAGAAGACTGCAAGGTGGATAAATGTTTGGAGTAGCCTCGGAGAAGGACATTTAAACGATAAACTCAAGGATTCCAACTTCTTAAGGATCGCAACTGCTATTTACATCCTATTAATACAAGGCATAATATTACGGAAGTTGTGATTTTTCTAAATATAGAAGAGGGATCAGTTTCAAATCCAAATTTTCTCTGAGTTGAAATTTATCCTTTTCTTTAATGATTACATTTTTTCAGTTTACTCAACCTAAGGTCAAATCCAAATTTTCTCTGAGTTGAAATTTATCCTTTTCTTTAATGATTACATTTTTTCAGTTTACTCAACCTAAGGTCTTGTGTTATTAAGCTTCTTTTTTGTATATGAGATTTTTTCAATTTTGTTTTTTATTGTAAATTATTTGTATTAATTTTCAACTTTATCTCAAACTAACATCTTCTATTTTTAAAATATTTTACTTTGTTTTCATTCTTGTAATATTTCTTTTTAATTATTTTTTATTTTTATCTTAACCTTCAAAAACACGAATTTCAACGATTTTGAGGAGTTCATTAAAGCTGTATTTTTTAACCCCTTCTTAGTCTTACCGTTCTCGTCCATTGAAGCTCTCATACTGATCCACATAGAAGCCCTCGGGCTCGGGATTCAATTTAGAATACCAGCGCAAATTCAATGTATAATTGGATTTCTTTTTGAGTTTCTCCTTCACTTCAATGTACAATTGCTGACGTGGCGGAAACTCCAATATCTTGACAATCTTCAATGCATAACCCTTGGGACCGGGTGTGACCAGGGCCTAAATGAAATTTGCAATTAGTTTAAACACTCAAACGCTAATTGGTAAACTCTGAGTGGACTCACCTTCTCGGTAACATTGAGGTCCTGAATGTGCAGCACAATAAAGTTGGTTTCCTTCTCAATGAACAGATCGATGGTAACTTGACCTGCAGCAGAATTTACATTAGAATGGGGAGTAACATTTTCAGGAAGTCTCTCACCTTTCACATCGAGCGTTGTGAGATTGGGGTGTATCGTTACCATATACCGCATGGGTCGGGCACTGGTGGGGAGCATCTTCTCCAGCCAGGGAAATGGCTCCCCGTTCGTTGCAATCGGATTGAATGGTAGTGTGTTGTTCTCTTCATCCGTTTCATAGCCAGACGTCGTTTTTCCCGCACAGGAACAGTCTGCAAAAGGTCATACACACAAATGCAATGCTCAGGTCACCATATTTACATTTATTGGGTTTGAGTTTGGGTTTTTATGTCTGCTTTTCTGGCTTTGTTGATTCGGTTTGGGAATTGTGGTCTAAGCACGTTGATGCTTGATGTTAATCAACTGCGTTTTACACGATTAACAAAGAGAACAAACACAAAATATTGTACTTATGTATAAAAGGGGGGCATTAAAATCTCTAGAGGGAAGAAGATACTCTTTCTTTTTTCTCTTCATCTTTTTTTTTTTGCTTGGCAGTAAAATTAAAAAGTTAGCACAGCAAAAGTTGAAATGACAAAAGATTTGACGGGGGTTTTGCTAGCACATCTAAAAGTATTTAACTATCAAAAAAAATTATTTAAAAGCATATGTATTAACTTGTTAAATAGAGTTACAAAATTAAATTACTTAGATACAAATTTTTAAACAACTTCAATAATAATGTATTCTATGACATTGTATATAAAAAGTTTTATATACCACAGATTAGGGCTTAGATAATGACAAATCTATTGAAAATGGATATGAATATTTATTAAATGCTTCCTGAAAACATTTGGGAACGATCTGACGATATGTTTTTACTTATATTTACACTTTAGGATAAGTGATATGTTTTTATTTAAAATAACACTTTCGCTTTAAATTCAAGAGCATACTTTAAGGCTCATCTTAAGTACTACGCCAAAAAGTATGCTACAAAATCTAAAAAATTGATAAAAGAGGAATTCAAAAGAATTACATTAAAGCGATAGAAGAAAAAGTATATTTACGATTAAAAACAAGTGAAATTAAATGAAAGCTACTTTTTCGAGCAAATCATGTTTAGTTAGACACCTAAAAGAACTTTTAAAATAAACAGAGAGTTATGATGTTCTTAAGTTAAGGAAGTAACTCAAATGCAACTAATTAACATATACAATCTATAGTATAGAGAAAAGGTAGATAGTATACAACAGATGATGACAGCGACATGCCAACGGATTATAGGGTATAATACTATGACATAATGGCATTATGAAGTTTGTCAGTGTTACGAGTATTTTTACCAGTATTTAAAGAAGTGGGTTGGAAAATTTGTTACTCACATTTTTACCAATCAAACAAGCATTTAAGAGAAATTTTCATAAATATGTATATAATTTTTTGTTTTGTTTTGTTTTTTTTTTACAAAAAACAAAGAAACAACAAAGTGTAAAAAAGGAAAACGTTAAACAAATTATGTATACATATTTATTATATTTAGAATACGTATGTTATTATATTGATTATATTTAAATAGCAGATACTTATTTGTGAATAATATACATAAATATATTGATTATATAAATATATAGGAGAAGCTTATCTTTAACTTTGTTTGTGTTTGTTTTTGCAAATTGAAAATGCTTTTCCAGGCTGACCATCAATCAATTAATGCGGGAAATAAAGTGCAACGGCAAAAGGCAATAATTGACTTGAATACTTTTCAGCATAGCCTGGTCACACAGTGTTGCACACACACTCCCACACACACACATTTAGATGTCTGGCGCTTTGGCTCTGTAATGCAATTAGCTTTCAATGCATTTAGCCCCATTAAGTATGCAACACAAGGTTTATGTTTGCACTTTGCATACATTTTGCAACGTAATATGCACCATTGCAACCCCTTTGCCTCCTTTCTTCCTTGTGGCATACCATGTTATCAGAGGTCTACTTGCCGCATTGCCACACAAAGGAGAGAAGGAGTCGGGGCATCTATGCCCAGAATATTATAATGGCATTTGGTCTGTGTTAATACTATTAAAAGCATATTGCAACAGGCAGCAACAGTCGATGTCGATGTCGATGTGAAGGTGTCTGTCTACTGCGGCAGCAACCTTCATCAACTTGATGCGATTACATACTCATATCACATAATCATATTTCGAGTACATGGACATATATACTGAGAGTTTAGTTATGCAAGGGCAGCTCTGTACTAAGCATGTTTTATAAATAGTTATGGTTTCTTCTTTATTAACAGTTCTTACTAAGATGTGTGTAAATCATAAAAGATTCATATTTTCAGCAAAAGTTTAGCTAGTTTTTTAAAGAGTGGCTGCTTCTGATTCTTGTAAGAAATTGAAATAATGCGTTATTTTTCAAATCATTTTGTGATACCAAAACAAATTGTCCTCAAAAGAACTTTATGATATTAAATTTAAGTTTAAGTTTAATTTTTATATACTTATGACTCTCCCCTTAAAAATTTATACTTACTCCTGTCATGAATCGGACTTTCCATATAGAGCTTTCACTTAACATTCAATATATCCGTTTCTAGAAGGGGCATATATCGGTATATGAATATTTTCAGATTTGGTTCTCTCTTTTCCTTAGAAGAATTCAATGAAGTGTCTCTTTTTAAAAACTGAGTAAATATATTTTTCAGAGCTTGATCGTTGGTTTAATTTTTCTTAAAAATTCTTAAAATATTTTCACAATTTCTTAGCCTACAGTTATATATTTGAATATGCCTTTAAAAAATAATCAAATTTTTCCAAGAGTTGTAGCAGATGTGCGGCCTGTCTTAAAAAAACTTCTGTAATTACTATATAGTGTTTCCATTTTCAAACCTATCACGGTAGAAACATTATCTTAAATTACGCATACGCCATGTGGACCGTGTGTGTGTGTGAGAGAGCATATACAAAAGATGTGATAAACTGTTTCCCTGTGTGCAAATACAAACGGAAAACATATTTGTTAACGAAGGGGAATAAAACGAGGCAAGCAGCCATCGTTGTTGTTTTGGCTTTTGTCATACTTGTTGTGGTGGTAATACAATTACAAAAAAAAAAAACGAGAGAGAAGGAAATAAAGCAAAACAAAGAGAAAAGAATGCAACCGAAGTGCAAATATGCACAGTACAACCTACCATTTTGTGGTCCAGCGTAGGCAATGATAATCGCCGTCAGCAGGAGGGATCCCAGCACGATGCCCGCGACGAGGAGGGCGCGCCTCTGGGAGCAGACAGCGACTCCGACTCCGGTTCGCGTCTGTCGTCCGCCGCTCGATTCGCCACCTGGAAAATGTAATTAAAGTCAGACAGAATAAGAGAAAAGAGTTGAGAATGATGGCACAGCAGGTCGAAGTCATGAAGAGAAGTCAATTTCAATTTCAATTTTATTGTATTTAAATATTGGTTGACACTCACAAGTCAGGAAAAAGGATTGTAACTATGTATATATATATACCCTAGAAGTATTTGGACAAATACTTCATAAAATACAGGGATCGTAACTCTTATAAGTTTTATGAAAAAAGTTATGAAATAAGAGTTATTTCCTGATTTTTATAAAAAATTTGAAAAATAACTCTTATTTTTAATTTTTATGATTAAAGTTGAAAATAATTCTTATTAAAGTTGAAAATAATTCTTATTTTTCAACTTTTAAATAAAAATTGAAAAATAACTCTTATTTATAATTTGAGCTAAAAATAATTTTAGAAATAAAAATTGGAAATAAAAATGTATCCTGTTGTTGGATAGTCCTTCCAAAAATAGCATATATGCAATTTTTTTAATGCCCCTGTCATTTTTTTAGTACTTGATTTTTACTCGACTTAGAACTCCAATTTGCAATCCATGATAAAAAATAACAAAAATAAACTTAACTTGTAAAGTCATTTAGGCTTTCTTTTGTTTTTAAATTTTTTAATATTGTACAATTAATTGTAATTAATAATATTAATATCTATTGTATCTGTGATCTAATTAGAGACAGCAATGTTTGCTTTTAAAATAAAAAAAAATGAAATAGTTTAATAAATAAATAAAAAACCAAACATTTTGTTGTCCTTAGAGCCATTTAAGTATGCATTCTTTGGAGTGAATTAAACTGGAGGCAGAAAAATCAAAGCTACTTTTTCCTTGCATAAATCAGATATTTTGATTTTTATAAATTTGAATACTGTGAATGTTTTTCTTTATAAATTTTCTCGTTTTTGTTTCCTTTTTCCACCCATATTTAGGTTGCTTAAAATGTAATACTTTAATTGTTTGTCTTTGTTTTTCTAAATATTATAAAAATATTGGTAACTTTTAAGCGGTATCAACTTTATTAGCCGCCTATTGTCGTGATTTACCTGATAGAAATGCACAATCATCTAAATCCGGATCATTTGTCATTTCGATGCGCTCGCGCCGCCAAATTTTTGCACCTTTCAGACCGCCGCCAACGACCGAAATCTTAACGGGGCCGATATCTCTTTGTCTTCCGGCCAATACGTTAACTTTAACTGCGTTTTTTGCTAAAAACGCCGCCGACTCAAGTTAGACTTTAACTAATTACACACGTATATATTTTTGATATGAACACAATAAAGTTCAAGGTTTGTTGCTATTTAATTTTTTTTGGTGGAAATCAAAATCAGAATTTTATATGGCCAACAATCAATTTGAACCCTTTTGGTAAACCAAGCCAAGCCACGTGTAGACCATGCATATTTTATTTACTAGCCACATTTATGAAGCCAAATATCGAAGAGTTCTCTCTCTCTCTCTATAATTTTCTATACCTCTCTCTCTCTTTTTCTTTCTCTCTGTATCATCGACGAGCTGATAATCTGCTAGTCAAATAATCGTATAATTTATGCACAGTCGAAACCCTTGAAAAAGAAGAAGAGAAAAATATGTGCACAGCCTCCCCCTTTAGACGTGGCCAAAAAGCAGCCGCCCTTCCGGTCGTCGCAGCCGGCATCCCGTCTAGTCATTTGCCCATTTGGACGGAGACGGAGACGAAAGACGGAGACAGAGACAGAGACGCAGTCCTCGTCGTCTGTGTCTGCAAATTTTTGGATGTTGCTCGCAATTTCAATGTCGCATTGAATTAGTGAAAGGCGCTTTTCAACGCCCAAAAATTCAACCCTCGAAAATATTCCTCTGAATGCTTTGTCGGCATTTTACAGTGTGTTGTGTTTGTGTGTTGGTGTGTGTGTGTGTTTTTATGTCTACCGTCTGCCTTTGAGCAGTACTTGAAACTGAAGTTGCATTGAGCATCCTTAACGAATTTTATGCGGTTATCAAAAGAAAAGCATCAAAAATATAAAAGAAAATTGTGATATGCTCGACTTTTGGTAAATAATAATAATTCTAAATTTAATCAGTATTATTTTATTCCGGCATATCATGCAGAAATTATTCATTTTGCGAAAAATAGCAAGAGACCAAACACATTGCTTATCAACTGATAAGATTCTATGGATAGTTTATGAATCCAATTCGCTTGAATTATACTTAGTATGGTGTTGATTAGATTCCAGGAGTCGTCAACTGACTGCAACAACTGAGAAATGCCGGTTCACAATTATTTAGGCAAAAATAATAATCAAAAAATATTATATCTACATTTCCGAAATCGGTTTTGTGATTGAACTCATGTTCAATTTGGCTATTTTGGGATTTTATATTGAGGGTATTCCCTAAAGATAATTGTTAAGATAACTAACGCTTATAAAAATGAGTTGTTAACGCCTTATTGTAAATATTTATTTATGTACTTTGAGTTGTGAGAAACAAGTTAATATGTAAAATCAACTTGTGCTCAACTAGAAGATACATTGAACTCAGCTCTAACGTAAGATATACGTTTTAAATGATGATTTAACTGTTTGAAAACATTCTAAAGGTACAGCTCAATTTCAAATAATTTCAAAGTATCATTTGAGAATATTTCCTGCTGTCGTAATTATCTATTTTTGACTATAAATCATCTAGCTATTGCTCGTTTAACATTTATTTCCACATATCACGTATACGACTCGCGCAACAGTGTGAATTTTCATTTATTTACTTTCGCTCATTATAATGTGTAATATAATACAATGCCTGGCCATTATAATGCCTACACTTGTCGCTTAAACACTGGAACAACCTTGGGTTTATTCTTTTAATACCCTTTTTGAGGGTATTGGCATTTTATGAAAGATATTTCGGATATTTAGAGAAAAATATTGCTTTGTCGAACCAGAATTTATAAGAATGAAAATGTATGCATAAAAGCTTTTCTTCTATAGTATTAATATCTTATCAATATGCCATATGATGGAAATTGCCCATCAATAATATATGATTGCTTTTATCACAATCGGCAAGAGCATACAATATTCGTTAAATCAAATGAAAATGATGCTTTGTAATTATTTTACTGTTGACACCACAAGGTAACCGTCATGTTAATGTAAGAACTAAACAAAGAATAATTGTATTATTTCCAAGCTTCTGCATTTGTTTACATTCTCATACATGTCATTATCGGGGTTTTGTTGTTGTTAAACGCACAATATTAGAAGCTAAAACTAAAACGCCTATGCAGCGAGAGACAGAGAGAGAGAGTGATAGTGAGAGCGTAAATGTAAGAGAGTATGCCAACCACATGGCAGCTGGAATGAGCGCTGAGCGCGTTTGAGAGTGAGAGCGGCAGCAAAAGAGAGCCGCAACTCCTTTGTGCTCGCATTGGAATCTGTGTTTTGAAAATGAAATGTCAAAATGCAAAAGCTCAACAACGCGCATTTCCTTACACGAGTGAGCTGTGAGCTGTGTGTGCGAGTGTGCGTGCGAGTGGGAGAGAAGAGTATAAGTGAATTTCCTGTTTTGTCTTAGCTTTTGATTATGCGGCGTTTCTTTGGCGAGAGACGAGCGTGTTTCTGAGTGCTTTTTGAATGCGCGTATATATGTCAATAGTGCGCTTTCCAGTCTATATTTTTTCCCATTTGCTTTTGATTTTTTTTTCAGCTGCTTTTTTTTCCTTTGGTTTTTTTTTTGCCACTTGACTGAATTGCGAGTGGGCTTTAGTGCATTTGCCTACGAGGCGGCAAAGGCAAAGGCAGCGTTTGCATTTCTGTTGTGAAGTCCCAACAATAAATGTTGACATTTGATTCGGACCAGTGAATCGGTTATAACCCAATGTACATATTTGCATTTGCTGTTGTTGTTGTTGGTAATGCTGATGACGGGACTTGGCTTGGATGCAATGCAAAAGGTCAAAATAGCAACAATTAATCAATGGCAATGCAAGTGACGCGTTGCGTTCAATTAAGCCAAAGCTCGTTATTTGTTTTGGCCTTACACTTTGAACTTTAAGCTTTGCTTTTCACTCAACAAAATAAAATTGCGATTGATTTCGTTTCACTTTAAAATTGATTTCGTTGAATTTCACGTGCTTAAATCCGTAAGCGTAATTAGCTTTAATTAATCAAAAAGCTGATTGATTTTGGGTTTCTTGCTTTTCTTGTAATTTTCTTTTTTTCCCTTTTTTTTTTGGCAATTTCTATTGCCCTTTTTCGTTATAGACACGCACAGTGGGTAGGGAAGGCAGTGGGAGGGGGCAACACGCGACGCATCTGTGTGTGTATGTGCTTGTGTGTGTGTGTGTGTGTGCGTGTAGAGTGTGGAGTTTCCTTTTATTTTATTTGATTTTTTTTTTGTCAACACGGGGATTCGGTTTTCAGATTTGTTTCGTGTGGCACGCGCTTTGTGATGCGTTTGAGTGCGCGTACATTTTCCAACTGGATGCTGCTGTGCCCCGTTGTGGCGTCTCCGGCTGTGAAAAGCATTTATTTGCAGCAACCCTCCGACAAATTTAATGGACAGTCTTGTTACCCCCAATACACTTTCCTCCCCCCCGCCTTGTTGCCTGCTCTTTGCAGCGCATGTCCATCCGCTCTCGCTTCAATTACACTCACTCTCGCTCTGCCTTCCGCTCTCTCACTCTCTCTCTTTGTCTGCAATTTTTTGGCTCTCACCTGCGAAAATGAAAATGAAATTTCTATGTGTACTTTTGCCGGTTCCCTTTGGCCCGGCACCGTTACCGTTACCGTTGCCAAACAACTTGTCCACATAAATAGTGGAGTGTTTTTGGTGTTGCCAGGCACATCGAGCGAAGCTGCAACCCTTAAACAGCATCCCCTCCTCCCCTGCCTTGCATCATCAACATCCCCACGATCTGTATTTGCAAGTAAGTATTTCTCCCCAGTTTGTTTTATCTAATTGTTGTTGTTGTTGTTGTTGCTCCTTTATCATGTGTTAGTCAAAAGTTCAATCGGAAAACACTTCTTCTTCTTTTTCTTCTTGTTGCTGTTGCTAGTTGATTAAGGGATGGATGCTGCTTTTAGATGATAGCAGTAGTAAACTTAACGTTGCCATGACGCGAATTCCGCATGAGATTTACGAGCGCACGTTTCACTCGCATTTGATGCTTTCGACTGCTGCTTTTTATTGCCTACTTTGAGGCGTCTTTGCAAATGGAACACAATTCCGCATTGCATTATAATTGTGACTATAACTTCTACAATCAGCGGATTCATTTGAGGACCAGTTGAAGTGGAAAGCTTTGACTTAATTGAAAATTAGTCAGTAGTTGTTTGACTTAAAAAGTAAGCTTAACTTTCACTGAAATTTATTTCGTTATGAAAGTTGGTAAAGGCTCATTTCTGGAACATCCCTAACTATAATATTGTGGAATTTGGAATCGAGAACATGGCAACATGCGCCGAAAAGTACACATTTGTCATCAAATGTTGTGAAATTGCAGCGAAATAGGAATCAAGAACAGACTTCATAAAGCATATTTATCAATCAGAGACTTTAAATAAGATTATTTGTTATTTGTGTCGGCAATAAGTAAGTTTTACTGCGAAATTGCAGCGATTTTGAAATCGAGAACATGACCAAGACACAATTATTCACCCGAAAGTTACTCCAAGAGCCGGAAAAGCTTTCTTCATCAAATCTTCTAATTAGATTTTAAGAGCGCACGAAACTTGAGAGTCATTCAGGTAAACATCCTGTTTGTACTTGTGCAAAGTTGTCGGTGCTTGTTCATTTGCATTTTTCATGTTGTTTTTGTGGTGAAGCAAGCAAAAGTTATAAATATACAAAAAAGTTTACAGCGAATTGATGAAAACCCAGAAAGTTTTCTCGGGCATAACGTCAGGTCACGGCAACTTGCAACAAATGAACTGTGATGGGTGAAGGGTGACGGCTGAGTGGGAGAAAGGGAGTAACTTAATGAAATCTTTGTCACGTTGCTTAAAATATACCAAAAAGCAGACACAATTCATAGATGCGACTGTAAGAGGAACAGGGTCTATACAAAACCGACGAGTTGCATGCCACAAAAACGGCCTGGGGGCAATGATGGCGACACTGAACTGCTGATGCGGCAGTTAAGCGAGTCGTAACTACGTTCATGGCAATTTCTAGGGTTTTTCAACCCGGTACTCAAATTTGGAAAGGGGCTGATGAGTTTGTGACAGAAGCAGACTTAAGAATTATTGTTTAATTTTTTTTAATTAGCGACTCCCAACTAAAAACAAATATTTTTATCTTTACTAGAGATTTTCAGTAAAAAATAATTATGTGATATAGTTTGTCAATAATTTGAATAAACACTGAATAAGTTTGACATTTTTGTTGGCTTGATCTCAGCCACATTTTAAATCAATTGTAATTTAAGTTGATTTATTGCACTAGAAATGTTTAAAAAGGGTCGATTCCAGCATTAATAAATATTTAATTATTTATGTCTCTACCGGGAAAATATAATTATGCACTTTTCTACAAATAAAATATTATTTGGGATTTTTCAACTCTATTAAATTTTTATATGGGATTTTTCATCTGCTGCAACTATTTAATTGAGATTTTCACCTCCAGCATATATGTACTTAATTCAGAATTTACTGTCAATAAACATATCGTTTTTAACTGGCAATGAAACACAGATCCTTAACAATAAGTACAGGGTCTCTTACAGTCGGGTTCTCTTAGCTGTAGCCTTTCCCAGTAATTTTTTCCTGCTTTTATATCAATTGTAATCGTTGGAAGCCGCATTCTCTCCCCGTTGTTTGCCCCTCTTTGTGTTGCTTAACGCATTGCGTGGGTGTCGCCACCGCGTGTCCAGCATTAAATACGTGTATTTGCTGTCGCATGCAAATTTACAACCCACAAAACCGAACCAACAATTGTGACGAGCACATGGATGCCAAGTCAACAAACATGTGAGTGTATTGTGGGGTGTGTTTTTATGTGTGTTTGTGTTTGTGTGTGTGTTGGGGTGTCCCCAGCTTTGGGGCAATGCTTCAAGGGCTTCCAGCTCTTCAATAAACATGGCCACAAGTGTTGAGGGGAAGGGAAGAGTAGAGGGTACTGCGAAATCGAAATGTGGTGGTTAAATAATCGCTGTTTATGAAACAATCAATAAATTTAAGCTGCTGCGTCTGTTACTGCGTCATGTGGCTGCCACAAGGCGTGTTGATCAACTCTTAGTACAGGCAAAAACTTTGCAACTTTGGCCCAGCTGCTAATGGGGTTGAGCAGGGGCTGAGACCGGAGAGGGGTTGGGGATATGGGAGTGTATTGGAAGTTGGACCAACTCTTGATAGTCGTAATTGGTCGATTAAGTGCTTGTTAATCTCCGTACTTCATTACGATCTCAAATGGAAAGGCAATACGAAATAGAAATAGAAACAACAATAGAAAATCAACAGTCTTTGTCAGGGTTTTCATGAATATTTTATGCCATTGTTGAGAGTCGACAAAGAGGAAGAGAGAGAGATAGTAGGATAGTGGAAGATATATAATGAGTCCGACTGTTGACGGGAGAGTCATAGAAACACATTACTCAAAATAAAGTTGGCTTGAAGCGTGTGACAATTAAGTGTCACAGGAGGAATGGAAATGTTGACCCTTTGTTTTCAGGCTGGGAATGGAGTAGAAAAGGGTTTGGGGGCCCTTCTATTGATTGCGAAGCATAGCCGAGGTGCTCTAATGTATTTCTAATTATTATAATCTGTTTTTTATGGAAATTTATTGGAATTTATGCTGAAACGCTCTTTACGGTTGTAAATGTTACGTTAGCTCTCTATCTGTTGGCTAGTATCACTGATTAGTTTTTGTAAATATATGTAAGTATTTGCAACTGTTTTTTGATAGTTAAGTCTAATTTATCTGTAGGATATTTTTTTAATTTAACAATAATTTTTGTGCATTTAAGTCAAAATAATTATTTAAGACATAAATTAGACATTGAATAACTTTCCTGTGTCCATTAATGTTAAGTAAAATAACGTTCATCATATGTAAATAAGATTAATAATTTGAATTAAATATATATGAAACATTTACTATCAAATAAATTGGAAATGACTATGCATAGCAATAATTTAATAGGAAAATAAATGTCTATTATGTTAATAGAAATAATATTTGCATAGCAATAATTATCTATTAATATTTAAATAGAAATAATTTTCTATAGCTGATTCCAACAGCGACAAATTTTTTAATCTATTAAATGTGTAAAACGCAGAGAAATGCACAAAAATAATTATTAAATAATTATTTATTCAATATATTTGTTAATCAATCAATATTTATTATTTCAGGAATTGAGAGACAAGAAAGAGAGTAAGTGAGAGAGAGAGAAATCCAAAAGAGTAAGAAAATATATATAATTTTCAATGAATATCCCTAGCTGAATAATGAGTTCAAATTCTGTGTGTTGTTGAGAGTTGGCAAATGCACAATTTCCGACTCAATTTGTGGAAATTTCAATGGCTTAATTAATTGGCAGACCGTGTTGAAGGACCACTCGATGGTCTCCAGCAGCTCGCCAGCCAGCCAGGATTTCTATGACTCCAATTGAGCACTTGGTTCAAGTGCAAGAGGCATGTGGAATGTGAAATGTGGCATGCAACAAATACTACAAACGAAAGGCACAAAATGAAGCGAATCAAAGTTGAAAACCTCAAATTGCCAACAAATTGTGCAGAAAATGCAATGAGATTTAAAATGTGGTTGCAAATGCTGCAAGAAATGTGGCACAACAAAAGCAACAACAACAACAACAACAAAAGCAAAAGCAATTGAGTTGCCTGCTGGCAAAGTTGGCTGTCATTGTTATTTCCCAACTCGACTGACAGAGGCCTTTTTTACCCCATTTTCCCCATTTCCCCCACTTTGCCATTTAGAATTCTCTATTTAATTACACGGCCCCCTTTTAGAGTTGTGTTTTGTTGCAGTTGCATTTAATTGTGTGTGTGTGCCACATTTTGCAACAATTATTATTTTGCTGGCAGTGCCTTTGCTGCCACCAGCCGCCAGGTGGCGGCTTCGTTTGCCATTTTTTGCATTCGCCTTCCGTTGGCTTCCTGCTTGCAGTGCTTCAAGTGGCCTGACCCAAAAACACATTTATATCCATTTTCTATTTATGTGTCTTTCACTTTCAGTCGCAAACACACACACACACCAGACAGATACACACACACACTTTAGCAGGCAAAGCTCCCGTTGCTCGCATTGTTTCTGTTAGCCCCATTTTTTCCTATTTCTTGTGCATTTTTTCATTTTTATTAACGGGATGCGCAGGACTTCTTTATTTAAGTCAAGCAGCTTCAAGTGTGTGTATGTGAGTGTGTGTGAGTGTGTGTCTGTGTGTGAGTGTCAGCCCATTGAGAATGCAATCAACATCAACGCATCCTGCAATTATCAACGTCAGCTGCAGCTGCCGCATCGACAGCAACAGCAGCATCAACATCATCTCAAATGTTGCAGCAACACTTCTTCTTCAACTCTTGAATGTGGCATGTGGCAGGCGTATTACTTCAAAAGGTAAACACGCATACCATGTTGAGCCTGTGGCTGCCACAACGTTAAGTGCTTACTCCAGTTGATGCATCCTTAATTGCAACACACACACACGTCCTGCTCCCGTGACACTGATTTTCCATTTTCTTCACTTTTCCCCCAATGAACTGACTTGACTGACTGACTGACTGACTGCCTTCTTGCATCTTGTGGCACACTTCGTCCGTCGCCTTGACGCGTACTCAAAACCCGTGCCCAAGTGCTCACCGATGTGTCTCACAAGATAACATAAATTGTCTCAGCTTGTGGTTTTATAGTTATACTGATGATGATTATGATTAGACTGCCGCAAGATATTCCAGCCATTGCAAACAGTTGGTCTGCCGGGGAAAAGTAAGCTTCATTGATTTCAATTAGATAATCAACAAGGAGGGAGAGTAAATTACAATTATGCCATGCATTCGACTAAAGAAATTCCTATGAAATGAATTTCTTGGTCTTATTTTTAATTAATTCTGTTCTTCATGTTAAAACTACTTTAAGAATTTCAGACAGTTTATTACAATTTTAAAGAGATGCTGAGAATAATAAAGAAAATTCCTTCATCCCAGAGTTTCCATTATTACATATTCATACTATTTGTTAACTGAAATTATGTGAAATGAGAATAAAATGTTTTCTCAATGTTACTTTAAGTTTCATAAATCATTTAGTTGAAGCACCTAATCCTATTTAAAGTGTTTAGTAATTAACTCTTCTTAAAATCAAATAACTGAATTTGTTATTACTTCCCTGACACGGAGAGTAATCTTACATTATGCTGTTAACATTATACTTTAAATCAGACAGTAATAGAGTATCAAAATTATGAATAGATATCATATATTTGATCTTAAATTTCATGTAAATTTTCTGAAACATGTGTCACAACTTAATGACATGCAATCCGTTGTTATTTTCAATCTATTGGAAACTTAATCTGTCAAAGACTTGACCTTACGAAAAGCCATTTAGAATTTATAAATATTTTATAATTCCTATCAAATTTCATGGGAATTTGCTGAAACATTTGCGTATGTTTTAAGCTGTCAAAACTTAATAACTTGCAATCCGTTAGCTGCCACTTACAAGTTTATTTACTATGTAATGTAAAAAATACCCTAGGGTACAATTTCTATATCTATAAAACACACACAAGCACACACACGTAGCGAAACATAAATAATTACAAGTGTGCATTTCAAATGGGGGGACAAAGTAAAAACAAGAAAAATAAAATAGAAACTGAGAATCTCTAAATGTCTGAAATCAGAGCCAACTGAAAGACGAGCAGGGAGGAAAGGGGGACAAGGGGGCAGCAAAGGTCCGACAATGTCTGTCCGCCTAAATGCCCCATGCAGGGGAGGATTGAGGTGCAGGGTGTGAGAAGGGTATCTCGGAAAAGCCCGCAGGCAAAACGAAAAAAAGAAAGAAATATAAAAGAATTGTGGCTATAAAAAATAGGAAAAAATAAAAAGAAATTGTGCCTCAACAGGCGAAGGAAACGTCGAGACAGCGACATGGCTGACATTCATTATGTTTACTTGCGGCTGGCTGGGTCTGGTCTGGGCCAGGCTGAGAGCCGAGACTGCGACTCAGTTCTGGCCAACGGGTCGTATGAGTCTTATGACTAACAGCTTCCTGCAGGATACGAAATTAACGCCACATCTCTGCATTTTTAATGCTTTTGTTTTGCATTTTCGCGTAATTAAGAAAAAAGTAAGAATGACAGACTGTCTGACAGACAGCCAGACAGACGGACATTTCTGGCCAGAATTGGCAGCGTCAAATTATGCACAAGTGCAATTATGCACTTTTGCACTTTTGCATCCAGCGGCAAATGCTTTGATCATCTTAAGCAGGCAAAAATTAAGCGAATGCTTTGAGATCTTCTCCACTTACCAAAGGTGACGCCATTCGTTTGCTTTTCCTTGTCCTTCTCCTTATCGCTCTTTTCGCCGCCCAGCGGCTCCAGCTCGATGCCATCTGTGGTGGCCACTTTGTAGTCCCGTTTCGACATGTTGCCACAACAGAAGCCACAACATAACATCTGACCAAATTTATAGGCTTGTGGCTTAAGCGGCGCCGTCTTGAATGCCGGGGGATAATCTCAGCCAGGGGGGCGGGAAAGGGATACTGAAAGGGTTACTTATTGAGTCAATGACTCAATGCTTTAAACTCCAAACTCCGTTCGCCTCTTTTGGGGATATGTGTATTCAATAGAATGACGTTGTAAAATACGACTAGTTATAGATATACTATATGTATGTAGATATAAGTCGGTGAGAAGAAGATCCTTGATTGTTATCCGTGTTTCTTTGTTTTGGTTTTGTATAAATTGGTCCAGTTACTGTTGTTTGACAAATATGTTTCGTTCTTGTGCGTAGAAACTGTAGGCAAAGGGAGAAAGTATCTATTAGTTTGATTTCAAATAATATTAAATTTGATTCCGTGGCGTTATTTTTATGGAATAAATCATGCAGAAATGAACAGAAATTTTAACTCGTAGGTCAAATATCAGACCAAGAACCAAAAAATTCCAATAATCAACTTCATATGTCATAATTAGTAAGAAACAACATTTTAAATTTTATTCTAAGGCGTTTTAATTTTCTTTTTTTTTTAATTTAAGATAAGTTTTTTTAAAGGTTATAATATTAATACTTTATTTAATGTTTCTGCCTCTTATAGTCTACAAAATACCAAATAAACAAACTTTAATAAACTGCCGTGAAACTAATCAATATACATATATCTTAATAGACTCACAAATGTCTTTTTTGCCTGTCACATAAATTTTCACAAAAGTTGCAATAAGTTTAACTGTCCATTTTCCTGTGCCCAAAAAATTCTTTTCGACTATTATAAATCTTGCATTAATATGCAAAATGTCAGCAAAAATTTTGTGAATGCAGCTTTCAGATATTTTTAATGTCATAAGAAAGAAAACTTGGTCTGCAATTTGATTTATTTGATTTGTTTCAAACAAAAGAATCTTTTACCGAAATAAAAACTGCAGCAGAAGAAAGAAATGGGAACGACAAGCAATAGTTTTTGTGTGGCAGCAACTTTTATATATAATATATAGATATATGTGTCTTTGCAACATTGTCCAGACTGCATCGTTATATATTTCTTAGAGTTGTTGCCACAAAAAAACAAAGTCGGTTGCCAGTGTTGGCGACACTTTGCGCCGGCGACGACATTGTTGAAAGCAAACAAAACGAACTTTAATAAGAGCACTCACCGCTCTCAAGTCTCCCTCCTGTTTTAGTTGTGGCACACTCCACAGAGGGTATGTGCTTTGTGTGGCAAACATGGAACAGAGAAAGGAGCAACCAGCAACCAGTCAGCAAATAACAATGACAGTGCTGTGCATTCTGTGTTCGATAGCCTTGGGGGCGCAACAAATGCAAATGCAAACGCAAACTTCAAATGCATGCCACAAAACTTGGGGGCAGCCCAAGCAACAATAATTGCGAAGCCGATTTTACAAAGCGCACAACTGGGCGTATACGTAATATAGAAAAGAAAGAAAAAAACTGATATCGAAGAGGTGCGTCAACAGTTCAATGGCCACGACAAACTAAATGGAGCACAAGATGCCTGCTGCAAAAATGGAGTTGAAGATGGAGTCGGAGTTGGAGTTGGAGCCGGAGTTGGTCGAGCGTTAAGCACTCCATTCTCCACTCTGCAACAGGCAACACTCGATACAAAAGTCGGCAGGCGAAGGCAATTGTTTTGTGCTATTTGTTAACAGCGAACGTAATAAAGCACTTGGCCATTGCACTGACTGTTAACCGGGCTAGCACTCTGAAAAAGGCAAAAAGCAAAGCATACGAAACGCAACAAGCAAAAAAAAAAACAAAGACGAAAAACAAAAGAAAACACAACTCAAATGAATACGGCAAACAAAGCGAAAAGCATTACAAAGTTAAGCCGAATTTGATATACGCTGCACAATGGGTAAAAAGTAGAAACTTAAATAGGGAAAATAATTGAATTAGTCCAACTTTTTCTATTCCCTAAGCAGCTTTATCTGAAAATTGAATCATCTATTTAGGCAGCTAGTAATCCCCCTTTTAGGCCCTTTTAAAGCTTTAAGCCAACTGCAATCTTGGCTTTTGTTGCAACTCATCAACAAATTGACTCCAAAAAAATGCAATGCCCTTGCTTTTTGTAGTGCGCATTTGAAAAGCGGAATGGTTTGGCACAAGTTTGTTTTGGCCTGGCCATAAAGTGGCCAGAATTAATGGCAAAATGGCGTCAGCAGGTTTTGTTTTGTTTTTTGCCTGTTTCCTTTTCCTTTTTTGTTTTTTTGCTTGTTGCGCCCATTGCGCACACACAATGTTGTTTAGCATTGAAGGACAGGCCCTGGCACAGGCACAGCCAAAGGACCAGGCCCCAAAGACAATGCAACCAAAAATAGCCACAGCTGCATATGTGTGTGTTCGTGTATCCATATACATATGTGTGTGTGTGTGTGTGTGGTGTATGCGACACGTGCACAAATTGTGCCCCAAAGTGTCATTTGTTATGTTACTTCCGGTCTGCCGCGACAGAACCAAAACCCAACAAAAAAGGAGCTTAACAATTGATTTGTTTGACTTGAAGATACCCTTTAGTTGAATTCTTTTGTTATAATAATTCGAATTTCTCATAGAATTTCCATTGCAGACAAATGCATTCAACGATTTTTATGGCTGCCCCAAAATGTATGCTACAAAAATCTTATTGATATTCAAACGAAAGAGGAACTGAAGTTACGAATACGAATATAATTAGAAATAAATAATAAGAGTATTAATTAATAGCATCTTCAGAATTGTTTAAAAAGAACTTATTTATATAAGCGCATTTAAATTTCAAATACTTTAATTAAAAATTTATTATCTTTTCAATTCACAAAATTGAAAGAAATGATTAGTTACTTGTAATTTGTTTGAAGTCAAATAATGTAAGATAAAGACAATATTTTGGATCCAATAAAAATTTTATTTTTTTTTTGGGAATGCAGTTTTGAAAACTTCTCCCATAAGGTTAGGGTACGGATTTGAAACAAATAATATTTTGTATGAAAATTATGATGAATTAGAAATTCAATTATACATTTTTCAACTTTAAAAACGCATACGAATGCGACAAAAAGGGCGCATAAATTAAATGGTACCCTTGTGATAGTTAATGCGACAGCAAATACAAATAAACTTGTTACTTATACATAAATACATACATATGTACATATATGCTCGTGTGTTTGACTGCAATTAAGGTTGTCAATTTAATTAAAAACTTTTTAACTGCAAAAACAAAAAACACAAGCTCATCAGGTGCACTTTAAAGAGCTTTGCGCCCGTTAAAAGCTTAAAAGTTTTACCCAATAACGGGATTTCGAAGGCCATCAGGTGCAATTGCATTACCTGAAAACGAAATCGAAGGCCAATTGACAGATTCGATGACTGGCAATCAGATTCAGTCCACAGAGTGCTATTTGCTAGGAAATCCCATAGCTAGTTATGTGAGTGTACGTGTGTATGTGTGTCTGCTCTCTTCAGACCAATAGCTATTAGCCAAGTGAGCGAAAGGGGAACTGATAGGTGCGGGGAAGAGGAGTGACCTCGAGTTGGCTACTGCGTGGGCTTCAACTACGCACTGCTTAACTTTTTGTATATTTTTTCTTTTTTTTTTGCAGGTGTCACGTTTTATTTTTAGCAGCAGGTAGAGGGTGGGCTGGAAGAGGACTACACATAAAAGGGAACTGATTCTGGTTGATATGTATGTTTATGAGCATGCAGAAACGTGTGGCACACACACACGTAAACACACATCTTAAAATATTAATGCCCCAACAATCGACATTAATATTTAATGGGCGGACACAACACAGAGAGAGATATTGTGTGTAGGGTATAGGGGAAACACATATGCCTGAGGTTAGAGCACTCCTCCACTCTATGTGGCTTGATGGCTTTTATGTCTGTGTCTGGGCACATCAATTAACTTGTTCACATTTCAAAGCCAACATGATAAACACATTTGTCAATGCCACGGGCAGCAAAGGCAAACATTAAATTTATGTATTGTACATACAACACAATAAAAATAAATTCAAATACTTCTCGTTCTTTTGCTTACATTTTTAGGCGCCAAGCGGAAAATGTACACATATATATTATATATAGTATCCTTGGATATGCCTGGGAAGCTGGTGAATATAGTATTTTGTTTTAAATCAAAAACAACTTTGATTTTGCACTGTTAAAACACAAAGAAAACCGCGACGAAAACAGATGAAGCACAATTGGGGAATTTTCTTCTGTTTGACAACAAATAGAAGTTTTCGACAAACTGTTTTGAATATAATATTTATTTTTATTTTTTATGTAGAAACGCGAACAAAATGCGACTTGTTAGCACGAAGGATAAACTCGTTCTGTTCTCAATAAAATCGGCAGCTGACCAAAACTGGAGAGTGCTTTCATTTTCCTCTCACGAAAGCTGCGCATGAAACTTTCATCCTGTGTCAGAATTTTGTGCAGTCAAATTCCAAGGGAAACTGCACAAGGAGTTAAGGGAGAGAGTGAGAGAGCGTCCGAGAGAGAGATTCTGCAGCCGGTAGAATGAGGCGGTAGTTTCCAAACCCAAACCCAACCCATCCACCAAACATACCCCCAAAAACAGCATCAGCCAAGACGCATATCAACAATGATTTTGTTTTGTTTCCTCTCGTCGGCGAGTGCTAAAATCTAACGCTCCATATATGCTAGATAAACAAAAGTATAAGGGGTGTATGAAGAATCCTTAGGGTGTTCTCGTGTTTTACATGTAATTGTGCGCTACTTGAAAGACGCTAAGGAATTCAAAAAATATCTTGACATCTAGCAAATTTTATTAAATATTACAATTAAAAATATACAATATACAATACAAATACAGTAAGTATGTCTAACCTTAACATTTGTAAACAATTCTCAAAAAACAAAAAGTAACATCATCGGCAGTAAGAGTAAACTTATTTCATACGTAAATCAATCATTTCATTGCCTTCCATTTCTTGATTTTTTGGTGTATCATTCGAATCCAGCAATTCCCCGTCGAAACTAAATATACAAAAAATATGTATGTATACAAGTATAAGGGATTATTAAAATATATGCCAATAACTTACAATAATTTAAAGTCCTGAACATCGCATTCCATTTCCTCGGCGCATTTAATGGCAAGTATCTTAAAAGTTTCCGTTTTCTTCATTACAATGATCAGCGGCTTTTTCCATTTATCTCCTTGGACTTTCAACTGGAATTTCTTGGGTTTCGAAAGAGGATTTACATCCCGATTTTGTTGAGCACTATTTGTACTTGACTTCATAGCGCAACCATCTAAATTATAAAAGTTATTTAATATGCTAAAGATATACATTTAACATTATACTCACTTAATATGTGATAGATTTTCAGGCCGACAATTTGTGGGGATTCAGTTGGCTTTATAAAGCGATCATTAAAATTTATGACTATATCGTCAATTGGCACATTGTTGCGCTTGGAGATCTCTTTGAACATGTGCGAAAACTTTTGGTGTTGTCGCAGTTTATACATTTGGATTTCACCAAGCCTGAAAGGAAATAGTTATTAAAATGGTAAATGAGAATCCTTCTTTAACAGTAACTAACCAACTCAAATTGATTGCAATTTCTGGATTATCTTCATCCACTGCATTGGTCTGTGTATGAGGTTTATCCACATCAGCGGGCATTGAGTCATCCTCTGAGTCCAGGTTAACCTATATATATACGTTTTTTAAGTTAATTATTTTGACCAAGAAACAAATTCACATTTGTTTTTATATTTTGTTATTTTTGTGAATTTTTAATTTGGTCAAAACAATTACTTGAGTAACTGTAGAATGACTGAGTTAACTTACAAAGCCCTCTATTCGCGGCATTACAGCCGAAACGAGATCGATGGAGTCCAGCACACGTGAACGTGCCGCAAACTCGGCCACCTCTCGACGAGTTCCTCTACTTGCAGTTGAATTCAGCAATTCTGAGTTCTGTGCAATGATTTCTCCGGGTGCATTTGAAATCGTGGCTGCTGGCATTACATTCTGTGTTGCTGAATTCGTGGTTTCTGTTGTTGCTTTTTTGGCGGTCTTTCGTGCACGTGTCTTGCGCTTCTTTGGCGGTGACGGCAGTGGCTGTGGCTGTGGAGTCGCTGCCACTTCTGGCGCCTTCTCTGGAGCAGAATTACGACCTCCTAGCGATGATCGCGTACGTCGGGCAACGGGTATATCGTCCACAGCGTTTTTGGCCTTGTTTTGTTCCATTTCATAAATCATTTTCGAGACAGGAGACAAATCCCTGGTGGGGGTGGGAGGCGCCGCCGCTTCCTCTTTTTGCACATTGTTCTTTGATTTCTCATCATTCAATGTTCTTTTCAATTTGCCAGTCCTGGCTTTGGGCTTCTCTTGGACCGCTTGCTTAGCTCCTCTAGTGACTTTCGTAGGTCGCTTGATCTCAGGATTGATTTCGATAAAATCGTAGTCTGCCGGCTTTAGCTCCTGATCCGGCACAATCAACTTTTGTGGCATGTCTGTAATTCGATTTATTCATAAGAATTGCCAATAAAATATATCAGTTGCTTTGTGCTTACCATTTGCCCGTTTTGTTGGCATACTAAAAATATCACAGTCATCGTCGGACATTTTTAATATTAAGATTTTTACTTATGAATTAGTTAAGGTTTAAACTTATACTAAATTGCTGTGAGTTGGTCTTGCAAATAAATTAAATGCCGCCAAAAAGAAAATTGAGAGACGCTGTACAAATGAGAGCTGCGATGACTTATCGACTATCGATAATTTTGCCAGCTGACTGCAAAACAGTGTTTCCACCCTTTGTAATGTTTATCGAATTATTGGCAATGCCCGCCCATTGAAATGTTTGAAATTTGTTTTATTTATGACAAATGTTTGAGATATTTACGATATTTTGAAGTATTTAATAAAAAGTTAGCTTGACAATAAATACAGCGTGCACCTAGGGCTTAAAAATTTCAACGTCATCAGTTTTATATGGTATTGCTGGATCCAAGCCAAAATTCATTTTCATAATATCACAAAATACAGATAAAAATATAAAGGCATCCACGAAATGACTGACAGTAATGAGTAAGGAACGATCCTTTGACTTGGCAAGGCTGACAAGAGACTGAGCAACTAGTAAAATTCCTGCAGCCACCTGTATATTGAAGTAAAGAAAAATACATAATTATGCAACAATAAATTTTCCTTTTTTATTTATTAGAAATCTTACAAAATATCAATTAAGTTGTTTTACAAAATAATTAAATAGCTAATAGCTTTAATAATTAAGTCCATTGTCAAAAATGGATATTTTTTTTATGGCTACGGCATTTTAGCATGCTGATCGATGAGCCTAAGAGGCTGGGAGGAATACTCGATGCCGAAACCGGAAATTATGACATTAAGCACAGATATTACAAAGATGACCACCAAAATGATATCGTTTAATATTATTGCCGCATTCTGGTCTTGTTGTTTGTTAATATTTAGACTGCCGATGGCCACAAACAGAATTCCAACCAATAGCTGTTAAAATTGAGATGGAAATTGTTAGGAATGCAACGTTATAAATTTTGCCAACGGACCAGCTTCAATAGCTTAACATATATTTAATATAGCCTCATCAAATTATGGATAGTACACTCAGAGAAAAATCAAGATTGCCGTGCTTAAACTGGTGAATATTCAAGTACAAACAATCTTTAAAAGTGAGTTCGGAATTTCCGAAACTGAGAACAAAAATATTATTTTAAAAAATCCTGCAAATATTAAAATAAGTTTTTATTGGGATTAGGAGAATATTTTGGGATTAATTTAATTTAAGATTAGTTTAAACATAAACAGATTATAATCTTATCCCAATATATATTTGCTTTGGCTAGAATCAGCTGAGAATGCTAAGGCAGAAGAATGACAAAAAAAAAATTATTAATAAAATCGTTTCATTTATACACAATAATCTTAAAATTGTAATAACAAAACGATTGAATTCAAGTACGGACATACTTAATTAAAGGGTGTCATGTTATTCTGAGTGTATATGCACATATTTTTTAATTTTAATTCACATCGTTTAAGGTAGTGCCCTGTGACGGAGGCAGACGACTATCAAATGCGGATATAAACAGATTTATCATTGTTGTAAAGAACGCGAAACCCGTGCGCACATGATTGATCACATTGGCCGACTGATGGAACTCTGGCTGGTGCATTCGGCAATCCCGCATTAAACTGAGAGACAGACTTAAGATGCCCGCCAGTATCTAAGTATGACAACTCCATGCCAATCAAATTCAATTTATAACAATATTCACACTATTTACCTGTAATACGATAGACAGACTAATCAGTATTAACATCAGCTTATAGAACTGATGCTGTTCCCCGACTTGTAGGATATATTTCAACTGGGATGCATTCGCTGTTAAGAGTGCGATATCCAGCATTCCCTGGGCAATGGTTTTCTTGGTCGCATACCGATTTGCATCCATGGATTTCATCTGAAACACACACAAATAGTCGACAGTTTTCCAATTAAATTTTCAAATATTTTCACTCCAAATACCATTTTTTATTTTCTTCGGTGCAATCTTCTTCGTTCGGGTGTCGCATAGATAATGATATTATTCTGTTCTTGTGAGAAAAATATCAGCTTTTCTTATCTGATACATGTTGTGCTTTACTGATAAACATAAAATATCAACACAAACCAATTAGCTAAAAGGTCTAAAAACAAAAACAGTGCCGATTTAGTTCAGTGTAAGTGGAGCGAGGATGTCACCAGTTTACATATTTATTTGGAAATTAAATACATTTTTGAGTCAATTTAAAATATCATAAGATTAGCTACAATTCATACCTGCCATGCACTCCTAACAGTTTTCTGTAAGAGAAACAAACAAGACAAAAATCTAAGCTACAGTTTTCAATTAAAATAAAGGTAATTAAATTTCTCTAAATAAGTAAAGAGCGAAAGGGTTCGATAAACGGATAAGCTTTATTATGATATATTCTTTGTATATTTTTTTTATTTATTTTATTTTATGGAATTTTAATGATGGCAAAATCAGATATTAAAATTTGTAAATCCGCTTTACATATACTTTATAAGATCGAAAAACTAAAAACCGCCTTACCCACATTTTTAACGGACAACGAGTATTATAATAAGGGTATTATTATAATAATAATAGCTACACTCAGAGAAATACATATGCATGATTTCCCATATTTAAATTGTAATTGTTTAATTTTAAAAAATCAATACAGCTGACACACGACAGTCAGGAATTACAATTTCATTCCCAGAGCACACAATTAATATGACAAAAGATACATGAACACATACGTGAACATTCAAACAAGGTAAACATCTATTATAAAGGTGCACAAATAGCTTTTATACGACATAAATGTAACAAAAATGTTAGGAAATGTATGATGAAGTGCAGCAGAACAGGATTCGAGTCAAATTCAAGGTTAATTAATATTAATTAAAATTATTAAAAATAAAAAAAATTACAAGTTTAGTAAGTTATTAAAATAGTATCTTATAATAAACTTGCCTCTGTTTCTTCAATCTGAGCCATTGTGAAGTTTTTCAATTGGTTCCAGTTCGTTGGGTTTGTGTTTTGTTTAAACAATGGCCAAAGCTATATGTGCAATTGAAGCCTGAATTTCAGCAAGCAATTGTTGTCATGGAAACGGCGGGTTGAGACACAACCAAACGATTAAACAACTGAAAACAAACTGAAAATGATTTCGACCAAGGCGTGTGTGCGTCACAACATTGGCAAGAGAGCAAATGACCGGGCGAGAGAACGGAGTGAATAATTAACAGAGCTCAATTACGAGAATGACACTGCGTATGAGTAATCTGTATATTGATTTTCTTACGTGCTTCTTTATCTGCGGATCTTAACAGCAATCATTATTCACACATGCTTGCATTAATGATTATACATTTATATATATTCGATAATCTCAATATAGTTATTTAGTTTTTTATTTTCTATGCTCCAAAAGCAATTTTCAATAAATAGCATTTGTTTGTTTTTTAAATACTTTGCGCTTATTTATGCATAACACACATGCAATTGTTGAATTTGTTGAATTTTAAGGGATATTTGATGTTAGCTGACACACATGGATTTGATACAGAGTTTAATTAAGCCTTTTACACACTTTGCGTTTAAGTTAATAAACAAACTAAAAAGTCTTTCTATGCACGGCACGCAAGCCTTCCTCCTCGTACTCTCGCTTCGATACCCACATCTTCTTGAAGGTGTCCAGCGATGCCAGAATCGAACCACCCATCCATGTGGAGTATAAACGCTCCTGTGGCGCAGCAATCTACACAATTAAGTACACATATATTAATAATTGATATCTGTGATAAAGCATTAAGTAATTTACTCTGATCTTTAAATCCTTTGCTGAGTGTTTTCGCAATTCGGAAAGCAGACGATCGCCGAATCCTTTGAAAAGTGTTGAACCACCCGACAGCACAATGTTCTGATAGAGCATTTTTCTGAGATCCATATCCGACTTTTCAATGGAGTACATTAGAACATCGTGTATTCCCTCGCACTCCTCGCCGAGCAGATCGGGCCGGAAGAGCACCTCAGGAGCACGGAAACGAGCCTGTCCAATTTCGAAAGTCTTGCCGTCTGGCAGTTTGTATGCAAACTTTTCAGTCTCCACAGCCTCCTCCTTTTGGGGATTGGTTGCCAAGTAGCAGACCTTCTCCTTGATTGAGCGCACAATCTCAAACTCGGCTGTCGAACGGAAATTGAAGCCCTCTCGGCGAATGAGTGTTTTCAGGTAGCGCGTCACGTCACGACCGGCGATGTCCACGCGCATAATACTGTGCGGCATGGCGAATCCCTCATAAATGGGAACTGCATGCGTCACACCATCACCAGAGTCCAGAACAACGCCTGTCACTCGACCAGTGGCATAACTATTACAAGAAACATGTGTTTTTTGTTATGATCAAGTCACTGATAGATAAATGTGTGCATTGTATTTCTTACAGACTGAGTACTGCCTGCATGGAGACAAAGAGCGCTGGTGCATTGATGCCTTCGAAGAAGAATTCAGCGGCCTTTTCGCGATTACGGCGGGGATTCAAAGGTGCTTCAGTGAGCAGAACAGGATGATCCTCCGTGAAGGTGGCCAATTGTTCCTGTATGATTAAGGTAAATGATTATAAACCTGTTGATCTATAATACTTTGCATACTTACTTTACTATATATGTAGCTCCATATCCGCTCCATATCGTTCCAGTCCGTCACAATGCCGTGCTCCATGGGATACCGAATGCTTAGCAAGCCGCGATGTTCCTCCGCCTTGGGGCCCACAAAAATGTCGCCTTCCAAGGCGCCAGCCATGACCCGAACATGCTTAGGTCTGCCAATACTGTGAAGCACACAATGAATAACTTGTTGCCACAGTTTGTGGCCAGGATACTTACTAGTTGGGAAACCTGCACTTTGGAATGTGCTCACCAGCAAAGCCGGCTTTGATCACACCGGAGCCCTACAAAATTGGGGTATTTAAATACAATTCGTAGCAGGCATTTCCATATAAATTCTTATACATATTTATTACAAATTTAAAGATACTTTTATAAACCAAAATGGGCTCAAGGGATTGTCCACAGGGCGACATGCTGCAAGTGTCGAAGAGCTCGCGATTCCAGCGCAAGCAAATCTTGAAATTTGTGCCACAAGTCGGACTCACATGCATCAACTACCGAGATCTTGGCGAGGTGGACTACTTCTACCTGGACTGCCAGAATTTCAGGGATTACTATCGCGACTCGGTGAACAAGCTGCATCGTCCCGCCTTGTTCTGCCAGTACAGAGGCAAGTGCGGCGTGCGCGCTGACCGCGAGCTCCAGGCTCTAGCTGAGCCCGTGCACTGGGTTAGGGAGTCGCAGCCCGTTGTCTTTCCAGCCGAATACAGTCGTCGCATGAATCTCGACGGCATTATAAGAATTGGTGCTCATTTTGCGAGCGGTTCTTCGGTTAACTTTAAGCGATAACATTTTCATATTCAACAAATTTGCATGTGAATTATAATAAACTATTTGTTTCGCGAATTATTAGTCACTTCTTGGCAGTTTTCGACCATTGGAAGAAAGTTTTGTAGACAAAGAGACGGGGACGGGGGCAGTGGCAGCTTGGCTTTATTCGTGTTAGTTGGTGATGTCACTTGCCATGGCCAAAAACGCTGCTGGCGCATTTGGGAGCGGCACTCAGTTGCCTTTTTATTGCTATTATATGTCAAGTCTCACTTACGTTATCTATGACCACAGGTTGATTGACTACGACATCATAAGGCTCCATTTTGTGCGTTTATAAAAAAAAAGATTGCAAATTTTTCCTATTGAATCGCGGTGTCGTAAGTGTGACCGCGTCTTGCATAGAAGAAAATACCAGTTGTAGGAAACCTAACATATGATAAATGTAAGAAATACCAAAAATCGATTGTTCTCCGAACATCTGTTCGTTCAATTGAGCCTATTCACGTTCATTGTGGTGATGTGAGTTCTAATTAATAATCGGTATTTTACATGGGATCTTAAAATGGTTATTGTTTTTCACATCACAAGTGTGTTACAATGGCCGCATCAACAAATCCTGAAAATAATAATGTGGAGCTCAAGCCTCCGCCCGGACTGAAGTCTCTAATTGATCATTTGGTATCTGTGTATCCGGATCAGCCCAATCCGCTGCAGGTGACGACGCTGCTCAAGTATTGGCTCGGCGGCTCCGATCCGCTTGACTATATCAGCATGTACAGCAACAATGGCCAGGGCGAAGGTGAAGGCGACTCGGAGCGAATTCCTGCGCATTGGCATTATGTTAGCTTTGGCCTGAGTGACTTGCATGGCGATCAGAGGGTGCATTTGAAGGAGGAGCACTCAACGCGCTCCGGCATGGGTTTTGAGCTGACCTTTCGGCTGGCAAAGACTGAAGCTGAGCTGCGCCAACAGCGGGAATGTCCGGATAAGCCGATCAGGCCGCCAACTTGGCCAGCGAATCTGCTGCAATCGATAGCTCGCTACTGTTTCCAAACTGGCAATGGTCTGTGCTTTGGCGACAACATACCCTGGCGCAAGTGCTTGGATGGCAGCGCCAATTCGCGGATGCAAAGTCTGCTGGTGGCACAGGATCCACAGCTGGGCTCTATTGACACTCCACTTGGCACTGTTGACTTTTGCCAAATCGTCGGTGTCACGGAGGAGGAACTGGAGCAGGCGTCACGCTGGAATGGACGCGGTGTGCTCAACTTCTTGGCCAAGGATGTGCTCACGGGTGGCGATTGGCTGGTGACCAATATGCAACGCACAATGAGCGTCTTTGAGCTGTTTCCCGAGACATTGCTCAACCTGCAGGACGATCTGGAGAAGCAGGGCTCCGATCTGGCCGGCGTCAATGCCGAATTCACATTCAGGGAGCTAAAGCAAACCAAAACAGTCAAAGAAGAGATTGACTATCAGAGTCTGAACGAACGCTGTGCCAGCGAGGAGAACAATCGACAGTTGGCGGAGTCGCAAGTGAAGCGGGAGGAGCCCAGTTTCCCGCAGTCCATGTCGCTGAGCAGCAACTCCCTGCACAAGTCCTGTCCCCTCGACTATCAGCCCCAGGCACCCGACTGCATATCGCTCGATGGCATCGAAATAACACTGGCTCCCTATGCGGCCAAGTACCTGCTGTTGGCCATCAAGGTAAACTTCAAATGTGGAATAGATTGAGACCTATTTAATTAATATTTCTCTCGTTTTAGGATCGCATACGTCATGGCAGACACTTCACATTCAAGGCCCAGCATCTGGCGTTGACTTTTGTCGCGGAAACTGTGACAGGAGCTGCCGTTAGCGTTAGCGAGCCATTTGGCGTGCTTGGCTATTGGATACAGGTGCTCATACCCAATGATCTGGTGTCGCGCATGATGGAGGCATTCCGCAATGCCCAGCTGGACGGCAAGACGGAGCCCACACAGCGCATGGAATTTGATTGGCCGGACAAGAACTTTAAGCTAATTGTCGATCAGCCGCCAATTTGTATGCTGCCCACAGCGATGTCGATTGAAGCGGCGACTGTCAACTAAAAACCTAGATATCTTACTTAGTATTATACTCGTAAATTAACTCAAATGAATCTTCTTCCACTAACACGTAAGTTATAAATTAAACATTTTAACTCGAATATATACATATTATAAAAGACTTGAAACACTTTGCGTATTTAGTGCATTGTGTGTTTGTTTGACGGCGCCAAAGATTCAAAGATTCAATTCCAAGTACACTTCAGCCTCGGGGTCAGCCAGCTTGTTGTTGTCCGCTGAAGAAGCCAGCGGATATCCTCACTTAAACGTATCTCTCTCTTTCTCTCCCTGGGACAATTGTGCAGTTCAGTTTCTAATTCTGGGAATTGGAATCAATTGAATTTTTTGAAATCCCGACCAATTGATCATCATGTGATGCTATTAAAAAAAGACATTTTTGATGAAAATGCAACGCAATAAAACCACAATGGAATGCGTTGCTCTTTGAAGCACATTTCCCTAGCATATCGTTTGTTTTTGTGCCCATCTTCGTTGTCGTTGTTGTCGTTGCCAACGTTACCGCAGACGCAGTTGTAGTTGTTGGTTTATTCTTTGCTTTGGTTTTGTTTACAGCTGAGAACAATTCGTTAGAGTCTCACGCTGTCGTCGTCGTCGTCGTTCGATTAGGCGCCTCATTCGTCGTGTGCAAGTGACAAATTTTTTGCAAACAGCTCGTGGAAAATATAGTAATTGAATTATTTTTCATTTCATTCCGTTGCCGGCAACGCAAGCGTTCGGTCGTGTATTCAAATAGCTGTAAAAGCGAGCGACATCGTCTTGCAATCTCTGTCTCTCTCTCCCGACTGAATCAGAGGCGTCGAGTCGCAGCGCGTTCGCAGTCGTAGTTCCCCCTCCAGAAAAAAGGGATCTATTATTCAGTGTTTAAGTGCAAAAGGTATTAATCATAAGCAACATGTTGCTGCTTCTGTGTTCTTGCTGCAGTTGAAACTATTTATGGATTGACATTGTTTTTGTCTTGCGTAATCGGCGCTACCTTCGATTTTTTACTTTTTATTTTGGGGGGGCTATGGTGACCCCACAATTCGGCGCTCCGTTGGACACGTGCGCGATTTTAAAGGGCATTGATAATGATGGTCGAGAGCGTGTTGAAACTGGGTGCAAATAACAAACAGAAACTGATACTCAAAACTAGAACAGAAACAGAAATTAAAAGAAAAGAAAACATCAGCAGATTAAATACATTGTGGCAGTTGAATTTCTGTCTCTTTGTCTTGACTTGCATTTGGTTATGCATATTTTTGCAATCTCTTCAGTTTTTTGGGTAATGCAATCCCAATGATAACACCATGTGCCCTTATCAATGGAAGGCGTGCAAATTGTCACATTTTTGCTGACAACGTACACATTTAACATATCTCTCTAAATATTTATTATTCTCATTTAATTATTTACTTATGCGTCTGGGCAAATTACATTTTCAGTAGTCGGGGAAAATAAATTATTTACATTACATTCTTTGCATACATTCTTTGATAAGCGGAATTGCGGTCATTTCACAGCATTTGTTCTAGAATCAGAGCTGCTTGGAAATTTATAATTTGAGCGAAACTCAATTATCGTTCATTCAATGTAAATCTTTGAAGTAGCCAATTCTGTCGTCCCAGTCCTGGTTTAAGTTCGTATTACACACAAAATCTTACAGTCGCTGCAAATCTCCTAAAAAACATTTACAATCTGTACGGAAACAAAAATTTAAATTCCCTTGCCCTAAAATTTTATTTTTTTTAGACCATAGAGATAGAAATTCATATATTCTGAAAATCGCTTAATTTGTTGCTTTGTTACTGTGTACTCAGAAAAGGCGATTTCGTTATTCGGAACATGGCCTGCACAACAAAATAAGCATTGCAGCTTGCATCTCTATAAAGGCGGAAGCTTTTGTTGCTGGTGTGCATTACGATCAATTACAAGTACACCCACAACTTGTGGGATTGCTTAACAGCCTGTCTGAGAGAGTGAAAGTTATTGAATTTCAAACTAGTTCAATTGATAAGTATAGACAATAAGTGTCAATGATGATGCTGAACTATAAATAGATGACGTTTAGAAAATCAACTTGATAGCTAATTACTATTGCTTGAAGTTTTGCAGGATGTTGTCAACAGTAAATTGGTTTTTTAAATATTGTTCAAGCAAATTTTTTTACATCCTGAAACTGAAATTTAATAAAAAAGTCTCATTCAGATTGTTCTGATTACTGATCTTTAAGAGGTTAATGGGCAATTACTTAATTAGATTATCTGCTGAATGTACCCATTGTCACCCCTTTTTTTCTCAGTTGGAAAACTCTAAGGATTTCTTTGCTTTAAGTTTCAATACACTCAATCTTGCCCCATTATAACACTTCAAATGATTGCAATTGAAACCACTGTGGGAAACAATAATACAAATAATAAATAATAATAATTGTAATTAAAAATAAAATTTGAAATCCAGACGACTTTAGGATCAGTTGCAGTTGAAACAGATAGAGACAGAGAGAGAGAGAGAGAGTAGGAGTGAGAGGAGATAGGAGAAATAGAAACATATAATTAGTAATCAGTTCC
Source organism: Drosophila subquinaria (assembly GCA_037043405.1). Lineage (NCBI taxonomy): Eukaryota > Metazoa > Arthropoda > Insecta > Diptera > Drosophilidae > Drosophila > Drosophila subquinaria. The sequence continues at coordinate 355,786 of JBAMBL010000013.1, read as the reverse complement.
AATTTCAGAAACCGCACGAGTCGACGTCCAGTAGCAATGACTGAGCACGAACCGCTAGACGAATCAAGGGGGCCGCCAATTGGTTGGATATCGAGCAGCGTGGAACGTGCCAATGGACACGCCTCGTTGGCCAACAATGGTCAGTTGCACCACAGTGAGACAGTGGCCAATGGCAAGGCGTTATCATCGAATGGAAATGGAGTGCAGCAATCGTCGGAACATATCGAGGCACCCTGCTGTCGAGACATACACGGCAAGGAGCCACCCGATGGTGGAGCACGTGCCTGGCTGGTCATGGTCAGTGCATTCCTGTGCAACGGTGTCATCTTTGGTCTAATCAACACATACGGCGTGTTGCACAAGCTGCTCACCGAACGCCTCACAAGTCAGGGAGATGCGGAAGCCAACAGCAAGGCGGGTAAGTTGGAGCAACAATTTGTGATTGATTAAATAAATCACTAAGAGAGGAGGAGAAGAGGGAAGTGAAAGTGAACAATTTGCGCACGTTCTTAATCCCTTCAGGCCGAGACAATGCCAAATTGATTCGGGAATCGTGACAAAATTCGATTGATTGTAATTATGCAGAAGACAAATCGGACTAAATCTGATTATATGGGAATTGAACAGTTGTTTTCATATCAGATGTCAGCATTTAGAATGTGTATTAATTGATGATACATACATGTATACAAACAAACATACACTCATCTATTTATGATTACAAGTAAACAATTTAATGCTGTTGATAAGAACTGCTGTGAACTCATTGCCGGATTAAGGTTTAATAAACTTTTTGATTTGCTCTTGAGTAAAATGAATGAATTATATTATAAACATACACATATACATATGTATTACTATGTACATTCATTCTTTGTTTCTGAAAATATGTACAGAACTCGGTGGTTTTATTTTAACTTCAATTTTCATATTTTTACTGCAATTTGAATGCGTCATTCATTTTATTTATTTAAAACGTAATTGTAAATGCTCAAATTACATTAAAGTTTCTTACTTATACAATTACATATTGCTTATGCTACACTGTTGTTGTCAACAATTTTGCTAAAAGTGACAAATTCATTATAAATTATGTTTTGTCTAGTTAGCATTAATTAACAAAACTCAATTATTCCTGATCAAAGATCGAATTTCGGATTGAATTTTAAAAATAATTCAATAAATAAATAAAAAGTAAAGAATATTTAAAAATTTGAATAGTGCTGTAGATTAATTCCAGTTTTCTTATTTTTGTAATATTTAATTAGTGTGATTTATAAAATTCCTGTCTAAAGATTTAGCAAGACTCTAAAACATAAATTGATCATGTATTGTATCGCTTTTCTCTGTGTTCCTTAAATTTGATCTCGATTTGAGCTATAGAATGTTTCGTTTTGTCGAGTTATTGACCAAACTTCAAATGGTATTTGCAATTCAAGATCTGGGGTCGGACTCGGACACACGATCCCTTGAGCATGTTCCTGTCTTGCTTGAGTTCAATAAAACTTGGCACATGTATGATTTATGTACATATGTGTGTATGTATGTGTATGTGTGGGCTATGTAACGGCTAGTGTGTGAGACCAACATGTCGACGTCAAGTCAAGTGAATTAAATTGCTGAAAGTTTATTGGATCACAAAACGTTATTCAACACGTCGACGGCAATGACGATGTCAAGTCGCCGGAGTCGATGAGAGTTGAGAATTGAGAACTGAGATTGAGAACTGAAATGGAAACTGAAATTGAAATTGAACATAAGCAAAAGGTCGTTTGCAGCGAATAATTTTGCGTATAACACATAAATACACACACACATAAATATGTATGTTGTCTGGATGGGAATCTATGAATCTGTGATTCTATCTTCTATCATAATGTGAATGGTGACGTCGCTGAATGAAAGCAAACAAAGTTCAATTGATTTAAGACTGTTTGTCAAGGTCCGACGCTTTCGGTTGACTTGACTTGAGACTTGAGACATTGCGTATACGCCGCGTTATCGCTTGTCTTATTGGGAACGCGCTGCTTCAGAAGAAGACCAGTTGCATTGGCCAAAAGACAAAAGCCGCGACGGCAAAAGACGGCAAAGCATAATGGCACAGTTGCGCTTACCAAATGCCACTGACCCAGTTACTTAGGCAGGCGTTAGCTGGCCGTCCGTCCGGTGGAAGCCCTTCAAGTGCCCCGTCGCTTGACAGCGATCCTCCTCAGAGCTTTGGCTAGAGCGACTCTGGCTCTGGCTCTGACTGTGGCTCTAACTATTAACGGCTGAGACGCTTGACTGGTATTAGTTCCGCCATATGATTAAAGCTGCGCGTAATCCGAATCCAAGCTGCCAGCATCGAGGCGTGTGCCTTATTAGGAACTTTTCACACTTACACACACGCACAGAAATTGTCTAATAGTATCAATGACTTGGATTTGCTTCAAAAAGACATCTAATACATACATACATATAAAAAATCATTAGTTGGCAATCAGCTTTTAAATACATTTCTAGTGTAGCTGATAACGATACAATTAACTGAATATACAAGAACAATTAAATGAATTCTTTTTAATTCATAAGAAATATTTAATTTGTTTTAGTTAAAGTCATAAGCGGAAATCTTAATTTATATAGCTAATAATGTTCCTAATTATTCAAATTCTTCATAAATCTAACAACTAGCCATACTTCTGAGCATACAATAATAAGTATAGTATTTTATTTTTAATATTACAATTATTACTATAATATTAATATCTATTAGTAATAGTATGCATAGTATTTTTTATTATGATATAATATTGAGAATTGGCAAGCTAAAATTTGATGTAATACTGCTGTTACTTTGCATCATCCTTCAGAATTGCGTTTAATTCTTGTATACCCTTTGGGAACATGTTAAAAAGGGTGTAATAATTTTGTACACATTTAACTTAATGTGCTGAAAAAGACAGCTTATTATCAGCTGTTTGAAAACAGAGGTTAAAAAGAGGTATTTACTTTGTAAGCTATTTACAGTTTAACTTTGTTGACAGGGTATCTTGTAGCACAGCTCTCTTGACTATTAAAAACCATCTTTATTTTTTTATAGACCTTTGGCAATGTTTCAAAGAAAATAAATTTGTTGAGGTATTACCTAACATGCAATTCATAGCCCATGTGCTCTTCCTCTCTCGCGCTCTCTCGTGGCTCTCTTTCGACTCAATTGCATGCGTGCGTGTGTGTGTGTGTGTGCATGTATTTATGTGTATATGTGTGTGCACAGCGCTATTGACTGACTGTCTCTCTGGCTGCGGTTGTTGCCGGCATCGGTTGTGGCATTGACATTGAATCGTCGCCTCTTCCCATTGCCTCGGTTGCCATGGTTGCCGAAATTGCATGAATTGCCGTGTTTAAATGCATGTAAGAGAGAGAAAGAGAGAGAGAGAGATAGAGAGTGGGCGTTTGCTTCTGGGTATTGATTACAATGGGTGCTTGAAGAATTGCGGACATGAATGTGGGTCAAGTCTAATTATAGTTGAAATGAGCTCAACCAAACAATCTAATAATAAAATAAATAAATGAATTTTTCTTTTTGTAGTTTGTTATGCCCACCAAGTGTACAGCATTTGCAGGGTATATACCAAGTACTTATCTATTGGTCGGATTGTGAAGTCAGCGAACAGTTGTGTGATCTTTTGAGCTAATTTTCACAGAGTGACAGCTGCATTATTCACAACTCGCGATACTGTAGTTTGTTGTCATTTGATTTAATAAGAATTTATTAATATGCATATGAGTATTTATTATGACATTATCACAGTTGACTGTCATTTCTGACCGCTTATCAAAACTGGGTCGCTCAACGCTCACTCAACATGAATCGAACAAAGAATTAACCCAAATCTGTCAGTTTGGAATCATTCACATTGCACATTATTCTAAAATCTAATGCGATAAATGAAAGTGCTTATTTGTCGCATTATTTGCAAGTAAAATCATGCGGAAAACTGCGGGAAAAGGAATTTAATACATATACATAGATACCCTGTATATAGATAACCACTTCAAATGAAAAAATAGTTTCTATAAATATTACGCATACGTATTCAATCATGAATACAATTTTGGGCTAGAAATATTAATACCAACAGTTAAACAAAAAAGTAAGAACCTTATCCTTAATTGAATCTAAAATAAATGTTCTTACAAATCTTTTTTAAAACTGGCATATAAAAAATACGTAAATTTTATATATTACAGCTATAAAAATGCTTACAATCTTTAATTTTAATTAAATAAGTTGGTGCTAAATTTGCCTCCAATAAGCCTGTTACAAACATTGAAACACAATTATAGTACTCTCTTTACTAAATTGGAAACTACTAAATATTTCTCACCCGCACAAATTTGAGACTTAACCCAATGAATCAGACGATCGTTTCGGGCTTGTAAATTGCTCAATCGAATTGGACATTAAAAAGTCTCTTTGGCGGCATTTAAGCTGCAGTTCCAGCTTCAGCCGCCTTTGGGAGGCACAAGATTGGAAAAAATAGTTCAATTCACAATTAACCGCAATTGCGTAAGATTCGATTTGTTGAATGCAACTTGCCGCCTTGCCACATGTTGCAGCTGCAACAGAGAGAGAGAGAGAGAGAGAGAGATAGAAAGCGGAAGCAATTTGATTCCAGATTTCATTTGTTTATTGCAGCTCTGGTTGGTTCCTTGGCCATTGGCACAACCTTCTTCCTGTCGCCTGTCGCTGGCGTTTTGACGGACAAGATTGGCCTCAGGTTGACCACCTTCACGGGTGGCATGCTGGCAGCCGGAGGCCTTTTGTTATCATCCTTTTGTGCCGACAATATCACCGCCTTGTATTTCACATATGGCATTATGTTTGGACTGGGCGGGGCACTGGCCTATACGCCCACACTGGCCATATTGGGGCACTACTTCAAGCGGTATCTGGGCAAAGTAAGCGGCTTTGTAACTGCCGGATCCAGCGTGTTCACTGCGATCCTGCCGCCGGGTCTGAAGTGGCTGCTGGCCAGCTATGGCCTAGAGTCAACATTGAGAGTGAGTATTGGAGATATTGAGATCAACTTCCAAGGTATTTAATTCTTTATTCCCTTTTACAGGTCATGAGTCTGATGGCGACATTCATTATTGTCTGTTCCTTTGTGTACAAGCCTCTGCATTTTCCCCTGGACTCACCTAAGAAGAAGAACGGTCGCTCTCGTTTCAATGTCTTCCTGCGGTCCATTGTGAATGTGGATATCTGGAAGAAGAAGCGCTATGTCATCTGGGCCTTGTGTGTGCCTCTGGCGCTATTTGGTTACTTTGTGCCCTATGTGCACATGATGAAGTTTGTGGAGAGCTCGTTCCCCGGCAAGGATGAGAATATACCCGTAATGTGCATCGGCATCACGTCCGGCATTGGACGTCTGATATTCGGCGTGATTGCAGACATGCCGCGAGTGAACCGCATGTATCTGCAGCAGCTGTCGTTGGTCTGCATCGGATTGCTCACGTTGCTGTTGCCCTTGACCAGCTCTTACAACATCCTCGTCTTGTTCGCCCTCATCATGGGCCTCTTCGACGGCTGCTTTATTTCCCTGCTTGGTCCAATTGCCTATGAGATTTGCGGTCCATCGGGTGCCACACAAGCCATTGGCTTCCTGCTGGGTCTCTGCTCGCTGCCACTGACAATTGGTCCGCCTGTTGCCGGCCTGATATTCGAGAGAACTGGCTCCTACACTCTGCCGTTTATACTGGCCGGCATTCCGCCTCTGATTGGCTCCTCGCTGCTCTTCCTGATGCGCTGCGTGAGAGACGAATCCGGCAGCTCGATAACAAATGGAATCTCGTCTCGGCAAAACGGAGACATGGAGAACTCATCAAATGGCACTTATCGCTTGAATGGTAAGCATATTGGGCTGACTGAGTGATTGAATATTTAACTGAATCAGATTGATTGTTTAGGTGATTGACTAATTGAAATGACTGAATAACTGACTGATTATCTGAGTGATTGTCTAATTTTCTAATTTGATTGTTTGATTGAATAACCTGTTGATTGATTGTTTGATTGAATAATTTGTTGATTGATTGATTATTTTATTGATTGACTGGTTTTGTGGTTGACTGATTGATTTATTGACTAACTTTAAATTTATGGCCTGTCTGACTGAATGATTGATTGACTGATTGATTGATTTAATAACTTATTGTTTCGCTTATTTATTGCCTAACTCACTGATTGATTGATTATATGGCCGATTGAGTGACTTTCCATTTGAGTGGATGACTTCAGTCTGACTGATGATTTTATTATTTAAATGACTGATTGACTAACAAAATGATTGACTGACTGATTATTTTATAGATTATTTTAATAACTGATTTACTAAGTGATTGACTGATTGATTGTTGAATCTAATCTCTTTTCCACCATTCAGCTGTCAAGTCAAGCGAGCCGCTAATCGTAAATGGTGCCAAGGGATCCCTGTCCAATGGCCATGCAGTCACGAATGGCTCCGCAATGGGTTCGTCCTATTTCAAATATGTGTATTTCTGTTGCTTATATTTACCTTTTATTTAGCAGTGAAGTCCAGTGCACCTCTAATGGGTTCAGCCGCAAACGGAAGTGCAACTGCTGCCAACGGTTCGAGGTTCAATGGATTTGCCGACTCAACAATTGGTTCGTACTCTGAATCATTAAGTTCACAATGCGACGACTTCGGTCAACGCAATTCTAGTATTACTGCCTGCTGCTCTTCCGACATTTGCGTTCATCCCAGTAGCTCCTTTTTGACTAACACTGAATTCTCACCTCACACAGCTTTGCTTGAACACAGCTCGAAATCTATAGGGCTCTCTTTTGATGGTCCTAAGAAACGCCGTTATAAATATTCAATCTTTTGACCAATTCCTAATCTTTCTTAGTTTACTCTCTTAAATGAATATGTATTTTAATATTAAGATGTCTATCTTTTATTAGTGGCATTCGCATTTAAAGATACTAATCTTGCTTTAAACTTAATTGCAAATAACCTTTCGCTTTGATTTTATTTTAAACTTCATTTATGGCAACATTTTATTTTCAGATTATTAATTCATGATCATCGCATTGAATACCATTCCATTCATAAATAATAATATTTAAAGTATTATTTATGTAATTAAATAGTTTTAAGTGCTTCGTAGATTTAAAATTGCACCTGAAAAGCTTTTGTAAATAATATAATTTAATATCTTATATTGCTAGCTGCCGCAACTTTTGTTAAATACTGTATATAAACCTTATGTATGTTCATATATTGGAGATCTGCATGGAACTATTATTTGAATTAAAATATATATATATATTAACTAATTGTTTATCATAATGTAAATCTTTCAGAGACTCACACCGAAAAGCCAGGATCCTAGATATAGTCGCTGTCGTCTACTAACTCAAAATTCCACACACAAAAAACAAACGTTACCATTAAAAGATCAGACATTTTTTAATCAATCAATATCCATATCGCTATATATATGATATATATGATATCCTAGCGCATAAAGAAAGGTGTTCATTTTGTCTATCGAATGTACAAATTATGAATATCATCATCCGTTTGATGGAGAGACTTGTTGTACTTGAATGTACAGATCGTAATACTTATTTTTCGTAAATGTATACTATAGGCTAAGCAACAATTTTAAAAATGCAAAATAAAATTACAATTACTATTAAAATATGAGATGCATTTCTGTATTTTTCTTTAAGCAAACTAAATATTACGATCAGAGTAGGTTATAAATAGAGAAAGAGAGAGAAATGCGTTGAATTTATGTATTATAAAATTCGCCTAATTTCGCAAGATGTTACCTGACTAGAATTGGCCAATTGATCAATGACGTATTAGCCTATTGACAATAATATACGTAAACTATTTGACTGGTTACTGTTAGCCATTTGGACAAATTATGGCCGTTTGTATGCAGACTGTCATCGATAAATCATTAAAATATATATATTTGATACGTTGGGTTCATTCCCGAGTCTACGCCTCAAATTTGTTTAGCATTTCCAATCCAAAACTCTTGGCCAAGTCACGATCTGCCGCCCCAAAATCAGTCATCGCGTCCGGCATATAAAAACTCGATGCTCACAAATTATTGTCTTTATTTTGTTGACGCGATTTCAAACGTTCGGTTGATCGGAAGTTTTACCCGTATAAATTAGTTTCCTTCGAGGACATTTCTTAGCCATGTTAACGTGGCAATTGTGGTGCGCTCTATTATGCGTGGTGTGGTTTTATTTTCTCTGGACTCGTCGCAGATTCTATCTGCTAACGCTGAAGATACCTGGCCCACTGGGTTATCCCATATTGGGCATGGCCCACAAATTGCTGCACAGGGAAAGTATGTGATCACTGATCAGTGCCTAAAATTAAAGTGTGATTTGTTGATAACAAATGTGATTTTCAATTAGACGTGCTGCGGGAATTTGGCTACTATTTGAATAAACATGGCCCAGCCATATACTCGTGGCTGGGCCCAATACCATTTCTAATTGTGAGTGAGCCCCAAATGATACAGGATATTTTCACGTCTCCCCACTGTGTTAACAAGGGCATCATCTACAAGGCAATAGACGATGGCGCTGGCGTTGGATTATTCAGCATGGAAGGTACACCAAATTATTAAAATGTGTAACTGATAATATTTAGAATTTTATTGGTAAGATCCACGTTGGAGTGTGCATCGGAAATTGTTGAATCCCGCTTTTGGACACAAGGTGCTCCTCAGCTTTGTTCCCATATTCAACACCGAGACGGCATCGCTTTTAAAATCACTGGATAAATTTGTGGATGTTGGCGAAAATGATTTGACACCATTGCTGCAAAGGTTTACCTTGAGCATTGCAACTCGTGAGTGCTAAAACTTACAAACTAAAACTATAAAAATTAAAAATAATTTTATTCAAGTACAGAAACAACAATGGGCAGTGATGTAAAGGGTAATGAGAACATTGAGAACAACCAACTTCTCCAGGATTACCAATGGTAGGTACTACTGTTGGCCTTGATCTATCCGAATCCATTTGCTATGCGTTAATAGTATTTTGGAATCCATGACAGATATGTGCTTTTCGCCCTGGCTAAGCAGTAAATTGATTAGACAATTGTTTGGCAAGGAAGAGCGCTATTTCAGGGCCAAGTCGGGGATACGTAGATTCATCAGAAAGGTATTATAAAATCAAATGAAAATAAATTTAATATTAACTATTTTAATTTTCTAGCTGATTGAAAAAAAATTGGCGAAGGATACTGAAGTTCCTCCCTTGCCGCAGGATAAAAACATATTTCTAAATCTAGCCACAGATCTGTTGAAACGGGGTATCTTTAGCTCGCAGAATGTGGAAGACGAATCCAATGTCATTGTTTTTGGAGCCTTTGAGACGACTGCCAATACAGTGACCTACACATTGATATTGCTCTCCATGTTTCCCAAGTACCAGGAAAAGGCCTTCGAGGAGATTCTGGCCTTGTTTCCCGAGAGTGGAGACTTTGACGTCACCTACGCGGATACCCAGCAAATGGTTTATCTGGATCTCATTCTGAATGAATCCATGCGGGTCATGGCCCCTGTTCCAGTTGTCTCGCGACAAACGACCCAGGATGTGAGGCTTTCAAACGGAGTTGTTGTTCCAAAGGGAGTTCAAATTGCCATCGATATCTTTCACTTGCATCGCAGTAAGGAAATTTGGGGAGGTGATGCGGAGACATTTAATCCGGAGCACTTTTTGCCTCATAACATACAGGATAAACACCCCTATGCTTTTATACCCTTCACAAAGGGCATACGGAACTGTATAGGTAGAATTTGATTTTATTTATTTGTAAAATGATCTTTAATTATAATTTATTCTTTTATGCCTTTTTTAGGTTGGAGATATGCTTTAATGTCGGCTAAAATAACATTGGCGAAACTATTAAGGAATTACAAATTCTCAACCAGCTTTAAATTTGAAAATCTATTCTTTGTTGAGGATATTACCATAAAACTTAAGACAGTGCCATTGCTGGAAGTACAGCGAAGAAATTGATAGTTTGAGCAATTTATCTCTTCGCTTAAATCTGTTGTTTTATGATGTAAAATTGTATGAATAAATTATAAGTTAAGGAACAATTTTTATATTTTGTTTGTTAATATGATTTGTTAGATTTTAGTTGAATTTTTTGGTTTAGCAACACATTATACAACTTCAAAGTTTAGCAGTTTTTATTTTGAAATTACGATTGCGCGCCCAAACAAATTTTATCGATTATTGTCAAATGTTATCACAGCTGCTAATAGCATTACAGAAAAATTGTATCTGTAGTAAATAAACCTAGTGAACGGGGAGTTAGTTCAGTTCAATTGAATGTGTTAGTGATGTAAAAACACATCGAGCATCGATGTTTTTTTAGCGATATTTCTCGATGTTTTCCGATGTTTTTGTTGATGCCGATTTATCTATGTTGCATGGCGATGCATCGATGTTTTGCAAAACATCGGCTGCCGCACTTTCAACAAGCCATTTTCGCCGCTCTGACAATGAGTTTATAGTAATTTGGGCAGTGTTTGCAATGTCTAAGTGAGTAAATTTATTTAAATTAGTCAGAGATACTATAGCTATAAGAAGGCTTACATATGTCTTTTCAAAGTTCTCATCAGAAAGACCTCTTGTAGTTTGTGTTTATACTTTTAAGATAAAAACTCTTTAAAACTAAAACTGCTATGAAAGCATACGATTTTAAGAGAAAATGGGCTTCATAAATCTAAGAAATTCTAGTTTTCTTCTAAAAATGGTATGGTTTTCATACATTAGAAATACATCGATGCATCGATGTTGCGACTATCAACTAACATCGATGTTAAATTTTGAAAACATCGATGAGCATTGACATCGATGTTTCCACTCAAATTTACATCACTAATGAACCCAGTGAGCGTGGAGTTAGTTCAGTTCACTTGAATGTGTCGCTAAATTGAACTAAATCCGAACGATTTGTATTTATTTTTTTAATTGTGCCGCAATGTCGCTGACAGATGTCTTGGAATTGAATAAATCGGAGCTATTTGCGAAAATACGCAACGGCTTGCCAATTGTGCCGCAAACGCAAAATCTACTGGACTGCAAGGATGATCTGCTTTATGCTTGGAACTCCAACGACTCCTGCTTGCTGGTCACAAATTGGCGCGTAGCGTTGCTTGAACCAGAACCGAAGCGTGCCAAAGTCAGCTACCAGACGCTGATACCGTCGAACACAGTTGGACTGCATGTGGATCGTGTGCTGGTGTCCAATGAAGGCTCACTCGTGGCCCTGAGTGGACCACAAGGTGTCGCCATCTTGGAGGTACCACGACGCAGTGGCCCCGATGGCAATTTTATGGACGGCAAGTCAAAAATCACGTGTCGCACTTATTCACTGGACGCGCTGCTGTTTCAAAACAATCCCCAATTGGTAGTTCGTCAGCTGCGCTGGCATCCGGACTCGGTCTCCGACTCCACGCTGCTGGTGCTGCTCTCGAACAACACAATCCGTGTGTACAACCACACGAAGCTGCGTCATGTGTGGAAAGTTGGTCCGCATACAGTCAAAACCGGTGCGAATACATCCCTTTCGGACTTTGGAGAAATCTCTGTTGATTTCGACATTGCACCTGCTGTGAAGTCTCGCGGGTCGGATAACAACAACGAGGCAAGTAGCACCACACTCTCAGCCACGAGCAGTTTGAACCAGAGCAACAAGACTTTGGCTGCAGCAAAGGCCAAAAAAGAGAAGGTCGAGTGGCCCATTGTAATATTGCGGGAGAATGGTAACATCTACATAATGCTCGCCGGCATCGACTCGGAGATGACGCGGCTTCAAGGGCCCATCACCATATCACCCCAGACAAGCGCCAACTACGGACTGGAGTCATGTGCTCTCCTGATCATACCATCGTTGCCGCCAACTGTGATCATTGCCGAGTCAACTGGGAAGCTACACCATGCTCTATTGCTAGAGGCGGAAACTACGGAGCGATCCTTTAGTGAAGTGGACGAATGCTTGCTGATCGAGCCATCCGAGTGGACACTACACGTCACGGAAACCGTCGAGCTCGAGTTGGGTCTCTCAGGATCAGGAACTGCCAATGGAACAGACGACACTTACAGTTGCCCCATACATCTTAAACGTGATCTCATCAATGAGATGCGTTACTTTGCCTATCACAATGCTGGCTTGCACATTATAACTGTAAACTTTATATCGGAGCTGCAGCGCTTCCTGGACAGCGAGGCGGAGGACAATCAACTGGTATTATCAGCTCCCTCCAGCGCTGAATACATTTTGTGCACCAAATTCGATTCGAGTGATCGCACAAATGCTGTCTTTGGAATTGCCCTTTTACAAATGCCCGCCGGACTTGTTCTGTTGCTTAGCAGCGGACAAGTGATCAGCCTGAAGCTAGTTATCGATGCCCAACTGCTGATTACGCCCAAGGATCAGATGCTGCGCAAAGCAACTGATGCTGCACTGGAGCAACACGGCATGGGTCCATCTTTTGTGGAAACTATCAAAGCATTGCTCCAGCGAAGCGTCAGTCAGCCAATTCTTGCCGACAAGTTGGCTTCTCCATCTGCCCACGAGCGCTACGAGTTGCTCAATCAGGCCATCGAGGTGTTGCGTTCCCAATATCTGAAGCGTCATGAACTTGTCCGCGCTGAGTTCGCCAAGCGCATCAATTGTATTAAACTGCAGAAGCAACAGCAACTGGAGGAGATCAAGAGTCTGGAGAAGGAACGAGAAGTCATCAGTGAACGGGCCCACAAGTTGGCCGAACGCTTTGAGGAAATCAGCGATAATCAGGATCTACTTGTCCGTCGCTGCCAAAAGCTGATGCAGGAGGCCAACACGACGCTGCCCAACAACGTGGTCGCTGAGCGGGAATTCGCCATTGAGGTGGCCCGCATCAACAAGGCCACCAAGAGCCTGGCCGCTGCCTTGGACACGGCCAAGAAGACGTCGAACAAACAGCGCTACCATATTGCCAAATCTCAGGAATGTGGCAAGGTCAAGACTTATGAGTTGCCGGAAAAACAGCATCGCACCATTACCGAGATCCTAACTCAGTTGTCCAGCGAGATTGATCGTCAAATAACTGATGTTAAGCGAATTAATAAGATTCTGGGCACATAATCATAATGCTCAGTCATTCAAGCTACTATGTATTTCTCTGTTATTAAAAATTAAATTTATAAATCAATGATCTTTCATTTTACTGTCGTAATTTAAACTATTTCCACATTTGATTCGACAGATTCAATATATGTCTTAGTAATATCAAAAAGTGTTTTTGTTTATAATCTTTTAGCTGAGCCTGCAATTTCAATTAAAGCTAAATTTAAAAATCTATTGTAAACAAGTTTGAGAGTTGAGCTAAGATGACGACAATTGTTCTGAAAAAAACAAAAAATCTATTCAAATTTCAGATTGAGCGTTTGATTATGAGCTACTCTGAACTTTAAGATACTTTTAATAGCTCGTACTTAAAATTTTTTTTCATTTGTGCTTTCTCTATTTTTAAGTGGAAATGTGTACCTGTTTTTTTTACTTTATACATATTTCTTGGGAAGATTACTGGAAAGTTATTGAAAAAGACAAATTTGTTAATCAAATTCAAAGACACAAAAATAGCTTAAGCAGATTTGAACCCTTTTTTTTTATTTAGAAAAATGCTGACTTTGTTTTGAAATTTTAAGCTTAACATTCTTACAAGATGATCATAATATTCACTGAGATTAATTTTATCCTGAAATTTCGAATGTTTTCCTGAGTATGGAAAGTTTTTCAACAAGTAATAAGAGCATATTAATAGTGTATTTTAAATTCGATTTCTTTACGTTAACTAAAGTCTTGCCTGTTGTCACTGAGGTGTTCGGGCATTCCATAAACACGCACTAACTATAAACAATTTGAGTATACATATATTATAGACATTGAAGCTATTTTCCTTTGCAAATAAATCAGGTATTCGCATAGTTAATGAGTTCCAAATGCCTATGTACTCGAGTCGACAATTCTTTTTTGCATTTCAGTCGCATTTTGGATGTCTGTCGTCAGTTGTAAGTAAAACTTAATTGAGTCGATGTCGCGCTCAGGTTCAGGCCTTAGACATGGCATTTTTAATACTGATACGATTGACAATATTCTGTACTCAGTTGTCCAATTACATTAAAACCAACTCACCCTTTGTGATTGAGGCTCTGATGGTGTGTCTGTGCTTTGGCTCCATAATAAGCAGATATTTATTGCTGACGTAGTCCAAAAAAAAAAAATTAATAAAAAAATAATTAATATGTAAATAATAAAACAACTTTCTCTAAGTAGAACTAATAATTGTATTTGTGATGCAACTTAAACTCTAGGCTTCTCAATCAAATGTATATAGAAGGCTGGATTCTGAACGACGGTCATCTCCTTAAAGTCTCCAAATAGCTTGTGCTTCGCCTGTTTGCCAAAGATCTCGTTGAGGATTTCGGTGAAGCGCTTGAGCTCGTGGGGATAATAGGAGAGACGGAACTCGCTGGCCAGCTTATTGCCCTCGATCTGATAGTCCATGGAGACCAGAGCTGGTTTGCCGCAATAGAACAGAACGGATGTTTTGATGTCCGCCGTGTGACTCGTCTATAAAATTTCAATAACAATTATTTTTGTTTTTTCAATTGTGCAAGTCACTGAAATCATTTTCAGCTCGTGCCCAGAATAAGATTAGAAAGATGATGTGATCATTGCCTACGAATGACGATTTACTTATCAGTGATCAGATGATGACTTGGTGTTTTTTTCCCAAAATCATTTTAATTATTTTTAATTAATGTGAATTATGAGTATGATGATTTATGGTTTGTTCCCACTTACGTTGTAGTAAATGCTCTTGGCAGGTGTTGAGCCTGTCTCCAGGATGTTGTCGTAGTTGCGGTGATCGATCAACAGAATGCCGCCTGGCTTGAGGCACTTCTCAAAGTTCTTGATGGCCTGCTTGTGCTCACGCTGATCGCCAGAGGCGTCCATTAAATGGGCAAAGGAGTTGCCCAGACAAATCACAGCATCGAAGCCGCTTTTAATCTGATCCTCAATGTCATTGTACAGCGTCAGCCAATTGGCCTCCTCGATAGCTACAGAAAATTCGAAAAAATAAGATTAAAATTAAGATTCAACTTGGTAGCTCATTAACTTACTCCAATTGTCAAAGGCGATTTCCTTACGACGATTCCAACGCTCCTTCAGGGCGAATTTCAGCATCTTGTCGGATGCATCAACGGAAACCACCTCGAATCCCTCCTCCAACAGCATTATCGAATCGACGCTGAAAGAGTTTGTTGAAAAATCTCTCTAAGGAATTATGGTAAATTGCAATTCGGACACTTACCCCGTGCCACATGCCACGTCGAGGATGCGCTTGCAGCCCTTTTCGCGCAACAAGTCGACCAAGAAGTTCTTGTAGTTGTCCGTGCGTGAGTTCTTGTCCCCGATGAAGATCTCCCAGACCTTGGCGGCCTTGCCATCGGCGTACTGATCCCTCACTCCTTCGGCGGAAATACCTTCCGAACGGGTCACGAACACACTATCAGCGGAGGAGGTTGTCATCTCGAAGCGTTCAACACTCGGCGGCAGATCCAATTGGAATAAATTCTCGTTTCGGATTTACTTCCCATTATGTCTCAAATCAACAGTCAACAGCTGGAAGACACACACACACACACTCGCATACGTATTTCAACTGTAATCTTATCACTACCCGCCCATTTTGACCTGTGTGGGGCGGGTAGAGGGCGGGGCAGAGGGGCTAATACAAAACCATTTGACGCTTAGCGCCAACATCTGCCTCAAATGTACACGTTTCGTTTTTTTTTGTATTAGTTTTTGCTGTTTTTGTGTTGACCTGACACTGACCTCGCCGTGATTAGAATTGGATTAGACTTGCCCAAAAATAACACAAACATTTGACAATAACAAGAGTCATTCCCGATTCCTTTCGTCACAATCCTTAGGAGAAAAGCTCTATAAAGCAGGGATTTAAGCCCTAACCGAAGCCGTAATCTTTTACCGGTAAAAACCGATTGATACTTAGAAACTTAGTATCTAAAACCGAATCCGAAAAAAATTCTCATTTGACCGAAACCTTTAAGCCGAAACTCTGTAAACCGGAATAACCGTTTAGTAACCGTTTCATTTATAAGGGTTAATTACGGTTTTTCATACATAAAAAAAAAATTATTTTTCACTTTAAATTTATAATTTTGATTTTAGTTTTCTTATGTTCAATTTTGTATTTTTATTTGTGATATTTGTGATCTAATTTTCATAGCACTGAAAAAGCGCAAATAAAAAAATTTGTTAAATTAAATATTAAAATTGTTAAAATGTAACTATACTACATCAAACTGAAGAATATGTAAAATAAATGTGTAAATGAAACATTAAGGAAGTAATGCTTTTTTGCTTTTTCCTTTGGTAAAAGGTCTATAAAGAATAGATGTTAAGATATGTATTTGAAAATGTGTCAATATTAAAATTAGAACTGAAAATATATCTCGATCTATACTTATATTTTTTATTTGTTTTTTTTTTGGCAGTTTTTGTTCATTTAACAGATCTAACAAACGGAATAAATCGCTAGTCGCCAACTCGCCTATTAAGTTTCTAAAAGTCGCAGCACCAAGTTGGTTTTAATTAGATTACTTCATGTGATTCTTGATTAATTATGGCGGCTATACCAGGTCGAGCACTTCACTACGTATTCAAGATTGGAGATCGCGCCAAGAATGCCTTTTTCTTTCGCACCATTCTGGGAATGAAGGTCTACCGCCATGAGGAGTTCAAGAAGGGCTGCGAGGCGGAGTGCAATGGGCCGTACGTCAATCGCTGGAGTAAGACCATCATCGGATATGGCCCGGAGAGCTCAAACTTTGTCTTCGAGCTGACTTATAATTACGGCGTGAAGAGCTATGAAATGGGCAACGATTTTGGTGGCGTGACAATATATTCCACGAATATCCTAGCGAAAGCCGCCGAGCATTCGTATCCGGTATCTAAGCAAGGCGATCGGAACGTGCTCACATCACCAGATGGCTACAAGTTCTATATAGTTGAGTCAGCACCCGCGGCGTCATCAGATCCAGTGCAACAGGTGGAACTAAAAGTTAGCGACTTGGCGGCTTCTCGCAAATATTGGCATGATCTGCTCAAGATGCACAAGATCGAGGAGAACGCCGAGTCGCTGCTGCTTAGCTATGGTGAGACACAAGCATCTCTTCGTCTCACGCTTTCAAAAATAAAGTTGGATCGTGGCACGGCTTATGGCCGGATTGCATTCGAAATTCCTGGATCTGCTCAACAGCCATTATTCGAGGCTGTCCAGGCTGCTGGGGGCACCATTCTGAAGCCTCTCATGCAGCTGGATACTCCTGGCAAGGCAACTGTCTCGGTGATCATTTTAGCCGACCCTGATGGTCATGAGATATGTTTTGTGGATAAGGAGGGCTATACAGAACTGTCTCGGGCTGATCCGGATGCCGCTAAGCAACTCGACAAGTTCATTGGCAAAGATCCATTTCAGGATAATGTTGCATTGCTAATTTAATAAACCTAAAAAACATATTTCTAACATAAAAAGTTATTTCAAATTTCTATAAAATAACGCTTATACATTTAAGCAGGTATTCCGTTTAAAGTGTGACTAGGAAAGTAAGAATAATTTATTTTTTGAAACCTTATGTTTAATCGTTTCTTTAGAGCTTTGCCTTTTTACTAATTAACGTTAACTACTATTACTACCTATTATCCTACTAAACTACTACTAAATCGGACAAAAAGAAATGTGGTAATGGCTGATTAAAGTTTTTAAGCAATGTAAGTGCCTAAAAGCATTCAATAAAAAATATTTAAAATTTATTTAATTAAGTAACGGGTATCCTATAGTCGGGTGCTCGACTTTAGCCATTCCCACTGGTTTTTTTTATAGAATTTGTGGCCCTGAATAGAAAAAAGTTCTTTAGTTTATTTATTCAACTTGGTTCCCCCCTCACAAACCTATAAAACGAGTTTCTTTAAAAGTGTTAAACTTTAAGAACAAAGTTGAAATATTCGCAAAGTATATAAGATCGTTTTATTGTTAATAAACTTAATAAATATTGCACTGCGTTGGAAACTAGGATTGTATATATTGTTTATATGAGAATGGTATTCGTATTGCACCTCGTTCTTCACTTAGTGGAGTGTTTAAAGCCTTAAAGATAATGTCACGAGTTCGTTATAAGTACGATATACAATAAAATAATCAAAATGTTAATATTATTAAGCATTGATTACGTTTCACAAGATAATTGAATGTGGAAATTAACCGAATGTCACAATTATCTTGGGAAACATAAGCTGTGATGCCGAAGGATTATTAAATATATAATATAGTATCAATTATATGGTATAGTTAATAACTATGCTAATTAGATGTGTGTGGATTTGAGTATTCTAGTTCAGAAATTCTATGGCAAATACCCGAGCGAATCCTCGAGAGAAGCGCTGACGGCCCGCATCGATTGGTAGCTGGCCATGCGACTCCTGCTCGCATTGCTGCGGATGGAGGCGGCCTTTTCGAGGGCCTTGATGTTGATCAACAGATCGTCGGCACTGCAGGATTTGTGGGAGGTGGAGCCACTGGCGCTCATGTGCAGTGGCATGATCATGGCACTCCCATTGCCCAGGCGATCCGTGCTCAGCGATTCCCTCGTGCGGTACAAGGAACGTCGCGAGGATCCAATGGATCCATTGCTCGATCTCATTCCGATTCCGATTCCGGACTTCTGACCAGGTGGACAGAGACTCTTGATGTCCGTCGTCTGGCTGAGTTTCATGTCCGCGAACACAGCCGCCGCCTCGACGCTCTTCTTCACACTGAGTGCCTCATTGGCCTGAACCGGTTTGCTGTTGCCCCCAATCGTGAAGAGCTCGTAGTCCAAACCCAGTTTCTCTGTGGGCTTTGGCTTCCTCGTGGCCGCCCGCGATCGATGCTGTTGATTCAGGGAATCCTCGCTGACAGTGGCCCCCGATGCATTTGCTCTTTGCCTGCTGCGATGGGTGCGTTTGCAGTAACATTTGCTGGCGCTCACACAGCTGTCCGTGTCGCACCAGGTCGTCGTGTCCGAGTGCGAATTGGCCGAGTCGTGCTCCAGGGTGCTGGCCGGCTCCTCCTCCACCATGGAGCAGTAGCATTTCTCATCCGACTTGCACGAAATCAACGAATGACGATTGCCAGTTCCAGCTCCAACTCCAGCTCCAGCTCCAGTTCCCACAGTTGGCTTACGGCCATTGGCCTTGGCCATGTTGCGTTCGTTCTTCTGCCGCAACTTGTGATTCAGATGCTCCGTGCGCAGACTGCAATAGCAGCGATCTGCCGAGGCACAGGTGCAGGATTCAGAGTCATAGCTGCACTCGGAGCAGGAGACATAGCTGTGGAGAGAAAGAAGCGAGTCAGCTGAATCCTTGAGAGTATTCTCTTGACACTTACCCACTGCTACTGTTCCTGTGGATCCCCTGGAGCGCATGCTCATTGCGCACCACGGACACATCGGAGCCACTGGTGGCAGCTCGATTGCGTTGTTGCTGCTGCTGCTGTTGATGGCTCTGACTCTGCGGTGGTCCAATGATGATGGGCGGTGTCAGTCGCCGCTTGTTGGCGCTCTCAACGGGAGCTGGTGTCTCCTTTGTGGACTTGGCCAACTTGCCGCGACAGCTGCGAAACTGGCCAAGTTGAAAGACCTTCTTCAGACTCTTGGTGCCAAAGAAAATGCTCTTCGGCTTCTTCTGGAATCATAGAACGATGGATAGTGTTGACAATATTTAATAAAACATAGCTATATATATACGAGTATATCATTTATTCAAAAGTATGATAAACTTAAATAAACTTGCTTTAATAAACTTGAGTACTTATCAAAAAAAAAAAAAAAAATATAACAATCAACTATTGGATTTATGCAGGCGTGGTCAAAAGTATTTATGCAACATTTAAAGTTAAATCTACTCATAATTTGAACTTACTTCATGTTAATTTTGGTATCAATGAAAAGGTCGTTTAAATTTCGTTTGAATGGTACAAAAGTTTTCTTAACCCATTGAAAATTAAGAGTTTTTGTAAAAGTCTACTTTTTTGACTTTTTTCCTCGGTTTGCAGCAAAAAATATTTTGATGAAAAACGTTTTTTCAATTTGCTAGTATTTTTTATAATTTTTGATACCTGCAAAACAGCTACTTTTTCATTATTTTCATACAAAAAGTGTCTTTTTTGCAGTTTTGAAAAAATTATAAAAAATACTAGCGAAGAGATTTTCGAAAAAAAAAGGTTTGCGCTCACTGTTAGAATTGTTTAGAAGTTCAAATAATGAGTTTTTTTTTAAGGTGACAATCATGTAGAAAAAGCATTTCATTCAATTAACAATTTAAAAACACAATTGTGACGGACGTTGACAGGGAACAAATTATGAGTAGATTTAACTTTGAGTGTTGTGTAAATGCTTTTGATTTTGATTAAATGTGAAAGCTTAAGTTATTAAATTTAAAATTTTGGGAGCAAAAAAAAGTAATTTAAACGGAACTATAAAAGTTTGAATGCCGAATAAATAAAGGAAAAAAGACATTTCGCTTGAAAATTTGATCAGTTTTTGCAAAGTTATGAAACTTTGAAGTTGGCCTGATTTCAGACCTATGTTGTTGCAACTTTACAAGTCAAATTTTATACGTGAGTTTTGTATTGTATTATGATTTTGTTTCCTTTAATTTCTTTTTGCAAACTGAAAAATCGGTATTTTTCCTAGACATATTGACAACACGATTCATTTTTTTCGGCTTTTAGATTTCGATATTAAACTTGATTCACACGTTTACATTTACATCTTTAGTGATAGTAATAGTAATAGTTATGGTTTGAATATCAAGTTAATCTTCTTCTTATGTTACTGTGTCTCTCTCTCTCCGACTCTCTCTCTCACCTGTGATCCATTTGAGCTTGGCTTGCGTTTCTGCTTCTTTTTCTTCTGTCGCCGCATTATGTTCTTGGAGCGTTGGAAGAGCTCGTCCTGTGTGAGCGTGACAGCGAGCTTGAGCAGAAACTCCTTGTAGATGGGCTTGAGGTCGTTGAAGGACATGCCATCGGCATCGATGATGGCATAGAGTATATCGTCCAGGGAGTGCAGATTCTCGTGCAGTCGAAATTCATTGAACAGTTCACTGAAACCAAGTGGGGAACTAGAAGCACAATTCAAACGATGCCAATCAACCAAACCAAACCTTTTCACCAAAAAATGCAAAGAACGTTAAGTGAACCCACGGGCCAGAACCATTCTCTCTACACTCTGAACTGAACTGAGTCTGGCCCTGGCCCCAAGTGGTTAGTATATCTACTCACCCTCCGCCGCCGCCCAATTTGCCGGAATTCGTGCGCCGTGCCGCTCGCGACTTGTAGCGGGTGAGGCCGCCAGTGTTGAGGAAGCTCCCGGATCTTGGAATTGCCACCCGCGTCAGTATATCACCATCTCCGGCGGCAGCCACAGTTGCTGCTCCGACGAGGTCGCTCATCTTCCGGGCATTCGCATTGCCATTGGCCATGGGAGGAGGCATCCCCATCCCCATTCCCATCCCCATTCCCATGGGCATCTGAGTGGGAGTCGTTGGTTTCTTGGCGTGCTGATGATGCACTCGATTCACGTGTCCATTGTTGCACACTATGTGGTTGCCGCCTCGTCCAGATCCACCTGCCTTATAGCCACCAATCGCATTTGGAGCTGGCACCGGCGGAGCACGTTTCGTCTTATGGGATTTCCGTTTGCGCTCCTCCGTCGAGGTTTCGATCTCGGCCGCCTCGTTGATCACATTGCTGTTGGAGCTGAGGGAACTGCTCGACACGCGCTTCTTGCGGGTCGATCGCGACGGGGTGGATCCCTGACCCATTTGGGACTTGGGACTCAGGCCACCCGCCAAGCTGCCCGATCCCGTTCCCGTTCCCGCGCTGCGAAACGAGCTGCGTCTGCCATTGAGACTGGGTGCGATTTGGGAGCGGGACATATAGTTGGAGCTGGTCAGCGCCGAGCTGCTGGCAATGCTGATGCAGCTCACACCATTCTGCTGACGTGGAGTGCGTCTCTTGGTACTGCGATGTGAGTTAGTGCTGACATGGGCCATCAGACTCTGGTAGAGAGTCGCCGCGATGACGATGGCGTCCTCGGTGCTCTTGCAGATGAAGCCATGGCACTCGAGAATCTTGGGAGCACTGGCCGAACGCATCACCACGGCAAAGATCGGGGCATGGATGTGCTCGCTCTGCTCCACAGCCAGCTGCTCAATGGCGCTAAAGATGAGATGGAATGAATTTCAATAAAATGTGCTATTGATGGAGCATCTGAAGCATCTACCTCAGTGGCTGGAACAGTGCAGTCTTGTCTATGTTGTCGGGATCTGTTATCAAGGGCAGAAATGCCGCTCCTCCGTCCGACTCGGAGATGACAAACTTAACCGCCGACCACACGGCAATGTTATGGAATGGCGTTATGCTGGATTCATTCTCCTCCTCGGTCCCCTTGTTGTTGCTCGTCATGGCGCTGATCTTGATTCGCAATCCGGTTGCACAAATATCCAAATAACCAGACTTTAATTTCTGCAATTTATATTATTTATAAATTTTATGTTTGGTTTTTTTTTTAATAATTTAGCTACTCACCTTTTTGGTCACCTCATCGAGATAGAGCTGACGCAGTGGCTCCTGCAGCCCCTGCAGACTGGTCACCTTGTCCTTCAGTGGCAAACTGCCCAGGCAGGTGACATCGAAGCTGTTCGTGGCATCCTTGGCCACGTCCGTGAACAGCTGCTCGATCTGGGCCTGCACGCTGTTGCTGATGCGCTGCACATCGCTCTTGGCCGCCTCGGCCAGCACCTTGGCCGACTCGCTGGACTCCTGCAGGAAGCTGCTCAGCGAGCGCGGATTGTCGCCCGTGGTGCTGGCCAGCTCACTACGTCCATACATGATGATGGAACGCGTGCGATGCGATCCCCGGGGATCGTCGAGGCGGTTGCTACGCATTGATCTGGAATTGGCGAATGAAAAACCAGTTTATTTATTAAATTTATAATAATTATAATTATTATCTTTGTGATTTCCATCATTAATAATATCATTTTAATTATTTTTATTGAGTAAAACCTCTTCTACACTTTTGTTTTTTAAATTACTTCTAATGTAATGCGAATTTCTGCTGAGAATTTATATTATTATTATTATATTTTTCATCTTGATCATTATTATCATTATTTCAAGCACATCTATTTTTATTTTTATTACAATTTTATTATTGTTATTGAGAAGCTAAATTAATTAGAAAAATCTATTCTTTCCTCTGATCTTAATTCTCATCCAATAAATCATAATCATTACTATTATAGTTCTTATCATAGCCATGGCCATTTATTTTTAATTTATAATTTGATTTTTCAATAAAATCTTCAACTAAATTATGCTTCAAAGTGTAATATTTAAATTCGGTTTTTTTATTATTAAAAAAGTCTAATTAATTAAGAAAAATGATCTACTTCCCCCACAGTTCTCTAGTTACTTCTCATCTACTGCAAACGTTCACTAAGCTGTTGCAATATGGAATGAATCTGTATCTACCATCTGAAACATTTGAAAGCTACTTGCAATCAAGATTCTCCTATAAAGTTGTAAAATATTTTCAAAGTGGTTCTATGCGTTGTTGCGACAAAAGCAAAAGAAGTTATTTGTGAAAGTTTCACTGATTAACGTGAACGAACCACTAAATTTAGCATGTCTATGCAGTCGCAAACACGTGTCGCACACATACATATTAAGATGATGTATGTATGTATGTAAATATGTACTAAGTATGTATGCTTATGCGAATGCTTATGAATTGGCAAGTGTCTGTCGATTGGGAACAACAACAACAACATCCTGAGGTAAGGGGTAAATGATTCTTATTAACAAATGGCACATTGTGTACTACTTTGTCAACTGGTCTGGAGAATACAGAAGATGAGCTTAAGCCCCATCTGATGAGTGTTCCCAATAGAAGCTATTCCGTTTACCGCTAGTTGACATCAAATCGGAAATGTTTCTTCTTTTTTTATTACTATTATTTTTTTGGGAGAACGTTGGCGCGTTCGAGTATTTTGAATATGAATGAAGATGATGCGAGTGGTCGAGGGAAGAGCAGGGGGAAGAGATGGGGAGAGGCATATAAAGTTTTCTTTTTTAATCAATTAGTTCAGTAGGTGAATGTGTGTCACACAATATCGATGCATATTTAATCATCACAGCAAGTGTCGCTTCTCTCTCTCTCCCTCTCTCGAACTATCTCTGTCACTTGTATCTTTTGGATAGATTTGTATGTTTTTAAACTAACTGTTCATTTGTTGCTTATGGAAATTGGAAACGGTAAAAGAAACGTTGCCGCGATGCGTCGCTTCGCGTCTCGTCGTCTATTTACAAAATGTCGTTTACCGAACTTAGCATCTACAGACTTGTATATGTATCTGTGCATCTATTTAGCTGTATCTGCGTATTTTTAGCTCTTTAAAACTTCGAGAATGAAAGTGCTTAAGTCGAAGTTGTTGAAAGCTGGGCAAGTTTTAGACAGACTAAACATTCTAAGGCTGTGTCTGTGTTTAACGTTTTTATTTTTAGCTTACAAGATGTCAAATTAAGACAATTTTATAAGTTTGAGATACTTTGCAACAACTTTTATCTAAGCCTTTTAAGCCTTCTAAAAATGCAAGTCAACTTTATTTAAAATATTTAAATTCTTTTATTTACGTTAAGTTTAGTTAAGTATTGCAAAGATTTCATTCGATTTTGTCTCTGACAAAACAATGTGTTAGGCAAGAGTAGGATCCACTTCGATTACAAACCCTTTATTAAAGGATTATATGATAGCTCTGAGATACTTTCAATATGATGCCAAAAGTCTAAGTTCCTGGTATAAAGTGAAATAAATCTGGAGAAAACATAAGTATTGCGTTTTATGGTATATTGCTTATATGATAGCTATGAGATACTTTTAATCTGATTCCAAAACTCTGATTTGCTAATACAAACAAAGACTTATCTATTGAATACATATTGCATATACTCTGAGATACTTCTAATGTGATGCCAAAACTTTGAGTTCCTTATATTAAATAAAATATATCTATAGAATAATCTTTTCACTTTGATCAGACTCACCTGGAATCGTCAAACATAAGATCGATCTTTAGTTTGTATACCGAATTTCGGCTGACACTCGAATTGTTCTCGAGCTGATCGCCGTCCAGAAGCCGAAAGCCGGATGAGTTGCTGTTGCTGTTGCTGCTGGCTGGTTTTTGGCGGCTGCGCACCGAGTTCATTTTGGGAACGGCCACAACAGATTGGGAGTCGAGTTTGCAGGAGGAGGTTACCATCATCGAGCACCGATTGATAAGCACACGCGAATTGCAGTCGATTTGTTGCTGTGATTGTGGCAACAACTAAAGTAAAGTGGCATGCGCCAACTTTACCCCTCTCCTCTCTGCCCTCTTCGCTTAGCTCTTTATTTTGGTATTTCGAGTGTTGTTATTTTTATTTTTAGTTTTATTTGCCTACTGTTTGTGTGCAATTAGCGGGCAAATGAATTTCAATTATGCACATTAAACGTTAATTTTCCAACATTTTTAGCGAAATAATTGTTGGCATTACACAAGCACGGACACAAACAAATTCACATATTCACTGCACGAGACTTTATTTAACACTTTGCATAGGGCACACCACCAACAGTGTGCGAGAGCGAGAGGGAGATATGCAGTGAGAGAGAGAGGGAGGCAGAGATGATGACGGCTCCGAGGTGTTTGCCTGGCGTGTTGGTGGCCAATCGTGTTGGCTCATTAATTAGCTGCTTGCAAGACTAAAAAACCGACAAAAAATAAAGCAAAAATAAAGCAAAAATAAAGCAAAAACAAAATAAACATAATAGTAAAAATAGTAATAACATCTAAATAGATTACAATCAGGTTAAAGCCTAACTATTTGTACATGAGGAAAAAACGTATTTCAAATTGTTAATGGGCTTTTGGTTGTTACTCGTACTGTTTTTATATGTATTTTCTGTGTTGTTTCGTTGTTGGTTGTTGCTAATAAATTGCAGCATAAAATGCAATTGTTGTGCTGGAAAAATGTTAACAATTTGCGCATAACGCACAGCAACAACAGCAGCAACAACAAATGCAGTTGCAACAAAGGCCAGCTCAAGGCGTTAGATACTTTCACTATAGAGATAGAGACAGAGAGAGAGATATTTGCTGTAATTAGCAAACTGCGAGATACACACACACACACACACAACGCACAATATCACAACACCATTGACACTGACATTTATTTGTGGCTTATTGTGTTTATTAGCCTTTTATTATTGTTATTGTATTTATAAGCCTTTATTGATTTATTCACAATTGCAATTGCACCCACCGGGTATTAATTTTAGTTGAGATACGAATTCTATAGTTTGAAATACGCTCGGACGGATACAGATACAGTCGGCATCTGAGTTCGTTGGATGCCACACAGCGACTGCGCCAAGGCCTAAACTGAAATGTCGATGAGCGTCAAGTTGGCCCGACTTCCAATTCGACGAGTCTGCTGTCTTGCACGAAGTGAGGTGGCCAAAAGAAATGGCCAAGCAACGTAACGGCCATGGTGTTGCTGCTAACACAATGTGAGAGTATCTGTGTGTGTGTGCGCGTGTGTATGCGTGTGTGTGCACACACAATAACAATAACAATATGATCTCTGGCGTAAGTGGGTAGCAAAAGCAGAGCTCAACTCAACTTAACTTCACTCTAGCTCTACATACTAAAAGATACAAACATACGGTTAGATACAGATACATATATGGCACCTATGTGGACTGCTGAATGCCACAACAAACGCCACTGTTTGCTGAGATGAAGACGAACGAGTCCACAGTCGCATTTTCAACATCGACATCAACAATCACTTGGCCAAATGCTGAATGAACGTGGCCTGTATCTTCCCTTTATGTGCCCAACAAGATTAGTATTATTACTGCAGCCATTTGCATAGATGAATGTCTCCACATTTACCCAAAAGATACTCGTATCTCTTTTTGAGCAATGCCCTCTGCAGTTTGTCCGCCCAATGTCAATATCAAGTTTGGGAGCTTGGCGCTTGGGAGATTGGCCTTTCGACTTGGCCATTGCCCGGTTTTGACCATTTGCGCAAGTGCAAATCTCGTACGGGCGGCATTTTCGAAATCAATGACCGTGGTCAGGTTGATACAATAATTGGTAACTATCTCGTGGGACCTGTTTGGGTCTGCATTGTGATGTATGATTATAAAATGCATTTAAGTTTTCAATCTCAACTTTAGACGTGTTCGCTGTACCATAGCAATAGATGCCTTAACAGAATATGGGAATACACCTGACCATAAATAACTAACATACTAGGCTAAGCAACACGAGTATTGCATGTCTTTAGGGCACAAAGGCGTCTTCTGTGTTTACTGAGATACATATATGAACATTAATTAGCAATGAATGTTAATTAGCAATTGACTGGAGAAACGTAAACTCTTTAGTTGGATTACCCTTAAATCTTCTACATAACAACAGTTGCTTATTAAAATATGAAATGAAAAGCTAATTAAAATGAGCTGAGCTAACTAAAGATATCAATTATTAATAGAATATTGTTTTTTATATGACATATTTATTGCTTCACAATTATCCCAATTTTTCAATTTGAATATAATATTGAATATTTTCTTCAAGACTGTTAACCTGTCCTGAACACACATTTAAAAAAAATACTTAGCTCAAACACGTGCCCCTTTCACCGACTGTAACTTTAAACAAACAATCGTGAATTGAAAACTTTCTTCTAGCTTAAGATTGACATGCACATATATTGTATATCTGTCCATGTTCATATAGGAACATGATATACATATTTTACAGCCTCAAATTTAAGGGCCGAACGTGACATTGTTTTCTTATTGTTTATGTTGAATTGGAATTCAGTATTTAAATAATTAATTTGCATAATTAATCTAGCGGCTTTTGTTTTGCAATTGATCGAAATTGTTTTTTTTTTTCTTTTGGTAAACAGTTTTTTATATTTCGTGTTCGTTGACGTATTCATGAGATAACAGTCCAAAAGTTACGACTAATTAAATTGCATCTACATAAAACAAACAGCTACACAGCTAATAGCCCTCCATTGTGTGTGTTGTGTTGTGGATGCGTTGATAAATAAACTCTTACTTTTATTTCGGATCGTAGCATCTACGCCTAAGGCTAATGATCCATCTCTGTTTGTGTGTGTGTGTGTTTGTATCTGTGTCTCTTTGCCACTTTGCCGCTTTTCTTTTCATTTTGATTAGCCCAGTGAAACAGTTAAACAGATGCCAGCGAACTGATAGGAAAACCTGTATATCAATCGTAAGGCAAGCGACGCTATTTTTTTTTACTGTTTAATGTCAGAACTTTCCAGCGGCTTTTACTTTTCACCATGCAAAAGATACAATATTTAAATAATTTAATATATTAACTATTTGATACATTAATAATAGAAAATAATCTAAGCTGAGAATTTTCCTTAGAACCTTAAACAATTTTGAGACTTTTCTAATATTTTAGGGAGATCTTTTTAAGCATTAATGTATCCGTTGTATCTAGATACATATGCAACTCGATATTTTGTATAGGACTTTAATTTAAAAAGCCCTAAAATGTAATTTCCTGATTTCACATAGTTTTCTTCACTATGCTAGATAAAATACCGTATGCAGAAGATACATAGTGCAAGTATAGATACATATGTATCTTAACGTATTCACTTGGCAGCTTCAATTTCATGTTGTACTCGACTGCGTAAAATGGCAATTGTTTCGTTTTGTTTTAGCTGTTGGATTGTTTTGGGCGCCGCTAATGTAATGTATCTAACAAATAACATGATCATCGTGCTTCTCATCATGATCACATCACTTTCTCTGTCCAATTCTGTTAGTTTGTCTGCTTGCCTTTAATTGTTTTAGGTTTGTTTTATTTAATCGCTTTGGCAACGGCAGCAATTTAAAAATTAGTCATACACTTTAGTCTATTACACTCTTGTGTGTACCTATGCCGAATGCAGGCATGCTTGAAGATACAGATACATATACGTATGTACATATGAAGATACAGATACTTAGTGCATCGTAATAGCAGACGCCCCCCCGTGGCACTCAGTCGGATACGGTTGATTCCTTGGCTTGGCTCTTGTGTCTAGCATTGCGTATCTGACATGCACTTCAAGCGCAGACTCAAGAAGAGCTTTGTTCATTTTAGAGAGAGGCGATTGTTTCATATAACTTTGTGAAAGACACGAGAGCTCGAGAGGAGCACGAATTGAAGACTTTTCTAAAAGTGTTTGTACTTATTTATAAAGAAATTAAGAGTTCATCTTTATGCGTCTAATTAAATTAAAAACATTTTTGGATTACAAGACTATTTCAAAATTGAAATATATTTAGATTATACATATATTTCAGAATATTCGTGACACGACACGCTATCATATCTACCGAGTTTACTTTGAAGTGATTGAATCAAGAAATTACTTACGTATTTTATTACTATTAAATTCTTTATAATTGATTTGAAATTATTTCAGGATGATCTATTATTATCGAAAGTAAATTCCATTCTCATGTAAATCCAAGATATTCCTTCAGTATATGATCATTTCTGATTACATAAGAAGTATCTTAAGCTGTATCTAATCCATTTAATATAAGTATCTACTAAAGAATTAAACTACAAAACAAATAATGTAACTCTTATTTTAAGATAAGATTGAGTAAGGTTGTGGTCTCTAACGACCACAACAATTGTCCGCCTCTTATCGGAATCTAACTTTCTTCTGAGTACGAGTAACTTTGGTACTTAAATTTGGGTTATTTTCGGGTTTTGTTTACAAACTCCGAAATACGCATTGTGTCACTAGTGTCGGTCGAAACACAGAAAATGCTCCACAACAATTGTCACATTGTGCTACTGGTTACGGCATTTCTTTATTACTATTACTACAACTACTACTACTACAACTACTTCTTCTTATGTTGCCTTTTCAACACGTTTCCACTGTTTAACAATAGCTAAAATTAAAAAAAAGAAATGATATTATATTCGTGCAACTTAATCGCCGTCGCGACACATTAAGAAAATGAAGTTCGTGTGGTTTTTGAACAATTCGCGAAAATTATATTACAATTGTGTTTAAAGCGTGTGCCAAAAACAATTCACGAATATTCGTGACTTAGACATGGTGAAACCTGATGAATCAAGGGTTAAAATGGAGTTTAAATTATGAATTTTTATAATTAAAGTGTTATTAAATGGAGCTAGAATCCTATCGATAAGTAGGCGAAGATCTTCTTATGCTTTACTAAATATAAATATATAGATATGTTCATGACTATAAAAGAGTTGTAAGGTTTGGTCGAACAATGCTCCCATAATACTTATAAGGTGAGCATTACGGCGTAGATAATGAAATCCAACAAAGAAATTTGCTCAAAAAAGCGTGACGCGTATCGCGCTGCTCATGAACTCTGAGCCATAAATTGCCCAAGAGCATACAGACTACAATACAATACATATATAAACTACTTATATATGTAGTATAGTAATAGTATGCATAGCATAAAGTCCATCTGTTTGCGGTACAACAGAAATTCTTATGCAAATTCATGTGTTTTTATTGCAATAACCGTCTGAACTGATGAATGAATGAACAATTTTCATTATTTTCTTAATTTCTGGTAATTCAGAAAATTTTAAAAATTTTCTTTCTTGCAAACTAGCGACTTTCATTTATTTCGGTCAGCTGAGTTCAAATGGCGCATGCTTTGTGGGTCAGTGGTGTTAGTTCCTCACCATGTGGCAGACTCGAACCCCGCCTCCGGTTTCTTCTTCTTCTTCTACGGTTGGTGGCATCGAAGGCGGCACTTGAGTTGCTGAAAATTATAGCAGTTGCTCATTGACACCATCAGATTGTTGCTAGATTGTTGCTGTTGTTGAAAGCCGTAACTGTTCTCTTATTGTCTTCGGGTCTTTGAGTTTGAGTTTAGTTGCCGTTGAGTTTGCTGTTAGATCCGATCTGATCATAATTCTACCGCTGACTGTGGATCGTTTAACACATTTCAGGGAAAGTTTCAAGCACCCGCGCACATTGATAATTATGTTTCTTTGTTATGTTAATTTCTCCAAATTTAAGAATTGAATTTAAATTGCTGATTTCTAAATAGATCAATTAAAGTTCTTGGCGGGTAATATTTAGAAATTCTGTTTAGGATGGAGTACAAAGGAGCTCAGTTCGATAAAGTAATATGATCTTATATACAATTGAAGATCTAGTTAATGTAAATACATATAAAGTCATAAAGACTGTGCCCATATTTAATACGAAATTCAATATTTTTATTATTATACTGAATAATCGGTAAAGTGCTGTAAAATGCGAACTCATAGCTGATATTTAACTAATACATAAATAAACATAAATCTTTAGTAAAATCAATTATAATGGAAGCTTTTAATAATTGATATTGCAGTAAGAACAACTAATTAAAACCGACATATAAGTAAATAGTTGTCCGAGTCCAATTACATGAGATTTATTAGCGCATTCTTAAAAGTGGCTCGATAAGACAACAGTTAAGTAGCTGTAAACTGTTGATTGGATTGGAAATGTCTCGACGTGGATGGAAAACAAGTCGAGTACGAGTATCTGCTACTGCTACCTACTTATTCGATGGCAATTGTGTATCTGAGTGTGTTGATGCGTTGTGATGCGACCACAGGCGGGAAGTTATGGCTGTGACCCACCTTTAGAACTGGATGCAAGCTGAGCAATAAATGGCAGCAAGTGCCACAGCTGCCACAGAAACAGCAAGAGCGCATCGATGCTCCAGTTTCTAAACCATAGACCTGTCACGCAGCAAGCCGCCAACAGCCGTGCTCTGTTGAGGAGAAAATCTGAAAATAATTGCATGAAAACTCGAGAGATCCCTGCTTGCTGCTGGCTACAGAAGAAGAAGAAGCGCGGACAGCAAATGCGGCCAAAACGGACAGTCGCCACAAGTTGTAAACTGAGCTGCACTGAACGTGTTCAGCTTGTCGATCTTTATTCAATTGGCCCGAGGAGCAGCCAGAAGTCCCGCTAATCGAAAGATTGCACTCGTATTTGTCTGCCACATTAATGTGGCAATTAAAGCTGCAAAGTACAGTTGTCACAGCAGTTCACTTACTAATCAATTTTAATCAACAATGATCAATTGATTTATGTTGAAAAATTGAGCAGGTAATTAAAGTTCAAGCCCAGAATTCAAATAGTTTTAATGGCATATAAAATTCAAAATTTTGTATTTAAATATTGATAGTAAACTCTAATAATTTGTGGGGTTACTAGATAGATATTCTGTTCAGAGCAGCTAATTAAAACAATTTATGCACTGCTGCCCAGCCAACGAGTCGTATGCGTAATAAAAATAAGAAAACTCATCTTTGCAGAAAACTTATGTGACTTTAAATATTGACTGTAGAAATATGCACTTCCTGTGTAAGAAAATCATAGTTTACTTACCTATTTGGCATAATAATTAGCAGAGCTTAATATCCACATAACAGATTTCTATTTAGACACATTTCCTGGCTTGCAACGAAGTTTGAATAAACTTGAATAAATTTGTAGAGTATTAAAATCAACTTGATTTGTTTAAATCAAACTTTGAGTTCACTTTAGTTTATAAGAAACACTGATTAATTGGAAATACTTCAATAACTTTGCATGTTGCAACCGAAAAGCTGCAATTGGAAGCTGCAGCCGAAACAGCGACCGAAGCGCGTGAAGTCAATAACGAGACTAAACAGCTCGAGAGCACAATTTAGCAGAATCCGAAGCGGCATCCACTTAGAGTCGGTCAAAGCGCCAGCCAGTTTTGTGGCAGCTTAGAGTCTTGGGGGCAGAAGCAGTAGCAGAAGCTGTGGCAGAGACAGAGGCAGAAGCAGAGGCAGGGGAAGAAACAGAGTCAGAGGCAACTGCCTGCTTCGGGTTATGTGCAAAGTGCTCGTAATCTCATCATGTGTTTCATCTCTCATGACTGGAGGCTGTTGACGGACGGAGGCTGAGGCTTGATGCCTGATGCCGACTGATAGCGACAGCTGACTGGGATTAGCCAAAATTCAAGCCCATAATTAAGACACTAATAACAATCATTTGTAGTGTATTATGTCGAGAGTGCATAATACATTGGGGGATTACAATTAGCTTACCAATTTTACTCTTCGTTTTTCTATTGAAGTAGGTCAGTATTGTCAGCCTGTTGCTGTCCACCTTGACCAATGATCTCGAATTTGAATTCCCGTTGCCAAAATAAAAAAGTGGTAAAACCTGCGTGGGAAGTGCCCCAAATTGTGTGTGTGTGTGTTTGGTGTGTGCTCATTCTCCCGAATTCGTACGCGATGGCTTTTCTGACCAATATTTGAATTAACCGTTAGACAGGCGCGTGTGCAGCGTGCAGCTCAAGGTGGCCTAGTCATATTAATTTATGCCTGGTCCGGCCTAACTCCGTCGATAGTTGGCTAGAACCACCTGAATGGGGAAACAGGTTCGCTACGCGCAGTCGCTTAAATTGGGTCAATCTTTGGAGAATGCTGTTGTCAGTAAGAAGTGACGGTCTTTGGTGCAGCCTCCCGGTTCTTTATGCTGTCTTCTTTCCGCGAATTGTGCCAGTCGATTGCAACAACGGCAGGCTAGCCAAGTTTATCTGGAGGATTAGTTGTCAGACCAAATATTCTTGCCAAGCGACTTGATGCCAAAATGAGGTGCTCGTAATTAGGCCAATACAAGAATTTTTATGGCAAGCACACACTCGTTGTAAACTGTACAACATATCTGTGGATAACCTGTTAAATACTATTTGACTTAATTTTTTATGGCTTAGTTATTTCTTGCATCAGTTACTCATTAAACTGCTTTTAGATTTTTTAGCTTCTATAAAATCTATGACTGGAATAAAATTCTTGACAGCGAACCTAATCAAAAATTCACCTAATAAATAAACATTTAATACATAAAGATATTAAATTTTATCTGACAATAAATGCACATAAAATAAATAATTATTTCAATTGATAATTTAGTATGTCACTTGAATTCAGCGCCAACTTGTGAGAATCACTTGTAGGCTAATTGCTACAAATCTGTAAATGTAATGTCACTGTCTTTGCAATTACAGTTGAACATCCATAACTCGAACTTCTATAACTCGAATTTCTCTGTAACTCGAGCTAATAAACTAAAATCAAAGAGCTGTATAAGTCGAATATCTCCATAGCTCGAAGCTTTTCTTTGGATATTGGTGATTTGAGTTAGGGAAGTTCGACTGTACTATATCTTTATTTATACAATTTTGCATATTGTTACTGTTGCATTTCAACTGCAATAGAATCTGTAAAAACTGAAGTTTGCTAGGCTGTTATTAAATTTTGGTATTACGAAATAGCTTTATTTATTAACTAATTAGACTGACGAACTCGATATTTTGTCTGGTTTTGATTGTGCTGTTTCCGTTACATACTTTTTCGTATCAAACAGCATTTGTAAGTGCAACGCTAGCGAACAGCGTGGGGAGCAGCTCTGATAAATGTGGAGCACTATGCTATGCAATTTTAAAGTGCGCCCAATGATATGCAACAGTTTTTGTATAAACTTAAATTGCGCGCTAAATTTGAACTGAAAAGTTGCAACTTTGCAAAAAAATCAATTAAAAAACAACAAAATCCAAAATTTTGTAAATAATTTACGTTCAATCTAAAATTTGGTTTGGTGCCGTTAGCTTCGAAAAAATAAGTGCCATTGCGCCAACAGGAAAAAGAGCCAATTTTGGCGCCAATTGTGGCAACCGTGGATGCATAATATCATTTTTGGATTTCTTTAAAATATTCAAAATGATCAACTTTTCATTTGTGGAATGCAAAATTGTTTTATTTAGCTCTTTCAGGATTAAATTTGAGAATACATAATTAGTTATGTGCTATTTACAGAACCGAATCACAATATATGTCAAAGATTTAGCGTCCAAATCGCATGTGGCCGTAATCGTCAAATTGTTCATCGCCGCCCCGTTTGCCAAATCGCATGTGTCCGTAGTCATCATATCGCTTTGGACGCTCACCGTCAACAGTGTCCACGAGGATGCCCAGTTCCATGGGCAGCTTGGAGCGGGATATCTGGATAAACTTGGTACCAAAGCCAATGGATCTCTGAGCGCGCCTGTTGCTACCAAAACGTGTAAGCGAAGGTGCTGTTCCGTGTTCACTGAGCATCTCAGAGTCCGCCTCCAACTTGGGCTCCAGTTCTCGTAGTTGCAGTTCGTCCTTGCCCGAGTCCACGCTTCCAGCATGGGAAAGGGCTGGAACAACCAGCAACAGGTAAACCGTCAACACAAACAGCGGCAAGGCGCTTGAAAAGCGCTTAGGGCTTCTATCTTGCAACATGTTTTCAGTTGTCCGATTCCCAAACGAATACCAAGTCCAAGGGAATTGACTCAGCTTTTATAGGTAAACTCCAGTGTATCCTTTTACTTGAGAAAATATTATTTTGCTTTTTAATATTCCGCATCAAGCTGGAAATTCCCTTGGCGTGTTAAAAAACCTTTGACAGTTGATTGACGTGATTGAATAAGCTAAAAAAAAGCTGCTGCTGCTTAAGCGATAATTAAATTTAAATCGTATTTATAGCTTCTGAATGGAAGCATTGATGTAGGTGGATAGAATAGCAGGTACTATACATGAATGAAGAGGAACATATAGACAATAACTACTACTAAATTCTACAACTATTAATACAAATTGATTACTGATACAGCTACTACTATTACTCATAAGTAATACTATCTAAAGCAGTATCCTTAGAAAAAAAATAATACAACTGTTATTCCCACTAAGAATATACATATAACATCTCCTATTAAGAACCTTTACTAATTTAAAGACTCCTTTTAATAACTATTACTATTTAGTAGTGGATTATTTCAACGCCCTTTTGATGCTCAACGGATTAATTGAAGTCCGAGTTATTGACAATCTACAAGTTGTCGCCCTTTGCTGCTTTTCATTGATGACGGCATTAATTAAATGCTTGTTTGTTGAACCACTTTAGGCTTGGCCATGCTGCATTATGGGGCAGGTGGGAGGTAGGGGGCGTGCCGAGTGTTGCACATCAAGTGTTGACTCCCTCCAATTGACCGCATTGAGGCAGTTTCGCTGTGTCTATGTTGCTGTTGTACAAGAATTCCATTTGCTGACCGGATTGTCCGCATTCCAAAGATTCAATCGAATAGTAGACGCACAAATACATATTTAACTCCACAAACACACACGCATACCTACACAGAGAGGTACATAAAAGACCAAATTAACAGCTATAGAGAAAAGTATCTACGAGTTTATCAATAAACAAACCGCAATCCAAAGCCGCAGTCGCAGCCCAATGCAGCGGTCCGTAGACTTGGACACAACAACACACACACAGACAGAGACACACACATACGCACAGATACACACACATACTAACCATCTCTCTCAAGTTGTCAATAGTCCACAACCAGTCGCAAGTCGCAGAGTCACAACTCCGACCCAGAGAGTCACAACTCACAGCAACTGTGCAAAAAGCAAAGCCTATGCTAAGCATTAGATACAAGATACAATCCACATATTTGTGGGTCGTAGCCGGCACGTTTCTATCTATAGATATTCGTAATATAAAGTGCTGAAGAGAGCCACTTCACAATTTGGACACTATCAGTGGAGCTGTTGGTGGTGTGATGGTGTGTTGTTGTGGTTGTTGTGTTGTTGTGGTTGTTGTGTTGTTGTGGTTGTTGTGGAGCTACGAGAATTGCTGCTGACGACTTACGACTTATTTGCAGGTGTTTCGAGGTCTTGAATTTGCTGCTCACGCAATCAAACAAAGATATTCTTAAGTTCGTTTTTTTACGCATTTGAATGATCACAGCACATTGCCACCAGCGTCGTTAGCTTCTGTATGAACTTAATCTCATAAATGCAACTCAATTAGTCAGTTATAAATAACTACTAAATTATTGTATAATTATTATTGGGAATAGATACTTTTGATGCAGAACACATTTTATTAAACTTTTAACATACATATTTATACTAGTTATTTAATTTTATTAAGTCGTAATCATGATAAATACCAAGAAAAATACAGTTCGATAACTTTTTTTAGAAAATATTCACACACAATATAAAATTAATTTATTGGCAGAAATTTCAAAATTTTCAAACTCAATTGTATCTTGTTTTTGCATTTTCTGCTCTTGTCCGTCATTTGTCGTCTCATTTGAACGTGAGATACGTTCAAGTTATTAATTCGCTAGATAATGCTTAATAAAACGAGTCTATTTTGGATGAATAGCTAGTTTTTTTTTCGGAAATCTAGAGCAAGTGTTTTTTCCAGCTCGACTGTGATTAAATCTAATCTGTGTAAAGCTACAGGTGATTAAATGTTGACATTGTTAAATGCAATATCCAAACCGAGTGACGAAAGAGTGAGAGAAATTACAGTGTCTGTGTTGGACCAATATGAGTTTAGCCCTAGGGTTCAACCACACTTGACCAGGCCAAGTAAGTGGCCAACGCTTTGTCGAAGAGAAGTTATGGAGGTACAAGTATGTTCAGCAATTTGCCTGCTTGACCAGCTTGGCGTTTTGGTATTCCAGTAAAACTGGAAATGGAAAAATCGTTTTTCTTGCCGCATTTTCTTGTTGCATAAATGTGGAATTTCCATAAAGCTGAGCTGATGTCTGTGCCGCTGACACAGAGCGAGACTCCAAGACTCGCACTCAGACTCGGACTCGGACACAACACGACGAGCTGTTGGCCAGCTTGTCCTCGTCCCAGACATCATCCGTCCAAGCATCGAACCATCCATCCCATAAACGAGTACGCGGGCTTTTTAATTGAAAATCTCTTACGCAATGTCATAAAAGTCCCAAGTGAGATACAATATACAA
This sequence comes from Drosophila subquinaria, assembly GCA_037043405.1. Lineage (NCBI taxonomy): Eukaryota > Metazoa > Arthropoda > Insecta > Diptera > Drosophilidae > Drosophila > Drosophila subquinaria. The sequence goes on along the minus strand of JBAMBL010000013.1, from coordinate 317,607 downwards.
TATACGAGATACGTACTCGTTTATAACTCCTGGGCCTCCATGGAACTGAAACTGCCAATTTTGATTTATTCGCTGAATGGCAAGAGATACATTTCGCGCCTGCCGGCAATTAGGTAATACGCACATAAAGGTAAATGGCTAGAGGTGCAGGTAATAAGCCCACCTGTCATTATTGTTGGCCAAAAACCACAAAAAACAGAAAACTTGGTCACTGATGCAACTCTCTTGAATGACTTTGGGCTTTAAATTAACCTGCTCACCCGAATTGCAGCTGTAGCTGTGTGTGTAGTCGTGAATGTATCTGTATCTACAGCAGGGCATTTGTATCTTTCAATATAGGTACAACAAGTTCATGCAAGTGGAAGCTAAAGTTAAAGTTGAAGTTGAATTGCGATGATCTTTTGCTTTCGGCATAATATAATACGATATTAAGTATGAGTAAAAACTGGAAGTGAAATCGTCTCTTGTTTGCCGACAGCTTTCAACTTTAAATCGTCTTCCGAAATTCTCGACAACAGTCTTCTCTCTCTCTCTGTCTCACTACTTATCTCTGTCTTTCTCTGTGTAAATTTCTCGCTGATTTCATTCGTCAAAATTTATGTATGTTCAACTTTCGCTTGTATTAGTTACTTAGTTGTTAACAACTATTTGAAGTATTTCTGTTTGCAAATACCATAAGACCACCTTAAAAAAGTAAAAACATAAAAAAAAACACTCGCCCTCGTATGTAAATCTCCATTTTGATTTCCATCTGCAGAGACACTGAAATATGCTTGGAATTTGCATGCAAATTCACTTACAGTCCCCAACACAGGCAATTTGCAGAATTCTACCTTTGAGTTGGTTGGTCTAGCTTTAACTTAAGACTCTGACAGACTTCTCCTACCTTTGAAAGCAACAACAACAGCAACAACAACAACTCCCTCCCTCCCGCTGTGTCAATCAGTCTCCGTCTCTAATACTTAGACGTATGACGTACTCTGAATATATCTACATAAATATACTATATTTATTTATTCTCGCTGTGCTCGCGCATGTTAATTGACTTTGAGGTGTGCTCGGGCCTACATACAAATCACAAAATATTCTGTTGTTTCAAAACAAATTGAATATTTCTGAGTGTGTTTGATGAGAATCAAACATAAAACTTGTATCAGATATGAATTAAAGAGGAGTCTCGGTTTGTTTTCATTTGACCTGCGATCGCTGAACGGAAGGTTAAAAAACTTTACCGAGTTTGAGTAAGAATTGAGGAAGTATCGATTCTATACGGCTTTTTATTATGGCGCAATATTATAAAATTATAAATTTATTATATATAATTATAAAAAATTTGTTTCTTCTAAATGAAAATTTTTCTAGCCCTCTTTGATTTTCATGTTGTTTCATCTTATAGAGCTGAAAGTTATGTTTTTGAATCTGATGACCTTATGGATAACCTCATACCCAGCTACAATCCTGATAATATTTTCCCTGAATTCATTTATTTTTATGATTTAAATTTGTGTTCTTTCTTTTATCCTCTTTTCTGCTTGATCTATCAATTTATTCCAATCTCCGATTTAAATAGAAACGACATTCAGTTAACATTTTATTATATTTATTGTACATAAGTATAATTATGTAATTATGTGTAGACACGTAAATACATCTCAATATCTATTACATCTGCTTCATTAAGATTCTAATATGGACAGAATGAAGTAAGTATATATTTATGTATTTAGTATGTATTTAGGTATTGTTAAGTATGTTTACTAGCAAGTGCTCGCATCTGAAATGTTTGGTATGGAGCATTTGTCATTCAACTCAATTGAAAAGATAATAATATACATTTGTGCTCGATATATAGAATTTGTCAATTTCTTTAAATTTGCCCACCTCATGTAGAGAAGGGCCGACTTGGTTTATTATATTATTCTACATTATGTATTATAAGTTGATCTCTTTTCAGTTTCTCCCTTGATTCTGAATTTCTCTCGGATTCGCTTTCATTTTAAAATATATACTTAGAGTATAAACCTAATAAGGCACACATTATTCATTGTTGAAAATTGTTTCTTGATTTCATTATCGATACTAGTTAAAGTTACACCAAATTCTTCATCTTCTCCGTCTTCTTTCGATCCAGGTTGTTTCCCTTTTCCTCTTTGACCAGCATCGCTCAAATGTTATGCAATTCTAAATACTCTTCATCCTGAACGGGAGTACTTAATTAGATGCCTGCTTGCAATTGGTTCCTCATTGAATCTGGAGCAATTGATTCATCGATTTATCTACGCGGTTTGCCAAAGCTGCTGGCTGGACCAAGTGGACCGTATATCGCATGTGGATGATGTGGATGCTGTTGATGATGATGCGGGGCATGTGGAACTCCGCCATTAACCATGCCAGCTTGTTTGCGTTGAAGGGTCGCCGGACCTGGTCCTGGTCCTGGTCCCGCTCCCGCCATCTGTCGTCGCTCGCCGTCGTTGAGGTCGAGGCCGGCGACCATTTGGGCAATTTCCCGCTCCTTCTTCATGTCCGGGGGATTGAACTGTAAGCTTGCCAGCGAGCCGTGACTGCGACTGCGATGCTCCTGTCGTATTGAGTAGCTGAAGGCGCGCTCGTTGAGATGCCCCTTCCTGCGGTAGATGCCCGTGCCACCGGGAGATGGCGACTCGGCGCCCGAATTGCCCGAGTCATCCAGGCCATTGCCCATGGAGGCGGCCATCTTGCGGCTGGCCATGCTCAAGGGCCGCGGCTCGCCGATCAGTGACTGTGCGCCCATGGGAGGGGGCGGCATGGCCCCGCCCATCGCCTGCTGCTGCTGCTGATGGTAGGCGTAGATGGGCGGCACAATGGGCATGCCCACGGGCACTCCGCCTCCGCCGTTCTTCTTGTCCTTCTTCTTCTTTTTGCTGGTGGATCGCGACGGCTGCAGCGTCGCGTACTGTTGTGGCAACATCATGGGTATCTGCAGCGGTGGCATGCCCCCCATCTGCTGGGCATGGTGCAGCTGCATCATGTGATGCTGGTGCTGCTGATGCTGGTGCTGCTGATGCTGATGCTGCAGCTGCTGCTGCTGGGACAGGGACAGGTGGGCATGTGGATGCGCATGGTGTGGCGGTGGTCCCGGCGGGAAGCCCCGATGACTAATTGTGTGATACTGTCGGCCAGCGTGTGGCCCAGATACAGGTCCATAGATGACACTAGCGGGACCAGGTCCAGATCCAGGTCCTCCCGGGTGCACTTGTGAGCGATGCATCGCTGCCGGATGCATGGGCTTTGGTCTGATCAGTGTGCCCGACAAGCTCTGACTGCCACTCGACTTGGACGACTTCTTGTCCCGCTTCGTCTTGCGCTCCTCCTTTACAGGCGGAGGCGGCACGTCGATGGGTGCACTGATCTGACGGGCTCTCAAAGGTCTGCCCAGGGTGGAGGTGTTGCTGGTGAACATCTCGTAGGGACTCTCCACGGCCCCAATGCTGTCCAGCTGATCCTGCGAGCCGCTCCAAACCTTGTGATTCTCATCCCCATTATATACAGATGCCTCGCCATCGTCCACGGTGACATTCAGATCCGCGCTGCTGCCATAAACTGTAAGTATGAAGAGAGGAAAAAAAAGGTCAGATTAAGACAAAAATAAAAATAAATATTAAATAAAAGAAATATTTAAAATATGTATTAAAATAAGACTGCTGAGAAAGGAGTTTAAGAAAGTTCCATACTCTTCCAACTGACAATATTGCTAAGAAAAACAATTTTGGTAAATTCCATTTCCTTTTGTCGGGAATTTAACAGTTTGCTTATATTCGAGGGGTACCATACTAATTTTTAAAGCATTATTTACTTTTTATTCATTAATAATAAATTTATATTGTGCACGAGTATCATATCTGTATCTATCTATTTTTATATTTTACTCATTCAGAAAATTTGGCAAGTAATCTTGATTTATGAAGCAGAATTTAGAAGTTAGCTGAAGAGACAATTTATAAAAATTGTATACTCCAAAAGAGTATTATCAATTTTCGAAACATAAAACCCATAAAATCACGTTAAGCTAAATCTTGTAAGATTAAAATAGTGCATCTTTCATGGAGTTCATGTTACACAAGTTAATTTTCAATTGACTCTAAATTTATTGTAAAATCCTCAAATAAAAAGTGCAACAATAATTTTGACAGAAGTCGCGCTACTAATATACATATACAAATATATATATATATATACAAATTTAAATATATGAATATAGCCGTATTAATATATTACTTTTTCTAAGTATTAAATATAAGAACTGGTTGAGAAAGAATCAGATTACAGATACAATCGAGTGGTTGGCGATAGTCGATTTCCAGTTGACCTTCGCGGCCAATGGATGCTGTCCGTTAAACAATGAAGGGAGCTGTTTCCGCAGGGAGGGGCAACTGAGGGAGCGGTGAGGGGGAGTGAAGGGGTGGGGGCAATACCCAGGGCCGCACTTGTCGCGTCTCCCATTACGCTCAACTCAAGTCAAGTTAAAATCGCTGATTCACGCGCAAAATGCCAAGCGACCGCTACGTTTTGGACAAGGCAATGGACAATGGCATTTACATTAACCAAAATGAAAAAACGAACAAAATAAATAGTGGAAATTGGCCGAAGCGCGTCTAATCCAAAACGGCCAAAAATTAAGTGGCTAAAAAATGGGCCAAGACCGCGCAAAGAGTCAAAACAACGAGCGCATTCAAATGAACCGACTGCGATTGCGAAGCAATTGAATGCCTTCGATTTGACTTGGACATTGACTGTTTGCATTTGTCTGTTAACTGTTCCCATTGCACGTACTGACAGACTGAGGGACGGACGGACACATGTGACTTGGTCAGTTAGGCAATGCGAACAGCTACAGATACAGATACATAAGTATCTGCGACGCCGTTACTGTCGCTGTCGCTGTCGCAGCCGATGAAGGTTGGCGGCTGTTCTGCCGTCGCATTTGGGCCATGGCAGCAACACGGCAAACGGTTTTGTAATAAATAACGGTAATTTAATAACTTGAATGTGGCTGGCTACACCTGCAGCTAACGCTACACCCAACACACACACACACACACACCCCTTGTCCCACCTGCCCCACAGTCCAGCAGACGACAACAAAGCGACGAGTCAGTTTTTGCCTCTTCTTCTTTAGTGTCTCTCTTTGTTGGCTGCTTTTTTTTGTTGGTCTCTTGGCTTCTAAGCCATGCCATAATTTGGTTTGGTTTAAACGTATTTTTTGTTGCTTATGTTGTTTTTTTTTGTGCTATTCTCTTGGCACTTTGTTGCTTTTGTGGCATGAGAAATGCGCGCCCTGCTTTGGGGTCTATTGACCCGCCCAAAAGACGCGACTGACTGACGTTGAAATTGAGAGCGAACCTTTTGGAGCCGACCCCATCACACCCCAACTCCCTACCTTTTTTCCCCTCCCTCCTTCATGCTCCCTCGAAAATAGTAAATTTATGAGCGGCACAATTTCTTGCCGAAAAACATTCACATGCTAAAATTTTCTGGCTTAATTAGCGGCTCAATCCAGAGCTTTTCACATGACTTAAATAAAATATATTAAAATATATTTACTTGTACATATATGTATATCTGATTTTGTTTTAATTTCCGCTTTTCTCACATAATATTATTTATATTAAGACTTGTTTCTTTTTGCCAAACTTTCATTTTTGGCCTCAACCTCAAGACGATATTCGAAAGTGAATTTTAATGGTTTCTGACCTGGCCAGTGTGACGCTGGGGGCAAAATTATTGGTTCTGCGGGTCGCACATTTCTTGGCCAGCAAATTGCAGGTTTTTGGCCATATATCATAAATGTTTTGGCATTGAAAGTGTTCTCCACACTTTTTATTAATTTCAAGTATTTTTTATGAAATAAATGAAATGAGAGACAATTTTTATACCAGTATTTTTGTGTTTACTGATTGAAAAACTGATTAATAGATGTACAGAGAATATGATAAGCCATAATATCTGGTAAATAAGTTAAATAGCAATATAAAGGGGGGAATTCGTAAAATTAAACTCTTTATTCGAATTTAAGCTGAATTGACACCTGATTATTTTTAAGAAAATTTACAGAAACTAATTGCTTAACATAAAAAATAATATAGATTTTGTAGTAAACACAGAAATAAGTTTGGGTATATGTAAAAATGCTTAAATCGATAAAACGACACAGTTAGATATAGATTTCAGCGTTTTCCTCAATCCTTGCAAAAAATGTTGGATAAAATAGAAAATTTTTAGACCTCAACTTATTTTCCTTTCAGTCTATAACTTAAAAATTTTAAGTTAAAATTTTTATTTATTTAATAATAAATTTATGATGTGAGTTTTAGTTTAATTGTCAAGATTTAATTTACTTTTCGCCGACTCCTGCTAAACGTGGTATAGTAAATAAATATAAAAAAACCATAAATAAATTATAGATAGCCTGAATCATAAGCATAAAGTGTCTATAACTATATCCTAGGCGGAAGAGCTGTAAGTGCGGAGAAACTCATGTTGCGATTTCACTTTGATTTGGCCTTTAAGCAAACCATTTAGTTGCTTTTACCTCGATTGGAGCATAATCTGCTTAAACGTTAGCGGAAGTCAATCAAATTCCTGTTGATTCAATTGGCCAATTGGCTGGCCAGTCAGTGAGTTGGCTTTGCACAGTAAGTGTAATACGAATAATACGAATAATAATACGAATATTAGTTATAGTAATGGAAATAATAATTACACTTCCAGTTGCAATTTACGCTAATTTCGCATAAGCGTGCAACTTTTGATTTATGATTTTTAATTGTTTCGCTTTTGTCCGATAATTATTTTGAAGTCTCCTGTTGTCTTCCTGCTCCCCACTGATCTCAGTTATGACATAAGCGGCGCACACTTGATTCAATCCACTTTGCGAAAAGTAAAATGAATCTTACTCTCACTTTAAGTGGCGAGTTGCCTCTCGGTGCATGCGTGCGTGAAAATTGTATTTCCACGTTGCAGTTGCAGTCAGTTTACTATATACGATAAGTAGGTAAAGCAACTTCAATTCAATTCACACAAAAATCAATGCAAAACTATGCAGTAAGTCTCGAAATAAGAGCTTATGCATCTAAAGTTGGCCAAAATCAAGCCAACGCTTGGCATTTAAACGCTTTTTGCCATTCAGCAGCCATTCCCAGGCGAAATTCCGAGCGGAAAAGGGGAGTGCCAGAAGCGACTTCGATATTTGGTTTTTTTGGTCTCTATATCTATTGCTATCTCTGTCTACCTCTCTGTCTCTATTTCATTCTGTGCCATCGACCCAGTGCAAAATGTGTCTTGGAATTTGCTTGGCTGTATTTTTATTTGTTATTTTCATTGTTGTCTTTGCCATTTCGTTTTCCACTGGCACGCTTGCCACCGGATGGTTGCGCCAAATGCTCCAATCCAACCACCATTGACGACTGCTCCAAACGTGCCACAGCTGCACATACTGAGACAGAGACAGAGAGAGAAGGAGAGACCAAGACAGAGCTAAAGGGAGACACAGAGCTAAAGCTAGAGAACTCGAAGTGAACTGGGACGACGCCAACGTTGAATGCCACAAGTATGAGTAATGTTAACAACAACATTGAAAGACTAAAAGTTATTCATAAATTCAGATTCATATTCATTCAGATATTGCCTCTCCTCAGATCACATTCAACAAGTAAAGATCATAACAATTAAACAGAACAATACATCAGAGAAAACACTTGATAAACAATGAAATAATTCAGTTGGAAATTATAGCAAATATAATTTAAATAAAACAAATACTTTGACATTGAAAAATGAATAAATGAAATGCAGGAAATGCATACCAACTAGCTGGCTTTATTTTCCATTCAATTAACTTATTAATGTGAAAATAAAAAATGCAAACTGCACAAATTATGTGAAAATCATTCATATAAACAAACAACAACATTTTCATTCATTAAAATAATAACTAAGCTTACAAATATGCATAATTTCAGACTCTAGAATCTAGCGAAATAAGGAGAGCAGATGAGTTACAAGCAAAGACAGAGATAGACAGTGTTAGACAGAGTTGGAAAGAGATGAAGAGATCGGTGACTTGAAGTAGGTCAAAAGCTGGCATTCGATTCGCTTTGATTGTTGCTTTGCTTTGCTTTCTGCCACAAAATGTAGCTTCAATTATTGAAAATAATCAAAATCAAATTTTTGTAATTGAGTTATGATAAAATGCAATACAACAACAACAACAACAACAACCTAACAGAAAAGCAACAAAAAAAGCGCATTGAAAAGTGTTGCAAGTCAACAAGAAATTTTTGCCGAGTGACTGCAACATGCAACAAGAGTCCGAGTCATTCAACTGCAACTGGATTTCGGTTAATGTGCTTGCCTCGCCTCTTCCTCTCTCTCTCTATCATATCTATCTCTCTCCCTCTCTCTCTCTCTCTTCCTCTCTCTTTTGGCCTGTCTCTAGCTGTTTCACGCTCAGTGTCTTGCCAGCTTCTTTGCATAATAATAATAATGCAACAACGATGCAACAGCAACAACAACAACAACAACGGCAATGTTTCTGCCACACAAATGCCGCTTGCAACGGAAGTTGATGCCGGTTGCTGTAGTTGCTGTTGCCACTTCTTCAGCTTCAGCTTCAGCTCCAGCTTCTTCAGCTTCCTCTTCTTCAGCTCCCACCACGACAGTTCGATATTTCAGTCATGGTCAAGTGGTCAGCCTGTTGTTGTTGCTGTTGCATTTTTTGCTTGGCAATCATTGACAAGTTTTTCCCCCAACTGAATTTCCTCTAATGACTCACAGTGCCACCTAATGAATACATCTCCAATGTGAATCTATCTATTGATAATTATTGTTAAGTTTATTTGTTAATCCAAATTTCCACACTCTTTGCCAATAGAATTTTCATCAGTTTCAATCATTACATAAAAGCTATTTTCGTGCGTTTTCAAACCAATTTGGGTCAAATTTTGAATAACTGTGTCGCATTCAATACAAAACTGGAACCTGATCTTCAACAATGTGCAACTCGTTTATTCGGCTCTGCACAAAAAACACCTGCAAATTGCTTGGATCAGCGATCAACTTGCTCAAGGTGCGGCCAACGGATATGCTTCGGGTCTGTGGACTCGAGATTCGAGACTCGAGGCGGCTCCAAATTATGGAAAAATGTTGTTTATCAATGGCACCTCAACATGAACTGAGACAATTTCCCAACTAAGCTAAACGAAAGACTGAAGATACAAACTGAAATTGTTATTGCTCTGGACACACTTAACACACTTTCGAGCCATTAAATGTCCGCTACTAACGACAACTCGAATTAGCTTTATTAATTATAATTAATCGCACAAAACACTTTAGTTCCAACAGTTGAAGTTATAAAGTGACAAGTTGTTAGATTTCTACTCAGATTATCACTTCATTTTCTACATTTATGTATTATTACTCCCATTTTTACTTTTTTTTCTTCTGGTTAATTCATCAATCTTTCAGTTTTCTACATCGGATTCATTTGTGATCTCTACTCAACTTTATTATCGATTCCTATTACCAAAAACAAAATATTTGTCCTTCCAACTAAACATCCGACTAATTTACCAATTTATATTCTGATATTCACTCCAAATCCTGCACATAATGATTGTCATATTCCTTCTTCGCTTTTTTAACCCTTTCCTGCTTCCTGCATCGATTTTGTCCAATTAATTCACATTTTTTAGATCCCACTCTGATCATTTTTGATTTTAACTCTCTTTCCTTAGTTTATTTCTACTCGCGTTTCCACTTTCATACCAACTCTGTCTCTCTCATCCATTCCTGCACTTATTCCATGCCCAGTTCTTTTTTTCCATTTGTAATCCGTTCTTTATTCCACTTCCTCCTCCACTTCCTCCCCCACTTCCTCTTCCACTTCCACACGGCGTCTTAACCTCAATTCAATTTGTCGCAGGCAGCGCAAACAATGAACTGTGACAAGCTTAATCTCAAAGCCGTCTACAGGCAAATTAACAATGTTAATTAATAGAAAATTTTCAGACTTGGAAAGAGAGAGAAAGAATAAGAAAGAGACATATACACATTTGGATGATTCGAGCTGATTTTATCATATCTAAATAAAGTTTCACTTGCTCACACGCTCAAATTTAAGAATTCAGTTGCTTAAGCTTCCCCTCTTTCCCCTTCCCACCTCTATCCCCTTCGCCCCTTACCTTTATTGCTGTAGCTATATCTCCACTTAGTCACGGGCCTGAGTCTACTTCCAGCCCGATTTCACACTTCCCAGCAAGCGGCCATGCTGAGGTATAAGTTTTGGAGTGTGTGAGATGTGTGTGTGTGTGATTGTGTGTGTGTGTGTATAAGTACAACTTCCCACCACTTGAAGACAAGCGACTGAAACAAGAAAGTGGCGGTGAACAGGGCAATAACCAAGACGAAGCAGAAAGCCAAGTTAAGCCAAGGCCCAGACCAAGACCGTCATAACAAAATAAGAAGAGAAAAAAACCCTAACAGCCAAAATTTTCTCACGCGTTCATCTCAATTTACGTACTCACTGGGCGCACATGTGCCCCCCGCCCCTTCCTCCTCTCTCCCCTTACTCCAGCCGTAGATGAGGGGTGGGAGTTGCTGCGTCGGCGTCTCCAAAGTCCACAAAATCTGCACGCGACCAACGAAGTTCCTGAAGCGGCAGCCACGTTCATCAAGTTATTCAACCTGCAACACTCTAGAATTGTAGTGTGTGTGTGTGAGAGTGTGTGTGTGTGTATAAGTGTGTGTTTGAGAATGACAACTACTGTCCAGGCTAAACCTCAAGAGGCTGTGAGAACCGCAACTAAACGAATGGCAACATAATAAATTACATGCTCCACCATTTGCTGAGATAGGAGCAAAGTTAAGATAGAAGAGGGGGGAGCAGAGCGAGGGGAAGCATCATTAATTAGCAGGAAAGTCTGCCAAGTCATTTAATTTGCATAGATGATAAGCCAAAAAAGTATAAGAAGAATAAAAATGCATTTAAAAATAGTACTGACCATTTGTTCAAATATAAAACCATGACAATCTCTTGGCCAATTCGGTATCTGGTTCGACTTTACACGCTTAGAAAGTAAGCCAAGTGGCTTGAGATACGATTCAGGCAATTTCTACTTATTATACAGAAACAGAAACAGAAAGACATTTAATAGGGAGGAGTTCAGGTCGAAAGCGAAATGCAAACTAATTTGCATGGCAGCTTATAGAGATCGCGTTCGAGACACATTTAACATTGGCTGTGATGTTGATGTTGCTGCTGCTGCTTTCCTCAACTCAGCTCAGCTCTGGCAATTTACATGCTAATTATCATAACTTTGCTACCATAACCAAGGCAGCATTTTTAACTCTCAAGTTAAACGTTGACGTTGACCAGGCCAACAACACCCGTCATAAAGTGGCAATTTTTGTGCCTCTGTCGCTTGTCGACAAAAATTTAAATAAGTGGAAAGTGTTTTAAAAAAATACAAAGTAAACTTTGTGAGACGAAGATAGCAGATAATTCAAAATGGAGTTGAAGTATCTGCTTCTTGTCGTGACACGAGCTGAGGGAGAGAGAGAGAGAGAGAGAGAGAGAGAGAGAGAGAGAGAGAGAGAAAGAGAGAGAGAAAGAGAGAGAGAGAGACAAAGAGAGAAAGGGAGAGTCTATGTATGCGGTGATCGTTTTTAAAAACTAATCTTTGTGTTTTTAATTAGCAAGGCAAATTGAGTTAACAAAAGACTACGACTAAAATGTGACTCTGACACGAAGTAGACTCAATTCAGGAGGTATTAACTTCAAATTTAATTCATGCAAGACTCAACTGATCTTAGATTCACTCGACTTAAAATTAACGCAAATTGATTTAAAGCACTAAAAACAACACAAGATTTCAAACGTTTTGACACGACGCATACACGACTAAGCACTGATGAGACACAACTCAAAACAAGTCAATAAAACTCCACAACATTTTAAGGCGATTCAACACAGCTCAACAGGATTAAAGACACAGCAATACTCAAAGACGACTCTACACGACTTAATACGGCATTAACACTACTCAAACACGATTAAGAATCAACTAATGACAACTTAGAACCAAAAAGACAAGATTTCAATCTTGCTTCAATTAAAAATTTTTTTTTTGGTTTTTTTGCTATCGTCTTTTCCCTGATTTCTTAAGACGATAAAAAAGCTTAATGAAAATTTATAAATATTTAATGAAACCAACTTGAGATTACGATTTGATATTGTATGTTTTTTTTTTTGTCGAAATAGTATTTTTTACTGGAACGAGCCGAAAGACCACGCAATAAATTCAACCTGTCATATAATTTTTTACTGCATATAGCGGCTGTAGTATGCAAAAAAAAGTCTGTCACGCGCTCATCTCTAGCTAAAAGTGTCTCTCTCTCCGTTTCCAGACAACGTTCATCGTCATCGTTTCACCCAAAAAAGGTGGAAACGTTCCGTTCGTGCTTGGCTCATGCCAGACCCTTCAACTGTCCATCCATCCATCCATCAGTCAATACGTCTGTCCATCTATCCAGTCGGTCGGTCAATTCGTCAATATTTCGAAATACCTGCACTGCACCCAAAAATACTTTCGACGCTGTGACAACATTTTCTATTTTTCAACATTGTCTGAGGCGTGCTCAGGTGTTTTTATATATTTTTCACTTTGCACATTTCGTTAGGTAGTCATTGTGAATATGTGTGTGTATATGAGTGTGTGTGTGCATTTCAAGGTGAGGCTATCCACTTGAGTGATAAACGTTGAAAACCTTAAATTCCATTGCTGAAATCTTCTCCATTCGAGACATTGCATCTCATTTAATTGAGTTATTGTGAATACCTGAAAGCCGCGCTAATAACGGTGCTGAGATCATGGCTAAGATGATAGATGGCCGATGGGAGACAAAGCAGTTAGCGTGAATGCTAACGTTAGCTCTAACGTAACGTTTTCATGCCTGGTCACAGTCACATGCAGCTAATTAGACGACAAGTCTGTCGCCTGTCGACTGTACTTGGCATAACGAAAGACTTAGGCAACGAACTTGCTAGGGTACTTACAATTCTTGACTGATGTGTAGCCCTCGGCGGCACTGCCAGTGCTGCCTCCGTTCATGCCCAGACCGGATCCATTGAGCACATGACCATTCGATGTGCGTCCCAGGCTGTTCAGGGTTGTCGTGCTGCCCGCACGTGACCTCCAGCTGTTTTGTCCGGCCAAATGATGATGATGATGATGATGGAGTCCGTTGCCATTGCCATTGCCATTGGTGAGGCCAACACTGGTCAGATCTCCGTTGGATTTACTGCCCGCGCCGCTTTTAAGCGTGCCATAGACACTGCTGCCGCCGCCGCCGGTGCTGCCCGTCTCCAGTTGGCGGGCATACGAGTTGTCCGCATAGGCGTGGAAGCAGCATCTGACTAGAGCGTTGGCAGCCGCCTCCCGCTTGCAAATGAAGACGTGGCACTCGAGCACCTTGATGCCCGTGGTGCGTCGCAGGATGGCGGCAAAGATGGGCGGGTGCTGGGCACGCGGCATGCGTGCGAATGGCGAGTCCAGCGGCAGAAACTTTGGCTCCGGATGTGCGTTTCCCCGCTCCGGTATCAACACCTGACGCACTGCAGCACAATAATGCAGCGATTCGATGGGAAAGAATCGTGTTATCTGCTTCAGATTCTCGTCGACATTCTCGAGCAGAATGCCATTGGACCAGACGCTCAGCCAGCTGTCGATGCCCTTGGCGCCGACAGCGCCCTCTGACGGATAGAGGCTGCGCAACGGCTCCTGTATACCCTGTAGTCCATCCTTGCTCTGGCGCGGCACGGCGCTGCCCAGATAAAGCACACGGCAGCGGCAAATGGGCGTGGAGTCGCCCATGGTTAACAAAAACAACAGCGATAACAACAACAACAACAAATAATAAACGTCGTTACGTTACGTATTCGAGTTCGTTACGTAGTGTGGACAACGTAGGCGCGAGCGCGAGACCGAACAATGTGGATTTTCTGGTTTTGCTTTATATGTTAGCCACGTTCATATACATATGCCAGGTATATACATACACACAAATGTGTGTGTGTGTGTGTTTGTTTCTACTGTATTCAATTGTGGTTCTTAAGCCGTCGCGAGAGAATTTGTTCGCTTAGGTAAGCGGATATTTCTTACACTGCCATTCGCATTCACTAACAATACACATGCACATACACGTACACGTACACCACATCACACACAACACACACTCACACCAATGCGCTCTCAGCCATAATCTAAGCAAAAAAGAAACACGCGCTCCTCACAACTCCAACTCGGATGGGGCTTTTTTTTTTTTTTAGAATTTTTCTCTTCTTGTTTGTTTCACTTTTTCGAAGTGAATTTTTTATTAAATTTCGTTTTACACACAGAATCGTTTTGTTTCCGCCTCGAGATGATTCTCTCTTTTTTTGTTGTGTTGTTTTTTATTTTGTTAACACTCACAAACACCTTTTACACAAACAAGTTGAAAAACAAATATGGCGTCATGGGATTCTGAGTTCTGCGAGTTCCCTTTTCGCACATCCCGTTGTGTCCATGAGTGTACTTATGCCAGGCACTGTGATGCACTTGAATTTCGTTTTTATTGCTTTATTAAATGTCGTTTATTTTATGCCTTTTTAAGCTGTTGCCTCTACTCGATTTATATTGTTTTTAATTATAATTCGATCCGCTCGAGACTTGCGATCGCGACGGCGTCTCAGTGTGGAATGAATTCCAATGACGTGAGCCACGGCGCCTACGTGGTCTTTTTTGAGACAGACATGTAAGACGCTCTCTCAGGTAGAGAGAGAGAGAGGGAGAGAGTAACACAAAGAGAGCCAAGACAAGTACCTGTTGCTGTCCACCAGCTGGAAGGTGCTCTGCAGGTAGTCAGAGAGGGAGAGTCAGTTGTGGATTGCAAGTGTGTGTACTGCATGTAATCCATAGTCTTTACTCTCACTTGCATTGTCTCTCTTGTGGATTACAAGTATTTCATATGTAAGACATGCTTTAATCTCAAGACCCTCTCGCGTTCCATCTCTGACATTCTCGCACATTTTGCACTATGAAAGTAATCTGAGAAAAACAATATCGTTGTTGCGCTGTGTAAGATTACCGGTTTATCAGCTTGACAGCGACTATGTTGGTATTTCGATCAGCCGGCTGAGTTCTTGGCCAAGTCTTAATGCATATCATTTAATGGGTGTTGGTTGAAATTCTTTCAGCTGAACCTTTAGCAATATTTAATATGCAAATTTCGCGTTGGCTGCAAAGTTCTAGCTAATTACTTGAACAATTTAACGTCTGAGTTTGAAATGTGGTGAAAGTGAAACTAATCAATCTACAGAGATTATCATTATTTATAATTCAAGTGGAGCTTATTTTCGACATTCCATACTAGCCATAGCTTAAGTTTCCGCTTTGCTATTGCTCAACTCGATTCCTACCAAATCCAGTTGCCTAAAGCTTTGGGTTTTTGTCTCCGCTTAAAGCTTACCTAATGGTATGTGTCTTTGCTTAATGTTTGCACTTTCATTTAACGTAATTTCAAATACTAAAATTATGCATTGAATTTCATTACTTATGTAAACACAAACAGTTTAATATCATAATGTAAATATCTACAAATAAATAAATTCATTCACGTTAAAATTTTAATTTTTTCCGATTTGTATTTTTTAATATTCAATATTTGAAATCTCGAAATTAAGAAAATTTAAGTTTTTGAACTTCAAGTTTTTATAATTAATCAACTAATGTCATATTTACTTGAAGTATAAATCAAATTTTTGATTTTAAAACAAAAATTTGAAAAGGCACTAAGTAAATTTTCTGAAAAAATCGTTAAGATTAATAATAAATTGAATTTACATTTAATTACAATAAAAATAAAAATTGATGTGATATCATTTGTATAAATTAAATAGTCAATCATTTAAAAGAAATTTATTCCAACAAATAATTCAGTAAACAAATTACCTTATCGCTTATCTTAAAACATTAACTAATCTATCAGCACTATTAACAACGATTATGATGAATACTTAATAATCAAGCTATTGTGCAACTGCCACGAAATATGAGTAATAAACGTGGAAACTTAAAAGCCCCACTGTTAATAGGGGGATGAAGATTATAATCGTGTGAATTCGGTCGCTTGATTTAAAGTGCTATTTAAATGGGGACCTCGCGACCTTATCCAATACTCACACTTATACAAACACATTTATGTGTACACACTCATCATGATTTCGGGGATTTTAGAAGCTAACAAATGCGTCGTCAATTAGAGTTGATCTCAGATATATGTACAAGCCACAAACACTTTAAATTTCATTAATAAAGAATCATTTTTGGGCATCCCAGTGACGGAATTTCCAGTAGACGCACCCAAAAACAAGAAGCTTAGGTAATCCAGAGACACTCACGCAGAGATTGACATGCTCGATAAAAAGGGGAAACTTTCGAGTGCAATCTAATAAAAAATAGAAGAGGAAATTAAAAAAGAGCGAATTATATAGAGCGGGCGCCTTGTGGGGTGTTCCCAGAATTTCCTTGCATTTCCCACGCTACTGTAATTAAGTAATAAATCCCGCAAAATGATAATCCTCTCAGTCAATTGAGATTTCAAAGTGAGTGTAGAAACGGGTTTGATATATGAAACCACACGTGCTGCATTGACGCGAGAGTAAAACCAGTTGCTGGTCGGACAAAAACAAATCAACAATTAAAACATGATCCCGAACTTGGGTAAATAACAATTTATGCATTTTAATAAGCACCTTCTCAACAGCACGCGAACTTGAGATACAAAAGCGCGGCACACGACGACGTCGTTCTCATTCTCATTCTCCGCTCAGTAGGGAAAAGATCAACAACCGATTCAACCGATACGAGTTATAATAATTGCGCGCCATCTGGCAGACATTTCTGGATAATATAAAAAAAACTTGGACAGGATGCAGCCATCTATAGGTGCCTTGGGCCTGGTATTACTGGCCATACCCTCTCTGGTTCTCAGTCGTAAGTAGTCCACAAAAAAGAGAAGAAGATTGTCTAAAGAAATAAGCAAAATTCAATGCGATTTTTTTCATCTTTAACCTGTTAAACGAGTTATTCGCATTTGTTTACTTATCAATATTTTTTAATTTCATTTCAGAGTCTGGCAATAGCTGCTTCACGCCCATTGGAGACCAAGGTCTCTGTGTGCCCGCCCAGAAATGCCAATTTGTGCGGGATCTTCTGTTATTGTATGGACGCAATGTGCCACGCTCGATACAGAATCAGATTAGACAAATGGCCTGCAATAACGGACAGGGATCGGTAAGTAGTTGATGGAGATTTCACTACAAATAGATTATTAAGAGTCTCTTCATTTTTACACAGGGCTTTCATTTGTGCTGTCCCAATCCATCGGTGATTAGTGCTCAGAGTGATACCCCGAAAGATTCAACTAAAAGCAAGTCACCAGTGACCATAAGACAGGCTACACAGAATCTCAATACCATCGATCCACGTGGCATGGAAGTGCTCAACTCGGTCACGGATTGTGGCAAGAAGAGCAACATCAAGTTGAGCAATGGAGAAGTAACCAAAATTGGCGAATTCCCTTGGCTGGTGTTGTTGAAGTACCAAACATCTGGAAGGCCTTTTCTGTGTGGCGGCAGCTTGATTACCGATCGGTTCGTCCTAACAGCTGCTCACTGTACCTCAAATGGCGCGAAAATGTAAGTACTTTAAGTTTACAGATTTATTTGAATATAATTCCTAATAATTCTCAATTTCCTTTCAGCATTGGCGTTCGCATGGGAGAACATGACTTGGATAAGGAGGAAGATTGTCAGTTTCTGGGCGGACGTCGCCGGGAGTGTCTGCCACCCTATGAGGAGTTTGGCATTGAGGATATACGTCCGCATCCCAACTATAGGGACAATTCCATTGGCTTCGATATCGCACTGATCAAACTGGATCGACAGGTCAAATTCAAAGTTCACATCAAGCCCATCTGCCTGCCCATCGAGAGCAACTCGCAGGATATTGCCTACGATCAGAGCTTCTACATCTCCGGCTGGGGCACAACCGAGAAGAACGAACCTTCGTCGGTGCTTCTCAAGGCGGTGGTCCAGCGTCAGGACCTCAGTGTTTGCCGCAACTATTATGTCGATGCTCCGGTCAACGAGAATCACATCTGCGCCGTTGGCGACGGACTCTTCCACACCTGTCGTGGCGACTCTGGCGGACCGCTCTTCTTCCGGAATCCCTTCAAGCAGACCGTACGCTACGTACAGTACGGCGTCATCTCCTACGGCGGCAGACGCTGTGGCAAGAACCGCAATCAACCCGGCGTATTCGCCTCCGTCATCAACATGCTGCCCTGGATCACACAGAATCTGTATTGATGGCCCCCTGAAGAAGTCGAACCATATTATTTATTCTACCATTTAGTTATCGATGCCATTGCCATAGTTTGTTATTGACATTGTGATTGTATTAGCTTTAAGTTTTTTTTAAATATACTATGAATGCAAATGAAAAAAAAAGGTGTTCATACTTGGATTCAGTTATTTCAGTTTAAAAAGCAAGTTTATCAAACTTGAAGAAAAGGTTGTAATTTTGAAAAAAAAAAAAACCTTTGGAGTTGATTTCTTAAGAGCTTGAAGTTGTATTCAAATTTCCTTAACATTGGTTAAGTATTCGATTCCAGACATAGATCATTTTCATGTCAACGTTTGATTTAGGTTGAACTAAGGCATGTTTTTAAAAAATCTTCCGATTTGAACTAGTTTTTTAAAGGTTTAATTGCTGTGATTCATCATAGATCAGCATAATTCCCCTTAATGCTGGCCTAGTTTCTAGGCAACAAATTTGATTCACGTTAATAAATCTCAATAATTTAATTATAGACTACCATTAAGGATTTTAAGAATAAAGATATATATGCATCAGTAATTTAAAATATATTTATCTGAACATCGGAAAGTACTGAAACCCATCTGAAACTGTGAAATACAGTTAGTAATAACTCGTTATTCTGAAATTTCTCATCAAGTTTCAGAATGAAATATGCGATTCACATAAGTAACTGTCTGGTTATTAATCGAAGTTTTCTGTTGTTTATCAAACTTAAATGTAAGGTTGAAATTTTGAAAAAAAAAAAAAATTTGGAGTTGGTTCCTTAGGAACATGAAATTGTATTTAAATGTCCTTAACATGGTTTCAGTATTCGATTTCTGCCTTGGATCACTGTCATATCTGCGTTTTTCTTTTAAGATAAAGCTGAGGTTTGTTTTTAAAAATCGTTCCGATTTGAGCTATTTTTTTTAAAGTTCGGTTCAGCACAGATTTGCAGTCTTTAATTGGTGTGATTCATCATTGATCAGCATAATTCCTCTTAATGCTGAGCTAGTTTCTAGATAACAAATTTGATTCACGTTAATAAATCGCAACAACTTAATTATAGACTTCCATTCAGGATTCTGAGAATAAAGATATATATGCATCAGTAATTTTAAAGATATTTATCTGAACATCGGGAAATACTGAAACCCATCTGAAACTGTAAAATACAGTTAGTAACAATTCGTTTTTCTGAAATTTCTCATCAAGTTTCTGAATGAAATATGCGAATCACATTAATAACTGTCTGGTTATTAATCGAAATTTGCTGTAGATTATTCCAAGAAATATTTAAATATTTCTTTTAAAGAATTTATGAGTCAGTTGAGATCTGCAAGTGCAATGAACCGTTAAGAAGTGTGAAATATTGTTGATCATTACATTATTACATTGCAATCAATTGTATTTCGTTAGCAACTACGACTCTATCTTTCGATTTCTGCCCTCTCGTTATCTCTTTCTCCTCATATCTCTATATTTGTATATACAATTTTATGATTCATATCGATCGTATGCTGGTTATACCTGAACTACAACTCCCTATTGTTAAAAGTCTTGTGACATTTGCGAGTTTATGTGAAATTGTATTCTGATTCAGATGAAATTCTGACGCGCTTACTCAACCGCTTAATCGCTTTGGTATGCTTTAATTTGTGGTTAAGTTTCATTAATAATATTTGCATTTATTGACCAGAAAGTAACCAAGTTAATCGCACCACGTTGCATTAATAAAGTTTGAAACAATTTATTTATTTGTATTTTAATGCGAGCCCCAGACAGACGTAATACTATTACGCTAGTTGTCGGCTATTAAAGGGGGTTACCCTAGCCTACTAACGATTTAGTAATTAATCTCATCAAATCGTTGTTATAAACTGATTGTCTATCCATCTATATACGAAGTAGATATACGATTAGTTGTGTATTCCCACTGACAATTGATATATCTATTGCCATGTTGACCCATTAATCCAGTTCAGGTTGGACTAATTAGTCAAAAGTGCTCGACTAGAAGCTACCCTATATAGCTAATAAAATTTTTCCTTTAATACTTTTGTGATTGATTATATTTTAATGAAAAGACTGTAAGTGAAAGAGATTTGCTGTTCGTCTATAATTTTTAAATTTTATAAATCCGTAGCTAGTAGGAATACCCTAAAATAATCGACACTAATAGTTGGTGTTAGCCTAAATTGACTTGAGCTTGTAACAATGAGCAGATATTATCTTTATAAAGGAACTCTTTTGTATTGTCTATAGCTTTTATTTAGTGTTTTTGGGACATACTAAAAAGCTCCCAAAGCGGCAACCGGCACAACACAATAGTTTTGGCATTTGTCGAGTTGGTTTCATGGACTATGAACTGGAAATATTATTTACCGTGGGCACTGAGAGGGTAAATTATTGGATAACTGAAAATGATGTAACCCAATTACGTTTATAATTAAAATCTAGGTTACTCTATTTGATAACATTCAACTTCTCGCTGCCTTTTTTTGTGACGGTCGCCAGGACGTTGCTGGAGAATTTCTTTTCCACATCCGTGTCGTTTAACTTGGATACGATATAGTAAGTATATATATTAATATGAAGATCCACAGAAAATCATATCCAAACTTCAGCCTCAATTGGAATACTTCGTTTCCGGCCATCACCGTTTGTGAACTGTACAACTCTGAGAAGATCTGGGACTTGAGTGATGATCATTTTGGCCTAGAGCACGATCTGTATATCGATGACTTTATCAGCGAGATTGCATTCTTCCGAGGCATCTGCATCAGCTGCGAGAACTGTGAACATCTTCACTGTCCGGATAACTTTACGCTGCTTCTGGATGTGGTGAGTACAAGTTAAGTATTCAATCTATCCAAATAATCATTAAAAGATTTGCATAGTTTCGCAGCAAATGCAATGATCTCATTATGGAGTGCAGTTACCTCAACATGATCTTCGACTGCTGCGATCAGTTCCTGCCCATTCCGACAGAATACGGCGTTTGTTTCTCCTTCAACTCGCACCAGGCGCGAAAGGTGTCCCAGGTGCAGTACAAGAACAATCGCATGACTGGCGCTGGACACCTGACGTTCCATGCCGCGGCGGATGTCCAGGTGCATGTGCACGCTCCCATTGATGTGCCCTTCCACTTTGCCGAGGGCATGATCAAGGAGACCGTGCTCTTGGGCAACTACAAGGAGATCATACTGAATGTCATCGAGGTGTTCAACCATGAGTCTGTCGAGGAGCTGAGCAACGAGCAGCGACGTTGTCGTTATAGCCACGAGCATGTCGAGGAGCGTCTGGGAATCTATGAGTTCTATAGCTACTCCGGCTGCATTGTCGAGTGCACGGTGGCATTGCATCTTTTCTATTGCAACTGCACCAGCCACTTCATGGCCACTGTGCCGAGCAAGAACTCGTTGCCCGCCTGCGACTATCGGGGTCTCATCTGTTTGACCAACATCAATGAGAGGATTCTCGCTGAGAGGAAGTCCTGTGATTGCATGAGTTCCTGCGAGGAGCCAGAGTACAACATAATTTTCAACACACCAGATGAGTATGGGCCAAGAGAGAGATTTTCTAAAATCCAAAAACTAATCTGTTCAGTTGCAGCAAACAAGAAGCTGATCGAGATGTGTCCGATATCCACGTGGCCCTCGTCGAGTTGCCCACGCAGCGTTATGTGCGACGCGTGGCCAAAACGAATTTGGACTTGTTAAGTGAGCAACAGAAATTAAATTCTCTACATGATATCTACATTCCAATTCCATTCTCAGTTTCTGTTGGCGGTCTGGTTGGACTCTTCTTCAATACGTCCGCTTTGCGTTTGGTGGAAACAGTTTTTCTAATTGTGGAATACAGAAAAGAGATTTTTAAATGGGCAAATCGAATATACCTTGGCACATTAAAATATTTACAGATCTTGCTACGGTTACAGTTAAAGTAAATCACAAAATGTTATTAAATTCTAAATGTCTTCCAATTGCACAATATTATTGATCTGTTCGTAGTTCGTGGAGTAAATGAAAGATTCGCCGCGAGTCTCTCAGAAGCTGCTTATCTTTTGTGGAACATAAGTTTTCTCTGTCGACTGACTCGATCCACTTGTGGGCCTTATTGCCTCCAGCAGAGTTTCCATATAGCTGGGCAAGTAGACGTAACTCGAGAAGATCAAAAGCACAACCATAATCAGGACAAATCCATCTGAAAAATGAATTTCCATTTAATACATTATTATTATCAGTGATTAAATGCCAACACTTACTGATTAGTTTCCTCTCCCACGGCTCAAACATGTTAATGCACGTAATGAGCTCATATTGCCGGTATAAATGTGCAGCGGTCTGTTTCAAGTTTGACATTTTGAAATGTAATTGCACTTTTCGTTGATTTTCGTTCGCTTCACGCATACAAAGAACAACTAAAGAATTCACGAAAATCACGCAATTGGCCTTTGGATCACGCTCGCATTGCTAATTTAAGCGTATTTTTCGGCCGGCTAAAATACCGAAAGCTTCCAACAAATATATACTCAATGTATATTTAGATATTCTTTGCATAAATATGATTAAGCATTAAATTTTATTCTATTAAAAGGTTTTTGTTTTCCTTTTACGACTTTCGGCACAATCTACAAAACAGCTGTGTGCAGTGTGTCCATATATTTTTTATATATTATTTTGAGTGCTGTAAAATACTTAAGGTTTCATAAAAGGCAGCTTTTGTCTGCCTAATGCAACAGCTGTTCTACTTGGCGCGCGTTTGACGATGTCTCGAATTTTGAAATGCAATCAAAATATGAGGGAAACTAATAAGTATTAGTTTATTTCGCTAATAAAACGCCAGTTGGAAAGAAAAAATGCCTTATGAAATGTGTATTAATTTCAGAAACTTTATTCTATTCATATGTGCCAACAAATTGTGGCTATCAAGTTTAATACCAAGCAGCTTTTCATGGAGTCAGCTACAGCTGTCGCTACTTCCATTTTGATAGCTAGGCGCGAAATTTGAGCCTCTCCAATTCAAGTAACTATCATTATCTTTTCTTTAAATGATTTTTTTTAATTAACTAAAAGCAAATATAATGTACGCTATGTCTTACATTTTTTATTTATTATGATTGTTTTAATATACATATGTACATATTTTTCGCATAACTTGTTTGGTTAATCTACTGTCATTTTTTGGGTCACATCACAAACAGTCTTTATCTGCAGACCATTTGCCAGACTGAGCACATAAATTTGCCTTCTCATTGCAGCGTCTGCAGCATCTTCTCATGGTGATGATGAAGGAAGGCAAAAGAAAAGAATAACAACGTCAAACAGGATTTAAAGCCATTGCGCCATAATTCGCACTTGGGGGAAACTAGCACATGTAGTCGGCCAGCTGTATGTATATTGGGCTAAGCACTTGCCCAGTTTTGTGTTTTGGCCATAACGACGTCGACGACGACGACGATGCTATCAATGCCTGCGGTGGCCGATTGACAGCCGAGTCGAGTTGAGTCCAAGTGGAGTCGAGGCGAGTCGAGTCTTGATTTATGCGCGCGGCGCAGGAATGTGGCAAAGTGTAAAAAATGTTTACATACACAAACACAGACACACACACACACTACACCTTAGTCTGTGTCTCGGTCTCGATCTCAATCTGTGCCCAAGTCGAGTCACGCATATGCAACTATACAACTAATTCAATTTCCACTTGCCAACATCTTGGTGAGGTGGTGGCGGCTGTTTAGCCAAGTGTGCACGCCTAATTGGTAATGCGATCGGCTTTATTGAGGCGCAGGCGCAGGCGCTGTAACTAAACTCGATGCTGATGTCGTTGCTGTGACTGTTGCTGTTGTTGTTGTTGTTGTTGCTGTTGCTGTTAAATCAGTTGCAGGCTATCGCTGTCGCTCAGCGTAAATCCCATTACGTGCAATCCGTATCGAGCCATAAACATGTTGCTGCAGCTGCATCCTTCACAGCAACCTCCTCCTCCTCCTCCTTCTCTCCCTCCCCCTCTTTATGCTCTCTATTCTGTGGCTTCCAGCAGCGCAACTTGTCGCTCGAACTTAATTGCCTTGACTGCGCTTATGACTTTCGTGTGCAATGCATCCACATCCACATCCCCAGCCACATCAACATTCACATCGCCCCATCGTAGTTGTTATTAGAAAGTAACTTGGCAAAAAAGCTATCAGCATCAGACTAAGACTAAGAATGAGCCTCATCCCCTGTCTCTCTCTGTCTCTGCCTTCGACATGGTATCGTCGTCGTCATCCTTGTTGCTGGCGCTATTTTCGACACCGCTTTGGCCTGCCATAAATTGCCAAATGCCAGCGTCATGGCCCTGAAATGCACTCGACGCGCACTCACAGCCGCAAAATTAGAAAAAGTCGGTTGGCTAATTTACTGAGCTGTGCGCAGTTCCCTTTAGACAGTACAGGTACACTCGTACTCGTACAGTGCCTGCCCGCTTGAAAGTCCATTTTCCATTTCGTACGGTTTTCAATTAAAGCAACTGCAACAACTGTGGCAAACTTGCAACTTGCATCTTGCAGCTGCCACGACCTCGCGCGCCCAAAGTTCAGTTCGGAGCAACTAATTCCGCAACACCGCAACAACTTCGACGATGGCATTAACCGATAGCGTCTCTCCAGCCACTGGCAACTGCATCCGCCATGAGATAATCTAATTTTGCTCTGCCGTCTTTTTCTTACAATTTTTGGGTGCCAAACTCGCACTTGCATTATTATTGTTCTGAGAAATTCTTATTAATTGAGTTGTTCAATTGGTTTCCTAACGAATCCCATTTTAGTTGAAGCTGTGGGTGGTCCGTAACTCGCACTATTGACCGCTCGCTCATTTGCCCAATTTAATTTGGTTTGGCCATCAATAAAGCCAATGTCTGGCGGCAACACGAGCTCGTCTTGGCTTTGGCCCATTGCCTAATTTGCATACTCTTAATTTATGCTCATCAATTAGCTGATTAATTTATTTGGCGTGAGACGCAGAACCAAGTTGCCAGTTGCCAGTTGCCAGTTACCCGTTGGCCATGCTTTTAAAACGCTTGTCTAATTAGATAAATGTGCTACATTAATGTCGCCTCTTGACATTTATAAAGCGCTGCCTCTGGCCAATAACTGAGATGGCCAATAACTTAGATCATTTCTGGTTCGACCGCGGTGCGGGGCTTGAGCTGAGGAAATGCGATTTGGCTTATTCAATTAATTGCTGTGGGGAAATTTAGCAATAAGCTTAATTTAACATGCTTTTAGAAATAAATATTTTAAAATAAATGTCAAGCTAATTTTGCGATAAACATAAATGTCATATATTTCCCAGTCGTGGGAGTTTATTTATCAATGTGGCTAAAGCTAAAAATTAAGAAAGCTATTTCAAATTGAATATTTTAGTTATTTTCCATTAGAAAGATCCCCTATACATGTGATAGATGATTCCCACTCGTGGACATAGTAAAGGATGTGAGAAGAGTTTCACTAATATCAACTTTATCTAGTCCCCACTTCCATTCAGCTAATCCCACTTTTAGTTGGACATAAATTAGTTTTGATCTGTTGCCAATTGTGGTATCAGTTTCAGCCTGTCTCCTCCTCTTAGCTGGCACAGATCTATGCCAATCAGTTCCCACCCCAAATTAGTATATGATACTGTTGCAGTATAAATGCCACCTGTCCGACAAACACGGACATGGCTCGATCTCAATCCAATTGCAATTCGTAGAGTTGTTGCCACTCTTTGCTTCGTCTTCGTCTCTGGCATCGAAGGAAATGGAAAATATTTTAATTAAAATACAACTAAACGTTTACTGTAAGCGATGTTATCCGTTTGCATTTCATACAAACGAAAACACGGCAACAAGGCGAGTTCAGTTGAGTGGATTCAACGCGAGTCGAGTCGAATGGAGGCAGCTACCGGGCTACCGGGCTGCGTGTCTGGCGCTACGCTGAGTGCAATTGTTGCATGCAACAACATCAACATGTGTCGCACAGCGCCTATTTGAATATATATCAAATCAGTTTAAGATAATTTTCTATAACACACACACACACACACACACATACATTCACAGCACATTTTCCACAATTGCAGATTGCAATTGGCCAAGTTCGTTGCCTAAGTCTTTCGTTTTGCTTGCTGTTAGCTGCCAGTGCA
This sequence comes from Drosophila subquinaria, assembly GCA_037043405.1. Taxonomy (NCBI): domain Eukaryota; kingdom Metazoa; phylum Arthropoda; class Insecta; order Diptera; family Drosophilidae; genus Drosophila; species Drosophila subquinaria. The sequence goes on along the minus strand of JBAMBL010000013.1, from coordinate 291,005 downwards.
TATTTTACGCGCTAGCATTGTTGTTCCTCGAAATTAAGTTGTTTTGCATAAAAGCACCATAAAAAGTGGCATGGACTAACGCATGGCCAACAGAAGTCGCAACTGCAACCGAAAGGAGGCAGCAACAGCAACAATTGTGATTAGAACGACACGACAGGCACGACATGAGCGCAGGGCAGACCGAAAAGACCAACAGACCGAAAAAGAGACACACAGCGAAGACATATGACATTGTAGTTGCTGCTGCTTCCAATATGGACAACAATTGGCCCAAAGACAGCGTCGAAAATTGCCAACTCAACACGAGCGACGTATGTCAACAAATGGCACTGCCATTAGCGGCCAATCGGACCAGCGACATTTGCTCTGGGATTTGGCTTCCTGGGCAGCTGGTAGGCAAATGCTGGCAACCTCAACTAGCAACATACAACAAACATAGTACAACAGCAGCAGGAGCAGGAGCAACCACCGCTGCTTGTTGCAACTATTATCAATTTAAGTTGGCTAATTGGTTTCAAATTTATGGACCTGTATTTGATATTTATGTCGTCTGCTGCGAGAGGCGAAGAGAGCGAGGCGAACAACAGCAACAAAACGGGCCACAGTCTGTGGCTGTGGCAGCAATTTTAGCCCGTTTGCCTTGCCCGTGGCATGCTGCAAACAACGTAATTGGCTTTCAATTTGCAGCAAATTGTTGCAACAGCCACCACAGCAACAGCAGCAACAACAACGAGCGAGAGAGAAAAAAAACATATTTAGATTATAGACGGATAAAGTTTATGTACATTCTGTTCTGTTGAGTCCAATCGAGTTTCTTGCCGCTGCCACACAGCCTGTGTGTGTGTGTGTGTGTGTATGCTAGTGTGAGTTAACTTTTTTTATTTTTTAGTTTTTGCAATGTTGCCTCTTCCATAATTCCAATGAGTTATATGCCCATCATGTGCACTCGCGAGCCCTTCAAAAAGTTGAAAACGCAGCGCGCGTTAATTAAAAAACCAACAACAAGAGCAACAAAAGCGCCAAAAATGCTGCTAAAAATAATTGTTGTTGTTGCTGTTGTTGTTAAAAAAGGGCGGTTGCCTTGTCGATTGGGCCCAAAGCCGTTGCCTTTGGCTTAGCCGTTCAATAACTAAATAAAACACTCAGCTCGCTCTAAAAGCCGCTTGGATCGTCGCTTGTATCCTGGCAGGGACACGGGCAGGAGGTAGTGCGGATGAGGAGAGGGGCAGACATCCACAATCAAGCGAAAATTCCAAGCATTTTCTGCTTCATTAACAACGCACAACGCGGCCATTTCGTTTTGTTCGGTTTCCACTGACGAGACGGACCAGGTTTTGTTCTCTTCTCTTCTCCTCCCTTCACTTCCCTTCCCATCGTCGTAACGCAACGCAAGGAAGTTAACAGAAGAGGCCTTCGCGATCAGCAATTGAGCTTAGTTTTGTTTTTCGGCTTTTTGGTATTTTAATTAGAAACCGAAACAACGCAAAATGCATTGCTCTTTTGGCCATTTCGCTTTCTTTCGCCAGTTTGCAGTTGCCAGCTGCCCAGTTTGTTCAATATCGTCCTCTGCGTTGTTGCCAACTTCTCAACTTCTCAGCTTGTGTTTCGTTTTCACATTCAATTAGCGCATATTTCAAATGCGGCCACTACAAACGCGTCTGGGGAACATTTCAAATATGCGAAGGCAAACACAAAACACACATACGAGTATAACACAGGAAATGGTCATCGATAGCAAAACTAACAAACAATACAAATCAATAAATAATTGTACAAAAAATGTCTGTGATTGTCCAAAAGTAACGCAGATATAACTCATTATAGTAACAAAAAAAAATTTTCAAAAATCTATTTGCTAGTATTTTTTATAATGTTTTGAAAATCCTAAAAATGATCGTTTTAACCCCTTTTTTTTACTTTTCACACATTAAGTGACTTTTTAACAATTTTCATAAAATTATAAAAAATAATGCAGTCGCTCTTAGAATTGTTTGAAGAATTTTCTTGCATCAAAATATTTTTTGAAAAAAATCGAGGAAAAAAAATTTAAAATGGGCTTTTTTTAAAGTTCGAAATTTTCAATCGGTACTTAATAGGTTAAGAAAAGTTTTGCACCATTCAAACGGGATTTAAACGACCTATCCAAATATATTTTTTTTTTGTGCGTAGACTTGACCTACATAGCTGTTAGAGTAAAAAAAAAGTATGTACGAATAAATGTTGGTCTGAGTGTAGATCAACATTTTATTTTTATAGATTCAATGTCAATCGAATTAACTGAAGTATATTTTCTCCATTTTCCACAAATTTATTTTTTTCACAATTGCAAATTTTCCCAAAACTGAATCAAAATTCTACTCACTTTGAAAATGAATTTTAAGGCCATGATAAATTTAAGTTTTTTACTATCATTAATGATATTGCTTTATTGCTGCTAGATCAAAGTTAACTTGCTTACAGGAGTGATAAGATAATAAATAAATATTACTAATTATATATAATACATTTAGAGTTGTTCTTTAATTAATTAGTTTATTTCTTAAATACACAGCTATTTTATTAATTATTATTATTATAATTATTTATTTATTGCGAACTATATAAACAATTTCATTAAGAGTCTAACATGTTGTTTGTTTTGTTTGCTTAAGCTTAAATCAAGATTCGATGCAATTAGACAAAATACAATAACGGTAACTACAGAACTTTACAATTATTTACAACTTATGCAATGCTATATATACAGGCTATATGCTGGCCAAGAGAAAACTATATATATGTTTGATATATACGCATTTTGGGTTACACTAAATATCACACTGTGTAGGATGTTGCTTAGCGATGAAGTTAAGATACAAGAAAGTGAGACAGATTAAGAGAGAGAGAGAGAGAGAGAGATAGATATTGAGAAATTATACTAACAAAGAATGCAACACAAAGAGTGCTAAATACGCAGCCAAAACTAACTAACTAACTAACTTAGCGAGTAACTAACTAGAGTAACTTATGCTACTAATGCACTTGGAAATCGCGCCCCGTGCTGTGGCTATGGAATCGGAATCGCAAAATGCCAACCTACAATAAATGCGAGGAACTTTTGAAGCGGAGAACAAGCTCTATGTGTGTGTGTGTGTGTGTGTGGACTGTGTGTAGATCGTGAGATCGCTGTTGGCAGTGATGATCCTTAGACCACCACAGTGGCCATCATATCGCCGCTATCATCGCTCGCCGGCGGCGGCATCGATTTGCAGTTGATCGAACGCTTGCCAAAATCCTTGCGCGGACTCTCCAGCGATCCCACCGTGTTCTTCTTCATGTCCAGATTCTGTGTCTTGTGCAGCAGTATCTGAGAACTCCTCTTGTGCGCCTGCTTCAATCCCGTGCTCGCGTCCAGCTCACGCTCAAAGTCGCACGGCGGAAACAAGGGCTGCGAGCGATGCAGCGCCGAGCCGCTCGCCGCACTGGCCGCCAACTCGGGAGCGGGATTCAGACTCAGCTCCATGCCACTGCCGGCACGCAGGGAGCTGGTGCTGCCCTTCAGCGGGTTCGTATAACGCCTGAGATTCTCCTCATTCTGTAGATTATTCGACTTCTCCTCCTCGTGACGCAGTGCATCCAAGGGCGGCGTCAGATTCATGCCCGAACTGCTGCGATAGGCGAGTCGCTGTTTCCAGTAGAGGCTGATGAAGACGGAGAAGCCCACGAGGACTATGAAGATGCCGCAGAGCACACCAATGAGCAAACTATGGCTATTCCCATCCGCCACTCGGGCCGTCTCCAGCTTCACTTCCAGTATGGAAGTCAATGCCGCCAGCTTTGCGTGTTGCAGTTGCAGCTCATTGCGACGTTGTATCCCATTAAGTTGACGGGAACTCAGAAGTTCACCCAGCAGGGCCACAGCAGCGGGCAACTGCGGATCATTCAGTTTGCTGGAGGACTATAAGCAAGAGAAGAGAAGTTGCATTTAGGACATGTTGGAGGAGATGAAGTCAAAGTTGGAGTGGTTAGCGTAATGGGATACAGGAAAACGACAATTAAGTAAATGACTATATGATAAATGCATAAAGAATTTAGATTATTTTTGTTTAAAAGTCGAACTAATGATTAAATTACGATTATTTTCGGTTTTGCCCAATTATTTAATGATTACGATTACAAAAAATCAGAAATAATCTAAAATTATTACAACTATTCAAAAATAATTAGAAAAAATCAAAAATAATCTAGTATTTGGATTGTTTTTGATTTTTTTCTGATTATTTTTGATTATTTTCAATTATTTCTGATTATTTTTGAAAAGTTGTAATGATTTTAGATTATTTCTGATTTTTTGTAATCGTAATCATTAAATAATCACACATTTTTCAACAGTGAATTATATAGTTACTACGATTATTTCCAAAAATAATCTAATTGATTAGTAATTCTAATCAGAATTTAACAAATATGATTCTATGTAATATTCCTGATTGCATATTCTATTTAATATATTTCCCGATACCAATATCGAAACTTTTATTTGCCGCTAACCATTCCAAAAAGAGTCTCGCAACTTACCACAGTCAGTTCGATGGTGTCATTCGTGCCCGTCTTCAGATCGCACAGCACCATGAGCATGCCCTGATCCTCCTCGGCAGGATTTGTCTGTGGTGCCACCGGCTGCTTGATCAGACGTGCCGCAAGCAGCACCCGCACCAAGGAGCACAGTCCCTCGACGGAGGCACCTTTTCCAACTCGCTCCAAGTCCAGCAGAATTGTAAGCCGTGCGCAGTTCTCATTAACCAAGGCTTGATTGGGCCAACAGGTGGCCTTGGCCGGCAGTCGTGGTGGTGCAACACGTCGCGATGGTTCCAGGGCGCGACAATCGCCACGCACGCCACATGGTGGCGACAGGCAGGTTTCACCCAAAGTTGGCACACACACCTCGTGTTGCTTGCAGACACCGGAAAGGTTCGAGGACTTGGAGAGGGGATCCAGCTTGAAGCAGTTGGGCAAACCACACCAGAGATTCGTGCAACGGGATGTGGCATTCTCGCAGACACAGGCATTGCAGTGCTCGTCGTCCTCACTGCGTCCGGTCAGAGCACTGTCCAGCCAGTTTTGGGTTTGATTCAGTGCGGCATAAGGGGAAATTGTATTGCTGACATTCAGGCAAGCCGACTTGGGATCGGAGAGCACTGTGAGTGGAGGGAGAGAGATTGGAGTGTGTAGAGTGAGAATTTAGTAAAGTTATCTATTTATTTGAATAGTCGACAATCATTAAAATTAAAATTAAAAATTTAAAATTTAAATTATAAATAAGACTGATAGTCGAGTCCCCAACTTGATATACTTGATCAATTTTCAGCACAAACAATTTAAAAAATTACTGCATACTTTTATGCGTTTGCGTTCCTACTTAAAACTGCCATAACTACGTTTAAATTTATCCGAACTTGATGCGATTAAGTAGAATGATTGATAATAACATAAAGGATAATTTCTCTAGGACTATTTTTTCTCTGATGTTAAGGTGTTCTTACAAACGGCCAGCGGGCATATCAAAAACTACTAGGCTTTTAATGCTAATCAATAGACCTTGGATTTTGCATATTTTTAGCATTTTTTTTTTTTTGCATATTTTCGATATGCGTAAGAAATTGTTTTTTTTTTTAAATTATAAAATACCTAAATACAAATCTGATGAAAAATAAAAGTATGTCATATCCGAGGTCTACTAATCATGAATATACTATATACGAGCTTAAAAATTCGCAATTGGAGTTTTATCTTATAATTTGGCATTTTGATTAAAATTAAAAATTAATACAGTCTCTCTAAATTCAAATAAAATCGAATTGTTCAACATTCGCTTGCTAAATCACCCCCAATCATAATAAGAGTTACAACTTAGAACATTAACTTACATATCTCGCAGCGCAGTCCGTGACGACCCGAGGGACAGATGCACGTGTAGCCGCCAATGCCATCGATGCAGGTGGCGCCTCCTTGGCACGGCTGTGGCGAGCATTCGTTCACGTTGATGCGACAGTCGGGTCCCGAGAAGCCCTGGGCACACACGCAGCGAAACCAGCCGGCGCCCGACTCGCAGGTGCCGCCATTGTGGCACGGCTGCCCGCGGCACTGGTCGATGGCCTCCGCGCAAAACAAACCCGTCCAGCCGGGGGCACAGCGGCAATGCGGCTGCAACGCCTTATCCGGTGCACCGGGCATGCAGGTGCCACCATTTTGGCATTGGCCGGCATAGCAAACTGTGGCGCGCTCCGAGCAGCGTTTGCCTGCGGAAGAGAGAGAAAAAACGAAAGACTTAGGCAACGAACTTGCAAGAAACATTGGCAAATTCATGGCTTTAACGAATTTGCAACTCAAATTGAAATCGAAATGGAAACCAAAAATTGAAAAGTAAAAGTGCGCTGACATAGATCGATGTGTAGCCCAAACTAATGTATTTGTATCTGCGACTAATGTATCTGTATCTTATAGCTTTTGCTTTTGCTTTTACTGTATCGCGAACTGTGACAAATAGCGCAATGCGTGAAATATGCAAATCACATATTAAAAACAAACATGAATCAGGCGACTGTTAACCCTTCGTTCGAGCCATGCCCCCTTGGGCGCTGCCACATGTGGCAAGACTGAAACCAATGCGACGATTATTACCGCTCACAGCTTTTGCCGCATTCGCCACAAATTGAAGCTGTAATGACTGCCGACTTTCAATGTTCAAATAAATGCGACCGTCTCACGTATGTGTGTGTGTGTGTGTGTGTGAGTATGTGAATGTGTGTGAGTGTGTCTCTGTCTATGTGTGTGCTTAACTCACTTAACGTGCTCAGCTCTCAGTCTCGCGCTCATTTAAAGCTACCAAAGCGTTGATAATTCGTCCAGTCAGACAGACAGTCTTACAGCTTATAGCAGGTTTTTATACTCTACACTAAAAGGTATTTTGATTATGTTAAGAACTGAACATAATTTTACTTCACTCTCAATAAACTAAAGATAAAATAATAATTAAATAGACAAATATCTTCGCTTTTCTTAATTTCTAAAAAATATTGGGCTTTTGACTGTCTGTAGTTAAATTATATTGTTAATTTAAGAACCTTATTTATTTCATAGTGAAAAATTCCAAATAATTTAATGCTACATATTTAAAATTCTGTATCTATGAGTCTCAATAACCTAAATTTGCCTAAATTGAATTGTACATTATCTTTTTCTTATTATCTCCTAAAGAGTATACAACTGTCTTTATCTAAAGTGTCTATGATTTTGCTCTGCACTTGTTGCGCTCGCCTTTTTTGACGTTCACTTAAGCAGTGTTTGCTGCAACGGCAGCAGCGTCAGCAGCAGCGACTCACCTGTCCAGCCGGACATGCATTCGCATGTAAAGTCGCCGTCACCGTCAAGGCAAATTCCGCCATTTCGACAAGGATTCGGCGAGCATTCGTTGAGATCTGTTCAAAGTTAATGAGTTTGCTGTTTTTACTTATTCTGTTTTTATATTTCCCTTGTTTTTTTGTGTGTAGATTACTCACTGTGCTCGCAGAAGGTGCCGGTGTGGCCCACATGACATTTGCAGAAGGTGCCCACGTTGCTCATCTCACAGCTGCCATGGCCACTGCACGGCTGTCCACTGGGCGTCGTCATCGTTGTTGTTGTTGCTGTGGATGTTGATGTTGTTTTTGTTGCTGTTGCTGTGGCCGTGACATTGGCAAAGCAGCCCTCTATATAGTTGATGAGACAGGAGTGACAGAAGTGACAGGATTAGGTTTATGAAAGTGATGTAAATTCAAACAGTAATTAGAGATTTTTTTATCATAAAGTTAAAAATTGCCAAAAATAAATCAAGTTGTCTTTTTGATCATGGTTTGGTGTTAAAATTTACTTCGTTCAAATCATTTTTTGACTCAAGATATAGAATTGTAAGCAACTTAACTTTTCCTTTCCTTAAATTTTTCGAGCATTTAAACTTTAAACCTCAAATTTTTACATATAATCAATTCCTGTCATAATTAACTAAACTTAATTCTGCAAACGAGCTATGATAAACAAACTCTATTGAGTTGTTGATTTAATTTGCAAATTTACTTAATAAAATTGATTGATAGTCAAAAAAAATACGGGATAAGAATATGTACTTGAAAATCGATTTTGCGAATATCGAGTTGTCGATTTTTCGATGAATTTTTGAATCACAAAATTATATTTTCTTCGAAATATTGGCCGTGTTCACCAGAACAAATCGACAACAGAAAATCGATGAAATTTGCATGATTATTCTGGTGAAATGCAGTGAATAGCAATCATGATTTCAAATTTTGTGATTATGATGACTGAAAACTCATCACCAAAATAGTGCGCTGAAATTTTCTGATTGTGATGCTTTGTTATCGAACAAACAAAATACATGATTACTGATTGATTAGTTCTGGTGAACGCGGCCAATGATAAGAAAAGTTCCATAACATAATTTGAAATAAAAATAAATTTTTAAAAATAAGAGAAAACATCTTATTATTAGATGAACTATATTTGCATATTTTGTTTTTCTATTTTCTATCTTTTTTCTTCAATATTTCTGATTTTATAAGCAGATCTTTTAACCGATGACATTATCACTACTTTTATTTTTCAATACTCCCATAAATTTCGGCTCAACTTACCATTGCAGGGCGGCTGCGAGCAGAGGGGACGCAGTTGCTCGCAGTGCTTGCCCGCCCGGTCCGAGGGGCAGTGGCAGTAGTAGCTGCCGGGCGTGTTGAGGCATCTGCCTTGGAGGCACGGCGAGGGCGTGCAATGGTCCATGGCCTCCTCGCACAGGCTGCCCGAGTAGCCGAGCGGACAGATGCAGTTGAACTTGCCCACCAGGTCGACACACTCGCCGCCATTGCGGCACGGTGATGTGGCGCATTCATCGATGTCCGTTTCGCAATCCCGGCCCGTGTAGCCGGCGGCGCAGGCGCAACGATAATCGTTAACTAGATCAATGCAACTGGCGCCATTCTTGCACTGGCCGACGCAATCATCCAGATTCTCGGCACAAGTGGCGCCTCCCCAGCCCTCGAGGCACAGGCATGAGAAGGAGCCGGGCAAATTAAGGCATTCCCTGGCATTAATACAGGGTCCATTGGCGGACATGGCCGAGTTGAAGTTCGAGGCGGCCACCGCGCTGGTCAAGGCGGCCAGCAGCGCTGCCGAGCTGCTCAGATTGCTGCCAATGATGGCGCTAGCTGTGGTCGTCAGCAGCGTGGATGCGGCGGGCAGTGATGCCGCATAGGATGCCTCGCATTCATTCACGTCCACCTGACAGACATCGCCACGCCACTCGGGCGGACATTCGCAGCGAAAGCCGCCGATTAGATCGACACAAGTGCCACCATGCTCGCAGGGACCTCCAGCGCATTCATCGATATCTAAAGAACGATAGAGACGGAGAGGAAGACAGAGAGAGAGAGAGAGAGAGAGAGAGAAAATGAGTTAACGTTTTGGTCAAGTGCTAAGCCCGAAGCTCAAGTGCAAATGTGTTGATTTTGTTGTTGAGCTCGCTCTCGCTCTTGAGTTGATGTGGCTGCAGCCCAAGGGCTGTTTGCTGCTGTTGCTGCTGCTGCCTTGTCAAGCAGGTGCAGTCATTGAACTTGCAACGCCGCCGCGAGCTGTGGCAAGATTATATACTGGTACTGGTAGCTGCTTTGTGCTGGGTTGCCTTTGCTTATCAGTTGCCTGAAATCGCAAGTCCTATTCAACTCATTTCCCTCTTTCTTCCCCCCATCTATCTTTGCACGCAACTCATTTGTTTATTTGCTGATCAAAATAAAGCGATAGGTGCGCTCTTCAAATTATAGCTCGACCCTTGACCTAGCATAGGGTTCCGAAATCATTATAGTATTTAAATAAAATATAAATTAATCAAATAAAAAAAAATGTAAAAATACTATTATTATTTGATTTAATCGCTATTGCAATTCCAAATGTATTTTTTTAATTGTATTTTTTGCATGTCTGTTTTTTTGTTGTTATTTAAAAATCGTAAAAATTTAAACTGAATTTCATAATTTTCTTTTATTTAAAAGTGGTTAAATAAAATAATGTAGAGAAACATAAATGTATAATTTAAAATTATTTTTTTCAGTCCAAATACATTTTGTTGGGATCCCTATTGGCCAAAGAGTTCCATTTATAAATATACACAAGCGGCATCTTTAATTTGTGACCACATTTACTTTCCTTATTAACAACCCAGTTTGGCCAGCAAGTTTGTTTCCTAAGTCTTTTGATTTTGTATTGAAGCTCCGCAACTTAATTAGCTTATGGCGTTTATTGCAGAGCTCGTAATGTTTAAAATGGTGAATGTGTGTTTCGGTCGTGCTCCAATTGGGAATGCAAAATCAAATTTGCCAGACCACCATGGCAACAACAACACGAACAACACAAGCAACAACAACAACGAGTGTTGGTTCTGCGTGCGTGCTACGTTTCATTTCATTTCATTTCATTTCGCTACAGTCAAATGCGTGTGTACTCAATTGCATGATCGACTGGTAACAACAACAATTGTTGTTGTTGTTCAAGTTGCTGTTGTGACTGTGGCTAATCGCGTGCTGCAGCAAATGCGAAAAATTAAATCAAAACTCACTTATTTCACATGTTGGACCCGTCCAGCCTGCCGCACAGCCGCAAGTGAACTCCGCAGCAAGTGGTGGCAGCTGCTGCTGCTGCTGGGAGTTGATGCTGCCACCGCTGCTGCCGCCGTTGCTGCTGCTGCCACTGATGCCCGTGGCATTCTGTGTCTCCTGCAACAGAGCCGAGAGGCTGCGTATTGAATTGCGTCGACTTATCGGTTTGCCCATGGCGGAACTCATGCCACGCATGACGCGATACGTTGTCGGTCGTGTTGCATTCGTTAGCTGTGGGGGGAGTGGAGAGTGGGGAAGAGAAGAGCATAGCGAAATTATTTTATGGCACTGCGAAAATATCTTTAAATTGTGAGAGAGTCTTCGAAAAATAAAACTTACCTTGAGCGTGCATGTGCCGCCATTGCGGCAGGGCTGTGTGGCACATGGATGCTCCACAATTTCACACTGCTCCCCAGACAGTCCTTCGGCGCATGTGCAGCGATATTGATCCGGGGCCGTGTTCTCGCAGGTGCCGCCATGTTTGCACGGTTCATGGGTGCCACAGTAATTTAAATCTGTGCAACAGAAGAAGATTAAGAAGGGAAACCAAATGCGTTACACCATCATCGATAATATCAATGAGTTAGTTGCGCAATCATTGCCAGGTGTGTGTTTCTGTATCTGTTTCTGTTGCTGTTTCTTACCTTGATCGCACAATATGCCCCCCCAATTCGTATCGCATACGCATTTCCAAGCGCTGCCATTGCAGGAACCATGCTTGCATCCCGGATAGACCATGCACTCATTGCACAACGGACCTCGCCAACCAGGTCGGCATCTGTGTGAAGAAGTAGATGATGATGGGAAAGACAAGATGAGACAAGACAAGACAAGCATGTGATTAGTTTTCAATCTGTAACAACTGCATATGCAAATTGCAAATACGCGTATGTTCCCCTTTTGCAAATTACTCTTCATTTTAGTTTCTTATGAACTTGAAAGACTCTTGCGAAAGTTGAGAAATTCAATTTATATAAGAAGCTAACTCATCATCATATTAGATAAATTGATCCATTAGATCTGTTAAATTTATTTATAAACTACAATTTAATCAAAAAATTGTCTTTTGAAGTTTCTTTTGCACTAGAAAGTGACTTTCTAAAGCTTAAATAATCGAGATATTTAAAGATAAAGTGAATCTGATCTCTATTTGATTGGGATTGATTCATTAAAATATAAACTACCAAAATATAAATAATATTTAAACTTTATTTAGGCAACAATCTAAGTTTAAATCATGCCTGTTAAATTTGGATTAGAATTACTAATCGTAGTGACTATATAATTCACTGTTGAAAAATTTCTGATTATTTAATGATTATCAGAAATTAATGATTATCAGATAATCAGAAATTATCTAAAATTATTACAATTATTCATAAATAATCAAAAATAAAAAAATATTCAGAGATAATCAGAAAAAAATCAAAAAAAATCCGAGTACTCAAAAAGATTTTTTTGATTTTTTCTGATTATTTTTGAATAATTGTAATAACTTTTGATTATTTTTGATTTTTTGTAATCATAATCATTAAATAATTGAGCAAAACCGAAAATAATCGTAATTTAATCATTAGTTCGACTTTTAAATAAAAATAATCTAATTACTAATGATTTTAAACAAAAATAATCTAATTAGTAATGATTATGATTACTAAAAATTATTTAACAGGTATGATTTAAATATAAGTTTCTTTTGCACTAGAAAGTGACTTTCTAAAGCTAAGATTTTTTAACTAACGTCAATCTGATCACTATATGACATAGATTAGTTCCTTAAAGTATATAAACAAGATAGAAATTTTAACTCTATTCAGTCAAAAATCTCTGCTTAAACTTGAGTTTATTAAAACGTTCTGATCAAGTCTCTTCTCTACACTCAACAAATCATCCAGATAGTTGTAGAATTTAAAGTTATTTTCTTCAATTTTAAAAATGTTGTATATCTTGTCAATTTGTCAATTTACACGATTAGAACAACAGTATTTTAAAAGCGATGTGTCAATTTGCCTGGGAACAAGAAACGCATGTCACGTCTGTCGCCGCTAATCACTGAATTGGGTCACTTTGAACTTTAGCCTTGGCTGCCAGACTCAGCCAATGCTTTGGAAAAGGCCACATTGCATAGCCCCCCCTTTTGCCTCCCCTCTTAAAAGACGAAAAAAAAAGAGCATTTGTGGCTTACGATTTTATCGCTGAAACACGCCAAAGTGCAGGGATCAAAGTTAAAATTGGCTGGCCATCGAGTTATCGGTTAACCGGCAAACCACCAACTGCCAACTGCCAATGGAGGTGCTAACTCTACAAGCTGGGGCATGACGTGGACAGAGATAGTCGATGTTGGGCTCTTAGAAGACTGAGACCAAGACTGAGACTGAGTCCGAGACGTTGTTCGATGTCTATAATTTATGATTTCATTAAAACGGCAGCCTGTTGTTATCTGTAAACGAATCTATTGCAGCGAAAACAGAACCGCAAATGGGCCAGCAACGTGCAAACAGCTAAAAGTAATTTTTCTTTTCTGCTTCTTCGGCTTCATCTTCATCTGGCTTATAATTGTTGCTGGCCAAGAGAGCGACGAGGCAAATCTATGGCAACAGTTTGTTGCAACTTGCCAACAATTTGACTGGTTTCTTTCTTAGTTCAACTGCTGATATATTTTTATATTTATTCTTTTTTTTTTGATGGTTTCTAGGCCACGCTAATTATTGCTATTTAGAATCAACTCGGCCAGGATGCAATGCCAAGGCGATGATCTCTATGAGGTGGAGAGTGAGAAGAGTGAGAGGCTGACGTATCTGGCTGCTGGGCTGAGAAATGCAATCATGGCCGTTGGCTCACGTATTCTGTGTTACGCTCAAACATTAACAACGCCAACAACAACAACAATTCGAGAAAACCACAAACGTTTTTTCGTGCTGCCGCCTGCAGATGCAACTTGCAACTTGGCAACTTGCAACCCGTTGAACGTTGAACGTTCATGTTGTGTTCTGGCAACAGGCATGACCATTCACTTGGATCATTGGCAGCATTGCCAGCGTTTGCTGTTGGCCATCTCTCTCTCGTGCGGGTGTTTGATTAGCCAGGCAATCCAGCTAAAAGACTCCTGGCCAGATCAGTCGGCTGCAATGTCAAGAATTGCGGCAGGAATTGCGCTCGAAAGTGCAACATCAATGGCCGTTGATTGCTGATTATAGCTGGTTACAACTTCATAGCGATTGAATGAACGAAATCTTATTATGGCGAGCATACCTTATAAGGTACAATACTAAGTATATATACGTATACCCTTTGCAAATTTTCCATGCGGGCATTTCAATTCACAGCAATCTGTGCTTAGATTCTTGGTGATTATCTTTTTTAAATTTCTACAAAAGAAGTAAAGTTATTTACACACCAGAAATGTGAAATACTAAAAGTTTTATGATGTTATCAAAAATTAGAGTTTCTTGAATACAAATTTAGAGTTAGGTTTTCCAATTTTTAACTGATCAAAAACTAATTTTTAAAGATTTATAATTGAATATGATGGCTTAATATTTCTTCTTTCAATACTAATTAATCAATCTAATTAATCTTGATGTAGATACAATTATAATAAGACTTATATAAAGTCTGATGCCTTTTTCTAATATCAAATTCAGATATTATATTTTAATTCCCTAATTGGTTTTTTATTGTGCTTTTATTTTAAAAAACGTTTTACATAAACTTATTTCCTTATTGGATACTCCCGGAAATAGTTTGGTTAACTGAAGTAAAAGCCAACTGAAGGAGGTTAAATGGTTATTTAAGTGGCTTTTTCCATGTCTATCGCTTTAGAGGATTGCGAAAAATCGAAGCAAACTTTCCCAGCAGCAACAACAATATGAATGTGGTACATGGAGATTGACCACTATTTACACATCCGCTGGGAGTATTATTATTACTGCTACTGTTGTTGTTGTTGCTGTTCAATGGACACAGCAAAAAGCTACCCAAAGAACCCCATTTCACTGGCTTAAACGCATAGACAGAAAAAAGAGTAAAGAGCCAAGAGACGAGAGCCATTATAACTGTCTCTCCGTTCATGGCGAGCAATCTGCCCCAAGGGGCAAGTCAGGCCATTAAGCGCCCCAAAGTTGTAAGCAAAAAGTGTCATAATCACATCGTTAACGGTGTGAAAGGGGGTAAAAAGGTGTATAAGGGGGATTCAAGATAATTATAGTGTGTTCAGTACTTACTCGCATTCACCGGGTCGATCACATTTGCCATGTATGGGATCACAGCCGGGCTTGCAAATGGCCTCCTCACAGTTGACGCCCTGCCAGCCATTGAGACAGAGCTTTTGACCCTCCGAACCGCAGGCATAGTGCCCAAACTGATCGTCACGGGGACGGCAAAAGGTCGTGCAGGTCGTGTTGTAGTAGGTAACGGCGCATTGCACCCGGACGCGGTAGGTGATCCTCGCATTGCGGCCAATATGGTCCAATGTCTTCCACTCTGGCGACGGCAAAATCACGCCCGAGTATGATGTTTCTTCAATTAACCTTTCCGCATCTGCATTTTGGCATTGTTGGTGGTTGGTTGTTGGTTGTAGGTTGTTGATAGTTCCCAGTTGGTGATTGTGCATAGCAATGACAATTGTTGGACAGCAAACGGCAACGGCAACAGCAACAACAACCATGACAACGACGACGATGGTGGCATCAACGTTGGCGTTCCACAAAATGTTGTCAAGGATTTTGGCCAGTTAGCATAGGGTTAGACAAGAGGGAGGCACAGGCTTTAGTAACATGGCTGACAACATTTTGTGCTCAATTGGCTGACAATTGTTGCTGTTGTTGCTGCAGTTGTTGCTGTTGTTGCTGCAGTTGTTGCTGTTGTTGCATCTTATTGTTATGGGCTGCGTCTGCAGTCCCGTCTACTGTGCTAATTAAGCCAAATGGTGTGCACAACACACACAAACGAACAACAACAACAACAACAACTGCAACAGCAACAACTGTTGCAACAACGTGCAGCTCTTGGCAATTGCCACCGCACTTACCTGGATACGATGTGTTGTACATGTCCAACGCCTGGAGTATCAGCGTAAACGACTTCTGTAATTGAACATTGCATTGTAGGAGAAGAGATGTAAGAAAACAAGCAAAAAAAATACATAAATAAACTTCGACTGGCCGAAGTTTGGATACTCTAACAGTTAAATGTAAAAGCTAAGAGATTTTGGCCGTTTTTTCAAAGTACATTTAAATTTTATTTAACATATAGTTTCAAATTTGACATTAATTTCTATACATTTTACGTCAAATTTTCTATTATATAGTTATCAAACACCAAATTTAGACATTGAAAAAACGGGCCTTAATTATTGTTTATTAAACTTACAAAATAAATTATTTTACAAATAATAAGCTATAATATAAAACGTGTACTTTTTATTGCAAATTTTGGCTTGTGTGTCTTTCTGGCGCCAATTCCCAATTTAATATGAAAATTTTAAATGTTCACCCAACAAAATAATAATTAAATAATTACAAATAAAACATAAATAGCTATTTAGGAAATTACGTGCTCACAAAGGGGCTCGGTATTTTTTTTAATAACAAATAAAAAATGAAGCTTACGCCCACCCTTAATACCCTTTATTTAAAAACGTTTTCAATAATTATTAATTATATTGAAACTTTTAACAATTTTCAACGCTTACTAACAATTTTATTTGTTATAAATCATGTGATAAAATTAGAAAACCATCTCCTAAACTAGAGTACTTAAACAGTTCAAATAGAGAATAAAAAAGTTGGCAACAGGTCGAGTTGGAAGTTGCGAGTTTGGAGTCTTCGAATTTGGCTTTCGTCTCGACTCAGTGTTGACGCTAATGGACAGTTTAATCTCAAGACGCTTTGATGCAAATGAAGACAACGACGACTACGATAGACAGACGGAAAGACAGACAATAGGCAAGACACAAACGAGACGAAGCGAGCAAAAAAACAAACAAACAAACAAACAAACAAATAAAACGAGACAAAGCACAAACAAACACTTTAATTTCACGCAAAAAAACCAAAGCGACCAACGACTTTCTAAACATTGACACAGGGAGTGGTGCAGTGTGGTGCATTGCAGTGTGGTGCTTTGACTGGACTGCAATTTCGACCAGGCCAAGTCCACTCGACATTCATTGCAATTGGCCGAACAAAAACAAATTTTTGTTTCTTTTTTTTGCAGCAAGCGCGCATAAAAATTGAAGACTTCGTTGTCATTGCAGTTGTTGCAGTTGTTGTTGTTGCAGTTGTAATTGCAAAGTGAACCACTGAGCAGCTGAACCACTGCGAGCTGTGCCAGAAGATTTCTCGTGGCACAAAAAGCAATTAAACGTCGACAGTTCACTGAGGAGACAGCGAAAGAAAGAAAGAGAGAGGCAAATGGAGGAGGAGATATGAAGAAGGTTGTCGTCTGCACCGCTGGATGCCAGGAAATGCTCATTTAGCAATCGAAAGAGCTGAGCTGCCAGCGGTGCAAGCGACGCGTCGGCGGCGGCCGCTTCGTTCACTTCGTTGTTGTTGTTCCCATGTAATTGGCCCGGCGACGCGACACTAAATCAGTCCAAAGCAGACATTGGCTAATTACAGTCCGACTCTTGTTCATCTCCCCCCCCATTCCCCCATCTCTCACCCAAAAACAACGACAGCAACTTGACACAGTTTGTCACAAATCCACAATCCACTAAACCACTAAACCACAATCCACAATTGCCTCGACTGTCCCATTGTCCATACTCAAATTTCCATTCAATTTCCCGTACTGTCATCTGGCCTGTCATAATTCTTTCTCTCTTCTGTCTCTTTCTCTGTCTGTCTCACTCTATCTCTCTGTGTCTTCCGGGCACATGCTAAAAAAAATCTTGATACGCCCCAGCGGATGTTTTGTCAATTGAAAATGGCGTTAAAAATTGGTTTCGGATTTCACTGACAACAGACACGCGCCATTAATAAAAACTATAACTTTAGCTATATCTAATCTAGCGAGTGCTAGATTAAATAGTTACTATATAAATGAGATGTGGAAGTGCGAAAAATACAGATAGATATAAATATAACTTTTTTAAATTTTTGTCAATAGAAAAATACCCGTTATGTTTTCCTCAAAGTATTCGAATTTGTTCTCTTCTTTTGAAATATTCTTTTGTATTCTCAATGTCTTTATTTTAGAACTAATATTGTTGAAAAACATTTACATATATAAATGGTTAATAGAGAACTTATTTAAATTGTTAATTAACTCATCATTTGGAATTCTTATAAAACATTTTATAAATTTACCTTATTCACATTTTATCTACCTCAAATGTTCTGAGCCAAATCAAATAGAGTAGCAATCGAGGCATTCAATTGGCCCACTGAATAGTTAACAAAACAGTCAAGAACCTGTGTCCAAACTTGGCCAAGCGATTTATAGCATCAAGACAAATGTTAGATGTTAGATGGCCGGACAAATGGTCTACCCACTTTCATCTGTTCAGCTAACCACTTTTTTATCAATGACTTTGGACCATTTACGCACAAAATAAACGAAAGCACTCAAAGGGGGGAAGTAAGCAGAGGAATTCAGACTACAAATATTGCTCGACAACCTGTTGCTGTATAAGGGGAAACCAATGTTAGCTAAAATATATATGTAGGGTACAATATGTGAATGGCATTCATGTGGCACAAACAAAGTGGAGCAAGTCTTCCGAAGAGCAGCCAAATTCCACTTGAACATTTTTGATGATTGCGCACGGCGTACTCCAAATCAGAAAAAAAAAATCAAATTATTGTCAAGTGAAATTCGTCGAGGCTTTTATTTTTATTTGTATTTTGATGTTGTCGATGGGCCCTGTTGGAGTCTCAGTATTTGACAGTTACATTGAAGTATTTTTATTATTTGTGGCTGCTGATGATGTTGTATGTTGTACAATGTGATGTTGCTGCTGCGGCTGCTGCTTCAACTTTGTTGCCTCGTTGTGCTCCAAAGTGTTTGAAGTATTTCATAAGTCATGTTTATAAGTTTTGAACGTGCCATTCACTCAATCAACAGTCGAACTCGATGTTGAGTCCCAAAATGAGAGAGAAGAGAGAAAAAAAAAGGAAGTCATTCCAATAAAAAGTGGGACAATTGCGACGCATCAACCGCAGTAACAACAACAACAACAGCAACAACAACAAAGTAACAACTCGACAATATCGGCAGCTTGATTTTTGAAGATATTTCGTGATTTTGTGAAAGGCTTCTTGAGGCTGCCCAAGCAAATATTATGCAGAATTTGCCAGTTCAAACATTTGCCAGGTTTCAGCACACACGAACACACATACACATATGTGTGAGTGCTGCAGGCAGTCAGTCAGGTCTGGCTGTCTGTCTGGCAGTCAGTCCAAGATTAAAGCGAAACCATAGCGAAGCGTAACGTATCGCCATCGGAACAGTGCGACAAGGTAATGTTCCCACGAAACAGGTTGTCCGCACTTCAGGCCACGACCACGACCAAAGACACTGCGCCCCTGCCACAACTCGGCATCGACTAAGACTCCAACTACAGCCAAGACTGCGACTCAGAGTCAGACTCAAATTCAGAGTCAGAGTCAGACTCGGGCCTCAGACTCGTACCCAAGAACGACAGGCCCCAAGTCGCCAATGCTCTGACGCATGCTCACCGCGCCGGCTTCCAAAAAGATCCCAATACTCGTAAGAAACTCAGCGAGTCGCTTAATGTAAACGACGGCGCATGCGCATGCCAACGTCGCAGTCGACGTCGCTGTCGACGCTGGCGTCGCAGTCCAGTGTTGCCAGAATAACAAGGGCTCAAATAGCTAACTTCCTTTAAATAAAGAATAGATAAAAACTACTGAAAACCATTAAATATTTTGAACAGCTAAAACAAATATTTAAGTTGTCCTTTTAATAAAATTTTCCTTTTTGTGAAAATTCGAAATAATTTAATATAATTAGTGGAAAATTTGTAAAATAAGAACGGGCCAATTAAAACGAAAGGAATTAAATTTAATGCTTTTCTCCAATTATTAAAATATTTTAAAATACATTTTAAAACACAAATATTTTTAACTTATATTCTTTTCTAAAAATCAAATTTTTTTTTGTTTTTTTAATATCCACACAAGTCCAGCTATAAAATAGCTAAAATGCCAACACTGTCACTGTCACCGGCAGTCACACATAGTTGGCCAACAGTTGTTGTATTAGTTGGCAGTGTCGAGACGAAGGCGTGTAATTGTTAACCAAGTTTAGTTTTGTGTTTGTACATTACCTAAACATTTGCCGTTTTTTCCTTCATTTTCGAAAAGCAGGCAGAAAAACAAAATAACAATAAAAGAGTGGAAATAACAAAAACAGAGTTTAATTCAACTGGCAACTACGCCCAAGACAGTTTACATTCGAGTTAACGTTAACTGGTTGGCTGTGTGCACGGCCGGCTGGGCCTTTGAATGCTTTATGGCCCGGTCGAAACGAGAACAGTCAAATATGCCACGTTTTAGCAGTCATAAGCCCGCATTATGCGCACTTAATTAATGCCCCAACCCCGACGACGACGAGGGTGAAGCGGCAACCAAAGCGGCTTAAAGAGGCAACCAAATAAAATATTTAAAAAAAAAGGAAAAAAAAACTGAAAAAAATAAAACACAATTTTTAATTGCTTTTTATATGCGGCTACCGCAGCGAGTAAAGCCGCTTTTATATTTTTTTTTAGTCGCACTTTGATTTATATGAATTTCCCATATTTATTCGAGGAGGCAACATGAGTCCGCAGTTTGTTTATTGCCACAAGAGGCAGCCACAATTCGATTTGTTTTGCTCTTATTTGTTTTTCGGGAACTCTTCTTAGTTAAGCGGAAACATATACATATATGAGAAATATATACATAAGTTCTCTCTGTAGATCGTCAGACTAGCTCTACGTAATATATTTACTGATATCTGTACAAGTTGCCCCAAGTGCCACGCTTATCACTCGCCTGCAGTTGTTGCTTTTGGCGCGAGCTGTTGCTGTTGCCACTGGCTCGACTTTTGTTTTTATCGCATAGAAATTCCAGCGATGACACAGTAGCAACTAAAAGTCTCCCCTCACCCACATGCCCTCCCCTTGGTCCCCTATCTGCTGGGCGACAGCTCGTGCCAAAAGTGTGTGTTTTTACTACATACGTTGTGGGTTTGTGGGAAGATCTTCAACTTACCGTCCAGCGAAATGTAAAGGGCAACACAATGGCACCCACACCCGGATCACTGAGCACAAAACTGGAGCCGCCGAGTATTTTAGTTGTTGCGTTGCCAAACGAACAACCCGTCGATATGCTGGCGCCTTGTTCCGTCGTCTGATACTCCTTGAGGCACAAACGAAACGCCGTCGTGCAGGGCGAGCAGCCTAAAAACAATTAAAAAAATTAAAAAATATTGTAAAAAAGTTAAGAAAGCTTAGATTAAGACTAGTTTATAAAAATTATATATTTATTTTTTTTATTTTAAAAATCTTTTTTAACATTTCCTTAAAACCTTAAGCAACTTTAAGAAATTAAGAAAAAGTTGTAAAATAACAAAGCAATTGTATTTCTATATAAATAATTTAATTTTATTTACAAAGCAATTTCTCGATCAAAAGTTTAAAGAAAAATGTGATTGCATTTTCAGCTCGGAAATGACAAGCTTAATATGGCTGATAAGCACTCGGCATTAAATGACCTTGAGTTCAGCGATAATGACATAATTATACGAAAAATGTGTGCCAAATTCAAAAGTTATGCAATCTTGTGATAAATATTAATACAAATAACTATAAAAAAAGAGAATAAAAACAAATTTTGAAGTAGATTACGACTGTAAATATATCGTAAAAATTATGTTATTTACAAGTCTATATTTTACTGGATCTTAAAATTAATATGTATTTACTACTTATTAAAAATAGTATATAGTTTTTTTTTTATGGACTCACCCGTCGTCTTGGTGGCCCTCAGTTCGGTGGGAACGCCGCAGCAGTAGCCGCTAAGTAGATGGCTATTGGTATTTGAGATTTCTAATATTTCTAGCTCGAAGTTGCCAGCTGCGGATATCTGTAAAAATCGAAAGGTACATCATCAGCAATAAGCCGCAGCCAAAACATGTTAACAACAACAACAAAAGGAAGAATAACTAAAAAAAAAAACATTTCGAATCGTTCAAATCAATCATGGTCCATAACGAAGCCAATAACCAAACCCCAAAGCAAATCCCCGTCTCTTGTCTGGACACAATCCCTGCCTAATATCAAATAATATGCTCAACACCGTCCAAAACTCCGAACAGAGTTCGTTCGCTTGTTGTAAAAACTAATAAGCCACCTAGGGCGCTCTGATTGGGCCACGGTAGAGGTTTTAATTAAAAAACACTGAGAAACATAGAGAAAGAAAAATCGAAATGGATGAATTTGTTTTTGGTTTTGAATTTTTTGATTTCATAGGCAAATGAAAGGAGACCTGAGACTGAGACTGAGTCTAATAAATCTAGCGGCAAATGAAACATGAAAATAATGAGAAATATTTAACAACAACAACTTTAACTGTACATATTGTAGCAACAACAAGCGCTTTTTGTGGTTCAGCTCACTTAATCAAATGAGATATCCAACAGCTTGTATAATTTAGAATGCTTTTGTTGTGCCACCAGCTGGAGATGGAAACAGATTTGGAGTTGGAGTTGAATTTGAATTTGGATACAAAAGTTGGAGTTGAATCATGATCAGGTAGTCGAAAGCGCCTATCGATAAGCGAATTTGCCATCAAATTAATAACACATTAGATGCCAAATTGCCGCCAGTTGCAAGTGGCCAAGCTGAAAGTGGCAAGTTGCAAGTCGCAACCAGTTGCAAACATCATTGAGAAATTGCGCATAAAGTTTAACTATTCCAGCCTAATGGCAACTCATAATTTAACAGTGTCCAGTCCACAGATTGCGTTGCTTTAGACCTGGCTAATACTAAGCTCCATGCTCAGCCATGGCCATCAACTTTGTATTTTAGGGTTCATTACAAGTCCGGCTTAGAGTCGTCTCCCCTTTAGGCTGCAGCAAAAATATGCTAATGAAAACTTTTAGTTGGTAACCGAGCAGCTTTTATGGTTTCATATTTCAGCAAATTTATTGTCACGCTCTTTGCCGTTGTTGCCGTTGTGGTTGCCGCCACAACTTATTGCAAGGTAGCTGGCAGCGTTGATAAGTTTATTAGAAATAAATTGCAATTTAGCCTTAGGACTGTCACAGGACGCAGAACAGGCTAACCTGGCTAACGGCAATTGCCAGTTTTGGCCGACGCACCTGTGTGCCACAAGTGCAACAAAAAAAGTTGTTGATTCAAGTTGAAGTTGCTCGCAACGTTCTTCATGCCATAGATCAATCAATGCAGTCAGCGAACTTGCCACACAGTCTTTGTTTGAGTTGCAGTTGGAGTTTCTGAGTTCTGATCTGAGTTTGAGGCACTGCTGCACATTTGGTCAGTGCCCCAAGCGGCAAGTTGATTGGATTCTTGATTCGACGAGTCGACGGCGTCAATAACCGGTTTCTTTTCAGTTTCCAGAGTCTGCTTACTATTTATTTATCACATTTCTTTTCTTTTTCGAGACAAGATTTCATTCATGAGACAGCGAGAGCGAGATTGTGGCAAGTGCAGCTGCCCCAGCTGCCACAGCTGCCTCAAAACTGAGATTCTCGCAATCGAACGCTAATATTAAAGACAAACTTTGATGTAATCAATTCGATTAGATAAGGCCCATGAAATGCCACAGACAATTGTGGCTAAAATTAGCCAAGACATCATTAATTAAATTACACGTACATTTTAATGTCCGTAATTAATGTTAAAACTTTAAACAAACTCAATTTATGCGTATCGACATTAAATTCAATTAAATGCAAGTATATAATTTTACATCACAGGCGCCAGTTGCAATAATTTTCAGTGCTAATGAGCAGCAACTGCAACGTTTTGTTGATGCTTTAAGTATTGCGATAAATACCAACAACAACAAGAACATCAACAACAACAACAACAACTATAACGACAGTAAGCAAAACGATCGTGGGAGCTGCGTTTCGCCAACTCATTTAAATATTTCTGTATTTTTTTTTTCTTTTTGCCTTTCGAAAATCTTTATGAATCTTTTTCTCTCTCTTCTTCCCGATTTGCCGCCCGTTTAATACGCAGCTTATGATCAATAAATGTCATGCCTTATGAGGGGCTTTAGCTTCAATGTGATGTCAGTTCCTGGCCTTAACTGCAAACTGGGTTAATACGCAGTCACTCTTGATCAGTGAGATCTCTTCCAACAACTTCTTGGAAACATCTCATAAATCCTTCTGCATATAAAATACTTAGCTCTTTTTATTTGCTTAATTAACAACTAAATAGTTGCAGTTGAAATCTTTTCTAGGGTATCTACAAGAATTCCAAACAATTTGGAATGCCCATTTAGTTAAACATTTCTCATTCTCAGTCGAGTTTTATCGCTTGAATTTAGCCCAAAAATCAATGCTGCCGTTGTTGTTGTTGGACTTGAGATAAATGTGTGTAATCAATTTGATAGTCCCACTGTGCATGTGTAAAAGTGTGTGTGTGTGTGTGTTGGGGTTAAATCTTTTGGGCATTCTAATGTTGCAGCTACTCGTTGCGTATTAATCAAATTGTTGTTTGTGTTTATATTCCTGATCGCCGCCAGCGCGATTAGTTTTATGTGTATCTCCCTCTCTTTCTCTTTCTCCCTCTCTCTTTCTCCCAGCTGCCTGTTGCCTGCTTAATTGCCCCAAACGGGCATCCGCTGGCATCTCAATACACGTTTAGGCACTTTGTGGCAACACTTTATGATGTCTACGCCCCAAAAACAAAAACGATATGTTGACTATGACTACCGTTGTTGCCCCAAAGGCTGGGAACAAATTTGAAACCCGCGGCAAGGTTACCACATTTGATAGCCAAGATCGATGCCTTGATAGTCACTTTGTAGCTAGTTAAATTCGAGTAGTTCCGCGTATCAATTTCCCCTATCAAATTTATATAATGTGAAGCCAGATGCATTTACCCCCAGACATTATGTTCTGATTGGAACTGAAGTAGAGCAAATGGAAAATCAACTCAAGTGTTGGTTTTTCTCTCCAATCAACAGCTAATTTATTGACAGCGCTTTATGGCTTTTGTAGCAGTACTTAAAGCTTAAAGCTTAAGTGAAAATGAAAGCACACAGTAGGGACAGTTAAACTAATTAGTTAGAGCGATATGATTAAGTTCTCCCCATAAAACGTTTTCCATATAAAGCAGGCCAAATAAAATTACAAATATAGCGAATTTCTTCTTCTAATATTAATGATATATTTCCATTTTATGGAGAACTGTTCTGTCTAATTACAAAAGTTTAAATATATATTCTGAGAAGCTTTGAAAGTTGGGTAAATTTATTTTTATAAATATTAATAATATTAATATTGTTTGTACTTGAAAGATTCTATCAAAATTGTATTCAATAAATATCTGTTTATATTTATTTTCGATTTCCATTAAATTTTTAACAAAAAATTGACTGTAAATGTTTTTTGAATTGGAAGGCGTATTTCCAACACTGACATGTATATACAAAGTCATAGCCAAGGAGAGTCGGAGCAACGTTACCCTCCCACCCCTCACCACCCCCTTGTGAATGAAATACACCTTCCGGTTCAAAAGACATTTGCAGTCAATTTTTATTTTTCAACTTTTATAATAAAAATTGAAGAATAATTCTTATTTTCAACTTTTATAATAAAAATTGAAAAATAATTTTTATATTCAATTTTTATAATAAAAATTGAAAAATAACTTTTATTTTCAATTGCTAAAATAAAAATTGAAAAATAATTTTTATTTTTAATTTTTATTATAAAAATTGAAAAAAAACTTTTATTTTAAATTTTTATAAAAAAAATTGAAAAATAACTTTTATATTCTATAATTTTTAAATAAAAATTGAAAATAAAAGTTTGTCCAGTTTCTTATAACTCTTATTTGCGGTCCCTGTTATTTAGTCCAATTCTAAAATCTAGTCCACATTTCTATCTTTCAATTCGACAATTCTGTTACGTTTAGAGCACCCTCATCTAAAGATTCCCACAGAGAATCGTGGTGGTTGTTGCCTTGAGCGCTTCTCAGTTGGCCAAAACGAAAAGTTAAAACAATTCGCAGTTTTTGGCTAACAACGCAATCAATATCGAGTAACTGAAGCAAACACCCGCATTTTGTTGCTTTTGGTACTCGCAAGTGATGGTTGCTTGTTTGGATGGATTGTTGGGGCTCTTTTTTAAATTTTTTGCTTACCTTATGAACTAACAATATTAAAATTAAAGCAATTAAGTTGCAGGCAAACTTTAATGATCGACAGTTGTCGATCCACGAACGCAGCGTCGTTGTTTGCCTTTGCCTCGTTCCACACATTCTCAGACTGTCTGTTGCTGTTGCTGATGTTGCTGGTGTTCTGTTTGTTGTTGTTGCTGTTGCTGTTGTATTGCCTTTTGTTGATTTTCGGCGAAAATGTTTTCTAAACATTTTGTACATTCTGTGCGCGTTTTTTAACGTTGTTGTTGCCGCCTGCTGTTGCAGACGATGCTGGTTGCTCGTATTTATGTTGTTATTATTAGTATTGTTGTTGTTGTTGTTTTATCCGCAACTTTTGGCACAAGTAACGCACATAGATTGGCCTTTAATTAGCCCATGCCCAGTTAACAATTTGTTTTGTTTCCTTTTGTATTTGGCGTGTTGTTGTTTTTCTCAGGGCATTTTTTATAATTGTTATCACAAACTTTTATTAATATTGTTGTAGTTGTTATTCTTTTTTCATTTAAGTATTTCTCATTTGACTTCTATGCACATTTCTTGTCACTTCCACTTGTTGATATGCGCTTCTTATTGTTGTTGTTGTTGCTGCTGTTGTTATTGATATTGTTGTTGTTATTATTATTGTAGTTGCATTTGTCGAAACGAAATGGAATTGAAACACACACACACACACACACACACACACACACAAACACACAGTGGGCAACAAGTGCCTGTAAAATCCATTTCTCATTGCTTTTAAGCACGCATCATCAACGCTAATTGACACGCATTTGTTGTTGTTGCTGCTGTTGTTGTTGTTGATGCAACAAGTGCTGGCAGCAACCGCAACAACATTTGCCTTTTGCCGGGGGGCAGCCGCAGAAACCGCAAAAGCGGCGCAACGTGCAGCAAATGCAAATGCAATTCAATTTATGTTAATTTAACGCTGCTGCTGCTGTTGCAAGTGGCAAGTTGCAAGTTGCTGCGGTTGCTGCGGTTGCTGCTGCTGTTGCCGCTGTTGCTGCTGTTGCTGCTGATCGTGTCTTTGGCCAGCAAGCAATTTGCATCTTGTGCGCATATTAATTTACAGATATTTTCACTCTTGCCCACATTACTCATTCTCTTCTTACCCCTTCTTCCTCTTCTATCCCCCTTCTTTTTGTCTTCCCCTCTTCCCTCTGGCTGTTTGCCCTGCTTCTTGCCTTTCGACTTGGCCTGTGCCATTTAGCCCCTTTTACTGCGGCATAGCGTATGATGATGATCGGGTGTTAATTGTCCATTTAATTAAGTAATTTGCTTCGCTTCCTCTTCTTCTCTTCATCTCTTCCCTCATCTCCCGCTCTCCCTCTTTTCGCCCGCGCTCTTTACGAACGGAAGTCGTTGACTTTGAGTCGAAATTGTGCATATGCTGCGGCAACTGCGGCAACTGTGGCAACCGGAAGTGGACCACAGTGGACTCTCGCCCATCGGGTGCACTTGACAATTGGCGCAATTGAAGTTTGTTGCAATGTGCAAAAAGGGAAAATGCCACAGAGAGAAACTATAAAAGGGAAATGCAAATATGCATGTATTTCATATGATACGAGTAACAACAAAAATCCAATTGAAAGTTGAACACCTGATAATGTTTCCCTAAAAGGGAATTCAAAAACAACAACTATATATATCTCTCTCTTAAGCAGCTCATTCATATCATTATCAGCTAATTATATAAGCAGAGTTCCTTGGCTCTGTCGCTTTGTACCGTATTTAAATTGCTCGCTCTCGCTGTTTGGCGCTTCCTCTCTCTCAATCTCAATCTCACTCTCCCTCTCCGACTGTTTCTAAGTCAAAGCTCTTGTTTTCCTATTTAAGTTGCGCCCTCAATCTGCTCAGCTTCCTTCTATGTATATTCGCCTCTGCCTTCCACACCCTCACTCGCTCTTACTCTTTCTCTCTCTCTCTTAGTAAGGTTCTTTTCCATTATCACCGTTACGCCTGAGCATATGGAATTGTTGTTTTTGTTATCGTGCATTATGCGCTATTTATTGTGCCATATTATTTTTGTTGTTGCTATTCTTTCTTTCTTTCACTCCGACTTGTTTCAATTCCATTTCGTTTTGCGGCAATGATCATATGTATGTACATATTTATGTGTGTTTGTGTGGGTGAGTCTGCGTTATCAATGAAACCATTCCATTGCGTTTGTTATTGTTGTTGCTGTTGTTGTTGTTGTTGGCTATTGTGGTTTGACTCAGGCGAAGCAAAAGATTCGCATTCGCATTGTTTGCACTTTTACTTAAGCGCTTTTATTAACAAATTTATATACATTGTTGTTGTTGTTATTATTATTATTATTGTATATATGCATGTGTGTATGTATTGTGTATATATATATGAGTAATTGAGCGTTATTTCCGTTTTTGCACGCAACACAGTTGAAAATCTCACGCTGTGCCAAAAGATTTGTTAGGCTTTGATTAATGTTGAGTTAAATCGACAGTAAAAGAAATAAATATAAATCACAAATCACATAAAAAAATCACACACAAATTTGTTGTTGTTTGTTGTTATTCATTCTTTTAAGTATTTTGTGCTATTGTTGTTATGATGATTGGTTTTTCTGGCTTTCTGCTTTGCCGTCATTTGTTGTAATCAGCAAGCAATTCAATTTAATTGTAGCACATTTAACACTTTCACATCATTTTCCATTGATTATTATTATTGTTGTTATTGTTGTATGCACACACACTCTCACATAATCCAATTGGCATTTATATCGTTTACCGTTTTGCTCTTGATTTCGATTCTGCTTATGCGTTTGCTTTTGCTTTTGCTTTTGCGAACTTGCTCATCACAGCTTGAAGCACGACGCTCGACTAAGCGCTTCGTGTGGCCGCATTAAACCGAGTCCTGCGGCGTTTCTTGCCTTGCAGCAGTAGCACACACTCACTTACTCACTCACGGGGCGGAGCAAATCACGCGAGAGCGCTAAAGTCTAAAAGAGAGTCACCACCACCACCAAAGACAACAACAACAAGCTGTGTCTATCGTTACCAACCGGCGACGCGTCGCTTAAGCTGCTCAAAACCCGACTTCGAATTCAAATTCGAATTTTCGATATATCGATATCGAGATCGCTTGTCTTGTTGTCGTATCGACAACGTTGGCTTCCGCTCGCTGCTTGCGTACGCTTCAGGCGTCAAGTTACGACTGATTGCCAACTACCGACAACGCCAGGCATTGCCCACGGGCACGTTCACTCGTGAGCTTTGTCAGCGCCTCACTCTCTCACTCTCTTAGCATGTCAACCGGTTTAACGGCACGCAGCTCTCTTTGCGTGCTGCTCTTTAGCGTCGCGCTGATTGGTTGACGTTTTCGCCTGCGGTCTCAGAGCTCTGAGCTCTGACTTGTTAATGGAGTTGCAGCCGATCCCGAAGTGGATGTCGGATGTCGTTGGCGTTCGTTTTAACTGTCGGCTGCCGTTGCTGTCTGTTTGTTGTTGTTGCTGCTGCCTACACGCGCATGCGTGTGTGTCTTGAGGCGCTTTTTTATGATTTCAACTTAATTATGTTTATAAACGCTTGACGGCCACTGTGCCGGGTCTCTTGCTCTTCTTCTGGCTCTTGGTCTGACTGTTGCTCTAGATCTAGTTAAAATGCCAAGCAGACGCGTCTGCCAATTGCCCAGGCGTTTCATTAGCGTTTTATGGGTTGATCGTGGGCCGGCGCACGCCTGGGGACAACAGCAACATGTTGCACGTAGCACGCTGCACGTTGTTGCATTGCTGCAGGCGCACAATTAACACCTGGATTATGGAAGTAAAACGCAGCATCCCGCTACGATTATGATTTGTGCGCGTTTGTCCATTTCGGGTAGCCAATTATTGTCGCTTACCGTTGCCTGTCGCACTCACACCACATACGAACACACACATATATAGTGTAAGAGTCCGAGTCAGACAGTGAGACTGCGCGGTGACTCTGCCCAATTATATGCAACTCAAGTGTGTATAAATCAAATTTAAATGCAACTCTTTTGCTATCGATGTGGCATAGTTGTTGCTGTTGTTGTTGTTGTCGAAAGCAAAACAAAAGACTTAAGCAACAAACTTGGCAATTACATGCAGCACAGACAAGCAGGCAGGCAAGACACAACAACGCGGCAGCATCTTTTGTTGTTATTGTTGGCATCGTTGCTGTTGCTGTTGTTGCTGTTGCTGTGTTGTTAGCGGCTCATATTTCTTAGCGCGCATATCTAAATATCGAATCATGTCGCTGATTTGCTCTGCCGCACCATTGTTGTTGCCCCAGGCAGCAGCTAGACTTCAACAGCAACAACAGCAACAACCACAACAACAACAACAATGACAACAACACACACTAAATCTCATTGTGCCGTTGTGACATGACTCTTGTTCGACAATAGATAAAACAAATTGACTTGGTGTGTGCCCAAATTGTCTTCTCTTAGCCATTGGAATCGCTAGTTGCTAACTGGCAGTTGCAAGTTGCCATGTTGCCCGTTTTGTGGGCGTATTGAAAACTTGAAACGTTGGCAGCCGCTTCGCATTGGTTCCTTTGTCATCTTTTTATGTTGTGCCAGCGACGACAGTGAGAATAAAAAACTGCACCACAATGCCCATTATCAACAACATATCTACAAAATCCCCAAGCGACAATTGCACAGCAACAACAACGACAACGACATCGACAACTACAACGACAGCAACACGCTGTCCAAATATGTTGCAAGTTGGTGTTATTCTTCACACGGCATCATAAATTTCACGTATAATTGACGCTTTCAGTTATATCAAAATTGGCTAAAAGGCGACGACCAAACAACGACAACGACAACAACAATTGCACAGCGTTTGCGTTGGTGGCTCGCATTGTGGCCAGTTGACTGCAGACTCCAGGGATTACTTTGGCAAGCTGTAGTTGTAGTTGTTGTTATTGTTGTTGGTTGTTGTTTGTGTGGTTTACATTGTTTTTGGCTTTGTATTACAGCTAATAATAGCCAGCAATACAGACAAAACTTGACGGCAGACAGTGAGTGAATTGGTCAACAACAACCACAATAACAACAACAACCACTTACAGGTGTCTATTTTCTGGGTGTTTACTTTGCGTTGGCGCTCTGAGCACGCTCTGTTCAAATTAGCTTTCATTTTTATTTTACTTTACATATCTATTCATTATAAATATTATTATTTCTGAGGTTGTTGTTGTTTTGGTTTTGCTGCCACATGCAACATTTTCACATTTGACAGTTGCACAAGTGGCACTCGAAACATGTTGCCGCACACGCCATAAATCCCGAAATCAAACATATTGAATAATCAAAAACAGTTCAACAAATTTTCAGCTCAATTCGAGTTCAACCACCCAAAAACTACAGGCTACACCACCACCGCCTGCTACACCCACCCCCTGCAACAGTGGCAACAGTTTTGTGGTCATTCCACCAACCCCCTTCGCGGCTTTCGCTCATTAAGCAAACAGTCAAATATGTTGCCAATTTCCAACCAGTTGTTGGTTTTTACACCACTCACAAATTTTATGACAGATTTTTCAAGTGTTTTTGCGTTTGCAGTTACTTTTGATACCCTGTATCTGCTACTAAAGAAGGGGCTCATTGGGTAATATACCCAATAAATAATAATAAAAAATAATATAGAATTTAAATATTGTGATTTGAAAAATTATACTTACTATAGTAAATATTATATATATTATTTTTATTATTCTTAAATAGTAATTATTTTTGTTATTTTGTAAAATTTAAAAATCATTTTATTTAAATTTTTGCGGCTATGATGAAAACATTTTCTCTTCAAAGAGAAAAAATTTACAGGAAAATTGTGCTATTCAACTTTTCTGTTCTTTATCTGAACAAAAAATGGTCATCTCTTTGTGGAATAAGCTTACAGGGTATCTAGTAGTCGATCAATTTACGGCAACTGCTTCGTTGCTGCGTCTGTGGTGGCGATGGCAGTGGCAACTGAGGGCGTTATGACTATGTGGTTAAGTTGGACGGCAGTCGGGAATCGCGGCATTGCTTCATTGCGGCATTGAGGAAGGCAGTCAGACAGACAGACGGACAGACAGTGAGGCCTGTAAAAGAAAAACATTGCCTGAGGTTAGTTGTTTATGAACCTTTTTATTGCCTTCTGTTGGTCTTACAGATTTATGCGCCATATTTCAACGTTGGAGCAAGTACTTTGTGTGGTTTACCGACTGAAGAAAATCTTGTGCCACAAATGTGGTAGTTCCATTACAGAATGGTTTTCCTATTTAAACAATTCAAGTTATAGCTAAATCGTAAATAAATAGATGCCCAATCACTGCGGACGGCAGTCCGCGCTAGTGACGAAAGCAGCACGAAGGGTGCGAAGGCGACTAGCATATATACACAGGAAGAATGGAAGATTTGCTATGACTGTCCGATCAGGTCGAGTTATATACCGATCGAAAGGTATCAACCTAACTTACAAATGTGCATACTAAGACTTTTGAAAACTCACCTGGCTCGTGAGATAAACAGGTGTAAGTGGGAGGGGAAAAATTTAAATGATTGGAGCTAATGGGGCCGTTGGAGCCTTTTTGAATTTTCGTTGAATTTTTTACAATTCTCATCAAAAATACGCGTCGAATGACACCTCGATCATCAAAATCGGACCACTGGTTCAAAAAATAATTAATTTTGAAATTTTTAGGGGCCTTCCGAAAATGAGATGAAAAGTCAGTCTGTCTGTGTGTTTGTTTGGATCAAATCGTTGATTTAGCTGAAAAGTTTGAATGAGGACTTGTTCCCGATCAAAAATCTAGAAACGTTTGTTCTACGACTTTTTCGAAAAAAAGCTAGTTTAGTGGGAAATCGCTAAAAACCGCTAAAATTAAACCCTTATAGCAGTCAAACGATAAAAGCTACAGATGCGATCTATATATCGTTGAAAAGGTATTTTGAAGGGCTGTTATGCATACCTTTTAACTTTTTTTCTAAAGTACACAGGTAAATTTCTACAGGTGAAATAAGGTATTTTCCCCCACATTTTGGCGGTTTTTAAGAAAACGCCGCTAACGATTTTTTTTAAATTTCAATATGTTTTAGTTTGTAAAATTTCGCGTTTTTTGATATATGACACAACAAATTTTACCGTTAGGTTTGGAAGATATAACCTATTAACTGAATATATACGTTTTACTTTGAATTGGAATAGGGCAGCAGCAACAAAGTGTCATAGCAGCCAGTTTGTTTGTTTGGATAGCTTAAATGTTTGAATGAGGACTTGTTCGTGTTCAAAAATCTAGAAACGTTTGCTCTACGACTTTTGCGAAAAATCGATAGTTTAGCGGGAAATCGCTTAAAACCGCTAAAATTGAAACCACCATAGCATCCAAACGATAGAAGCTACAGATGCTATCTATATATCGTTGAAAAGGTATTTCGAAGGGCTTTTTGCACTGCTTGCAGCGTAATGCGGAAATTACCTGTTAGCTGAATACATACATTTTATTTAGAATGGGAATAGGATAGCAGCATCAAAGTGTCATAGCACCCAAAGTTTAAGAGTGCTGATAGCTTTTGCGCTGGGCATGTGTGTTTGTAAAGGGGACCAGTGTTGCCAGACAATTTGCTTTAGCTTGTACAAACAATAATCAAAGTTGACAAAGCTATACTGTCAAAAAATATTGCAATTTCAAAATTTCTAAGGTCTTATTCAAAAATTTCTGATATCCCACAAAAAAAACCTCTTTACGAGGTAAAAGTCTAGTGACGAAAACATTTTCATGCCCCAAAATTTCTGATATCCAATTTTGTGACGAATAATTTTAAGTTTTACATATAAATTATTTTAAGCAAAATTTTTGCATTCGGCACTGCGCAAAACAGTGAGTGAGTTTTATTTGGTATTAGAATTGAAACATTTTAGCGCAATGTGCCGAGTGCCAAAATTTTGCTTAAAATAATTTATATGTAAAACTTAAAATTATTCGTCACAAAATTGGATATCAGAAATTTTGGGTCATGAAAATGTTTTCGTCACTAGACTTTTACCTCGTAAAGAGGTTTTTTTTGTGGTATTTCGAGTAACATCCACACACAGTGTGGGTATAATAATAAAAAATGGTTACCCTAATTAAAGCGACTATCTTCAATCAGCTGAGCAATAAATTTGCATGACATTTTTATCTTTTTTAAATTGTAAGCTGAAATTAAATCTAAATGCGACCACCCTAATTAAGGTGACCAAGGTCAGAAATTGAATTTCGATCTGCATTTCTTAGCGCTCTTGTATTTAAAAAAATCTCGGTATAAAGACAGTCACCCTTATTAAAGTAACCATCTATCTTTTATTTGTTATTTAGTCTGTAATTTATAACACAGCATTTAAAATGTATTGCTCCATCGTTAAAGAACAAAGCAAGAAGATGGCCACCCTAATTAAGGTGACCACAATACACTTCCCAGAGCATTTAATTTGTAAAACACTGATTTTGCAATACTTTCCCCGATTTAAAATTAATTCGACCTAGATTAGAATACAGTCACCCTAATCAAAGTGACCATCACTCATTGAATTCCACCTGAGCAGTAAGCCGCCTTTGTTAAACCTCCCCCTCTCGCTATCACACTTGTGTCGCTTGTGAACGTTGCACATGTTGCAAAGCTATCATGTCAGACAAGAGGCAAGTTCACCAGTGCGATCTAAGCATTTGTGTGGCATGCCTCATTTAACCCACCCCTAAGCCCATTGTTGAAGATGAACCGCCCCTAAGATATAAATAATGAAATCAGAAAGGCAAACATGTATGCTCATGAAATTATAACACGAACAAAGGCGATTAATTAGCAGGGAGGGATACAAATCGACTTGCCTCAAATTGTAGCACGGATGCGTCGGCGCGTTGTCGCCCTGTAATCGAAACCACCACCACAAAATACAGAACAGGGGAAGGATAAAGGGGCAAGTGAAATTGTACTGCGCGTGCTCATGTCGATGATGATGATGATGCTGCTGCTGCTGCAAGTTGCCAAGCTGCGATGTGTTGCACGATGTGTTGTCTCCAGGAACAAACGCAACACCCAAAACCCAAAAGCTCGATGCACGTGCATATGTCATTTTTTATGGCGCTGTTCGTGTTGCCATAAATCCATAACAATATGACAAGTACAAGTACTTTAGCGGCAGCTTCTCTCATGTGCAACATGTTTGCACGTTCACGCCACAGTCTGGGGCACAGTCACAGCCTCAGCCACAGTCTCCAGCCACAGTCTCAGCCAGGGCGTCTCTTGGCCCAAAAACTCAGAACTGGGCAGCATTGGGGGCTTCCTTTTGGCTGATTGCGATCAGCAACCGCTTACATAGGCCAGGATGCTCATTTGTGAATTTGCTGCTGCTGCTGCTGCAGTTGCAACTCCAGCGGCTGTTGTTGTTGTTGCCGTTGTCTACTCTTCATTTGTGTTGTGTCTACAAAATATTTTGCGCCACTCGCCGACTGACATGATTTACATGAAGACGCACATTTTTATTACATTTTCGTGGCCGTAAGTGCAGCTACCCCACCACCAAAGCACAACAACAACAACACAACAACAACAACCAAGCAGAGGCAACACTGCAACCACTGATACCACTGTGTGTTTTTGGCCGGCTCTGCTTTGATTTTTGTTACGCATCCGCGACATGGAAAACTCAACAGCTGTGCGGGTTGACAAGGGTTAAGTTCTTGCCTAATCATTTATCATTTTTATTTTTTCATAATAGTTTTTTGCTGTTACAATTTTCAAGTGCACCACCAACAGCAGCATTATCACCACCACCCTGGAACAACCTAACGCCCACTTGTTTGTAATTAAACAAAACAATAAAAATTGTAGCAAGTTGTAGACCCAGTATTTACAGTAAACAAAGGGTTTTTAAGTTTGTTTAAAAAGTGTACATAACAATCAGAAGAAGCCGTGGCAGACTTTTTATATTTAGTATATAATGTAGAGTCGAAATAGAACTGTCCGTAAAGCACCCCTTTTCAAAACCAAACTAACTATGCACCTAAGCAATCTTATTAAAAAATATTTGAAAAGCAAGTAATACTAAAAATTGCAATTATTAAAATTATTAAATTAAAATCGAGCTGTTAAAATTAAGTTGAAGTTATTTTAAAACAATTGTAATACCAATCATAGGATTAAATCTATTATTATTATTACTATGTTGTGACTAGTGCAATAATCATAAGATCCTTAAAGCTTGCATCAATAGGATGTTAAATAAGTAAATTAAATTAAAAATTAAATTAAAATTAGCTAGATCTCAAAAACTGAAAGAGCTAGACTTACCAAATTTGATAGCATAGCTTTCTCAAAATGCGTGCAGATCCAATTTGTTTTAGAATTTGTCCAGCCAAGTGGGAATAATCAAGTATCAAGGACAATATACATGAATAAGACCTTGAATTTAAAAGAAAACTTTAGCTTTAGATTTTAGCTGAATTATAAAGTGAAAGTCATATTAAGAACGAATATAAATATTACACATAATATTTTCTTGGATTTGAAACCTGGGGCAGAGGTTTGCTTACTTGGAACTTTTTAGATATATTTGTATGATTTGTATTATAATTTCTTATTTTCTCTTACTTACCTTAATTTTTGTTGTATGATTTTAATTATAATTTTTAATTTCTTTTTATACAGTACAGAGTCTCTCCCAGTTGTGTTTGCTCGCCTGTAGCCCTTTCTATCTGTTGTTCAAGAGCTGCCTTTGACTTGATTCTATAGGTGGTGGAGTGTTTGTAGTGCTGATAATGTTGATGGTGACGATGATGATGGTGGTGGTGGTGGTGGTGGTGGTTGTGGTGGTTGAGGTGATTCTCTCTACTACACTTGTCAATGTCCGGATGAGTGTCGCCAGCGAGCTGAACTGCGGCTTTACTCGACAGTTTAATTTAGCTTTGGAAATTGAAATTGAATTTAAACTCAACTTAAGATCGTAATCATAATCCTGCCAGAGCCAATTCAAACGTAATCACATCAATTTATTAGCTGATCGAGCTTATTCGACTTCATTAGCTGGTAATCGAATTTCAAGATCAACAGCATAGAACATTGTTTGATTGCTTGGGCGAGTTAAGAGTTATGTTTTACATCGAGGAAGGGAGAACTTTGTTGGGTTTTCTTGGTGGTCCCTTGGGATCATTTTATTTTTTTTTATTTTTTGGTTTTGTTTCTTTCAACTAATTAAAATAGCTATAAACCCCAAACTGGAAACCGAACCCGAGCCCGGCATGTGATGATGTTTGAGTCCTGCAGTGGCAACATTTTTCAGCCATTTCATTGGAAATGTTCATGGGCCAGCAGCCAGAGGTATTGGGATAAGAAACACGCTAACTCCAAAAATCCAAACACTCAGCCTGAGATCCCAACAAATGACTGTCAGACCAGTTTCGAAGGCCTTCGAACGGCAAAAGATGAATGGTTTCAGTTTGGCGTTGGAGTTGGAGTTGGACTCAAAGTTTGGGCGTTGTTGTTGTTGTTGTTGCTGTTGTTGTTCTTGTTGTTGTTGTACTCCCGCCGCGGATTCATCGTCCGTGTCCGAGGCGAACATTGTCTGACAGCAGCAGCAAAAGCAGAACACAAATCGACAGCCGAGCGCTGTTTACTACTTCCACCAACAACAACAACTTGAGGCAACCCGAAAAAAAAAATAAACCGGGCCAGAAAAAAATCGACAGCAACAACAAGAAGCTAAAGCCTTAACCTGGCTTGTACTGAAATTACTGCAGCGCATCAGTCGAAGTCGAAGTGGAAGTCGAAGTCGAAGTCTCAGTTCAAGTCACAGCCCAAATGGACAGCTGAAAAGGAGGCTGGAATTTTGTTGCGATGGAAGCTTAAAACTTCAGCATTTTTAATTAGCGCCTGCTTTGTTTTCGTTTCGTTATTCGTTGCGTTTTTCACAGTCCATCTTGAAGGCGAAGCAGCCAAAAAAAAGTAAAACGTAAACAAAACAAAAATCCAATCGATTCCAAAATTATTTCAACTTCTTTTGCTGCCTCTTTTACTACTTATTGCATGCATGCTAATTCTAGTTAGTTTTCGGTGGGATCTGAATCTGGTCAGTGCGTAGAGGGTATCTCAAAAGCTGGGTACAGGGTATGACAGATACAACTGTATATTTTATAGTAGCATTTTAATATTTTATGTGACTTATGTAAATATAACTTTTAATGTACTGAAATTGAATGTAAAAATTTGAAATTGTATAAAAAAAAAGCAAAATTTTCCAATATAATAAAAATTTTCGTAACTTTACTTTAATTTATGTTATTTTATGTGTTTTTTTATTAATTTAAATGTGGCTTAATATAAATTTAAATGTATTTGGATATCATTAAGCTCAGTAGAGGGTATCTCTTAGTCGAGGACTCTTCACTGCAATAGTTTTATTAGCTATGGCTATCTTAATATATCTTACAGCTGGCAAAAGGCCTTCTCAGATCAAGTTGCAGGGTATCTATGTAAGTGTCAAGTCCGCTCTTCGACTTTTATTTTTATCCAGCAATGTTTGTCTGTCCTTCAGTCTCTCTGTCCGTTTTGCTGACTCTTTGGAGAACGATTTATAGCAAAATAGTTGACCAATTACGCAGGCATGCCTTGGCCGATTCTAGCCATGGTCAGTTTACTGTTTGGCATCTGCAACAGGCAATTGCAGCAGTTGCAATTTCAACTGCAAGATCATCGCAAGAAACCACAAAACATAAATATCAATTACAGGTCCATAAATTTAAAACCAATTAGCCAAAGTGAAATTGATAAGCGTCGATTTCAAAATGCTGCAATTTGACAACAACAGCAGCAATGGCAAAAAAAAAAGAACAGCAATTTAGCTGACAATGCACATCAAGTTGGCCAAAAACGGCTAACATCTTAATACAAATTGAAAGCTCAAAAGCCAAATGTTTAGTTCTCACATTAAATGCAAACGGCAGCAAAGCGAATGGGGGAATGGAATATACATATACATATATACATTCATATGTATGTGTTGTGGCATCCTCAGCTCGGCTGCAACACGATGTGGCAGCGCAGCAAGCACTACTTAACTTTTCGACACCCAATGAAATTTTCGCACATTACTGCCAAAAGTATCTAGATGCAAAAATATCTGACCGTGTGTCGACGTCGACGCTAAGCCCGGTTTGCTGCATGCAACACTGCAACTGCTGCTGCCTGCAACTGCTTGCCTGGCTGCCTGCCTCATATCTGCATCTGCTGGTAGGCAAATGCAATTTATTATACGTCTGAGCCTCGCCAGACTTAAAGATTGAACCGAAGCCAAGAAGGAAGCCAAGGTTCGTTTCTTTTCCTTCGTTTTCTTCTCTTATTGCACACACGCAAACCAAAGTTGCCATTTTCTTATTAATACATTTTTAGCCCGAGCCTGTGGCAACAACTGTGGCGAAGGTGGTGGCAGCAACTGCAACGGCAGCGGCAGCGGCAGCGGCAGCAGCACAAAAATCAGATAAAAAATGCTTCGCACACGATTAGGAATTTTTAATTAAAATATTTTGTACTGCTGTTTGTAGTTAATTTTGTACAACAACAGGCACACAATGTGGCAGCAACAACAGCACAAGCAACAACTGCAACAGCAACAGCATAAGCACCTGCATTTCATCGTTGTTGTTGCTGTTGTTGTTGTTATTGCTGTTGCTGTTTGTTGTATGCGTGTAGAACAGCAGAAAGTACGAGATCCGATTTCAATGCCGCAAAAGGTTGCCAGAGCTGGGAGCTGGCAACCCAAAGGCAAATCCTTTTTTCGCTTTTCGCTTTCGTGCCCAGGCCGCGGACTCCCCTACGTGCAACATTTCAACCTGCCACTGCGGTGGCAGCATTGATGGGCGTATACATGCGATTCTTTTCGAGCCTTCCACTTTTTTTTCTTATTCAGCCGCTGCAGCGTCGTTTAGCTTAACTCAACATATTTTTAAGTCGCAATCAGAGACTGAGGGAGCGGCGAAAGAGAGAGGGGGAGAGAGAAGAGAGTGAAGGCGCATCGATGATATATTTAGTGGCAG
This sequence comes from Drosophila subquinaria, assembly GCA_037043405.1. Lineage (NCBI taxonomy): Eukaryota > Metazoa > Arthropoda > Insecta > Diptera > Drosophilidae > Drosophila > Drosophila subquinaria. The sequence continues at coordinate 250,917 of JBAMBL010000013.1, read as the reverse complement.
GCCAAAACGAAAGACTTAAGCAACGAACTTGCGATTACGACACAGCATGGCGCATGCATCGACTATTCGAACTTCCAGTCGTATCATATATGTGCACTCAGCCAAAAAAACGCATAGTTACATAAAAAACAATCATACTTGATTCTAGCTTGGTATATTTAAATATTAAAACTCTTTGATTTTACCAAGAAATTAACTTTAATTTTAAACTTAACATGAATATCATAAAAATCAGAGTCAACAAACAAAAATTAATTAAGCAAGCGATCATTTCAACTAGTTTCTAAAACATATTATTTTAATTAAATTCTTTAAATTTATAATTAAAATATAATATATTAACTATGAAATAGTTAAAAACGATAATTTTATTATATGTAATTTATATGTAATTTATTTAAATTAGTTTTATTGAATTTTATGTTTCATACACAATTTATTTAAATTAATTTTGATAGAGTTTAATATTTAATTGAGCATTTACATTTACAAAAATTTATATATTTTTTTTTTCAGATCACATTTCCGATCACTTTTCTCTGGGTGTATATAAATGTATATATAGCTAAAGCAATTGCCTGGCGTTGCTCCACCCGACCGTCGATCGTCGATCGTCGCACGACTTTTGCCTGCCCTTTTTGTTGTTCTTGTTGTTGTTGTGCTTCCTCCATCTCCGCTTCCCCTTTCGCATTCTGTTTTGCGCGCAAATTGAAGATCGTGTTAAACGCTTAAGTCTCGTTTTTTTCTTGCCTTTTTGTCTTCTGCAGCACAATGCATCATTAGCGCTTGTGGCAAATGCGTTTGCCGTGCACTCGGCCAAAGCTCTCAACAGATTTGCTTGCAACTTTTGCACCTTTGCAACGCTGCAACAAGTGCAGCCGCAGTTCATTGGCTTCAGCTGCAAATTTGATAACTCTGCCCCATCAATTATGACTAATTGTTAAACAAATGCAAAACCTGCATTGACAACAACAAATTGGCAAAGAGTTGGCCGACACGCAATGCCAATTTGGCAAATAAATTGGCGCGCTGTTGTTGACCCATTCGAGTTGCTGTCAACGTGCCCCCTTTGTGTGGCAGTTATGACAAATCTGCGGCAACTTTTCGGCCGCTGCCAATTGACGTGCACAGCATCCACAAAAAGTTAAACTGTCCAACCTTTCAGACTCATCTGCTTGAATCTGAAGCCTCTTCCTCATTTGTGTATCTTTGGGATTTTTGTATTTACACAACAAATACGAGCGAAGCAAACACTTTGCGGCAATTGTAAACATTTAAAATGCAAAATGTGTCAAATAAGAAAACAGTTTTTCAGTCTTAAGCCGCGTTTCTCTTTCTGTCTGCCAGTCTGTCTCATTGTCTCTCCGTCTCCCTGGCTGTCGCTTAAGTTGAAGAAAAATGTGCCTCAAATAAAAGGCCAAATAAAAATAAATTTACGTTTTGCGTGGCGTGAAAAAATGCGCACGCACAGATTTTGTAAATGAAGGCGAAATGAGACAAATGACAATAACAATAACAACAACAACAATGACAATATTCATTTCAGATTGTATTTGTTGCCCAGACTGTGAAAACAGTATGCAATTCATGTACATACACTTAAATCTTAACTGGAGCTTAACTTTTATGTTCTCACAAAATTTAAAGCTGTAACCAATTTTTAAGATAAGGTTGTAGACTGCAGTATATAGAAAAAATATAATATAAAATATAACTATTAGGCTGCGCACGAACAAATTGTCTCAGCTATGTTGTGTGAAAATTTCAGCTTTCTAGGTTTAACCGTTTGCCCTACACAAAGATTCTCAATCAGTCAGTCAGGACAAAGAATCTTATTTATATAAAATAGAATGGACTGTAAAGACACAATTTAAAGTTTAGTGGATATCTACGCTGTTTTATTAGTACATAGTTATGAGAAAATAACTCGATATTTCAACTCTAAATTATCATAAAAAACACTTTTCAATAATTGTGCCAACTGATGTTTTTATAGCAAATAAAGAACATTTTATTTAATTTTAATTTGTCTGCAATTGAGACCAGTGAACTGAACTAAACTGACCTTCTGCCTAAATAAATGTCCAAAGCTTGCCCACAATTTGAGTGCGAATTTAAAGGCAAACATAAATTCTAAAACCATCCAATTTCTCACCTTGAGCTGACGTTTCTCTGCAGCCCAACAACAACAACAAATGGCATGTGGTCAGTTTATGCCTCGTAAGTGGCAAGTTGTGTAGTTCATTTTAGTTGGATTTAGTTTAAGTTTAATTTGTGTGACGACGACGACGACGACGCCTATAAAGCGAGTTCAAGATTTCCATAAAGCTTATAAATAAAATGAAAAAATCAGCAGCAAGATTTTAACTTGTTTTTTTCCTCGTCTTAGATCATTTTACATTTAACAAACATTTGTTGTGACTTTTTGCTGTTGTATTTTTGTTTTTTTTTTTAACATGCACGTCGAGTGTTGCGACGAAAAAAGTGGAGCAACAACATTTTTTGTACATGAAAAAAAGCATTGAAAACGAAACTAAAGGCTGGGCTAAGACGGAGTCGTAAACGTGGCTTTAATTGTGTATTATTTTCATTTCAATTTCAATTTTAATTGCAAATTTAAGACCAAGCTAAAGTTGGAGTTGGAGTCGGGTTTGGTTTTGGCTTGGGTATTGAGCTGATTAAGAATGCAAAGCAAATACGCTTCATTATGGGCCATTTTCCAACGCATGTCACTCACATACTGAGCGCATATTTCACTCGGCTCAACTGCTTTGAGACTGGGAGGCGCATGCAAAGCAGACGTTGTAGGAGTTAGCTCCAAGGAGAGAAGGAGGAGAGTAAATTACAAGTGCAACAACGCATTCCCAGGGCCGATTTCATCAAAATGATAAAGAAGACGGCAGAGGCCAAAATGCCGCCAAGTCGGTTGACTGACTGCTGGACGGGCTGAGACGGGATGAGACTCGACTGACAGGCCTACTGTTTGCTCTGTCCCAGCAACAACAACAGCAACAACAACAATCGAAACATTTAAGCACTTTACGCTCTTCGCTCCACTTGAGCTGCGTTACGTTTAACATTCGAGTGCAAAATCAACACACAAACAACATTACGCTGAGGGCAGCAGAAGATTTAAATGCCTATCGCAGCGACACATCGACAACGTCACCATCTCGCCGATCGGAGAATCAGAGAATCGGAGAATCAGAGAATCGCCTTGTGGGCAGAGACGGTGGCACTTGTATTTGGTATTGATCTAATCTATCCACGTTCAGCGCATGTACGCTGTCTTTACTGTAGTTGTTGTTTTTGTCTCGACGGTGGTCTGCATAATGACTGGCCACAGTGGGCAACACAAGTTGTCTGCCCACGCTGGCAACTTGCAACAGCTTCAGTTGCAGCATTGATCCCCTGCCCCCAACTGACGTTTATTTTCTTCTCTCTCTCTCAAATTTTTTTTTGTTGAGTTCTTTATTGAGAAATTAGAGAACAAAATGAGGTGTCAAATTTTAAAATGTTCATCTGCATAACTTTGCCGCTAAGTTCGTTGCCTAAGTCTTTTGTTTGCCCCAACATATTTACGATGACAAATATGGCCCGAGCATTCACCGAGCACTCTAAAAGAACTAAGCATTCTCTGACCAAGCCCAGCCTCCAGATCCATCGACACCTTTGGCAAACAAAGCCTTAATGAAGTGCGTGAACGCCAAAGTTGGAGAGAGGAAAAGAAAAGTCTCAACCAAATGGAGTGTGTAAATTATATGGTAAAATACATAAGCACATAAAAGAATTCCAATACCGATTGATGCTGGCTTAAAGACCTACGTTCTAAGTCAAATTAAAAGCAATTTGAAATCCAAATAGAAAAGGAAATGCCAAAATACAAATACCAATATCCCCACAACCTAACAACAAAATGAGTAGATTGACCCAAGAAACGTAACGTAACGAATCGAAACGAAACAAAATGAAATGATCCCGAAATCAAACGTAAATACTTTTATATAAACCTCAACTCAAACGACAGTTTGCTCCAAATTAAAAAAGTATAAAACCATAAAGACGACAATAATGACAGCGCGTTGACGGTGACAACGACCATCGTCTCTTGTTGTTAATGACGATGATGATGATGATAATCATGATGGAGACGGAGCCGAAGACGAAGACGAAGATGTTAAAGGGGCTGGGGATTGGGGATTGAACTTGATGGCATGGTATAAAGTTGGTCTGCGGATTGCTGTCTCTACGCTTACGATGACACAGGCAAATGTCTTCTTTTCAGGCGGCATAAAACACAACGAGGGTAGCTTGAACAGTACTGTCATAAATGCCCAATTTAAGGGGATAGGTTAATTTTTAAATATTAAAAACAATGAAATGCATTTAAAATATATGCGTAAAAATGTATTCATAAATTAAATATTATTTTAAATACAAATTTGAGAATTTTTGTGTTTCCAAAATGAACATTAAGAGTCACATTCAGTTTGTATTGTACACCAGTTTAAAAATTTTGACAACCATTTTTCAACCGAAAATGTTTTATAAAGTTTAATTTACTGTAAAACTAATCGTTCTCTGTATAAATTCCAAAAAACTTGTATCTCCCTTTCTTTAAGTATTAATTACTTTTAATAATTAAAGCTCAATTTGAATTCTCTTCTGTTAAAATAAATTTGTAAATGTTTGAATCCTGCTGCGGTTCATGTGCTGCATTTATGATCTGTTGATATTATTAACATGTAATATATATAATAACATAAAGTAACTATTATTGTGGCAACCCTCGTCATCTGGCCTGGTCGCATGGCCGTTTTTTATGTTTTATTTTTTTGTCGCTGAACCTAATAATCCTCATGACTCGCATATCAAATGACAACAAATTTACTCCAGACTAAGTGAGCGAAGGGGAGATGAGAGTGAGAGGGAAGGAGAGTGTAAGAGGGAGAGGTGCTGGAACCTATGGTGCCGCAGTCGCAGTGTCAAATTGAGCGACAATGGGCGACAAAAAAAATATCGAAAAAAAAGCGGGGCACAGTGGGACAGTGGCAGTTGCGGGCAACTGTAACGTTTTGTTGCCTTTTGTCTGTCCGTCTGTCTGTCACTCTGACTGCCTCTCGCTCCCTCTCTCTATCTTTGTCCCACTCGCTGCGTGTGTCGCCTGTGTGTTGTGCATTTGCCGCTTTAATACCTTTTAACACTAATCGCATCGAGCGCAGCGCAATCAGTTGTGATGAGAATATAAATAAATAAAATAAGAAAGAATGAAAAAAGTCAAATAACAACAACAACAAAAGCCAAAGAACCTTTCACATATCGTCGCCCTAGTCGCTTTGCCATCGTTGTCGTTGTCGCTGAACAAGAAATAAAAATCGTTCAAGTTCTTTGCCGATGAGGCTAAAAACACAGAGCCCGGAACCTGAAAGTATCTTCTCACTGAGGCTCCAACTTTGAGTCAGAGTCAGAGTTTTGAGTCTCAGTTGTTGTTGTTTTTTCGGGTGAGATTTTCTCACGTGTTGTTTGCATTGCTTTATTTTTGTTTTATTTTTTTTGTATTTTTTTTATTTACCGATTTCGATTTTGTTTGCTGCTGCTGCTGAACTGAAACTGGAGCTCTGCTCATCAGCATGAAACGAAGATTTTTATGAACGCAGTGAATTTTTATGTTTCCATGATGAACTGTGCACACGACCCAAGCCCAAGTCCAAGTCGCCACTGGGCGGCAAACATGACTCAGACTCCAACTCCATCTCCGTTTTCAGCTCTGACTTGATTTTGAGTTTGAGTTTTAGCAAAGGTTTTGTGTGTTCCCAGCGCATTTGGACGGTATTAAAATCATCGAACAGGAAATTGCTACAAATTCTTGTTGAGATTTACTATGTGTATTTTTGGGTTCCTAATGATTTCTATTTGATTTCATTATATGTTTATACATATGCACATATATCTGTATATCATTTCGCCTCAATGATTTCTCCCAGTGCGAAAGCGTTCACAGTACGTGGTCATGGCCAGTTGAGGCAAATCCAAATCCAAAGGCTATAAGTTCAGAGGCAGAAACTCATCCACAGGCTATGGCTCAGTCAGACAGACGGACAGTTGGACAGACAGACAGACAGACAGTTGCTGGAATTCCCTTGCAACACATGCAAGAAATCAGTAGATCACGAAATGAATAGCCATAAATACAATGCCAATGCCAGTGCCAGAGTTGGCCAAGGGAATAGCACAGCACGTCTACACACACACACACACACACACACACACACACACAAACACACACACTTATAGACGTATGTTTAACATTTCTGCCATTTAGCTCGATTGCAGTTGCAAACATGCGATTTTCATTCTTTCTTTTTTTTTCATTTTGAAGTGCTTCGATTGGCCTTAGAGCGATCAACAATAGCTTCTGCTTCTTCTTCTACCCATTCTTCCCCCTTCGTCTTCTGCTCACGTCGTGCGTGTAAATGTCTGCGGAAGATTGGACATTGCATTTGGCTGGGAAAAGCAGTAGAATCATCTTGTCTGGCTCTGAAATGAGCTGAAATGAGTCTACAATTGCTATGCAAATATAGCCATGTTATAAAATAATTACACTTTGATTCCTTTTGATTTGAAATCGTTAAGCTGATGATGGGTAATTCTAAAAGTTGCCAGATTCAGTGTGAAAGGTTCTGGCAAACTTTGATCTCTACTTACTTTGGGAAAACTGAATCGATTTCGAGGCTTTGAAAGTCTACTTGATTTTAATATGGCTTCTAAATTTGTTCTGCATTTAAGCAATACAAATTTGGAAAGTTTAAAAAATGTTTCGCATTCTTAATAAACTCAAGCGCCAAGTGTGGAGAATGTATAGAAAACGATTGAAGAGCAATTTGATTATTTCTTAATCCAGCATATTAAATTCCATTTGAAAAATCTTTACAAAACTTTTGATTTGGGGTAATTCAAAAATTAATAAAAACCATCTCCACTGAAAAAAATTATGGTAAAATCTGTTATAAGAAACATAATGGTATATTTTTTATTTTCATAAGAATAATAATAATAAAGATTTATTAAGATAAAATAATTATATTAAAATAGTAGTAAATTACATTTAGGCCAGTTTTATTTATAGTTTAGTTTTTGAAGCTTTTTGTATTGATACTAATAAAATACTTTTAATCTACTGTAAGAAAAAATGTCACTGACTGAAAACAAACTAAGAGTTTGCCTAGAAATTCTAAGCACTTTCCTATCCACGGAAATCAGTTCATGAAGTAGTAAAGTATCTTTAAACTGAAGTCTTAATTGAACGTATGTCAGGGAAAATAATAAAAACATGTGTATATGTCTATTTGTCTGTCTGTCTATTTGTCCGTCTGTCTATCTATCTCTTTCGGCTAGATGAATGCGTGTTTTATGGGCTTCAAACAAAATAATATCATAGTAAGGCCATAAACTGGCTGTTTCGGTTTTGGTTTCTGGAGTTACGGCCAATGCCTGGGACTTTAATTTCCAGCTAATGCTGATCGCCGTTTTCCAAGCTGAGACTGAGAAGGAGACTGAGAGCCTGAAACTGAACCTGAATCTGAAACTGAACCTCAATCTGAACCTCAAACGGAGCCTGATCGCTTGGTTGTTGCGTTTACTTTTACAGTCGGCCAATTGGCCGTGGCAATGGCAGCCATAAACAGCAATTTCGCAGCCCTGACGACACCCGCTGTTAAGTTGCAACAAGCAACTGGCAACAGGCAGCTTGCAACAACAGCAACATGCAACAAGCAGCAGCAGTAAAAATGCTGGAAAATTAATTAATCTTCACATGCAACTAAATTAACGCATGATTGCCGGTCAGTTGGAGGCCCCAAGAGCAGCAGCTACCTCTCTCTCTTTCTATCTCTCTCTCTTGACATCTCAGCCTGGTGGGATTTATTACATTTATCGGGGCAATCGAATTGCGTTGCCAGTTTAAGATTTATACATAAATGTTTATTATTTCTCTTTTTCACCATTTGTATTTTGTGATTTTTCTTTTGCCTTTCTGCCATTTTGGCCATGCGGAAGTTAAGGCCAAGCGCCTGTTTGGCCAGGCTCTAATTAAACGACTCGAGCCTCAATTTATTTGACTCGATTTGCAGCGGTGACATTAATGAACACGGCGTTGACATGTTCGCTGTGCCACGACAACAACAACGACAACGATGACACCTTTTGGGCCACATCGACAAACTGACTGAATGGTAGGAAAATCATCAATTAAATTAGTTAAAAGTTGTTGTTTCTTTTTGCAGAACATTTTGTCCATTTGTTTTTGTTTGTTCGCGATGCATTTCGAATGCAAAGAAACACGGCTCATTTGCATTTTGGCCAACTCTCAGTGTGCTGTCTCGAATCTTGGCTCATTTAAGTGTTAAAAATGGCAGTAACATGCGCTGGAAAATGTTACTTTTTCGTGCCTTTTTCTGTTGTTGTTATGTGTGTGTTGTGCTGTGTTGTGTTGTGTTGTAAATGATTGCGGCCACGTTTGTTGCCTCAGTCTTTTGTTTTAAATATTAAACGGGGCTACAAATCGTTGCCAGCTGCTGTTGCTTCTCCTGCTCCTGCTGCTGTTGTTGTTGCCACAGAAAATTTGTCATTTTTCCCAGCGGTTTGGCGGCTCATTAGTCAGGAGGCTGTCGCACATTTTCGTGGAAGCTTCCAGGCCAGGTTGTCTGCCTTCTTGGCCTGGCCTGGTCTGGTCTGGTCTGGACAGAAAGCTGCCACGCGATGACAAGCCAGATTAGAGCACCCCAGTCACAGTCACAGCAACAACGAGAACAACAACAACGACAACGTCTCAACAGTCAGACAACTGGCAAAACAGTCAACCAGCTTCTCGACCCACAAATGTGTTTAGACCATCTCGTCGCGCCAAGGGCTTGACACTTTCTGTGGCGATTTTAATTAGAAACAAACCTTTTCGTTTGCCGTTTTGTTTGACCCTTTTTGCAATACTCTTGCTAACAGGGTATAATAAAATTGTTGCTAAATTTGTAACACAAAAGGCAATTTCATTAAATAGTTAATTGAATTTATTCTTAATCGGATGGAAAACAAATTTGAAATGAGACTTTTTACAGCTGTTTCTCTACTTGACTATAATACTAAATTATTATCTATATCTATCTAAAGATCAAATTCGAAGCTTATACTTACACAATCAGACTCAGCAGTACTGAGATCAAAGAACTCTCATTAACAAAAAACAAGCCACGATAACAATTGTCATTATAATTGAGAAAAGCCCAGATATCGGTATTCACTGTATTTATTAAACCACATAAAAAAATAATAAAAAGAATAAAAATAAATAAATAAATAAAAACAATAGTATTAATATAGTTTATATACATGTATCGATCAAATAATTAAACTAATTAAAGTAGGTTGTAAACTATAATTAGGATAAATCTAAAACTAAAGCAAGGATTGTTTACGGTTATAAATTACATTTTCTTTTCTTTCATAATTGTAAAATGTTTAATGTTAATAATATTTAAAAAACCGATGTTTGTAATAGTGACTAGTTCATTAAATAATAAGCGTTAGCTTGTAGCACTGGGAATCAAAATAAATATCATAAAATAAAAAAAATAATAATAATTTAAAAAATCTGTTGACAAAAAAGCGTTTGTTTTGCTTTTGTCAATATTACTGTGAAATTTGTTAAAAGATTTAATTTTATTCTACGAATTCTGAATAAATAGAAATTTGACAAAAAATAAGCTATAGCAATCAGTCAAAAATTTAATTTGTATTTCTTTATGTATAAACAGTTCCTAAATTTAATTTTTATTTATTTATAAACAGTTCATAAACTAAATTTTTTTAAGCTTTTATTTTAATTATAATACAATTTTTTTATCAAGGGTATTTAAGTTTCTTGAAGTCTTTAAGTTAGCTATGCTTTTGCTGTAGTTGTTGTTCCGTTTTGTTGTAGTTGTTGTTGTTGTTGTTCGTTTAACAAGCAGCCGCCGCGTGGTTCGCACGCCTCAATCTCAAACACTTCGGGGACTTGGGACTGCGACTTGGACAGCAAGTTGGACTTGGACTTGGGCTGTGGCTGTGGCTTGTGGACAAGAGCTAATGTGCTAGGCAAATATGCAGTTGGCCACTTACCACTCGAGAGTCAAATTATAATTTCATGGCTTATAAAACTCATATTTGTGTTGCGTTTTATGGAATTTACTCGCAACTCAATGTGTGTGAGTGTGCGTGTGTGCGAGTGTGTGTGTGTATTTGTGTGTTAAACAAAACGTAACTAAAAACTTTTTTCACGCTTCTTTGTGTCGATGCCTTTGACTGCTTTTCTTCCTTCTATTTTGTTTTCTTATTTTTGTTGTTTTCTATTTACACACAGTCGCCGCTTAACAAACAGATTTTAACGCTTAAATGCTAAAAATCATTGGCAGTTGGAAGAGAGACAGAAACAGAGAGAGGGGGAGAGAGAGAGAGAAGGAGGCTGGCTCCACTTGTAGAGCTGCTGAGCTGAGAACGGAGAACAAAGCGTAAAGAATTTCTAATTAGAAGTAAGACTCCAACGCAGAGACTTGCCCCTGCCCCTCCCCCTCCCTCTTCCTTGCCCCCTTTTGACCATTGCAAGTTGCCACAAATTGCAAAGGAAAACAAAAGCTATGATGTTGATTGTGCAAACAGCGCATCGTTTGTGTTGTTTGAGCAAACAGTTGGCACTCAACGCACTCGACAACAACAACAACAACATCAGCAACACCAACAGCAACAACAACTCGTAGTGTACAACAACAATGGATTCAATAGCCAAATCGAAATCCCAGCAAATAAATCGGGGCGTGCATAAAAACACAATTAAAATTTAATGACGAAAAGGCGGAATATCGTTAAAAAAAATTGCACTACAAAAATATGTGTCGGTCTTGGCCTGGCCAAAATGAATTATGCACATGGGCAACGTCACAAAATGCCGAATTTGGCATTTTCCTAATAACTACAACGCAGTTGCCAGTCGAACTGAGTTTGGCCAAAATAGCTACCAATTGGCCAACATGTGAGATGATGTCCAGCTACAACAACAACAACGACAACAATAACAATTGCAACAAGTAAGTCTAGAGTTTCATGGCGCATGATGACGGCAATGGCAGCGACTGACAGTAAATTCGATTAAACCGCAAATAGGTTTGGCCAAGTCGGGATCAGCTGGCCTATGACTTGGCCAAGCTAAAGAGATATCACAAGGCAACAGGCACAGTGGGACAAGTGGAAAGGCGACAAATAGACATCTAGATTTTACTTATCAAAATAAAAAATTTAAAAATTATTTTGAGTAAACTATGTATATTTAATAAAATTAATTTGAACTAATCGTATTAACAAACATCGAAAAATCTATTGAATTAAGGACCGTTTTTTCAATGTCTAAATAAGGTGTTTGATAAATATTAAAAATATATTTTGACGTAAAATGTATAGAAATTAGTGTCAAATTTTAAATTATATCTTACATACAGTTTATACGTAGATTGAAAAAACGGTCCTAAGTACTTTAACTCGAAAAATTGACTACTATCAATCAAGTTAATTAATTCTACTATTTTCATGAAAAATCGACAACTCGATAGAATTTGTTTATTGTATTTTATTTGCAGAATTAAGTTTTATTACGACAGGAGTTGAATAACTGTTTTAACATGAGATATACAATTTTGAATTTTCGATATCTTAAGGCAAAAAATTATTTAAATTTAATTTTATGAATAAAAGAAATTTAATGAAATAAAAGACCAACACACGATCAAAATGACACTCGGCTTTAAAATTTGTTTAGTTTTGGCTAAGTTTGGAATTGGTCTGACCTTTGACCCAGCAACATTATAAGTCAACATTTCTGTTCACCTTGAAATGATTTTTACAAAAAAGTATTTGAACAATATTAATAAAATTTGAGTGCAGGATTTGGAGGCCAAACCATGATCAAAATAACATTTAACTTAAAAATCTATTCAGTTTTGCTAAAGCTAAGAGATCTGGAAATTTTTGAAATATTGTCCATAAAGTGGACATCTAAATTGTTGTATCTTCAAAAAAGAATCTTACTCAACTACAGAAATACTTTTTAAAAATTACAAATTGCTTTCTTAATTCCCTTCTTTTTTAAATGTGCAATCTTCGCATGGCAATTTGTTTATATTATCAGCCAAATCGCAATTTATGTAATCTTACACCTTTATCCCACTGTGTCATGGCGGCATAATTTATGATTTCATTAAAACAGCGAATTTAATCGAATGAAGCTGAACGAACAGCAGCAGTCGCAGCGGCTGCCCAATGCAGTCTCAAAGCTGTCCAGCCTCTTAGCTGGTCCAACCTTTTGAGCCAACCCATCCCAGCCCATCGGGCAACCCATCGTGTTGGCCAACGTTATAGCCAATCTATCCACTGGCACTGGCCAATAAAGTGGCACAATCGTGCGCATTGTGGACGCTTTTTGATTGAGCAATGATCTCGTTGGGGGCTGTTGGTCTATTAGAGAAGAGAGCGGTTAAGGAAGTAAAGGAGGAGAGAGAGGGAGGGTAAGAATTCTACTTATCAATTGTAATAAGAGCAAGAGTTGTGGCTTTGCCGAAATTACAAGTTGCCATCGAGCTGCAGTTGCCGTTGCCATAAAAATAAGTTAGTAAATCGACGCCCAGCTCACGTTCTGGGCGAAATCAAATAAAATTGAAAAGCACCAACCTTTTTGGCCAAAATAACCAAAAAATATATATGTACTTATATATCGAACCAGACGAAACAGCCGAGCGAACAAGAAACCGATCGACCGATCGTTGGATGGTTTTATGTACGAGTTCGACTTGAAATCGACTCACGTATTTTGTGTTACACTTTTGTTGTTGCAGCTGTTGTGGTTTGTTGTAGTTGTTTGTTGTTTGTTGTTGTTGTTGCAAGTCCCAACTCCCATTGGAGCAGAGCCGAAAGCTCACTTCGTGCGGTCTTAAGCGGTATATAAACATATATATAGATAACTATATATATTAAAGAGCATATATACATGAAGTTAGTTATACCCTAGACTTTTTAATGTTGGGCAGTAGATAAGTATTAATTCTTAATAAGCATTTTAAAGTCAATTAAAATCCTTCCCAAAATTCAATAATTAAAAGTGATTTTTATTTTGATTCAAAAAAGTTATAAAAATCATAAATAATGAAATGTTTATTTTTTTTTGCTCAATATAATTTTTAAAAAATTGCCAGATTTAGTAATAATTTTATAAATAAGTATATATATTTTTTATAAAATAATTATATTCCCTGATCCCAGACAACTTTAAAATTAAAAAAATAAAATATTTATTTACATATATTTTTTATTAAAAATTTAATTCAAAATAATCGTTAAATAATTTTTGCTGTTCAAGTAAAAATATGAAATGACTGTGATTAAAAATATGAACATGTTAGGGTATCTCATGCTTAGACACAGGATATCATCTAGTCGAGCATTGTTATCTGCACTCCTTTGATGATGGCGTCCATGTTGGCGCTTCCAGTCCACCTACCACAAAAGTGGCCAACAATAACAACCGCGACAACAGCGACGACAATCAATAGACAAAAGTTTCGCTTGTTGTTGCTGTTGTTGTTTTTATGTTGTTTCTAGCTTTAGGAGGAGGTGGGGGTTGAAGCAGAGAAGCCGCTGCATTGTAAATCAAACGGAAACTGAGCAAAAAACAAGCGAAAACGGTATTGTTTCCAATTGGCAAAGCACAAAAAGCAACAACAAAGTCAAGACCGGGGAGGAGTTCAGCCCAACCTCTCGATTGCTTCCCCTTCCCCATCCCCCTTCCACTACTGCTGTCGAGCGATGACTTGGGGAGATGGCCCCCGCCATGGTTCAAGTTGCCACTGCAAGCGCTGACAAGCGGCAAGCATGTCGACCACAGTCTCAGCTACAGTGCACGCCCGCTAAAGGCGAACGAGTCACTCTCGCGCTCTCTCGCTGTCTATCTGAGTGTGTATGTGTGTGTGTGTGTGTATTTGGTAACCCTTTGACCTTTTGATGTTGTGCTCAAATCAAATCGAGACTTTTCCGTGTGTCCGCTGCTTGGGCGATGCTCGCATCACGCCCGTCTCTTGATGTTTCCTCAATTAACCTCATTTTATTTTTTGGCTTTTTTCGGGTATTCTATTTTTTGTTGGAGTTCAGGGCGTATGCGCATTGTCGCCATGTTACGATCAGGCCCAGAGTCTGCCTACACTTGGCCAACAACTCGGAGGTATTTGTTTGCCTTTCCTTTCTTTACTTGTTTGCCAATAGAAATTTTTACTTAACAACTGCAATAAAAAAAACTTGAATTGAATTGGTAATGGAAAAACTGTTGGCAATTTAAACGGAAAGTTTATTAAGCATACGACGCGTGGTACAACAAATATATATATTATTTCAATTTATTTTAATTTGTTAACAGCTTTTATAGAACATTCACTTGTGCATAAATTTTAACTAAATGCCAAGTTTATTGCCAATTTGAGGTAGACAAATTAGCTGAAATGTAATCAAGTCGAGTCGAGCCCAAAGGTGCTGGGAGAAGAAGAAGAGAGACCACACAAAAAGGCATCTAATTAAAAGTGTCCCCCGCTTGGTTCAAGGGGTTGGGGGAGTGAAGTGGGAGGGGGGGGGGGGGTTTTCTCTTGCTTGAATGCTACTGGTATTTGGGCTACTGCTGCTGCTGCTTTTGCTGTTGTTGCTGCTGTTGTTGCTTCTCCGGCGACCAAAAGAGGCGTTGCAGCCCCAGGTTAAGTGAGGTTATGTTATTTGTCAATTTGTTTCTCCTTAACTAGCGACAAGCGCTTGAAATTGCAGTTGTTGTTGCATTTGCCCCAAGCTGCACCCGCCTCGCTCAAGTTGCCACAGCTGTCGTAGCCAAAAAGCAACAAGGTTATTAGGGTTAAGCTAGAGACAGAGTGCAAGAGAAAGAGAGAGAGGGAGGAAGAAAGGCGAATGGAAAGAGAGACAGAGAGATATAAAGAACAAAAAAGAGAGAAACTGAACGAGATTGAAAGACTAATAAAGGAATCTATTTCTCTTTGGGGAAGAAGAAAGAAAAAAAGTGAAAGAAAGATTTTCACGCATAGTGATCGATATAGAGAAAGAGAAATTAGGGGACTATGAGGAAGAAATGGAGAAAGAGAGGAAACGTGAGAGGAGATAGACATACAAAAAGAAAATGAGTTTAAGGAAGCAAGAGAGATATAAAAATTGGGATGTAAGCCTTGATTGACGGAGGTAAAGAGAGATTGGGATAAAAAATATATATAGTGCATGGGATTAAGTTAAAAAAAAAACAATTTAATATAAATTTAGAGATAAAGAATGGTATAAAGATAAAGGAAAGACAAAAGACTGAAGGAAGAAGATAGAGAAAGTGATTGAGATACAAATATAAAATCAAATATAAGTAGATAAAAGTATAAGAAGAAATGGAGAAAATAATAGACACAGATATAAAACATTTATTAGAAACGGAAATATAAACAGAAATCGAGATAGATATAAAGTATGAAATAGAAACAGATATAAAGTTAGAAATAGAGACAGATATATAAATAAAGATAGAAATAGAGAGAAATATAAAGAGGGAGTGAGATAGATCGTGAGGAGTCAGCCCGCACACAATTAATGCAATTTATGTTATTTAAGGCCCATAAACAAGCCATAAGCCATGTCCAAGTCCGAGGGCCCAGAGCATGGTTAAAACACTTTTGCCGCTTGCCATAATTTTTAATCAAATTAAATATACATTTGTGTTTTAAATAAATAACCAAATCTCAAAGAAAACGAGCGAAAAAACTTGTAGCACTTGTCAGCACAATCTCGCCAATAAAATTCAATACGAGACAACCAAAAAAAAACATTTTCAAAATGCAATAAACATTAATATTAAATCGATGCCCCGATTGTTCGAATGTTCCATTGATTTTTCCCAGTCTTTTGTTTTTCGCCTTTGTTTGACAACGTTTTTTTATTAATTTAACAATCATAAAAATGTTTATGCAAATTGTGCTCGAATTATAATACGAAGCAATAAAAATCAAGAGCTAAAATATGGCCAAAATGGAGGATAGTGTGAGTGACAGAGAGGGGGGGGGACGAACAAGCGACTAATGAAATTATAAAACAAATGTTGCCTCATTATCGAACATTAACGCCATTAAGAATTCAAATTTATGAAATGCTTATAAATTTTAGTTGAGATTAGATCTTTTGCCGAAATTTGGCATCCAAGCCAATATACTATATGATATGTTTTAGCCAAAATTTATGTGACAGTTGAAACTGGAAAACAAGCTAGAAATGTCAGCCAAGTGGCCAATGAATTATCTTATAGGTTTGGCCAACAGATTTCTTGGCCAAGTCAAAACCAAATGAAAGTACGACGACTGCTTTCTATCAACTCGCAATAATCCTCAAAATCGTATAGATTCCAAGTCGTATAAATTAATCGTATTAGGGCACAATTCGATAAGCCATAAAGTGAGCAAGTTAACGGCAATTTTATGGTCAAAATACGACAAAACTGTCAAATGTTCGACAGGTTAGTCTGTCTGTCCGTTCTGTCTGTCTATCTGTCCGTCGTGGCCACAACTCATCGCATATTTATTTGCATAAATTGTGTTTTTTTTCTAATTTGAATATACGAGCTGGAGGCGAGTCTCCAATGCCACCACCAATCGCTGCCACAATTCGAATAATTCACACCTCATTCACAGCGTGTGTTCCCCCTCCCTCCCCATTCTCCCCACACCCCACCCAACACTTAAATGTCAGTTATGATTTCGACAAAGTTTGACGACATTTTCAGAATTTCTCACGCTTTTATCAAAAACAGATTTCCAATGCAAAATTTTTTAGATATATGCATAAAGATAAATATGCCGACAAACTAGTTGCAAACTAAATTGGCAACAAATTATTATTACTTTTTATATTTTAGCGCTTTCTTTATGGCAAATTAGTTGCAGCAATAAAATGCCGAGTATATTTAATGTGCATATGTGTGTGTGTTTGTAAAAGAGTGTGAGTGAGCGTGTGTGTGTGGCAAAAAGTGTAATAAATTTTAGAAAAAATAAAATAAAATAAAAAATTTAAATAGCTAGTCCAGCTAGCTACTCCAGCTAGCTGTCCTCCCCCTATACGCCGTGCTTCTCCTATTCCGCCTGCACCCAATGTTCCCCTTACTCCCCCTGCTCCGCTTACTACCCCTCCCCCCCCCCTGCTCCGGCAGCCTGGACAGTCCGACTTCCAACGTCCGACGGCCTCGCAGATAGTCTGGAAAATCGTTGTTATTATTTATTGCCGCCGATATTTTTATGTTTCGCCGAAGTCGTGACTTGGCCAGGTCGCAGTTGCCAACGTCGACGTCGCCGTCAGCGTTGCCGTCAGCGTTGCCGTCAGCGTCGCTGTCGACGGCTAGACAGGCAGCAACCAGAAGGTGTGTTTACTGACCAGCTGCTGCTGCTGCTGCTTCTTGACCATTTGATGGACACTCAATGAGCACACTTCTTGGAAAGCTTTCGAAATTACGCTTTCAAGCTACACGAAACGTTTGTATCGATTGACGCATGCACCGGAAGTGGCTGCCACAAAAATCGAATGAAGAAGAAAAAATCAAAAAAACACAACTTATTGTTGGCCTGTTGGTCGTAACATGAAAGCAGCTTGTTAACTGTTAACGCGGTTGACACAGGAAAGCCTTTAGACATCATCAGTGCCTCTATTAGCTATTCCAATTATTCAGATACACATAAAATACATACACATGCATACAAACATACATGCTCATAAACATGCAGGAACATGCAACAAATGGATAGAATCATTCGATGACAGTAACTGTTGAGTAACGCGTTCAATTTGGACTTCAGAACGGAGACAAGTCGAAAACTGCTTGCACTCACTTTTGTATACACTTTTATATATTTTAACTATAGTATTTAAAAGAAGATATTAAAAATTATGACTTAAAATTCAGAACATATTTATATATTTAAAAATAATGACTAAAGTATAATTAATAAAATTATCTAATGGGTTTTTGTCGCAACACAAAATTCAACTCGATATACATACACATTCCAATAAGAACCAATCACGGAGCAGAGTTTATCGATAACAAGCGAAGTAGCTAAATTCTCTTATAGATAACAATCGAAGCAACAAAAAAGGTATTATATTTACATCGATAACTTCATATCATAGACTTATCGTTTGTAAAATGTACAGCGAGTTTAACACTCAACTTATTACGATCGATAACAATCGATATGCCACAGATGCTCTTATCGATAAGTCTTTAAAGAGATCGATAACTTAAATACACCGAGTAATCTTAAGTGTAATACAATCCAGAGTTTATATCTTACAAAATCAAACTCAATTCGATCGATAGTAGAGATGCTCTGATCGATTAGTGTATAAACATATCGGGATTTGGATGTCGTTGACGTTGTTGTCGCGTCGCGTCGCGTCGCAGTCGCTCGTTGGAGTTCGATTTGCTGGACACGATCGAGACAAAGTCGCTTACTTTCGCTTGGTCATGAATATTAAAGACATTAAGTAGGAACAATAACACATAGTCGAGTACAAGATTGGGTACAGAGGGAAGCACCGATCACTGGACAGGGGCCGGGCACATGACTGGCGAAACTAAGAACAGGAACAGTCCCCCCCAAAAAAAAAAAAAAGAAAAAAGAACGTTGTTCAGTTTTGTGACTGTGGCTTTAACCGTGGACTATTGCCGGTTGCACTTGATGCTCCTTGGCTTTATGGGCTTGTGAAAATGTCTGCTGGGCATGTCAAGAGCATCGCAGCGTCATACAACAACAACAAAAATGAAGGTGGATACAACAACAACAACAAGTACGAGTTGTAAGTAGAAGGCGAATGCTGAAAAGGATTTCGTGTCGTTTTGTCATCGCATGTTCCTTGTTTCCGATGCTGGCAAATGAAAACGTGAGCAGTGCTTTTCAGCATTTGTTGTTTACTTATAAATATGCATTTCTCGATTTTTTTGTCATATAATTTAAACAACGAAACCCAATAAACAATGCCGCAGTGGGGTCGACAAACGGGCAACGGGAAACATTCAACTTGCAACTGGCAAACTGGCAACTGAAGTTGCAATTTTGTTGTCAACACAAAACGCCGATCGACTGGCAGATGCCATCAAATACTTGAGAGAAGCCCCTGTGGATGATGCTCATAATGATGTTAATGATAATGACGATGATCCTATGGATGGATCACTTGAAGTTCACATCATTTTGATTTAAACTTTCGTCTCTTGCCACTTCAGCATCTTCTCCATCATCATCATCATCACCATCGTGATCATCATCATCGATGTTGCCGCCGACTGTGTCAAGTGTCCAGACATTTGCCGCTTTCCTTTCAGCCATTTGCTACATTTAAATCATTTATAAAAAATCCGTCAAAATGATAGAGAAGGCAGAGGACAGGAAAGTGTAAGAAATGTAAATCGTTTAGCTTGAACTTTATATATACGAGTATTTTACATATGAGTAACAAATTCCCGATCGTTAAACCCAATTGCCAATGGACCCAAAACGATCCGATCTTGGCTTCGATCCCTTTTCAGCTCGATTATTAATGATTTCCGTTCAATTTTTCATAGATCAACGTATAGTGCAAGGTCATCAAAAGACGTGTTGATTACCAACAACAATAATAACAACGATAAATTAATAGCAGACAAGGCAGCTCACGGAGATGGACAACCCGCGGTTACCGATCGAGCCAGACCCCAAAAGGCATTGTCTGCGAGTCTATATACCCTTACCTAGGGGAATTTAAAAGGGCATGATAAACTCAAATATAAAGTTTTACATAAATTTTCAAAATTACTAAAAAGTGTTGATCAATCTTATATGTAAGATCAGAACTAGATCAGGCTAGATCAGCTTTACAGCTATTTTGTCATTTGTGCGACTTAGAATTCTCAACTGGCTCTAGCATCTCAAATATGGCATTAGGCTTGGGTCGCTGGTCAAGTCAACACAGCGGTACTGATGTTAGAGACTGGAATCTCTTGAAACAGCTGTATATCAAGTGCTTAAATCCATAAAAATTTTACCATGGTTCAGGTATTTTCTAGTCGAGACACATTGAATTGTTATGGGCCCTTTGATCGATTGCGCTTCGTAGACAAATCTATTTTCCATGTACAACACATTTTACATACACAATTTTGTTTACAAACAGAATGGCACATAAAGAGGCAGGGAGATAAATCGCCGTCTATTTATTTATAACAATTTAAAAAGGGCATCAAATTTAACAAATTTGTCGATTCATTCAGCATTAATTTCACAAATTTTAATAAAGAAATTTGTGAATAAATAATAAGAAATTGTGATGAAGATTAAAGCTGGGATATCATTGTAAATCGTTTGTTGTTGAAAGTAAAGAGAAAAGCTGTTGAAATGTTAAAGATAATTAGATTTAAAGATAATAAAGATTAGATATTGCTGAGCACTGTAGAGTTTTAAGCAAAAATAAGAGTGTAAGTTGTTTAGCATTTAATTCTATTTTTAATCGTGTTTAAATTAAAATTAATAATAATAAACATTTTATGAATTTGTAAAGTGTAGATATTATTTACTAAGCTGTAATCCAAACCATGCTCAACAGTGTAGCACATTCATCTAGCTAAACTTTGGTCTTTGGCCCAGTTGGTGTCGATTCTATTGGTGTTCTATGCAGAACTCTGCATTGAATTGTTTAAAATTTATATGTTGCCATTAAGACACAAAACGTTGCCAGTTGCCAGTTACAAGTTGCAAGTTGCAGGCTTATGCCAATGAGTGGCAAATGTAATGCAACACTAATTGGCCGCTCATGAGGCGTCTAATGCCAAAAGCAGCAGCTAAAGGAAACTGGCCAGACAATGGCCTGGCCCAAACCAGAGTCTTCTGTTCGCTCTCTTTCCCTCTCTCACTCACAGTGGCTACAACTGCAACTCGTTAAATATTTATGAGCAGCACGAGGTGCATGCATACCACAAATACACACACACACACACTCAGAGAGAGACACACACACACACATGTGCACATCTTGTCCAGATGTGTAGTCCATAATTGTGCACAGATTTTGATTTGGAGTTGCCGCTGAATGTGGCGAGCTTACAGTGCAGCTTACAGCAGCAGCAGCCGCAGTAGATGCCACACACACACACACACTCATACTCACACACACACAAACACACACTCAGTTGCATAGCTGTAAAATGCAAGGCAAAAGCCAAAGCCAAAGTGTAGAGAGTACGTGGCACATAGCTCTCGGCCATGCACGAAAGGCGCAACACTTGAGCGTTGTTGCACGGACTTCAGGATCGCAGCAGCAGCAGCCGTTGCACTGCCACTGGCAGCAACAACAACAGCAACAACAACAACATTGGCAGCAGCAACAACCTGTTTCGTGGGAACATTGCCTACTCTAGGGTCCAGACTCCACCTCTGACTCCCGATGCTGTGTTGCATGCGGCTCGCGCTGCTGCAACGTTTGTCTGACCACTGCGCTCCTCTTTCCTCTCTTCCTCTCTATATACCTGCCTCCCGCTCTTCCTCTCCCTCTCTCTCTCTCTCTCTGTCTCTCTATGGTTTTCAACTTTGTCTGCGTCTTCGACTCTGACTCTCTGACTGACGAACTGCCTCGAGATCGCTGCCAGCCACCGCTGCCGCTGTTGCCGCTGCCTTCCCCTATCCCTGCCCTTCCCCCTTCTCCTACTGCTGTTGCCGCTGCTCATAAATGAAACCTGTTAAATGAATGAAATAAAGTGTTATTTGCTCGACTCACAAATGTTTCGTTGGTTCTTTTTCATACCCTAGCAGAGAGTATTTTAATTTTGTAATGCATTTTGTGACGCATTAAAAAAGAGGCGTATGTATAAAAAATAAGTATTTAAATACAGTGCCTCTCAGCTTATTTGACCCACTTACCTTACATATTACAAATTTTAAACTGGTTTATCTTTTAATAGGAAAAAAATATAAATGAATTTTAAATGCAGATTTGTTAATTAATGCTTAAACTTGGGCATAATATTTTCATTTTATCGTACAGATTATGCAGTTGATATTATCTTAAGCATTCTAACTGAATTTAATTTTAATCAGTTCACTATGTACTACATATAGCTATCATAGAAACAATTAGTCAATAAATAATTTTTTGTTTTTTGAAATATCTCAACCATTTGTAATAATTTAATATTTGGTGTATTTATAAATTTGATGAACAAATTTCGCTAAATTCTTATCCTATAGTTATCTTATCTTATCAATTTTATCAATCAAAAATTTAGTACAGAACTCTATAACTGTATCAAATGATCGGTGTGGCGAAGATACAATTTTTTTCCTCTTATTTTTTTTTTCTTTTTTTTTTTTGGTGCTGTGGATTATGCGAGCCAAGGCGCGTCTTTATGCCACAGCCAGCATGTGTGTGTGTGTGTGTGTGTCTGTGTGTGTGTGTGTTTTATGTGCTTGTTGTGCTCCGGTTCTTGGACTTTTGTTAGCTTTGGAACGCAGCTTCAACATGCCGCAACCTGTATGAAATTTAATTTGATTTTTTTCTCTTTATTTTTGTATTTTTTTTTTTTGCTTTGCAGCCCTGCCCCATGCACAGGGCTACCAATGACTTGTAAATTTTAATATATTGTTGTTGCTGTTGTTGTTTTTGTTTACCTACCAGTAGTTGTAGCTGCATGTTTCTGTTGTTGTTGTTGCCTTCCAAGTTGATCTTCAACTTGAGCTGGAGTTTTATTTTTAACTTAATTTCATGACTCTTCTTGGCCAATGCGTAATTTATATTTCAGTTCAGTTTTAAGCTCCAAGTTCCCCCATAATTCGCAACTTTTGGCTCAAACCATATAATTTGTAGCAACAACAGCAAACAGAAACAAAAACAATTCAACAATTTTAGCCAGCTCGTCTTGGCCAGCACAGTAATTGCCTTTAGTCCGGCTTTAGGCCAATAAATGCGGGCTTTACATCATTTAGAGTCACTCGGCAGTCGTTTATTATTTGGCTCGTCTCGTCTTTTGGGGCCCAACTTAGCTCCAACAGATTTACATTTTATTGTGTATGTTTTAATTTAAATTTATATGTATTTAACTCCACTTCCCTCTCTTCACTTTGTCTTAGCCAGCTGCTAAAATGTTGGCTTAATTCGACAATTTAATTTGGGTTTATGCCGCTAAATACGGACACAATCTTCGTGGCCATTGATTGAGTTTTGGGCTTATGTGAAATGAGGAAGCTCTTTATATCTGAGGGGCGTGTTGGCCGAATTTTATTTCTCGAGTGAAAACTTTTGAATTGGAGAACATTTTAAAAGGAATTTGCACTACACAACATAGCATTTTTTAATCTTAATCGTAATTACTATTTGAGTAAATAAAATTAAAGTAAATTGTAGTAAAATATAATAAATTAATCTTATAATTTCCTAGTTGAAGACGCAATTCAACCAAAGAATCGGAATTGTGATATAGAAATTTAAGATGTCACTGCAAATGTTATCTTTAAATTTTAATCTTGACCTATGATGAAACTCTGACACTAATAAAATCGAATTTATTAAAATGCTGATAAGAAATTACTGTTCACTTTTTTAAATTTCTTTCTGAATCACTTGATGTCATTCATCATCGCAACACAATGAACAATTTCGTGATTTTTTTGAGCGCAATTTTAATCTGCTCAATGGGAAGTTCCGTCTGTGCTGGAAGAATTGGTAAGCCAAAAAGCGCAAGTGAGCAGCGGTGGGCACTCAGTGGCTCCGGGAGCAGCGGCTGCTTCCAACTTAGGTAGACTTTAATAGGGTTGTTGTTGTTTATGTTATTGTAGTGCTCCCGAATTCAGATTTAGTGCCTACCGCTGTTCTATAGTATCTCTATCATATAATCAATTTGAGCTATCTCAAAAATGTCATTAATTATTACACATTATTTCAACTTAGAAAAATACTACCGTATAATGGAAGATAGAGTAACTTTAATGCGTAGTCTTTACATTTACTTTACTTCTTATCGAATTCAGAGCAGAAATGTTCAAGCTATCGGATCATTTAAAAGTAAAAGGAGCAATGACAAAGTCACAAACTGGTCAGTTTCTATCAGTAACCAGTGGTATACCTGCCGTATACCCCTTGGTCCACTGGTCAACCAGATAAAGCCCGAGAGCATTGTGTGCATTTATGGCTCAGGAAAGGCATGTTTAAAATGAACGATTGGATTTGTAATTATAATGCCAAATTCATATGCCAGATGAAAATTGAGATATTCGACTAAGTCGAATCAGAATACCGAAAGAGTCTAGAGAACGTAACTAATTTTTGTTTAATCTGGTTAATAAAGATCTTTGGCCGCAACGGATATTAATCAAAGCAACAAAATGATCGTTTTTAATTTTCTTTTATTTTTTACGCTGTAACAAAAGATTCCAATTGGAGATAATCTCCCCATTTTGTTCTCTTTCTCTCTTGCGCTTTCGATTTTGCTCTCATTCTCGTCAGTTAATATGGAAAGTGGGAACGAGAGAGGAAATCGATAGACAGGGCGCCATACAGTTTAGTTCCACCTCTAGACAAGGCCATTCAACAGATTCTCTATGTGTGCTAGTGTGTGTGTGTATGTGTTTGTATCTAAGACTATGATGACTAACGGTCCCGTTTACATTTTGTTCCCATGAAAAAAAATATTTAATTTGATTGCGGTTTTTATGTCTTCATTAGCAAAACGCTACAAAAGTAATAAATTAAAGATTTTTGACTCTTAAGAAAGCGGCGGCCCAAAAGCGGTTTGAATGTATGTATGTACATACACACACAGACACACACATACATACACATGCAATCATATACATATGTAAGTACGCTCCATGCCTAAAGATTAACGCTTGATTAATGAACACGATTATTCATAATTTGTTGCCGTCTGTTGTTATCATTAAATAATTGAAACATTTTGCCGTCCAAAGTCCTGTGAATGCATTTAATGCTAATTCTCTTACATACAATTTTTGATTTAACGATCATTAAAGGCAAACACAAGCGCGACATGGACATGCACAAACATGCGCTTCCTTTGCTGCCATTATTGATGTTCTGTTCTTCCATCTTCCATCTTCCAGCTTCAGCTTCAGCTGCATAAGCACCTGCGTATGTGTGTCTCTTTGTGTGTATGTATGTGTTGGTGTGTGCGTATGTGCACGCAGCTCGTCAATCAATTGAATAAGCCAAGGTGCAACCGGTTTGTGCTCTATATTCAATATACACATTTTACAGGGTATACAATAAAGGGTATATGAGTGCTAATGTTGACATATTTTATCTGATTAGATTGGCAACATTTGAGCTTTTTATTATTGCCAACTATATTAAGTATTTTTATTGGTAGCCATTTTAATTATTAGCATTGCCAGTTACTTTTTTAAAAATGTTGTACAACACTGGCAACTATTGTGTCATAGTGCTGCCATTTTAATAAATAGTGCTGCCAATTAGATTGAAAAAGTTGTGGTTTTTAGCGTTGCCAACTACACTGATCATTTGCAAATATTGTACAACTGAAAGTGCATAAAGGGTATTACAAAGTCTATCAGTTGCACTTGCTGCTGCTGTACATGTTCTTTAATAATATTATCTAAGCATGTGTTGATTTTTCCTGCTCAACGAGGCGGCGCTTTTCCAACTGTCAACGGGCGCACAGTCGTCGAATGATTTGCAGATTCTGTTTGACAGTCTATCCGGTTTTTCATTAATGAACGAACATGGGGCGACTGGGAGCTGGAGAAGAACACACGCACTTTGCCGAGGGGACACCAAGATGTCGCCAAGCTCGTCTAAGGCCGTTTGATTTATGGGCCTAGTTAAGGGGTTGCTGTTGTTGCTGTCGAACAAATGTTCGTTCGACTTTTTCGAAGTTCGAAAATCGAAAATGTCGAAGGCGATTAGTCAGTCAGTTGGCCAGTTGGATCAGTAGTCAGTGTGTGGATCCCTATAAAGGGATCCCTAATGAAGATAATTTATTATGCGATGGCCGTTTAATTAAAATCAGATAAACAAAGATCGTTTGCTTGCTCTCAACTCCTTCAAACTACAGACACACACACATACACACGTATACGTATGACAATCCATGGCCATCAGCATGTTGAACCGTTTCAACCGTTTCGGCAAGAGGCTTTGTCATCTCCTCCTCCTCCTCCTCCGCCACCGTCGTCGCCGTCGCCGCATTCCCAGACATTGAGGAAATGCTGATGTTTGGAAGTTGTTGCTGTTGTTGTTGCTGCTGTTAATTTCCCAGGCGCAGGCCAACAAGATTTCGCGTTAAGTTCAACAACTCGAAGCAACAAAGTTGTTGCCGGTCAACGTCGTCGGTGGCAACTGCGACTGCGACTGCGGTTGCCCCTTTTTTTTTGTCGATTGCCGTACATGATTGGTATTGGTTCTTTATCAGGATCTTGTTTAGGCCATCTCGGTGCTTTGTTGTTTCGCTTTTGTGACTTTGACTTTTAATGCGCCTTTATTGCTGTCTGAGTCCGGTGCCGGGCTTCATTATCAACTGCCTGGCAATATGCAAATGATTTTTAATTGTGCGGCTTGTTAAGCCTGCGGAAATCTCTATTTAAACGCTTGTCGAAACGTCAATAACGACTAAATGACGACTCAAGTGTCTGGCCCACACAGGAGCACAGGATGACGCATTCAAATGTGTGTGTTGTCCATCAATTCCAGTCACCAACTGACAGATCATAAATATTAATTAAAGAAGTAAGCGCCCATTTTTGGCACTTTCCACATTTGAATATACTCTTAAGAGGTTGATAAGGGAGAGGGGGAGGGTAATTTTACTTCACTTAGTAGGCGGAGCATAAACACTTAGAGTCTAGTTGAAATTTAAGAGCGAGAAAAACTAACGCTCTCAGCAAGCGTCTCTTTGGACTCAAATCTAACTGAGCGCATTGACTTTTACAAAAAGACTGACGAGGGAGAGAGTTAGAGAGCGCGAGCAACTAAGAGAGCGTGTGCTTTTTAGAGCGCGCTCACTCGTCGGGAGTAATTAAACTCGCTTGGCAATGCAACTGCGAAATCAATCACAGGTGCAGCCGACATACACACACACACACACACAAGCACAGTTTAAGAGTCACTGGAAATGCATGCAAGTTTCCTTGCATGGCCGTCGACGTCATAAATCAAGACAGCAAGAGTGTGAAATTTTTACCGGCCAACGTTTATGTGTGTCGCACGCATTTTTAGCCATTTATGACTTAATTTCAATTAAACGTATTTGGCCAAATTATTTGTTGACACTTTCAGGCCAATTAAAATGGCAACACGTGCAACAACTAAGGATGCGAATGGCTTTTAATTAAAAGCTGTATGAAAAGGCCTCAGCATATGGGAAATGGAGCAGAATAATTAAATGGCTAGATGTAGATGTATTTGTAAATAAATATGGCTAACAATATGCAGTAAAGTTGACAGATATATATATTTTTTTAAAATTAATTTATGGATCGTTAAATAAAAACTAAATAATATCAAGGTTAATTTAATTTAATTTAATTTCTAGCTTCTGCTAATAAATTTATTAAACTTAAAATTAAATGTTATAATATCTTAGGGTATAAAACCGAAACGGTTCAGTTACGGTATCGGTTATGCTCTTATTTCGGCTTACGGTTATCAGTTGCACAAAATTTGTTTATATCGTGTATTTTGTACGTTTCGGTTTTAAATACAGAAACAATAGTAATTTTTTGTTAAAATTTTTAAAATATCTTAATATACATCATTTGATTTATGTTAAAAACAGAATTTTTAATACATTGCTTGATTAAACCAAATCTGCTTGAATATTTTCAGTATTTGGGTTTCAGTACAATACAAAAATTTTATTTCGGACCGGTTACCAGTTTTTATCGATTAATACCGGTTAAAGGTGACGGTTTTGGATACGGTTTAAATAATACGATAATAAATAATAAATTGAATAAATGTAATATTAACCAATTGTTAATTATTTAATAAATGTATTTTGTTTCAAATTAAATTTAAAATAAATGCAATATTAACAAATTGGTGTCACTCCCTTCGGTTCAGAGTTGCAGGTGGCACTCGAATCGCATGTAAGGTGCAGCAGCATCCAAGCAGCCAAGGAGATCCCATCCACTTTCCGTGGACAACGCCCTCAAAGCCCTCAAAGCCAAAGCCTTCAAAGCCAAGCCAGACAAACGGTGGCATCGATTTTAGAAAGTCCGCTTAATAAAAACAAAATTAAATCGCAGTGCTTAAAACGGTAAAGCCAAAGCCTTTTCCTTTTCGACCCAGGCAACAGACTGAGCTGAGCTGCAGGAGCAGCCAGAAGATCAGCCAACAACAAGTTGCCGCCGTTGCAGAGCAACAGGAGCGGAAAAGCAAAAAGCCAAAGCTGAGCCGACATCAGACCAAAGACTGTTTATATACGACGTACCAAATATAACTCATTGCAGACATTTGGCCTTTTATTAATTGTTTGACGGCGCCCGTGCCCATGAAGCTGCTGCAGAGTCTCCCAGAGAACAACCCCCCCATCCTCTCTCTCTTCCCTCCTCACTCTCTGGTCGCCTCTGGTCGGGGCGTGATGAGAAATTTAATATTGGCAAACGGATAAAACCGCCAGATAATTATACATTTTGAGTGGCCCAAGTTGCAGTTGCAGTTGTTGTTGTTGCTGTTGGCTGCTGTCTGAAGGCCTGGGCTATTTGGCTTACTGGCCAACCAACAACACAGTTTGCAGTTCATGCGGCTCATGATAGTATAAGATTTCATTTCATTAAAGTGCATCACGACGGACGACGCGACGGACGACAGACAGGCTGGCTGGCTAGCTGCTTGGCTGGAATCAATGAGTGCCCGCTACAATAGTTGAGAGTCAGTTGGCAGTCATTGCCCTCCCCCTCTCCCCACCCCTCTTCCCATTCACTTCCAATGCAAGCTTCCAACCTTCCAATGCTTACTTTTCTTCTTATTGGCAGATTACGGGGGGGCGGGGTGGCCGGTACGAGCCAACTTATAATCAAATCCGATAAAAAATTTCATTATTGCTCCACAGCAGCAGCAGCAACAACAACCACAGCAGCGCCCATAACTGTTTTGCAGGTAATCTCTGTTGTTGCTGTTGTTGTTGTTGTTGTTGTTGTTGCTGCTGCTGTTTTTTTTTTTGTTATGATTGTTGCTGCCTGCACTTAATTTTCGCATGCGCACTGAACTCATGATCGCGATTTCTTCGTTCCGTTCCGTTCCTTTTGCGTTCCATACCGTTGCAGCCCTCGTGTGCGGACGCCATTTTGAGCTTTGGTTCTCAGCGATAGCAACGAACTGGGGTCAGTCAGTCGGCAGCAACAACAACAACAGCAACAACAGCAGCGTCCAAGGAATAGAAAGAAGCTTTGATTTGTTGTTGCTGCTGCTCTAGCTACATAAATTGGGACGTGATTATGAAATAATTGCAGATCTCTTGTACTTTGGACTTGCACAATGTACTGTAATACGACTCACTGTAAAGGTAAAGCCAATCAGTCGCCAGTTGATTTAAAATCGGTTCAAGATGATGAGAACGCGTTGCACAACACAAACACCTTGGGGATTTGGAACACAACACAAAGCAGAAGCCATGACAGGCGACGCTTGTTGGCTTGACAGCTGTGATATCACAGCAGACGCCTTGGGGAGCACACAACAACAACAACAAGAACACAACAGGAACAATAGCAACAACGGAAGTAAAAAGCTCTCATATACAAGAAAACATAACAGCTGTTGTCAGCAATGTCAATGCATTTACATGCGATCACAAGCTGACTGATTTGTCACTCGCTGTAACGGATTATAGGAATTAAAGGAGTCACATTTCATACAATTCAGTTGCGTACCGGAAGTAAAAAGCTCTCATATACAAGAAAACATAACAGCTGTTGTCAGCAATGTCAGCAATGCCTTTACAAACGATCACAAGCTGACTGATTTGTCACTCGCTGTAACGGATCTGATTTAAGCGAGTGTAAAATTGAGTCACATTGTTTGCCAACCCTCGACAGGGACGGAAATTCCAATACGCAGCCAGGTTTAGAATATCAAAGAACACCTGATCAACAGCAGCAGCAGCAACAGCGCCCACAACTAATTTGCATTTGTCTCTGCAGACTTCAAAGTGCGTCATATTGAATATTTTGTCTGTATGGTGGGGAGGGGGAGGGGAGATGCGTGCAATCGCTACCTGTAAGACGTGCACGATCATGTCCACACATATGCAAATTAAATATAAATTTCAACACTCGCATTTCACTGTTGATTCTTGTGCTGGTACGTCCATAATTTACATGAGGTTAACACGCAAGCGAGCAGACGTTCCTTCCAATTCCTTCCAACAGTTCTGGCCTTGATTATCAACTGCAAATCGAATGCACGCACACAGCGTACAACAACAACAATAACAACAGCAGCAACAACAACAATGGACAACAGGAGCGGAAAAAAAGGAAATCAACTTTGTAAACGTAAAAAAAAGAAAAGGAAAATAAACAAAAAGTAAAGCTCAAACTCATCACACCGAATATTTGATGCCTTTCAATTTTCAAATTATAGTACAGTCGAACTTCTCTAACTCGAACTTCCCTAACTCGAATTTTCTCTAACTCGAACAAAATCGAGTGGCAATAGCGTTTACTGAGCAAATTTCATACAATTCTGCTTCCCTAACTCGGATTTCTCCTTAACTCGAACAAAAATATTGGCCCGTACTTCTGTAAGTCGAATTTTTCGGGAAAATCCCCAATAAAGTATGCATTTTTTTTCGTTTCTGTTATATGCTTTTGTTACCGGCTCGTTTGGATATGTAATATTGATGTATGATAAGATATGGTGAAGCAATATGATAGAATATTGCATCAACAATTACTTAAGCTTGTGAAATTGCTTTAGGAAAGATGTTCGTAATGTACTTCTTTGTCAGCGCATCAGCTCAAGATTATTTACCATTGCACCAGCACGTGTTTTAAAATTTTTATCTCTTTAAGAAATCTTTAAACTTATTTGTTAAGAAATTTAAAAGTGGACCAAAAAAATTGAAGTGGCTGAAAAATATGGTATCTCATCGAAAGAAGTTTTCATTATATTAAAAAATGGAAAATTAATTATGTCATTTGAATCGGGAACTTCTTCTGAATGCAGCATAAGAACGAAAAACCCAATTTCGGGAATATTGACAGGTCTTGAACAAACTGGAATTTATTTTTGTTGAAAATAACAAGAAAAGTTTGCAATTTGAAATGTAATTATGAATTTGAGCTAAATTTGGTCAGCAACAAAGCTTTTAACTAGTGTTGTAAATTCAAACATTGAATCGGGTTTAATAACGAAATCGAAAAATTGACAACAAAAATTGATTAATTTTTAAATAAACATATCTCCAAAAAATACCAACATATCAAAGTTTTTTCAAAAACAAATTTTAAAAGAAAACAATTCTAAATACAAAATCCACTTCAACTTTTATACAAAAAAGATGGATTGATTTATTGATATATCTTCAAAAATTACTAATACATCAAGTTTTTCAAAATAAAAAAAAATTTAATGAAAACAATTATTAATGCAAACTTTTATGACTTTGCCAAAACTGATCCGATTTTTAAACGGAATGATCATTTTTATCATGGCTTGATTTCTTAATTTGTTCTGCAATCAAATTTTTTTTAATTTCGCTTAAATAATTTTGTTCACCTAAATTTATGCAGTCTTCTTTAAAATTTGAAAGTTTTAGATCTTAAAGTTCAACTTTTAATCAAAAACTTCAAAACTGAAAGACTAATTAGCAACGGACCTGGCTTTATCGAATCACCTTGTCGTCCTGATCAAGATTACATATGTATTTTACCAGCTCTGCGTTACATAATGTTGGTCAAATTAATAATACCCTCGGCAAGGGTACAAAAAAGAAATTCTATTGCAGTGTTGAATGTTGAAATATTGCCAAATCATGGCTTTGAAGTAAATAAATTTCCACGCTCACCGCTCGCCGTGACCGCTGAACTTCTGACGAAGCCACAGGGGCAGACAGAGACGGACACAGACAGGAGCAGGAGCCGCAGTTGCAGCAGCAGCAGCGGTGGCAGAAGCAGCTAAAATGCCTGGGCCCGTGTATAAATAAGTAACCTGAGCTGTGCAACACGTTGGCGATTGCCTGACAGCCCAAAAACGGCACACGGCTCGACGCGATTCAACCTCAAAACTCTTTGGACTCTTCGGAATCGGTTTGGATCGAATCGTTCCCCAACTTGTTGTTGCAGTTGCAAGCAGAAGCAGAAGCTGTGCCGCTGCCTGCCCCTTTTCGCAGATTGCAGTTGCACAGTTCGCGTGTGCGCTCGGCGGCTTTTTGATTTATTTGCGATTTATGCACTTGGCTTGCCTGCTGTCAAGAGTCCAGAGTTGTTGGCCAAAACGCGCGGGACGGGGCGGGGGAGCACTTCAGCATTAAGCACATTCGCGCATCCACTTGACCGATTTCACAGCTTACGAACTTACAGCTGTGTCCATATAAATAGAACAAAGCACGAATTAAAACCGTAACCTTAACCGTAACCGTTAACCTGAAAAAACCGTAGCCGTAACTGAAACCGTAACCGAAAAAAAAAATGTATTATTCCAAAACCCAAAAACCAAAATTTTTCCAACCGAAATAACCGCTAAGAAACGGATTCATGCATAACGGTTAATTTGGGTTTGGTCACGATTTTCTAAAACTAAATTTAGTTTTTACTCCTGCCCTAATTTAATTTATACATTTATTTATCTTAATAAAAAGATCCTTTTTGAAATTTTTGAATATTTGTTTTCAATTTGACATAGCTTTATCATTTTTTAAAACGTAACCGGTATATAAAAATTTTGCGTAACCGATTACCGAAAAACTAAATGCGAACATAACCGAAACCGTAACTGAAACCAATACTAGATTCGGCTTAAAACCGTGGCCAAAATACAGTTGAACTTTCATACCCCGAACTTCTATAACTCGAATTTCTCTCTATCTCGAGCTAAATGAGTGGCAGTAAAAGTAATAAACTTAAGAAAAAGAACTATACAAGTCGAATATCTCCATAACTCGAACCTTTTCTTTGGATAATGGTAATTTGAGTTAAGGAAGTTCAACTGGGTTCCATAATAAAATATTTTTTAGAAATACCAATAATAGCAATCAGTTTTACATATATATTTTTTTCTGATACTATTTGCATGTCCATTGCTGTACGTACGTCTGCAGTTTATTCTCAAACATATTGAAGAACATATGTAGCAGGAATTCTATGTTATATATTTATGTACTATCGATGTAGACTCGAAAGGCATTTGAAATTTGTTTACGCTGAGCGTGTTAACCGATTATAATTGGAAAGCATACGAAGTTTTCTCTCTGTGTATGTGTACATAAATATTTCAGTTTAGAGTATTATCTCACTGGAGTTGTTATCAACTAGATAATACAGTGAGAAGAGATAACACTAAACGCTTTTGGGTGCCCTATTGGCAAAGAACCACATGAGACCCATCAGACAGCTGGGCGGACTGTTGTTCACAGCGCCCTGCTGCAGCATGCGATTGGCCTCCTCCAGCGACAGCTCGACCACCTCAATGATTTCATCCTCAACGCCGCCGCCGCTGTTCACCTTATCGGCATCCGTCACCTCGCAGTAGTACATGGCCTGTTTGGCACCCGAAGCGCCAACGCCCGATCTGTTAGAGATGAATTCAATTGTAAAATGATGTCTTGTAATATGATGATGGCTGACTGACTCACCTGTAAATCATGACTTGTTCAATGCGCTCCACGGGCACATCGTAACCGCATTCCTCGAGTACTTCTTCGCGTGCAATTTCCACCCAGCTTTTCGATTTGTCCACAATGCCGGCGCACAGTTCCAAGGTCACGCCAACGGAGGGGGGAAATGCCTTGAGATCGGCCTTGTCAAAGCTGCCCAGCTCACTGGTGATGACGCCGTGATAAACGGCCGGACGAAACTGACGCACCAGGACGAGTTTCTGTTGTGTCGTGTTGAACAATACGATGGCGACGCTGTCGTGCACCTTCAGCAGATCCCAGTTCTTCTCGACGCCATTTTGTACGTAATACATGCGATTGGGTTTCACGTAGGGCGAGTCCGCGGGCAGCGGGCCCAGCCAAACCTTTGTAATGTTCTCCATGTTGAAACAATATCAAACTGCGTCTGCCGCCGCCGACAGCTGATAAATCAGATGACAACGCAACCAACCAGTGTTGCCAACGCCTCTACACAGAAAAAGGCCGGTTAAACCCAATAAAAATACAGAAAGCGGACAGATGTTTTTTTAAAGGACAAAAAATCTGGACAAACTATGTTTTCTTAATAATACATATAAAAATAAATAAAAAATAATATTATAGCTTTAAAAATTACTGCAATATTGTAAGTGTTAGCTCTTTATTAGCTAGTAAAATATTTTCCACAGGAAATGCATCAATTGTTTCTTTAAATTTCAAAGATTTTCGACGATCCGAACTTGATAAATTCTATGAGCGACTTAAAACAATGAAAAAATTATAAATTAAGGATAAAGTAAAATAAATTAAAAAAGGAATTTTTTCCGAATAGGGGACGTTTAAAAAATTTTCCGGAAATCGCAGTTCCAAAACGGACAAATCTGTCCGCAAAAAGGACAAATTGGCAGTCCTGCAACCAACACACACACACACGCACACAGACACAAAAGCTTTTTTGACATTTAGCACTTAACAAGTTTATGGTCACACTGACATTTCAAATTCGAATTCATGTCTTGTCCGTTAAAAACCGCGCGGACCGAGCGGACGAGAAAAACAAGCAAGTTTCTTTTATTTCGCCGATTTGCAAACATGCTTGTTCGTTAAAAACCACAGTGTCCCCAGCAAAGTACTCGGACCGCCAATTATATGTGAGCCCGTCTTAACCATTTTTCGGGCATCTTCAATTGATAACTCCACCACCTGGATGACCTCATCGTGTACCCCTCCGCCGCTGGATACCCTTTGCGCATCGCACACCTCGCAGTAGAAAAATGTCTGATTACTGGAAGAGGCGCCAACGCCAGATTTGAATTTATAAACGAGCTCGAGGCTTTTAGCTGGAACGTCGTAGCCGCACTCCTCAAGCACTTCCTCGCGTGCAACTTCGGCCAAGCTCTTGTTTTTGTCCACAATTCCAGCGCAAGGTTCCAGTGTAACGGCCATTTCGGGTGGATATTTAATCAAGTCAATGTTGCCCTTGGGTATTTCAAGGGAGTTTCCCGTTATGATTCCATGGTACACTGCAGGCCTGAATTGCCGCACATAGATGAGTTTCTTTCGGGAGACATTAAACAAGATGATCATCACTCCATCGAATATTTTAATAATATCACGATCTTTCTTCTGACCATTCTCCACATAGTGCACCTGGCATGGTGTTATCCACTGCGATCTCTCTGGCAATGCTGTGAACCATATTTTTGTTATTTTACTTATCGGACTGCCGGGACATACAACTTGCGGTACATTTTTGTTGCCACTCGAGCTTAGAAAACGCCGCAATGCACGCATACAACAAGATTTTTTTAACATGTCAAATGTCGAGCTAAGAACAGCTGAGATTAGTGTGTTAAATGCAAACACGATAAGCTTGTTCAATTTGTTTTTTGATTGCTAAATAAACTAAATTGTAAATTCACATTTAAATTGCGCGCCGAACCATTCTTAGATCCGAAACGAGTTGGCAGCTCTGCGTTAACAGCTGTACGTGTTAAACAATGTTTGTGGAGACAGGTAGAAAATAGTGCTGTGAAAGCTCAAAAAATATTCTGACATTTCTGTTGGGGGCGAAAAGTCGTTTGTCGGTGCGTATTAAATTTTGTTATATTTTTTATTAGGTAATGTATGAAATTATCAAATATTTTAACAGCAAGTTATCGTTTGCAACAACAAGAATCGGTCGAACAACGAAGTGAATATGCTGCGCTCCAGACTCGCACAGGCGGCTAGCGCCGCTCAGAGAGCCTTCTCCACCAGCCCACGAGTGTTGGCCGTCAAGCAAATGACGGTGCGTGATGGCCTCAACAGCGCCCTAGACGACGAATTGGCCCGAGATGATCGCGTATTCCTGCTCGGCGAGGAGGTTGCACAGTACGACGGTGCCTATAAGGTGAGTAAATGCTTTGACTTTGCCAACTTGTATGACGATTACGTAAACAGCCCCAAGTGACAGTTCGTCGTCGTCGTCGGCGCACTGACAGCTGTTCGCTGTGAGAGGGATGGAGAATCGCGGGGCAGTAAACAGTTAGTTGGAAGGGGTAATGAGCGCTTTCCAATTAGCTGACTGATTACAATAAAAGCAAATGAATTCTGCAGAGGTCACACTGAGATTTAGTGACTGATAACAAATCGATAACACAAGTTGCGAGTCATAAAATGAAGTGCATAAATATATTTAATTGATTGTGATTTGTTGTATCCTTTTCAGGTATCACGTGGACTGTGGAAAAAGTATGGAGACAAGCGTATCATCGATACGCCAATCACAGAAATGGGCTTCGCTGGCATTGCGGTGGGTGCTGCCATGGCCGGTCTGCGACCCGTTTGTGAGTTCATGACCTTCAACTTCTCAATGCAGGCCATCGATCATGTGAGTACAACACACACACACACACAAACGCACGCACACACTTACACACACAAACAAGCAGTAGCTTAACTACTCATATTATCTCATGAAATACCAAAACACGTCAACTCCTCAATTAAATCGCGTCCACCTTAGTTGAATACCAATTCAAGTTTGTCACAATCTCGCTTCAACAACAAATTGTCTTCATTTCAACGTAATGGGATAATATGGGTCTAGAATCAGTTTGAGCTGCTGCTGCTGTCCAACAATCTTACCAAAAAAAAATCGACTAGATTGAATGACTAATTTCACCCATATTATCCAATTATGTGCAGGCAAACTTGCTTAAACCCGCCGCCAGCCAGAACGGCAGTCTTCTCCTGCGTCAGCCTCCTCAGCCCATCGGGGATCGTCAGCTGCCCTTTAACAAAATCATCGAGAGTCCGCGCTCCACTTGGCTAACGGAGATCAATGACATTCTGCAGCGAGAGCGGGTGGGCGGGATAATTGCTCCGCCGTTGGACAAAAGTAAACCCGACAAAATGGAGGCAGCTCGTCTCATTGTCATCCGACGGCGCAAGATGAAGAAGCACAAACTGAAGAAGCTCCGACGCAAGATGAAGTTCGAATGGGCCAAAGTGCGGCAACGCCGTGAAATGCGCAAGGAGAAGGCATTCCAGGCGCAATTGTTGTCACAGATCAAGCAGGCGGAGAGCTTCAGTGCCGAGCAGTATGTGGCCGAGACACTGCGGCAGGCCAACGAGGTGCCATTGCCACGCTACTGGAAAGGAAGACGACTGCCCGCATTTATCATTAAGCAGAAACTAGGCATTAAGTAAAGAAGAACCC
This sequence comes from Drosophila subquinaria, assembly GCA_037043405.1. Lineage (NCBI taxonomy): Eukaryota > Metazoa > Arthropoda > Insecta > Diptera > Drosophilidae > Drosophila > Drosophila subquinaria. The sequence continues at coordinate 213,277 of JBAMBL010000013.1, read as the reverse complement.
AATAAAATGCGAGTGTACAAACTTGAATTGGTATCTAGTCTCGTAGCAACAGGAAACATTTGACATAGTATTACATCAGTTGCACCATCATTTGTACCATCTGTAGGTTATCAACTCGGCTGCCAAGACATTCTACATGTCCGCGGGCGCCGTCAATGTGCCCATCGTGTTCCGTGGCCCCAATGGAGCCGCCCAAGGCGTTGCCGCCCAGCATTCGCAATGCTTTGCCGCCTGGTACGCCCACTGTCCCGGACTCAAGGTTGTCTCTCCCTACGACACTGAGGATGCCCGGGGATTGCTCAAATCTGCCATTCGGGATCCCGATCCAGTTGTCATGCTGGAGAACGAACTTATGTATGGTACTGCATTCCCCGTTGACGAGAAAGTCACCGATGTGGATTTCTTGGTGCCCATTGGCAAGGCCAAGATCATGCGACCTGGCAAGGATATAACCATTGTAGCGCATTCCAAAGCTGTGGAAACAGCGCTGCTTACTGCCGCCGAATTGGCCAAAAAGGGAATCGAAGCTGAGATTATTAACCTGCGTTCCATACGCCCGCTGGACATGGAAACGATTTTCGCTTCAGTCCGAAAGACCCACCACTTGATTACAGTTGAAAATGGCTGGCCACAACATGGTAAACACTGGAAATGCAAATAAAATATGCCATTAATTAATTGTTAATGTAATTGACAGGTGTTGGTGCCGAGATCTGTGCCCGCTTTATGGAGGATCAGGCATTCTTTGAACTAGATGCGCCCGTCTGGCGTTGCTGTGGCGTTGATGTTCCCATGCCCTATGCCAAGACGTTGGAGCTGCATGCACTTCCCCGTGTCCAGGACGTAACCGAGGCTGCTCTCAAAGTGCTCGGAGGCAAGGCCAGAGCTAAATAGGCACTAAGACAACAACCACCACCACAATACGCTATCTAAATTAACTGTTCTTATCGATCGACGGTCATAAGTTGTCCCAAAATTTTACAATCCCTTGCAAATCGAAAAGTGGAATTTTAATTGTTTTGTCATGCCATTTTCCCACATTTTAAGTTGATTTATTCTTTGGTAAACGAAATCTCGAAGCGGAAAATAAAAGATCTATTATTTACTTATATACATTTATTTTCTTTCTTTGCATTCAAAAATTGAAATTGGCGGCAAGTTTTAATGCAGCCCTGAACACTTCATGCATTTTCACAGCACTGACAATATTTGTGTTGTGCTGTTGACCAACACTTGCCTTGACAGGGAAAAAGTATCAATAACAAAAACAATTATCAATGAAAATTGACTACGCATAATATTAAGTGCAATGATTTGGCTGTAATGGCCAACAGTTCTAGCTCCGATGAAAGCTCCAAAGCACCTGAAAACTTTCAATTATCCAGCGCATCGACAAACGACGATGAGGACGAGGTCGATGTCTGTGATGGCGTTGGCTACAACAACACAAAGCATCCGAATTGCGATGTGCGCGTAAAGGCAACAGCTGCTGGTGGCAACCACGGTGGTGGCGCCACTACGGGACTGCGCTGTCCACTATGTTGCAAGCAACAGCGACGTCTGCATTGCCGGACTTGTGTCAAAAATGGAAATATTACTCATAGTTCTGACGACAGAACCGAAAGGTTGTTAAACACACACACACATGCAAGCGCACGCTTAAGCACACACACACATACACTTATAGACTTTTCCAACATGTGTTTAACTGCATTTCTTTTAAACATTTCAGCCTGCAGGAAAAACAACAGAAATATATCAATCTACAGGCGAGCCTGAAGACCTATAGCAATCGTTATGAGCATCTCATACAACAGCACAAATGCAACGAGAATCGCCTGCTGGCGATCCGGGCGAAGCGGGAGCAGCTGCAGCTGCTGCAACAGCTGATCGGCAGCACAACGCAGCGTCTGCAGCTGCTCGGCGAGCAGAGGGATGAACTGCGCCAGGTGAACGCCGAGAAGCGCAAGAATCTGCCCAAGTATCCCACCAAGGTGAAAATGCTGGAGGATTATGTGATTGATCGTTCGATGCGCATCGATAAACTGCGGCAGCAGCACTTGGGACTGCTGGACAGCATCAAGCAGACGGCACGACGGGACATACAGCAGCTGGTCACCTACATATTTCCCATCACCGAGGTGGTGCTAAGGGACGAGCAACAGCGCAAGGTCACCGCCGAGCGCAGTGAGGAGGCGAAAACGATTGCGGCACTGGCCGATGCCAAAAACACGTCGTATATACGCGGCAAGTGGGTCTTCCACGGCAGCGGGATCAGTGAGGTGCAGTATCGGATTGTGGGTCCCTCGCTGCCAGCCAATGGCGACTACTCCGCCTACCTGGACTGGCTGTCCGACAACAAGGACGATGTGCCCAAGACAACGGCCAACGAGATTACGCCCAGTCGCTTCGAGGCCTATCGCATTGTGGGCGCCCTCACATACACGGCCCAGTTAACGCAGCTGCTCAGCTTCTATCTGAATGTGCGGCTGCCACATAAGCTGGCTTATGGCGACTTCTGTCGCAAGCTGCTCAACGAGGAGCAGTTCCTGCGCAAGGTCTGTCGCGTCAACAACAACATCATGTATCTCGCCTACACACAGCAGGTGAAACTGCGCGCACTCAACGAGCAGCATACCCTGGAGAATATACTGGCCATATTGGATCTGGAGCGCAGCGATCTGGGACGATTCGGTCACTTGGATGTGAACAATGCGCCGCTCATGAAATCGGTGGACTCACTGCTCATTGGCATTGAAACAGCCACAGAATCGGAATCTGAGGATGAGAGTTCGCTGCGCCTGGACTGGGAGTCGGTACCGAGCGTGAGTGTGTCCCAGCCGGAGATCACCGAGTCCAATCTTATACCTGCGGTGGCACAGCAATCCACCATTGCAATGGCAGCCAACAAATTCACCTCAATGCTGCGCTGGATCAAGTGAAGTCTTGAGGATTAACTTTAACTAAACTAAACTAGATTAAGCTGAGCTAAGAGAGATGATAGCTCCATCAAGTAAACCACCATTAAGTAATCGATGCCCCATGCCAAACATAATACTTGCGATCTGAAGTAGATTACAGATTTCTGAATGGGGACAAAACTAGACAACAATTCTGTTAGGTGATGTATAAATAGATTTATCCAAAAAAAAAAATGAGAAAAAATGCGCTATTGTTTTTTTTTTCTTCTGTTTATTATACAATATAACTTATTTTGCTTTTATTTAATAAAAATTGGTTCACTATAGATAACTAGATACAACTCGCTTGATTCTTATATATCATTCAAAGTACATGCTTTTAGTTTTGGTGGACTTGATGGATCTTCAAAGATTTGAAACGAAACTTAAACACACACACACAGTTGAAACATGACACCGAACCTGGCATACCCTTTCCTTTCCGAATGCATGTAAATATATATGACTTTTAAACATTTCCCTTGAGTTTCGTGGCAGTGAATGATATAGTACAGCGGTGGGCGCGCAGTGGCTCCGGGAGCAGCGACTGCTTTTTGCTGATTCGGCGCCGTGAAGTCGCACAAAGGACTCGCTGTTGATGTCGGTGTAGTTGTTATTGTTGTGCTCCCGAATTCAGATGTCGTGCCCACCGCTGTTATAGTACAATATATAGTGCCAATCTGGGGCAGCGAAACAAAAGATTCAGAACGGGCAAAAAGGGACTTAATTTTAATGAAACCTACTAACTAAACGTTGTCTCTTCAACTCTTGGAGATATATATCATTAATTTACCAATTAGAATCGCTTTTGGGAGCGAACTTAGAAATCCTAAACATATTTTGTGGGCAGGTGATGTGCCGCATGTGCCGCTGTTGCATCAATCTCGCTCATCAATCCATCAACAGCGGCTGGAGGCGGCGGGGAAGGCTTCAGAAATACTTGTGGCAGTGTTGTGGTTGATGTTGATGATGATGGTCTGACCATCTGGGATGATACGCTGGCCAGGGTGCCATTCAATAGACCCAATTGCGCATCATAAGCATCATAGCGACCCGATGTTGCACTCATCGAGGAGAGCACAAGGGCCGCGGCCACCGCCTGCTCGTGATTATAAAATGCCGACACCGACACCGTTTGGGGCTGTGTGGCATTCACCGAATGTCATTGATGCGATGTTGCTCCTGCGCCAGCTCCCGTTCCCGCACCTGCTGGCGCTCCTGCAGGCGCACCCGTTGCGGCGCCAGTGGCCGCACTTGATCCTTGCGTGGAGAGCAGTGCGCATGGTGTCCAATTCATTTTCTTCTCGAGTGCCGATAGATCCGACAGTGTCTTCAGTATTTGCGGAGTGCGGGTGAGATCGTATGCCGTTGGGGCGACCGAGGAACGTATGACGCCAGTTGCCAACTTGTTTCCCGCATTGATGTTGTTGTTGTTGTTATTATTATTGTACATGTTATTGAGATTGAAGCCAAGTGCACCATTGATGCCATTGGGCACTGTGCCCGTTGTGCTTATCACCGACGTGGTCTTGCTTTTCTGACTCGTCTTTGATCTCGACTTGGTGGCCAACTTGTTAGCTGCAGCTGCTGGAAACACGCCCACGATCTCGACGCCATCCGACTCGCTGCTGCTCTCGCAACGCACCACAGGCGGCGGCACTGGTGTCCATTTACTCGCGGCCAGCTGCTGTGATGTCTGCAATATGTCGCTGGGATTCTTATAGTTGTCCAGATTGATGACATGCGGCACTGGCCGTTGTGTGGAATGTAATGTCTGTGCCTGTGCCTGTGGTTGACTAACGATGGGCGCGCTCACGTTCACCACAGCCGCGTTAAGAGTTGCGGCCGAGGCGGTCATAATGTTGTAGATACTGTGATCCGTCTGCTTGGTGGGCGATGCCAGCTCCAGCATGCTGGCCGCAGCTGCCACCACAGCGGCATTCAATGCAGCTGCCTGTGCTGACGTGCTCGGCTGCGTCATCAATGTGTCCAGCTGCGTTAGCGGCTTCTTCTTCTTGGGCGGCTTGACAGCTTGCTTCGATTGTGCTCCGGCTGACTTGTCCGCCAGTTTGCGTTTCAAGCCAGTCGATGAGGCACTGGCAACCGAATCCGTATCGGAATTCCCTCGCGAGTTGCTCTGTGCTGTCACCGTCAGATCATCCAATTGTTTCAGGTAATTGTTAACAGCTGGCATTGATTCCACGCCCGTTGTGGCTGCTGCCATCTGTGCCAGAGTTGCCGCCAACTGTTGCTGGAACTTGATTTTGGGCGGCTTGACGGTTGCCATGACAGCACCGTTGGCTGGCATATCAAGTTTGCGCTTGACACTATTTGATGAGGCACTTGTAGCTGAATCCGTATCGGAATTGGCACGCGATTGACTCTGTTCGGTGGCCGTCAGTTCATCCAATTGCTTAAGATAACTATTGGCAGTTGTTGATGCTGGTGCTCCAATCACAGTGGCTGCTGTAGCACTGGATGTTGTGCTTCCACTGACGACTGTTGATGCTGCTCCTGCTCCTGTTGCTGCTGCTGCTGCTGCTGCTGATGATGATGATGATGTCATTTTCTTGGCCTTCTCTTTGAGCTTTTTGCTAGCGTGCTTGTGTCGTTCAATCTCACGCTGCAGCTCCTCGTAACGCATCCAGCCTGTGGCCCACAGATCCACCAACTTGTCTTTTAGGTACCCATTGATGAACTGCTCGAGTGTATCCTTGCGCCGGCCCAGCACTGGATACGATGTCCAGCGTGCCTGGTAGACTTCGTAGAGTTTCTCGCGTAGTTCATTATTCCACTGGAACTTTTTGCGTGGCATCTTTGGTGGATGCTCCGAATTAACATCCGCCGCACTGCAAAACAAATTAAATGAATTGGAAAACTCAAATCTAGTATTCATTGTCTTACGCAAGTTCCGCAAATTTATGCAATTCGATCTCGTAGTTGGCAATTGCCTTGGGCATCACCTCGGCGACGGCCTTGCGTAGTTTCTCCAATGCAATTGTAGTCTTGTTCTTCTCCTCCCGGGCACGCAGCGCCTTCCCCTTGCGCAGTATGTAATACTTGGGCAGCTGCAGCTGATACTCCAAGTGGGCAAACACCATGTTCCGTTCGTTGCGGTCTGTGCAAAGCAGAGCCTCGTAGATCCTGAAAGATACAGAAGAGATTTATTTTACTCATTCGAGACCATTTGGATCAGCGGTGGGCACGCGGTGGTTCCGGGAGCAGCAACTGCTTCCAACTATTTTTCTGCCCATTCGGCGCCGTGAAATCGCACAAAAGACTCGCTGTTGGTTTTCTTTTATTGTTGTGCTCTCGAGTTTAGATTTTGTGCCCACCGCTGATTTAGTGTTTAGAAAAACTTACTTAAGCAGCAGCGCCGTCAGTTTGTTATCAAAGTAGAACCTCTTGCCGCACAGATCCCTGCTTCTGACCATTTCCTTGAAGCTGTTAATGTTGGCCAGAATTTCCTTATCAAGTGTGGCCGGTAAAATGGTATCTGCAGTGCGTAGATCTGTAATAAAAGTAATATTTTAATAATGATAATCCTACAGAGAAATGTCATAATTTATGACTTACTGTCATTGCCATCCTTTGCCTTGGTTCCCTTATCGGGTCTTCCCTGCTCACTGGCCGAATCTGTGTCAGCATCCTCACTGCTCGACTCCACATTCGTTGCGGTTGTGCACTTGACTTCTCCATTGACCACGCTCTTGGACGGTCCATCGACTTGTCCCTGGGATTTGAGGAAACTATCTCGCTTGGCCTTCAGCATATCCTTGACGGTTGTCGTTTTGACAACCTTCTTTAGAGCCTGAGCCTGAGCTTGAGCCTTTTGTTGTTCCTCAGTGTCCGAGATTTCGATGGCATTGGGACGTGGCGAGTTGGACGACGAGGACGTGGCGACATTCGGTTTATTGCTTGGCTTCTTTGTGCCGCCCTTCGGCTTGACATCGACACTGGGTTTGGGTAACTTGACAGCATTTGGCTTGAACTTCTTTTTATCGTTGGTATTAACCGATTTGGCGCTGTCCACATCGTCGAGACTTTCGCTGTCGCTATCGGAGCCATCAAGACTTTCGCTATCGCTGTCTGAATCGTTGTCATCCTCGTCATCGTCCTCATCATCATCATCTTCGTCGTCATCATCCTCTTCGTTATCGTTATTACTGCTGATTTTATTATTATTCGGTCCTTCCTGTTCATTGTCGCTTGACGATCCAGATGATGATTCGGACGAATCATCTGAGCTGCTGGACACCACACGTTTGCGTGACCTTTCCGGCATTTTGATAATGGCATCTGTGCGCCTGGTGTGCGACTTCTTCTGGAGGTTCTTAAATTCCAATGCGCCGCAATTAATATAAAATCCACCCTCCAAAGTCTCAACCTCCTCGGGTAAGATTTCATCGTACTGCATATACAAAATAAACAGAAATGTAAAACTGACCAAGCATTGTATTCAATAAAAGATCTTACCGCCTCGGTATTGTCGATAAATGAATCCGACTCGTCGTAGCCCATTCCAATGTCACAGAAATCATCCTTTTTGCGGCGTCCACGTCCTCGGGCATAGGAATTGCCATATTTGGCCTCCAGTTCTTTGGCAATGCGCGCCACATCATCATCGTTGTCGGCAAAGGGATCAGTGCTAACCGTGTTTGTCTTCATCTTCAGCATTTTTGCCTTTTTCTACAAAGTATTAAATGGTTAATGAAAGAGTCGACCGTGGATAATATATGGACGTCACTTACCTTCTCCAGGTACAAGAGCTTGGAATAGTTAAACTCGGGATATCGGCTGGAGTCCGTTTCAAACAATTCCAGTTCGAGTCGAACACTTTTGTTGGCCGACTTGCTGTTCTTATTGGGCTGCACTGCATCTGTGTCCAGAAAGTCACCGAATCGCGAGAGTCCCGGCGGCACAGCATTGAAGCCCGCTTCTTTGCTATTGAAAATGCTCCTTTGTGTGCTGATTGTGGTGAGGGACACACGCTTGTGCTCGCCCAGCTTCGACATTGCCACAGCCCCCCAATCGTGAGGCTGAATTCCAGAATGCACGTGGTCAAATGCAGAATAAAATAGCTAAAAAATATATATGTATATAAGGCAAGGGAAAACCGAGCAGACGAAATGCAAACGAAAACGGTTTAGATATTTTGTATGCCTTCCCGCCCTTTTGCTAAGCGGCACGCCGCGTGTTTTGTATGCCAAACAAAAACAAAGGCAACAACAACAACGACGACGACGACGACAGCGACGAAGGCGACGACAATGTCGGGCCCCACCTCCTGCTGACTGTCAGTGATGTCTGTTTCGGTTTCGGTTTCGGTCTCTGCTTCTGCTTCTGTTTGTGCACGTACACCACACTACAATAATGCTCTACCAGCTCATGGCCTGTTTTCACTTTTTTTTTGTTTTTGATTGCAATTAAAATGCGCTCACAACTATAAACATAAACATTTGCATTGATTAGACACGTTGCTTGCGTGCGTGCACTTTTTATCTGGCACTTGAGATTAATCCACTGGAGCACCTACGAAATACATATTTGACACTTTTCATTTTTTGCAATTGAAAATAAATTTGTAGTTTTGGCGTCCAGCCGGCGCAAACAACACAATCACATTGGTCAAACACAGATATGATCATGGACACCTAAACGCAACGATTAGTTCGAGCGTATTTAATTTGTTCAAGTTGATGATTTTGAAATATTTACGCACAGTTTTGTAAATTGTTTCTTAATCAAATCTTGCTCTGCCGTCTTCATTCAACGCTAAACATTTTCACTGCACTCGTGCCGCCGACCCCGCAATTAATTTATTTGAACGCTTACCAGCACTGGCCGCAGTTTCGCAATACGTCTGTCTCGCTCTTCTCAGCTCTGTTTACACTTGGCGCTCGAACTGTTGCGCAGCAGTATTTATTTAATACATTAATTCAATTGTAATATATGGGATGGCATACTATTGATTGTATAGTTTTTATTATTAATATATTGTATACTTATATATAATATTATATAATATTACATATTATTATGTTTTACATATTTTGCATAGAAAACACGCGGAAAAGGCTATAGTCGAGCACCTGACTATACGATACCCGTTACTTATTTAAACGTACATAAAATATTTTTTATTGCGTACTTTTAGGCACTTAGATTGCTTGAAACTTAAAACATATCTTGACTATATCGACTCGCCTGTTGATGCTAATCAAGAATATATACATCTTATAGGGTCGGAGATGCTTCCTTCTCCATGTTACATACATTTCAACGAGTACAATAGACCCTTTTACTTATTTTTTAAGTAACGGGTGTAAAAAGCCATTAATAAACCGAATCTTTTGTGATCTTATAAAAATACCAAAAATAAAAATTGTATCCATTCGATATTATCGTAGCAGCTGTTGTTCAGTGTGCAACAGACTTTTTGTTTGTTTTGACTGCAGTTTACGCGTTGACCAGCACTGCTCGCAACAGCTGAAAGCAAGTGGGGAGCTGCCTCGTAGTTCTCTCTCAGTGTTATTGCGTGCATTGAAGCTGAATGCTTCATCAAACGCCAAGTGAGTGTTTTCAATTATAATTAACTGAAGTGTCTGTTTGTGTGTGAGTGTGTGTGTGTGTTAGCTCCACAAAATATAGTTGCATGTACAGCAATTCGAATGAAAATGCAAGCCAGCTATTAACGAAAATTGGTAGCCTGAGCCTTATCAGAAAATACGAGTGGTGTGCAATAAATAAAAGTGTGCCATATTGGTACTTAGCCTGTGGTTAAAGTGTACAACATACATACATACATACATATGTATATTTATGTTGCCCTTATGCTTGCAGCTCCAACTACCCCCAGTAGCCCCCAGTTCCCCGCTTCGTGGTGTTGACATCGAGTGACCGCCGTTCAAAGAGCAACGTACGCGACTTTAACAAAGGCAACCACTTTAGTCGTTTAGTGACTTTCGCCTGAGACGCAGGAATCGCTCTGGCTCTCGCAACAACAAAACAAAGCTGCTGCTGCTACTGCCACCCACATAACGGTACACTCAGTTCGATAGCTATGTGGAACCTGACAGCGAGACAATAAAGAGTCCGCCTTGTTTCATTGTCTCAATATTAAAAGTGTACGCGTTTATCATCTGCCCTGACTTGGAGAAACCATACACGCACGTAGGCTCACAACGGTGACAACGAACGGTGAGTAATGTGAACCATTAGTAATTAATATGAATGGTACGTTGTACTGTGCCCATTGTACAAAACAAATAGACACAAAAGACAATAGCAATTATAGATAAGGACCCGCAGAAGCACCGACAGTTGCCATTTGCTATCTCTTATCTATTGGCTATCTATCTAGGAAATTTAAATACTGAATAGATGATAAAAAAAGTGGAAATTGTTTGACATTTTACCGCCCACCCCCATTTACTGCACTTGCACAGACATGAACAATCGAGTTGCGTTAACTGACCTTGAAAGTTTGTCGCCACTGTTGTATTTGTTGATGTTGTTGCCTTGCAAGCCAAATTTGTTATACGAATTTCAATTTCATTGGAAAGCGCACAATTTCAATGAAAATATCAGCGTGCACATTTTGTCGCCCGTTTAGGCCCACAAAAAAACAAGTTTGTGACTTTTGGGCAACAGTGGCAAGGCGGACAACATACCAAAAACACATGCAACAAGTTGCCCATGTGTATTTATCGTTGTGCACACAATAAATATAAATTTAATTCGCTTTTAATGCGTCATTATTGTCAATTTGCGCAATGTCTTTGTCTCTCTTTCTCTTTCTTGTTGTTGTTGTTAGTTTGTTTTGTTTTTGTTGTTGCCGCTTCTGTTTGCCGCCGGTTGTGATCGGCTGATTTGCTCGTGGATCACGTTTATACTTATTCGAAGAGCATCATCAAAAGTCAAATACAAATGCTCATATACTATGTGTGTAGTAGATAAAACAATTCAAATAAATTCAATTCATAAACAAAAGAAAACATTTTCCTTGGGCGTCGAAACATGAATACCCTTTCTTTTGCCACTTTCTGTACTATTAGAAAAACTTGAGTAAATACCACGAGTGTTCCATTGAGTAAAATATAAGCTTTACATGCAAATAACTCGGACACAATTCAGTTATTAAAATAATGTTTCATACTTCATGCAAATAACTCGTTATTTCGGAAACCAATTATTTTTTTCCTGAAAAAACTCTATGTGCAAATTAGAGTGCATCGATTTTTTTTCATAAAGAATGGTAACCCATTTTCGTAATCTATGGTCAATTCTAAGATGTTTTCACGAAGAAACCATAGTTCTAAAATGAATTCCTGGTCCGCGCAATTTGAGTTGAAAATTTTTTTTTTAATTATTTTTAATTTATGTATATCTTTATTGTTTATGGTCAGATTCTGACAAACTTGGTGTCAATACTCTTGTTAGGACCAGGACTTTTAGAATTACACAGTACCAAAGTACCAAATGACCTTATAACATAATTTTCATCCTTGGAAGGACGATTTTGCGGTCCGGTTTTTGAATTGAAGTGGTTCAAATTAAATTAAAAAAAAAAACTATTAAATATTTTGAAATCAAACAAAAAACATGATTGGGAAATATCAATGCATTACATATTAAAATTAATTGCATCAAAATATTCGTGAACGTTTCGCTGAAGTCTGTGTTTGAAATGATCGTGGTAAAAATTACTTCTGTTTGAGTCGCGTGCGAATGCCTTAGTTTTTTGTAATTATCTTTAAAACGAACAATTGCCCAAAATCAACCTGAGCACCAACTATAGTGCTAATCAAGACCTAGAGGTTTTTCCTTTTGTCAAAATAAAATAAAGTCTTGGCACATGTTTTATTTCACTTTGGATACTTACGAACTTCGCATTCGACATTAGAGAATTACCCAAAGGTACATATTCACCTTATACGGATGTGATTCTAATCGCATCAATTGCTTATCAGCTATAAATATACACACACATACATACAAATATACATACACATTTAAATAAATACTTGTTCTCGCTGTACATAACTAAGTGTGATTGAGGTTTTTCAAAGAGCAATTGTTCCTATAGCTTTTTATTGAATCATTAAATTACTAATAAATCGTACAGTTCAGTATAATATCAACATCAGAGAGATTTGAATTCTAATTACAATTTTCATTTTATTTCTTTGCCATTCAATAACTAAAAAAAAACACTTAGGAAAGTCATAGGATCTGACATTTAAACATATAAGATGAGATATTTATTTTAAATGTGAATAAAAAACCTTTTAGAATGTATATCTTGACTTCTCGAATTCCACAATTCCTTCCAATCTCCTTATACTACATTTATAATATTCTTACAAACATGAGTTCTATATATAATATAGAGACAAGTACAAATGTAGTATCATTAAGAGCATGAATTGTGCTGACAGTATTTGTATCTTTTATCTTTGTGAATCGGTTTCGAATTGAACTGAAAGAATGACGCATGTTTCAAAAAAAAAGCATTACAAGCAAACAATATATATTTAGTACATATACTACATAGACAGACTAGTAGATAGACAAACATACATATATACATACATGTAAGACATACGATAAATTTGTTAAGATAGACAAAAAAAGAGACGTAATATTGATGATATGTGTTCTGTTCAGTTCAGTTCTGTTCCGTCCTAATGACAGCTTTTCATTTTTATATTTGACTCCAGAGAGAGAGGGCCCCCCACCATAAGATGACTGAGAACGTGGAGCTGGTGACCAAATATGGAGAACCGTTGCGTTATGACCGCAATTTTCAGGGTCCCCGACAACGGGATCGCAGCTGCACAGATGTACCCTGTCTGATACTCTTCCTGCTCTTCCTGGGCGGCTGGGGGTTCATTGCCCACTATGCCATACAGCATGGGGATCTCAACCAGCTGATGGTGCCCACGGATATGTTCAATCGGAAGTGTGGCATTGATTCCAGTGTGCTCAACAAGAAGTATCTATTCTTTTTCGATCTGGACAAATGCATCGATCCGCTGGTGCCCATCACAGGCTGCGATACACCGCAGGTAGGTAATGATTCAACTGCCAGATGGTTATCCACTTAAATCTGAAAATGCTTATAGGTATGCGTTGACAGTTGTCCCACACAGAACTTTGACTGGAATAGCATGAGAAACACGCTGAGCTTTGATGAACTGAAGAAGCGACTCGTCTGCCAAACGGATGCGGATAAGGCAGCGATTTACACCAAGGGCGATATGGAGCGGGCCATTTCCGAGAATCGCTGTGCCCGCTTCTATTTCAAGAGTCAACAGTTCCTCAATCGCTGCATGTTCGAGTTCTCGGATCAGCTGTGTGAGTTTGTGCCCAAATACCTCTTACGCAATCGCCGAGACTCCACACTGCTGTTGCCCGGCAATGCATCCGTATCCCGGGAGTTCCAGGAAATGGCTCTGATGATGCAAACCGATGCCCAGGCCCGTGTGGCGCCTCAAGTGAGCACACAGCGTAAGGAAGTGGATGAACAAGTTGGACAGTGCAAGCGACATCAGCTAAATGCGGCCGTGATCAAGGAGAAGATGATGCAGACAGACACACGTCTGGCCAAGCTGGTGGGCAACCTTGTGGCCCGTTTCTACAATGGCACGCACGATGCTCAGCGCTTGGGCGAGGAGATCGTTGAGGATTTGGTCAACTCGTCGACGGTTGTGCTGTTGGCGCTCGTCGTCACGCTGATTGCTTCATTGTTCTTCATTTCCCTGATGCGTTGGCTGGCCGCGCCCATACTCTGGTTCTCCATCTTTGGCGTGCTCACTGGCCTCCTGGTGGCCATCTACTACAGCTTCAAGAACTACTCGTTCTGGAAGAATACTCCCACGGTGCCCATGCATGGCTTCAATGTGCACGAGCAAATCAAGAATCTGCTGCAGGACTCCAACAACTGGCTCTATCTGTCCATATTTCTGTGTGTGTGCTTTGTGATCATATTCCTGCTGGTCATTGTGCTGCGCAAGCGCATCCGGATTGCGATTGCATTGACCAAGGAGGGCAGCAAGGCCGTCAGCACCGTCATCAGCACCGTATTCTTTCCGATCTTCTCCTGGGCGCTCTACATTTTGGCTATTATCTTTGCCATTGGTGTGGGCCTCTATCTGGGCTCCATTGGGCAGCCGTCCTTCCGCATGGTGCGTCGTCTGACCGCAAACGGAGAGGTGACCAGCGAACCGTGCGTGTGCAATGGACCAGCTATCAATTACACTGTGGGCGAGGCCTGTGATCCGAAGATCTTCCAGCAGTATTGTCACATCAATCAAAGGCTGGACAATTGCATTCAGACCGCATGCAGCTTTGTTGAGATTGACAATCCCACGTGGATTCGCTGGTCAATGGCATACAATATCTTTGGATTCCTCTGGCTGAGCTTCTTTATATCCGCATTCAGTGACATGGTGCTGGCAGCTACATTTGCCCGTTGGTACTGGACATTCAAGAAACGGGACGTTCCCTATTTTACACTGACTCACGCCTTTTGCCAAACTGCGATGTATCATCTGGGCACGTTGGCCTTTGGCTCGCTGATCCTGGCCATATGCCGGATGATCCGACTGGTGCTGGAGTACATTGATGCCAAGTTGAAGAAGTACGACAATGCGGTGACACGCGCCATCCTTTGCTGCATGCGCTGCTTCTTCTGGTTTCTGGAGACCTTCCTCAGATTCCTCAATCAAAATGCGTACATTATGTGCGCGATTCACGGCAAGAATTTCTGTTCGAGTGCCAAGGATGCGTTCAATCTCTTGATGCGCAATTTCTTGCGTGTCGTCACCCTGGACAAAGTCACCGACTTTTTGTTCTTTCTGTCCAAGCTGCTACTTACCGCTGGAGCTGGCGTGTCCACCTATTATTTTCTGGTCAACAATCCGGCTGTTATACAATTGAATCACAATGCCGTGCCCACCACGGTGGTGGTGGTTGGTGCCTTTCTCATAACCAGCGTCTTTTTTGGCGTCTACTCGATGGCCGTGGACACGCTCTTCCTCTGCTTCCTGGAGGATTGCGAACGCAACGATGGCACACCCGAAAAACCCTATTTCATGTCCAAGCAGCTTATGAAGATTTTGGGCAAACGGAATAAATTGCCGCAACGCCAGCGACGTAGCAAATAAAACGAAGGCAGTAGGATTAGGAGGCACCACCAAAGCAATATGCAATATAACCATTGTAAATGACAGTGCAAAAAATGTTGAGAATGGAAGGAAGGAAATTAAGGTTGCTTGGCCGACGACACATATAAGACATTTCTGTGTATAGTATATGTATATTTATTGTATGTTAACCGAAAGGTTGTGCGCGATTATTGCTCATGATAAATTTGATTAGATGGATTAGGTGGCGACATTTGATTTGGGTGCGCTGCAATTAGTTTTTACATACAATGTAACCAAATGTAACCAATCTTATGTTCCACTTTTGCCAATATGTATTCAAACGAACAATATCTTTTTTTTGATTAATACGAACGTAGGAATATATTTACACACATAAATTGAATTCTTTGTGGCTCAGCGCGATCATTGAAATGGGTGCTCAATAAATGATGTGATAGGCGCCGAGGCATAAATGCGATCATAAGGAAATTCTAAAGACCGACCAAAAGCAATACGCGAATTTCTTGCGAAGAACTTAACTCAAATCTCAGAGATAACAATATTTAAATGAAGATTTAAGGCTAAGCAGTGAATTATTAGCGAAACTGAAGATTGAAAGAACATATGTACCATTAGGTATTTATTTACACTTATTTATGCACATTTTGAATTTATTTTAGTTTGATTTCTTTTGTGAACATATTATTTGAATTTAATAAAATTGAATTCATCTTGATTCACATCCAATTATCATTTTGCTAAGCAAATATTCTAATTTTAAACCGTGTGAATTCTATAAATATTAATAATGGCAGTTAACAGCGGAAAAAAACAAAAAAAAAATGTATCTATACATAAATTATATGATTACAATTAGAAAAGTAAGTTTTACAATTTTCAATACCATATAATAAACGAGAAGTGTTTCGAAACTAAATTGGAATATCTTTGAGCACGCTGTCACTGACATTCAGCAAATCATCGTTGTCATCCAAATCGAGATCAAATTTAGCAGGCAGCTGAATTATTTGGCTGACATCGAGACTCCTGCGGTTGAGCTGCGGCTGCTGTGAATCCTGGCAGAGAACGAGAATGTCCTTAAGCCATTGAATTTATTTTAAAAGAATATACATACATTTATTGTGTGATCATTGAGCTGAAGACGCGGAATTGCTTTCCCTTCCATCAAGGGGCTCCAAAGCGGTTCCAGTCGTCCCGACGGCGACGTGCTAAGATTCTGTACATTGAGCGAAGCGTCCAATACTTTCTTCACGGCAGCGCTCTTGGCGTACGAGTTGTTACTTGACTCGGCCTGTGGAATCCTTTCGATCCTAGTGTGATCATTACAATTCAGTGGAGTAAACGGAGACTGGGCGATGGCGGCATTGCACTTGGGCGATGCGGGCGCCACTTGTGTTGGTTCATCAAACGAGGCGTGCAGCTGTTTCCATTTGCTGCCCAAATTTGAGAGATTCGGCTGGGCAATTGGCTTGGACCTTTTGTTAATTGTGCGTAGCAGCTGCATGGGATCAAAAATCTTGGATCGATTCAAGGTGCTGTTTAGCTCCGTGGACTGATCCTGCTGATGTTTCGCTTTGCGCGCTGAACGAAGCGAAGGTGGAGCTGAAAAACATCAAGACAACAATAAGTATAATTCAAAAAAAAAAGAGTGGATTATCCCATACCCAGCAAATTATTGCATGTAGTCTCAAACTGCTTGGCATTAAAGTCATCCTGCAACGGTAATCGAACATGGGCTTTGCGCACAGCTCCCGTTCCTTCTGGTCTGATTGGTGGCGTGGACACAAACATCATCAGCACGGAATGTTCTTTGGGCACGGTTTCATTTTTTAGGGGACGCATTGGTGTGCTCGGCACTGGGAGCTGCCAGCTGTTCACTTGCGATCCATTTCCACTGATGTTGTTGTTGTGCTCTTTGATACGTAAATTCAAATGCTTCTGCACATCGTTCACTTGGGTCTCGACCAACTGCAGGTTGTCGCGTATCTCTTGCAAATCGCTGGTAATAAACTCGTTGGTCTCATTGTATTGATCACTGGCGTCCAACTGCTCGGCAATTGTCTCGCTGATGCCATTCAACGCGGAAATCAGGGCGTTACCTTAAATTGCAAATTAATTAATTACTTTATTTTAGTTATAATTATTTTTAAAAAATAATTACCTGTTGCATTGCCTGTGCCACTTGGAGTGCCAAAAAACTTTAGGATGCTTCGTAATGCATTATCCGCAGATTCTTTGTTTTGTTTCTGCTCCGCCTGCTTGGCCAGAAAGCGATCCATGGCATCTTTGAGCGCACATTGGGGCATCTCCAACGTTCGGATCCGCACGAGGGGCAGTGTTATCTTCTGTTCGCATTTTGTACGATTATACACTTCGAAATCCTCCAGAAACTGATCGTCTAGCAGCAGCACAACGTCGACGTCCGTCTTCTTTGCAATGTCAGAGAATATATCTCTAATCTTCTGGGTGCATTGTCGAAATCGAGCCGTTAATTGCTTCATTTCATCAATGTATGCCGAGGCGTATTCCTTCATGAACGTGTTTTGGGCTGACATGCTTTGGACATTCAAATCACGTAAAGTGGTTATATCAAAGTCCACACTCAATGCCTTTTCCCGCTGCTTGGTCAGATCTTTCACAACGAAACCCACCAAATCTAAGACGAAATTAATGAATTTAATGCCGCCTGGCATGACAACCAAATAGGACTTGATGTTGGTCCAATTAAGTTGATGCTTCTCATTCAAGTGCTTAAGATAATCCACAGTGCTGGATCGAAAATTTGCCTCTGATTTCTTGTCCGTAATTGGCCAATAGAATCGACGTTTAAATTCGGCGGGATCCAAAATGCGAAACAGATAATGCATCACTTGAAAGAAAGCTGCTTGATTGGGTTTCAAAAACATGTCCCAAGACAGCAGTTTAACCATTTCGTCGGTCATTGGATATATCAAGGACAAGCCTTGTAGTTTTTTATGCAGTTTTTCACTTTGTTCCTTTTCTTCTGCCTTCCTCGGCGCGATCATTGTTCGGTCCATGCTCCAAAAATATTTGTATGACTAAAAAGTGCAGCAAGTATGCTAATCTACTGCACTTAAGGCACTTTTCTTTTATTAATTTATCAATTTATCACGGCGGCGGTATGCCGCTCTGTTTTCAAGATGTCGAGCAGAGTTGTATCGAAATCGTTCACAATGGCCGCGTTCACCAGAACTAATCAATCAGTAATCATGTATTGTGTTTGTATCGATGGTGTAAAAAACATCGATGTATGTTTTTGGCGATATTTCTCGATGCTTATCGATGTTTTTGTTTATATCGATGTTTAGCGATGCATCATTGTTTTGCAAAACATCGGCTGTTTAATTTTACAAAAAAATGCGTTTTAGTCTTTAGTTGTTAAGTCGCCAAGTTAAGCAGTGCTTGCAAGGTCAGTGTTTGCTTTATTAAACTAAGAAATTATATTTTTTTATACAAATGGGACGGTTTTAAAGCATTAGACATATATCGATGCATCGAAGTTTCGACCCGTTGTATCAACCCAACATCGATTTTTAATTTTTAAAGCATCGATGGACATCGACATCAATGGCCGTGTTCACCAGAACAAATCGACAACAGAAAATCGATGAAATTTGCATGATTATTCTGGTGAAATGCAGTGATTAGCAATCATGATTTCAAATTTTGTGATTTATGATGACTGAAAATTCATCACCAAAATAGTACGCTGAAATTCTGTGATTGTGATGCTTTGTTATCGAACAAACAAAATACATGATTACTGATTGATTAGTTCTGGTGAACGCGGCCAATGTTTCCACTCAAATTTACACCTCTATACCTTTACCTTCGATATAAAATTGTATAATTAATGTCTTATTTTATAATTTCTCAATTGTTGAATAAATAGAATATAAATATCAAAAATTTTGATAACAGATGTTAGATGTTGCTCAGTACGGCTGCCAATTGTGACCGTTAAAAAAAGCCAGATTTGAATAAGCAAATTTTGAAGAAATAATATAAAAATTTGTTTGTGTTTTATAGCATTCTGTTATTTTATTTCTACCTTCTTTCCATTTTTATATAGAAATAAAATAAATGTTTGCTAAAAAACAGTACAACATTTTTATATTATTTCTTCAAAATTGGCTTATTCAAATCTGGTTTTTTTTTACGGTCACAGTTGGCAGCCGTGTTGCTCAGTGTGAATTGGGTACAAATAGAACTCTGTGGCAACTTTGCCTATCGATCTATTACATTTTTATTTTAACCTAAATTGGTCACACCTTTTTCTCATTTACTATTACAACTCACTTTCATTTATTTTAGGACGCCATCAGCCAATCTGAGGAACATCGTCCTATTTATGGGTACCAAGGTTGCCACAAATGCTATTGACTGACCCTGCGTTTGAAAAAAACTGGTACGCGCGGATCAATTCACCGTTACCAAGAAGGAGTCTCACGCAAACCATAAAACAAGCAACAACAAATCATTATGAGCGAGAGAAAGGATAAAGAGAGGATACCATACATTTTAAACGGGGAAGTTTTTCGCATCGAAAGTCGGGATGGCGATGCTGTGACCGTTCAATGCCTTTATTGTCCGAAGTCCCGTACGCAAAAACATTACGGCAACATACGCTGCACAGGCAATTTTCATAGGCACATCAAGGTAAAGCATCTATTCGTTTTGATTCGTTTTGCGATTGCGAATATGGCAATTTTCTAATTCAACATTTTAACCTGGCAGCGGCGTCATCCGTTTTTACTTGATAAACTGCGTGAAATGAAGAAAGTAAGGTCTGCAGAATGCGCGCTGGCAAGGAGTGAGAGAAAACGACACATGGCCAAAGTGGAGAGAAAACCAACACTTTATTTGCAAAGTATGAACGAACACTTTGTGGTCTATGATACTGTTCCGGCCTCCTCGCCTATTGACCAACAACATCCAGATAACCACTTCATCATCTATGACGATGATGCGTCATCCTCTTATATTGAGGAAGAACCTCCAGAAGACGACGACGACGAAGACTTCATGCCCAATCATGATGCTGCGTCCTCCTCGACAATTGAGCAACAGCCTCCAGACGGCGACTTCGAAGTCTATGAGGATGATGCGTCTTCCTCGTCTATTGAGGAACAACCTCCAGAAAAGGAAGACTATCCTTTGGACGAAGATGAAGCCGTAACAACAAGTTTACTACATGAATTGCGATCTTTACCAGAAAAAAATGCAAATCAACTGCGCGCTCGCTTACAGAAAATATTAACAGAGGTCCGTAAGAAACGGCAGACAACTGCTATCGATTCTAAGACAACAAAATCTTAATATATACATATATACATATGTACATATTTATTAGGTATTTTCTGGGATGAAATACACATTGTGGATATAAGAAAGTAGAAGTATTCCTTAAACAAATTAATATTAGCTTTTGATTAAACCTGCTGTTCCACACAAGGTGTGTAGGGTGGCCAGAGAAATATGAGGAAACACTCGTCATACTAAAAGTTTTCACGAAAGATTATGATTTTATTATTTAAAAATTGATTCAATAATAACATATACAAGAAATGTTTAAATAAATACACAATAAAACACCGAATTTCTCATTTTAAATTTCTGTATTTTAATAAATTGAATTGGAATTGGTTTGAACGAATCGAGCAAACTGAACGACTGAACTATTTGACCTGGAATCAGGGATCTAGTTCGTTCGTTCACTTCAGAGAATAGTTCAAATGAACTTAATCTGAGCGATGCAATACAACTCTGCAAGTGGCAATTTCTGCGGAGAAAAAAAGACAAACGTATAAAAAGCTAAAGCTTACGCAGATTTGTACGGTCAAGTGATTAGTGGAGCGCATTCCACTCTCTCAAGATGGCTGAAGACATGGCGCTGAATCAAGGAACGGACAAGCGTATGGACACTTCACTGGATGACGGTCCGCCCGGCGTCGATGGCAACGATGCGAGTGAAAAAAACGAGGAGACCGCAGCGCATGCATCCCGCAAGGGCAGCAAAAGCAAATCAACTTCTCGTCGTCGATCAACATCGCGACGTCGCTCAAACTCACGTCACGGTGTCTCACCGCCACCGATGCGCCGACGCCGTTCACATTCACGCTCCCCGACACCGCCGCCTCCCCCTCGTCGGGGTCGCTACGATTCGCCGGACTATGGTCGCTATCCGCCCCGTCGTAGATTTGATCGGCGACGTTCTCCAGATCGTGATCGCGATCGTCGACGTTCACCACCTCGTCGTGGTCGACGCGATCGTTATGGTAGATCTAGATCTCGTTCCCGCAGCAATTCACCTCCAAGACGTGGTGGCGGTCGTGGAGTTAGTCCATCTCGCTGGTCACCCAAGAAGAAGCCAGCCTCACCGCCACTGCCAGCACCATCGGCTCAACAGCTAACGCATCCAGCCCAGGCCGCGGGTTACGGCGTTATGCCGCCAGCAATGTATGCCCAAGGACCCTATGGTGCACCGGATGTATATGGCCATCAGTACGGCATGGCGCCGCCAAATGCTTTTCCCCCGCAAGGACCACCGCCAGGCTATGGCATGCAAGGACCGCCCCCTACACAGGCGACCGGCTTCAATGCAGGCTACGGCGCCTGGGGCGTTAATGGTAAGACAAATCGTAAATTAAGCGTGCAAATAATATGAATTTACAATTATTTCCATGAATTTAAATTGTCACCTAAGCTAATGTCATAATGTCATAAATTGCATAATTAACACTTTTTTGTATGCTTTACAGAATATGGACAACAAGTGTGGCTACCGCAGACGTTGGCTAATGTTCCTCCAGCTGCTCCAGATGTGCTGGCAACGCAGCAGGCGGCACTATCAGTGCCAGGACAGTTGCAGCAACAACCACAACAGGCAGCAATTATTGAGGAGCAACCACCGCCGGCGCTCGAAGGCGCAGGTTTGCCACCACAGGACGGTAAGTGTGGAAATGAATTTTAACTTGGCTATTTACGACAATTCTCACATGCAAACACCTCTCACATTATATATTTTACATTATTGTTGTCATGGTAACCAAACAAAAAACAACTTGTATGTAATTGTAATTTGTTAATTGTCAAAACAAAATAGACTTTAAAATGCATTGTAAAGACATACAGTATCTAGCTATAAAATCGCAGCGAGAGCTTAAACTGACCCGGAGCCAAAGACGGACCCGGGCTCTGGCAGCACTTGATATATTGCATTCCATTTACGTAAACAAAGCGCAACAGTTTGTCATTTGTCGTGTGATTGATATTGTCTAAGACCGAAACTTCTCATCTGGGGGGAAGAAGCGGCACACACAGTCACCAAACCAGACCAGTAACGTCGGCACGAACGGACGGACGGGTGGACGGTCACCGTCGTCAGCCCCAACACGCACACCACGAGGACAGCAGACCCGACTCCCGACTCGATATGCTCCCGATATGCTCCGTTCCGGCGAATGCATCCGTTGGTCAGACTTAGTGCCAGATCAACTGTGTGTAACTCGCCGTGAAATGCACTCGAGAATGCATTTTGTAAATGAAATTTGAACTTTAAATCAACAACTCGGAATGTGCATTAATTAATTTCTCTTTCTCTACCTCCCCCCGACAATTTATATACTATCATCGTCATCGTCATCAATCTTCGACAGCTGTGGCCCAGGAAGCTGAAAATCAAAAGGAAGAGCTCAAAAAGCAACGTGCCAACTATGTAAAGAAGGTATCGCTGCTGAAGAAGGAAATCAAGGCACTAAAGGATCAACATGACGACTTGAAAGCTGGCGATGCACCGCCATCACCAACCACTAAGGATTTCATTGAGAAGACCGATCGTCTTCAGGTGCGTTATCTTTAACTAGCATACAAATTTATAAAAAATAATCAATTTATTTGCATTTTTTTTAAATTAATTTAAACATTTCAATTGTAGCTGCAACTCAAAAAGAAACTGGACACAATGGAGAATGTTATCGACATGTTGAATGGCATTATAGGCGACGAGGAGGCCGACGAGGAGCAGGAGACAACGCCAAAGACGACGCCAGGACTGGCGGCTAATAAAGTGTCCCAGGCGGCTGCTAAAGTCACGTCGACAACAAGTGATAGCTCTGGTGATAGCTCCGATTCAAGTTCGTCGTCGAGCAGCTCCTCGGATTCATCCACAGATGACGATGGCGATGGGGAGAACGGTGATAACAGTCCAACAAATCGTCTCAAAAATCGGGCCATCAAATCAATGAAAGCGAAACAGCGCCAGAATGAAGTTGCATCCAAATCGGCTGCACCTCAAGCTCAAATCTGTAATTATGTATTTTTCGATTCGGAGAAATATTGGTGCGAGAGCTGTGGCGTGTTCCCAAAGACGGCACGTGACTATTTGAAGCATCTGCATGCTGAGGAGCATATGAATCGGGAGATCATGGAGACACCCTGGCATGTGGGCATCGATCACGATCCCTTTCCCACCATGGACAAGGCGCCCATCATGCGTGTCCCAGTCCGTGGTCTACAATTCCTGGTGCCTGCCAGCGCCTGGTACTGCAAATTATGCAGCGTTTGGATCGGTGACTTGCACTGCGCCTCACTGCATCTAAGATCTCGCACGCATGCCAACAAATACGATGTAAGCTATCCAAATTATCCAAATTGCTCATCATCATTATTTCAAATGCGAATTTAATTGTCCAATTTCAGCTGTTTATGAAGAAGCAGCCAAACTATGAGACCGAATGGCTGGCAAAACGGGATCGGGCACAGCAACAGCACAAGGAGACCGAGGAGGCGAAGCTGAAGAAGGCCAAGAAGGATGAGGATAAAACCTCAAAGAAGCGCAAGAAGAAGAGGTATGTTTACTTCGATCACTATTATATAATAGTTTAGTTACCAGAACAAATCTACAACAGAATATCGATGAAATTCGTATGATTATTTTTGTGAACGGCAGTGATGAGCAATCATGATTTGAAATTTTGTGATTATGATGACTGAAAATTCATCAATATAATAGTACGCTGAAAATCTCTGATTGTGATGATTTGATATCGATACTACAAATCGTAATCAACACAAGATTTGAAAATGAAATATGACAAAATTTATAGGGAAACCACATTATTAATATTAATTTGGTCTTCGTAAAAAAAAATACAAGGAAGAAGTTGGAGTCTGCGTTTATAAGAAATATGGTTAGGAAAAGTGCTTTAAACTTTTTCATATAAAATATTAAATGCGCATACAATATTGGCTTCATTATTTATTAATGCAATACATCAACTATTATATATAATCTGGCCAAATTGTTTTGAATTTTTATAAGAAATATTAACACCTTTGAAAAAAAAGAAATGACAGCTTTGATTTTGAAGAAGCCCATCAAAAATTGTTTGATTTGTGATACATGATTACTGATTGATTTATTGAATTTCTTAGTAATTCTTTCTTACTAAAAAAACGGATGAAAACTTTTAAAAATTATTTAATTTAATACTTTTTTTTTTCAATAAAGTTTTTTAACAAATTCTTCTACTAATTTTTCATATAACTATAGATATCATTAAAATCATTTATTCTATTCGATACTATTGCCCGATTAGTTTTAAAACATGTTGTTACCGATAGTATCGTCTGGAGTTTATCATTTTTGACATCAAATTTTGTATTGATCAATTTTATTTGAAATTGTGAGAACTCAGAATGAAAGCTGCAAAAAGACGTCGGTTTGTTAATAATAATTAAAAATAAATAGATTAGTATATAAATAAATTGAATTCATTATTTTAATGATATTTGAACCACTTTCCTTGGCAGCGGCGAGAAAAAGAAAAAGAAGCGCAAGCACAGCAAGAAACACAAGAAGAATGCCAACAGCACATCCTCATCCACGGACAGCTCCACATCGGACGAGGCCGATGAGGGGCAGCAACCAAAGAAAGTGCACACCACACCGGATGTAGCTCCAACCGCACCCGCATTGAATGCATCCTCCATACGCGTCGCAATGCGTAAACAGGAGGCGCCTCTGATTGTCAGCAAAGCCGGGGCGACATTGCAAGTGGCGCCGCCGCCACCGCCCATCATTAAGGATGCGCTGAATACGAGCGAACGCGGCAAGTGGACGAGTGCGGCCATGAACGAGGTCAAGGAGGATGATCAAAAGAAGCGCGACGACGCCATGATTCAGCAATGGAACACAGTGCAGCCGGTGATCAGCGAGAGTGAGAAGAAACTGTTGGAGCAGCTTAAGGGCAAGCTCAAGAGCAAGGTGCGACCAGTGGATGACAAAAAGAATGCCTTGGCGGCTGCAGACGAGAGATCGAAGCGTCAGACCTCCAAGCGACGCAGTCCCTCGCCGCGCAGTGGCAGCCGCGGGCGCTCAGATCGCGATAGGCGAGATCGAGATCGCGATCGCGATCGTGGCCGTGAGCGGGAACGGGAACGTGAACGTGACCGCGACCGGGATCGTGAACGGGATCGTCGTCGTTCGCGCTCACGTTCCCGCAGCCGTGGCCGCAGGCGCATCTCGCGCTCGCCACTGCGCGGCGGTCGACGCAGTCGCTCTCGAGATGCCCGCTGGCGGCGCAGCCGAACTCACTCGGAGGAGCGCGTTGAGCGCCCGGTGGTGATCAAGCAATCCGAGTTTCGGCCACGCACGCAGCCCGAGCGTAAACAGAACGACTCCAAGCGCGACAAAAAGGACACGGCGACCAAGCCAAAACCAACCAAGAGCAGCTCAACGGCTGCAACAACTGCAGCTGCAGCTGCAGCGGGCAAGAAGTTGCCCTTCATTGGCAAGATGCCGGTACTTAAGAAGCAGCCAGCCACGACAGCAGCTGGCAGCTACTGCGATGCCAGCCTCTATACCAATGGCAGCACTATGGAGGGATTGACAGTGGGACCGCCACCGCCTCCACCCCCGCCGCAAATGACCATGGCAGCCGCAGTGCGTCCGAATGCGCCCACAGCGGCACAAATCCAAATGGCCATGATGGAGGATGCCTTTGGCAATGCACCGCCTTTCCATCCTGACGCTGGCATGATGATGGACTACGATGAGCTGATGCCGGACCCAGTGCAGTTTGCTAATCTAATGACCCATTGCCCGCCTCCTCCGCCGCCGGGCGAAAATACAAACGCCGATGGTAACGAGTCCCTGGACAATGACCAGGCAGATGATGGCAATGGCGAGGAGGATGTCTTACCGCCGGGCATTGACGAAGTCGAATCAGAAGATTTGGTGCCGCAGCCATTGATTGCAGGTGCCCAATCACAGGACGGCGAGTTGCCCAAGGATCTGGCCGAGGCACTCAATATTATTTTCCCAGCGGATCGGCCATCCGAAGAGGGTGGCGATGGCGATGAGAACCAAGTGCCTGCCATGCCACAAACTATAACCACCATTGTGGAAGATGAACCGGTGCTGGACGAAAACAATTTGCAGGACTTGGCCAAGCAAGGAATACACTTGGTGTCCATCGAGGAGACCACATCGAGCTCAGTGACATCCTCTGCTGTTGAGGATGCTGCTGCCAAGTCCGTCGACTCACCCAAGCCGTTGAGTGCAGATGAGACATCGCAGGATGTATATGCCCAACTGGGAATGGCCAATGGCAACACCACTGACAACTCCATGCCGCCCCAGACAATCAGCCTTAAACAGATGCCGCCAGCCCAAGAGATACCTATGCCCTGCTCCAATCCAGTAGAGTCCATCGAGGATATCAAGGCTAAGACCAGTGAAAACATGGACGTGGCCAATATACCACAACCACCGGCTTCTCCAACGGACAGCGAGAAGTTGCGACGACAGGCAGAGCTGGATGAGCTGGCCATGCTGGGCATTGACAGCAATGACATGGCGGCACAATGTATGTAAAGCAACCAAAAATGACACGCACACACACACACACTCCGCACACACATTCAGCAACAACAAAACTCAAAATTCATTTATATTCATTATTTGTTACTTTCTAATCCATAACTTGTGTATATTCTTAGATGCATTATAAGCTTTGATTTGACATCCTTGACCCAGAAGCGGCAAACACACAACAGGTGGCGCCACTAGCTCCATTCTAACGATGGGCAACGGACGAAGGCGCGTCCACTTTTAAAACACTTTATAATTTTAACTTTATGCCTATGTATGATTGTGTTTATGTGACAAACTGTTCTAAATAAATGCACATATATGTATGTAATATATGTATGAAGAAAACACATGTTGGTATTTGGATGGAATAAAGGGTGACAACTGGCAAAATTATAAACCAAGTGAAATTAAGTAACTTGTAAGTAGTAGGAATAGTAGTAGAAAAGAAGTAGCAGAGTTAAAAGGTAGTAGAAGAAATAGTAGTACTGTACAGTGAAGTAGTAGTAAATTAAAGGAGTTGGCGGTAGCACAGAGCGATTTCAGTGTTGGCAAACGCTTGTTAGTCACTCGCAAATAAAAACAGAACAGTTTCCTCCCTCTCTCGCAGCATATGCACAATGCAGAGCGGATCTTCAATAGTGTCGATACGCGCGCACACACACGCAAGCATAGGGAGTGGCCGTGAAGTGCAGCAGCTGCTCTCCCTCTCCCACTCTCTTCAAATTTAACGCACAGACAAACTCAAATATTCACTTGCTGCTGATTTCTGTTTGCCTGGTATTTCAGCTGCTTGATATTGATTTTTATTTGCTCTAACAAGAGAAAATCGCAATTTTTTGTATTTTTTTTGTATTTTATTATCAAATGGCACCTAAATCTGTTTTATTGTTAAGTTAATAAAAATAGTGATGCGACAACAACAATTATTGATGAACGTACGTATAAAGTTTACTCTAACAAACTGTTATAATTTCTATTTAAATATATATGTATGTATGTATTTTGATTTTCGTTTTTGTTCATTTGTTTATAGGTACTTGAATTTCGATATTAGTTACATATATTTTGTATAAATGTTGATGTCAGTATGCGTGTTATTATGTGTTTATACTATTAGTAACAATTTTGTGCGGCCTGTGGATGGGTTTTTTTAGGGAGGAGGGAGGAAGGACGACGGTCGACGGAGGACACTCGTTCAAAATTATCGAAATGCTGGGCTCGGGATTTTGGCTTATGGATATGTTGTCCATCATGTCGTATACTTAATATACCTAATACCACATGACTTTTGGCTTAATGCGTATTCAAATGTGTTAAACAATGTTTTACGTATTTTCCTCGCTTTTCCTATGCAAACGTCAATGAGTTATAAATAATTTTGAATCGAAATGTGTGCAGTCGCCGTTGTTGTTGTTGTTGCTGTTGCCGTTTGCCCCGAGGATTCGCTATCTGCTATAAATGTGTAACACGGCAGCACTTTGAGCCTCGATCGGGAGCAGCGACGGGAACAGGGACGTGGGCGGGGTCGTTGCTGCCGCCGGTTAGCTAGAACTATAAGTCCGTAATGGGTCCGCCGGCGACGCTGAGTTTGTTGGCCGTTGGCGTATTTGGATTCCAATTTGGTTGGCTGGCCACCTGGGCGCTTAGGTCTTTAACCAATTTTTCAAGTCTACAGAATCGTTGTGTCGCGGACAAAGAAAGAGAGAGATAAGAGAAAGAGAAGAGCAGTATATATATATACTGTGAGTGATTTGTTGTGACAAATTCAAAATGATAATGATCGGAAATGGATTAGTTAATTGGTGCGGTAATTAATCATGCAGGCGAAATGAAATTGGGTGCAGGTTAGAGATTTAGCTAGGACAGTTAACATATACATATATGTGTAAATACATATGCGTAATTAAAAGAACCATATAGAGCATAGACTACACCCACGCAATGATACGCTGATTGGCCTCCTTACGTGCGCTGGTCGCTTCGCTCAGTTCCCGCTTCAGTTGCGCATGTTCCTTTTTTCGTGGCAACAACGGCGGTGGCGCTGGTGTGGCCACCAGCTCCTTATCCTTCTCCGTGATCAGTGCAAACTTGGGCGGGCTTTGTACGGGCTGCTGTTGTGGTTGTTGCTGTGATTGCATGGCCGTGGTCATTCCATTGGTGCGGGATTCATTGCTTGAGCTGGAGTGCCGCTTAATGTTGCTCGTTGCCAGCTCCTGTTCGTTGTCGCCATCCTCCAACTCCACCTCATCGTCCTCGTCCAGCGACTGCGTGGCCTGCGATGGCGCCTGGTGCACAGTGCCATAATGCAGATTCAAGGATTGTGCGCGTCTAGCGCTGCCATTGGGAAACGGAAAGGGAGCTTTGCGTGCGCCGCGTGCTCGATCGTTCTCATAGATAATATCATGGGGCGCCACCTGTCGCTGATTATACAAACTGGCCAAGGCCTGACGCAAATACTTGTTCTCCGCCTCGAGATGATTCAGCCGTTTGTTCGTCTCCTTTCGCTCCAGTCGCAGCTGCATCACATGGGACTGCCAAGTGATAGGAGGATGAGCTATACAGGTGTGCATAAAAAGATCAAATCTACTCACCTTTAGCTCATCAATATCACGCAGTATTCGCACGTTGCCCTCAGTCATTGACCATTGGCGTTCCTCCACCATTGACTTGACCCTAGACAAGATAACATTTGATTTTTGTATTCAAATTATCAATTGAATGATATCCCTACTTACCGATTGAGCATGGCATCTTCACGCACCCGTGCCGCCTCCTTCACCTCACGCACCACATCCGTCATCATGCCGGGCGTGTAGGCACCTAAAAGACAGACATGTTCATGGATTAATTAAAGTTCCACACGAGCGCTAACTAAGAAATATATTTTGAATTGATAGCATATTGATATGGATGTGTATACCTGAGTGGAAGGTGGGCGCTAGACTGTGTGTGCCACCGAATCCGCCGCCAAATACCATGGGTTGACTTTGTGTGCTTAATCCGCTCAAGCTATCTCTACGGTGACGCATGCCCCCGCCTCCAGCCCACAGCTGGCCATTGGGAGGAGCGTGCTTCAAAGCTTCAATATCAACTGTGTGTAGTGTGGTAGTGTGTGTATATACGTGTGTGCAAATTGTGTGTAAGATAGTAAGACGAAAAAGGCATAAAATAAACGAAAAGAAAATACGCCACAAATGAAATACGAATAATTACATAACAAGTTGTACGTAAACAATACATAATACATAATCAGAGAACAGAGAGCGTGTAAATACAGAAAGTTAATTCAACAATTTGTACATTTATCCAAAAAAGAGCTAACAACGTATAGAGGAAAGAGCATACAGTATTCTGTGTACAGATATATATATTTAGATTCCCTCTTTCCCTCACTGACTTTCCAAGAATTTTCTCCACGCACCTTTTGTCTCATGCAAATTGCGACAAATCTTGGAATTCGTTTCGTGCAATATATTTATCTGTTCCATCAAGGCGGCAAAGAACTTATTCTGCTGCTCCGAATCCCCACTGCCATTGGCGGTTCCATTTCCATTGCCCGACGATGCATTTCCATTGCGACACTCCGGCGTATTTTGTCCGCTCAGCTTGCAATCATTATCCGAGGGATTCAGCAGGCAGGGATCACTAAATCGAAAGCTACAATGAAAAGTTAATTAATAAATGAATTTTATTTTATAAATATTTATTTTTATAGTTTACCCTCGACTTATGTTTGGATTGCTGCCGCTGCCGTCCAACACGTCCGTGGAATTCTGATCGTGCTCGGAGCTGGCGCCAAAGCCACCCAACATATTCACCAAGGGCGGCAGACTAGCAAAATCCTGACCACCATCGCCATGCATGCCAGGCAGACCAAAGCCCAGGCCGTAACCATTGGATTGAGCCGGAAACAGCATCGGGTAGCGATAACTCAACGGCGGTTGTGTTTGCTGTGGTGTTAGAAGAATAA
The DNA here is from genome assembly GCA_037043405.1 of Drosophila subquinaria. Taxonomy (NCBI): domain Eukaryota; kingdom Metazoa; phylum Arthropoda; class Insecta; order Diptera; family Drosophilidae; genus Drosophila; species Drosophila subquinaria. The sequence goes on along the minus strand of JBAMBL010000013.1, from coordinate 182,275 downwards.
ATATATTAATAATAATATCAATAAATATAAAATTAATAACAATTTATAATGCTCTCATAGAAATTGACAGACAGACAGATAAATATATATGTATACAGACATCGATAATAAATTCGAATATATAAATTTCACTTAATTTTTTACTAAACTCTGCATAGTAAATATTTTTTTTAAAATTACTTATCCATTTACTATAAAAATAGTATTGCAATCATCACTATTCTTTGAATATAACATAAAATTAATTAGTCGATATTATTTATATTTCGAAGAATAGAAAAGTATAATGAATCATCCCTATACTATAGTTTTTTCAGGACCGCAAATAAGAGTTATGAGAAGCTGAATAAACTTTTATTTTTAAATATTTATTTAAAAATTATAGAATAAAAGTTATTTATCAATTTTTATTATAAAAATTATAGAATAAAAGTTATTTTTAAATTTTTATAATAAATATTGAAAATATAAATTATTTTACAATTCATATTTTAGCAATTGAAAATAAAAGTTCTTTTTAAATTTTTTTAAAAAAAATTTAAAATAAAAATTATTTTTCAATTTTTATTATAAAAGTTGAAAAATAGAAATTAACTGCAAATGTTTTTTGAATTGGAAGGCGTATATATTATAATATTTTTTTTTTATCGAAAAATAAGAGTTTTCTTTTAATATTCTTGACAAAAATCAACAAATAACTTTAATTAAATAATTTATATTTTAAAAATTATAATCGTTATGGTCCCTGGGTTTTTTTTTTGATGCTAGTAACACAAGTAAGTATCGTGATTTTCAAATTTGTACTGAATTTTGGACTTTTTTCTAAACCGAAATTTAAGTTTGTAATTTAGTATAATCGTAAATAGCTTTTGCTGACTGTTACAGACATTGGAACTCATTAAAAATACTTGGTCAGTGAGTGTAATAATATTTATAATAATATAAGCATTAGCTGCTTTTATTGCAGTTACTCACGCGTTGCAAGCCCAGGCTAAAGGGCGTGGCAGCGCCCATATTGTACGGCTGTGAATGTGAACGCATGAGAAATTGTTGCTGCTGTTGTTGTTGCTGCTGTTGTTGTTGATGTTGTTGCTGCTGTTGTTGTTGTTGTTGTTGTTGCTGTTGTTGCTGCTGTTGCTGCTGTTGTTGTTGCTGTTGCTTTGCTGCTACTAATTGCGCTTCAAACAACGTTTTATTCGCTGCTTTCGTCGGATACAAGTCGAGAAACTCTGAGGATGAGGAGAGCTGTGCATTTGTCGCATCCCGCAGGCAATTCTCCAGCCAGGCATCTAAATGATCCTTGGAATATTGATCCCGTGTGCTGCCATTGCTGCTGCTGCTCTTGTTCTTGCTCAGTGGCAACGTTGTTGTTGCTGCTGCTGCTGCTGATCCAGCTGTTGTCGTTGTTGTTGCCGTCGTTGCACTGCGTGATTTCAGTTTCTTTCGCTTGGCGGCATCCGCAGCTGCAAAACACAAAACAAATTTAATTGAATTGGGCACAAAACAAAGGCATTGAATCGAAATGTTCTAAGCTTTTTTCTTTTCCCTTCTGCCCCTGTTTTACCCGTTTTAATTAAGCAGACACTGTTTTTGTTTCATTGACAAACTGCAATCACGCGTTGCGAAAACACAAATGACTCAGCGACACCGAAATTGTCTGTCTGTTAGCCAGGCTTAAAGCGCTCGCTCGCTAACTCGCCAGCTATTCAGTTATTTCAGCCCACAAAAATGTCGCGAATCGCATTCTCAAAACGAGTTTCTCAGCGCATTGAGATTCATTCGGTTCGTTTGGAGAGTTAAATAAATATTTGGTATTTTTCTTGGTAATTCGAGTATTAACGTTTTCTCGCTCTCTCACTTTGGCTTTTTGTCAACAATTGTTACAGTTTCATTGGCAAACCGGTAATTATATGTGGGCGTAGAGAGAGAGAGACAGAGAGAGAGTGAGAAGAGAGAGAGCAAGTCAATGTTTCAATTTATGCATAATTGAATATGACGCCAAGTTGCGCTCTTGACTTAACACCAATGCATTCTCACATTCTCACACTCATACTTCTATATATATATATTCATATATTCACACGCCCTTCTTTTGGAGTCTTATATACCCTGCATTCCAGCTGCTCGATTTCGATTTCAAAATGTTACCCTAGGGAGTTTACTCAGTTCCCGTTTAAATTTAGCAACATTCACAGTATTCACAATTCTTGTGGTTGTTGTGGTTCTTCTTCTTATTGTTCGTGTTGTTGTTGTTGTTAAGATCATAACGTAGGGGCGTCCACAATTTTAGCGCAGGGTGGCCATGAGGGTGCTATAAATAGCATGCGAGCAAGTTATTAAAGCGGATGTCGACAGCAACAACAATAACAAAAAACAAGGAGCAGCCTGCAAACAAGGCGAGCACATCACAAATTGCCAATGGTGGTTGTCCAACTAAGCTTATACTTGTATTACGCTTAACAGCCCAGCAGGTTGCTCGACTAAGAAATACCCTGTATGGATATTTCCAGGATCGAGAACGCGACAATTGTACGTCTTTAAATGAAAAAAAAATGGTTAAAGTTGACATATTCCAAAATGTTTTCTCACGTGTTTAAAGCTTTTGATCAACACTACTTTTATTATAAAAGACAAGTTTTGAAGACTTGTCGTTTTTGAATGATTTATAGAAAATAATGCATCGCGAACGCGACGAAAAATGGAAGTCATGTTTGACTTCATCTTGACAAATGCGAAAGTCTGCGAAATGTGGCGAGTAATTTGGAAGAAAGTACTCTTAAACCATAGTAAAATAATGTAGTTTTATATTTTAGAAATACTTTTGACAGGTTACTATCATTTAATTTATTTTACAAGTTTTATAAATAATTTGTAACGCGACATCGCGAACGTGACAAGATTTCCACTTAGTTTGTTCCAAAAATTTGTTCATTAAATTTTATTCGGTTTATAGAAAAGTTAATTTTTAAGGAAATGAGAAAAAATATAGAAAAAATGAATTTATTCCAAGGTAGATTCTATATGTTCATGAAGCAAATAAAGTAATTAAACATTAAACTGTTAAGTATTTAGTTTTGAAATTCAACAATTTTCTAACTTATACTTAGATAAAAATTCCAATTCACGCTTTTACCATTACTATATTATAACGATATCTACTTAAAAGTTAGGGTATTTTCGTGTACACCGCTTAAGAACACACACGTTCATGACTATAGCATGTGCTGTGCCATTTTTGTGACTTCCGTGTATTATCTCGACCGCTTGTATAATGGTTACACCATAAAGTACCCCACGACGACCTCCAATCGGCTTTAATTAGCATCCATTTAGCTCATTGTTCCAAATTCGAATCGCATTCACATCGCCATCGCCATCGACATCGCCTACCCAATTTCAATGTCAGATCGCGTGTATGGATTGCATAAGAGACCATCCGAAATTAAATCAATCACTGACCGTGAACTTATCCCACCTGAAATTGCCTAGAGTTGCCTCTAATCACATCAATTTGGAAAACTTTTATGCATTGATACAACAATTTGGAGTTATCATTTGCATTCGATTGTTGCACAACAAATTTTGCACAATCATTATACAAGTTTGGGAAAATGACAAAGAGAGTTTCGTGAAATGGAAGAAGATTTGTATCTGTCAGGGGAAATTGGAAAAGGAAATGAAAACGGCAGAAAGACTTAATGAATATCTAAAAATATGTTAATTTCTCTAATGAACAACGTAGTGGGAAAACTGACAATAGACTTTATATAAAAAAATAAGGGGGACATCTCCCCCCGCTGAGATACGTGTGAATCAAAAGTCGTTTGTCTGGCAATAATGAAAACGTTACGTTCGCATTGCATTTAAATAAATTAGGTTATCCATAAATTTGAAAAGATTTGAGTTTTTTATACTCAGTAGTCAATATTCAAGTGTAAGTTAGTGCAAATAAATCAGTTTAAGTTGTTGAGAGTCTAGGAAAACCATTTAATAAGGGATATTTATTAAAGTTTGAATTACTTTATGGACATTTAAAAGATCTTAAATTTAAAGAATATTTACAGCAAATTAGGAGAATTAAGAATTTATGTAAATTATGTATTTATTAAATCCAAATATAGAAAGGACCTTAGATAATGAAGCATATGTTAATCAAGTTTGCTTATCATCTTTGGAAACTTCTGTTTCCTCAAAAATTAATTTAAATTACTAGCTTAATTTGGCTAAACTAGAATTAAAGCTAAGCTTAAAATGGAAGATTTTAATCAAGAAAATCATTTAAGAAACTATGCAGGAAGATCTAAATTTGAAAGTTAATTAAATATAAATGATATTAAATATCATATTATATCAACAATAACGTATTGAGTGTTTAAAGAACAAATATTACTCTAGAAAAAGTTATTTTCTACAATTTGTAAATTTTCAAAGGAGTTGGAGTTTTAGCTAAAAACAACCATTAATAGCACTTAAAATGTTCTTCTTATTGAAGACTTAATTAATGATTTATGATGACAAATGTTATAAATAAACGCTTACTATTTATAAAGAGCTCTACTCTTCCCAAGACTTCACTCCATAGATATTGAAAGAGTACAAATATATCATATATGTAACATTCACTTTCGGAAATTCATTGACAAATTACTTGAACATTTGCTTGGCGTGTTTCCCCTGAAAATTGCGTGTGGCCAACGAGGCACCTAAGAGATACTAACTAGTTAGTTAGTTGCTTGGCTAAACGATGCTTTAATCTAGTTTTATTTGTCTGAATCATATCGCGTGTGTCTTACCACAAACTGAAGAGCATTTAGCTGGAACTTTTCGTTGGTTGTTTTCTTGGTCATTTGCTTACCTCTTTGTGTGCCTGCCACGCCCATTCCGGCCGCACTCTTTGGCATTGCATTGGCCCCCTTGGCCAGCCCTGTGTTAACTGTTGTGCCGGAGTTTGTTGTAGTTGCAGTTGCAGTTGCCATGTTGGCCACATGTTGGTCGCTGGCATCCAAGCCACAATTGCCATTTGCATTAATCTCCGTCTGCGTTGTGGTTGTCATTTCTATGCAAAATGGAATAAAAGAAGACGAGAAATTCTCTGTTTTTTAAATGTTCAGTTTACAAAAAGGTTCCCCTCTCTCCCTCGCCTTGGTTGCGGCTGCTTTTCAAGGCGTTGGCTGTGTCTACTCAGCCCGTTGGCATTCGACCGTGAAAAACTTGCCAAACAAAGAAGAAATACGAATTACCAAGAACTATCTTCGACTGAATCGAAGCTATGATACCCTAGAAAAGCGGTGGGCACGAAATCTAATTTCGGGAGCACTACAACAACATCAACAACAACAACCTTATTAGAGTCTACCTAAGTTGGAAGCAGCCGCTGCTCCCGGAGCCTTTGTGTGCCCACCGCTGCCCTAGAATATGTAATCCAATATAAAAAATAAGATTATGGTATTTAATTTATTTCGTTCAAATAATTTGTTGCCTCAAGATATAAATTTTAAAGCAATAAAATAATTTAAGCTCAAGTTTTAACAATTGATCAAGTTCTTGTGTCAAAATTAGTTTAAGAAAACATTTTGAATTTGAAAATTTGAAATGAAAATGAACATCATTTTTTACTTGATTTATTTCATAACTTTGTTAAAACCGATCCAATTTCCAAGCGAAATATCATTTTAATCATGACTTCTCTGAGCTAAAATTTAATTCATTTTGTTTAAATAATTTTAGAAATCAGAATTTTAAGATCAAATCAATTTTAAAATTAAATTTAAATTGCTAATTGTTTCAGTTTAATAAAGTTTATGCAAGTTTGACTTTATAAGTTAATAATTTTGTATTTTTAACACGATTTTCTACAAAATATTATTCAAAAAGTTTAACATCTCATAAAATTGTATCTTATAGGGTATAACTGGTGTGGTAACTGAGGAGATAGATGTTTGCAGTCAGCTTTAGCAAGGGGTTAGAATGCGCATATCTGAGACTGAGACTGAGACTCAGGCGGAACGTCATGAAAGACAGTCGAAAAGAAACGCCAGGTTACGTATGCCAATGCCGGAAAACACCTGTCTATTTTCTTTTGCAACAACTGACTGCAGGTGACGTTGTTCTTGTTGTCGTTGTTGGTTGTTGTTGTTGGTTGTTTGTGTAGCCGTGGTGCTGCACAAACATTTTATTGATGAAAAGTAAACAATCATTCATTCAACGAGAATGTATGTACCTATCTAAACCGTATGCAAGCCGTGCAGAGCATGTGAGTAAACATGGTCGTAGTACGTGTATCTAGGAGACAAATAACCGATAAAAGTTTGTATAGTTTGTTGGAGGGTTGTGGGGCAAATGTTGTGAGGGAAATGCACTTGAACATGAGTTGTCTTCTGGCGATAATGAAGTGCCCACTTCAATGTAATCCACGATCACTTCAGTATTCTTCACTTCAGTATTATTTTAAGATCTTTATTCGGCAGGTCAACTTGGTAGTTGAACATAGGAAGTTCTGCAACAGCTTCCCTAATGATATTTAACAAAAAGAAAAATGTAAATGACTTTGAAATTTTCTGCTTTAAACTTTGACAGAAGTTTTGAACTGTAAACTGTTATTAAAAAAAACTTATGGAAAACTTTAAGCCCTTTTTCAATTTCCACTTGAAACGTATAGTTTTAAAATTGTTAAAGTTGTTAACTAGCAAACCGACAGAGAGACAGACTTATGCATATGTGGACTGCATCATTAGCTTAATGGTTTAAGTGCAGCATAGTTTTTTGTTTTGTTAACTGAGTTTGGAGTGTTGAATGTTTTTTTGTTGGTCTTAAAGTATGAGAAAGTTGAAGGTAAGAAACATTTGCATGCCATTAAGAGTGGCAAGAAGAAAACTTGAATGCTTGGCTTGTTTTAATGTAGCTTCCTCATTTATGACAACATAATTGCCAAGCCGTTAGTTGTAAGGAAAATTTACATAGTACAGCTGTAGATAAAGATATATGTGTATGAATATGAATGTATATGTGCATTCCCAGGGGGGTTTTATTCTGTTACAGAATTAACAGAGCGATGCTACGGTTTAACGCTTCGCTAACAGCAATTATGAGGCAACAAAATGCAAGTTACAATTGTAATTACATTCAGATATGTATATATATGCGGACATACTCGTATTTCTTTACAATTGAAGTGCCAAAAACTTGTTTGGCTTTTAAAATGTCTCAAAAGTGGCAAACTAGGCGCAACGAAAGTCAAGCGACGCTTTGCCACGCTCGTTACACAGAGATAAAGATACAAAGATACTGGGCTACAGATACAGATACAGATACACATGTATATGCAGGCACAAAGATACAAAGATGCCTTTTGTGTGTGGGAGCCAATGCCAAAATCTGTTCATGGAGAAAACAAATTAAAAACTAAGCAAATAGAAAGAGCAGGAGACAGAGAGAAGGAGAGAAAGAGAGAGCAAGCAACGGCACGTTTGCCTATTAAGTACAGCAAGTATCTATAAGATACACAGTCCATACATATTTATACTATCTGCCGTTGTATCTGTATCTGTATCTGTACAAGCGCTAACGAGCGAAAAAGCTGACGTTGCTGCGAATAATGCTGTTATTGTTGTTGTTGCCATTTTTTCTTTATAAACAACCCAGCAAAAGGCCTTGCCACTTCATAGTCAAGTTGAAAGTGAATTAAGTTTTTGCTTTTCTTTTGGCGCTGAAGCAGCGAAAGGCCAAAAACAACAACAACAACAACGGCAAACTAACAACATTTGCCAACTGACGATTAATTAAATTTGCAATAGCGCAAACATGTTTTATATCATTTGTTGATAAACACAAATGGCATTATTTATAATTATTGCATATAACAATGCTAGATTGTATCTGAATATCTCCATTAAGCGTGTGGCGAATGCATAATAACATTTCAATTGTTGTGCAGTTGTAAAAATGCATTAATTATTAATTTATTTAATTACTGAATAATTGAAAAGCATACGTAGGAAAAAATGATAAATTGAAAAATAAAACTAATTTAATTTCTCCTATGCTAATTATCACCTTACAAACATTTATAAACAACTTATTATATTACTAAATTATAACAAAACTTAGAAAAATTTGAATTTTTAAATATGATAATCAAAAATATATCAAATTTAATTTAAAGATGTCATTTTTTGTTTATTTTCTTAATAAATATTTTTTTTGCACATACACATCTGTTAACTTAAAAATTTTAAACGTTTAATTAATAACAAATTCAAAAATATCTTTCAGATACAATTTTATGTTAAGAAAAGGGTATATTGCAGTCGACTACTTTGTTCCGCCAGTTAATCTAATCTTGGCCAACAGTGCACTTGACTGGCTAATAAATTAGGCTACTACGTTTGACAGACTCGAAGCTGCTCCACAACTGTGCTGTGACTCCATCTTCCAAATTAACACCAATGACAACGAAGGGCTTTGAAGCTTGAAGTTTTTGTTTTGTTTCTCTTTTGTTGTTTTGTTTTTTTTTTAGATGGCCCTAATTACCTGACCGAACCGGCAAAAAGCGAAACGAGACGAAACATTCATTACTAGCAAATATTTTGGCATCTCTTTTGTGTTAGCTCAAGTTCTAGGCTATTGACATGATGCCAAGAAAACCAAGCGCATGTCGCCAAACAACAACTGATGGAGAGATTGACGAAAATCTCTGGGAAAAGAAAACTCAACTAAAAGATATACTACAAAAAATCAGTTTTAAAATTGCAAATAGTTTGTGATACTATCTCGCAGACATCCGAATAATAAAAAAATAAAAGAACCGGTTTTCTCTAAAAGTATCTTTCAATGTGTGTGTGTTTGTGATTGACCTTTCCCATACCAACAACAACAACAACAATTTTTAATGACACCAATAAAAACAAAGCAAAGTGAAGTGAAAAAGGCGACAGCAAAGTTGATTCCACTACCAAATCACCGGACGCGATCAATGACTAAATACATAGAAGATAAACACACACACATAAACACACACTGGGAGAAAGACGACAATGAAGAAGAAGACAGAGTCATTTGGTTTGTTGACCCACGAGTAGCAGTCAATAAATTGAAGAAACTGAATGAAAGGAGAAAAAGACACACACACACACACACGCAAACGCACACAGGCACACAGTCAGCGACAGACACAGATGGAAAATCGTAAAAGCAGCGATGACCAAGCAAAAGCAACCAAGGAGCAGTTGCACTAACACTGGCGCAAACACAGCGGTCACATGGGACACAATTTTTGCTCTGGGAGAGAGACAACTATCTCCCCACTCCATCTCCCACGAAAGCAAAACGACAAGCACAAAATGAAAAGCGAAATGCGTTCAGATGACGTCGCGTCGTTGCTGGCGTAGGCGTCGCGGTCGCTGTCGCTGCTGATGTCGCAGTCGACGTTATCGACGGCGTTGTTGGTGTCGCAGTCGCAGTCTCTGCCAGCTGTAGCAGCTGCTGTTGCGCCTTCATGAGTTTGAATTAGAAATGCTTTTGTTTTTATGGTGGCATTATACCAAACAAAATTTCTCAAGGTTCCACAACACAGATACACCCACACATATTATAAATTTTTGCTAATTATTAATGTTACCTACTCGTTGCAATCGGCGCGTAATTGGAGCAGCAGCAATTGAAGTGCAGTTTGTACTTAAACCTGTCCCGCTTCAAGTGTTTTATAAGCACTGTTCACTGGGTTAATGCTAATTTGCAGCCATTAATAATATTAGGAACACATCTGTTTGCTGTTGCCTTTTGCTTAGCCATTTCAATTTTGCACACACAATAAACACTCGCGGACAAAGTCACAGCCACGGTTGCCACAATTGGCGCTTTTGCACCAAAATTGGCTCTTTTTTGTCCTGTTGGCGCAATGGCACTTATTTTTTCGAATTGGCTCCTTTTTCATCAGTTCAGAATTACGTTTTTGTATGTTGCTTGTTTTTCTCGTCCGCGCTGTTCCGCTCGGTCCGCGCACGTCAAACGCACTTTTTCTACTAAACTGAAACACGAAAGAAGAGGGAAAACGAAGGAATGACAGAAAACAAACGGTAAAAACTCATACACCAGATAGCCGCACCAGTCACTCCAGTGTGCTGTAAAGCGCGCCCTCTCGCTCTCGCTAAACGAAAAACGTTTTCTGCGTCGTCTTCCTGCTGCGTTCTGCGCGCCTGGTGCAGCTGGGCCAAAAGTAAATAAACTCTTAGAAAATTTTTGAGAACAATTTTTTCGGCCGAAAAAGTCAACTTTGAGCTAGAGCTTTGAAATTTGTGTCAGAGACATACAGAATTTTTCTCGATTTATTGACATTTGTTGTTTCTCAAATTTCCTGTTATTTCTCAATGTTTTTGGGCTTTTTTCTCGATTTTGCCACCAAAACCAATTTCTAAATAAAGTTAATTATTTTACCTAATTTTGGATTTTGTTGATTTTTTGAAATTAATTCTCAGCTTTTTTAAATTAATTTTTGAAAATTTCACGTTTTTCCATTTCAAATTTAGCGCGCACAAATACTAACAAACGGCACTAATACTTGCAAAAACGCACTAATACTTGCAAATTAACAGAAAAAGTCACTAATACTTGCATACTAACAGAGAAGAGTTGTCGCTCTCCGTGTTCTGTTCCTCTGTTCCTCCTCTGTTCTCTTTTCTGCACAGTCTAACATTCGGCGCTCTTTTAGTGAATTTGGCTCATTTTTCGTTTGTTTTTGGCTCAAAAACACATCTGTTTGCTGTTGCCTTTTGCTTAGCCATTTCAATTTTGCACATACACAATAAACACTCACGGACAAAGTCACAGCGGCAACTTAAATTCCTTGACGTCACACTCACACACACGCGTTTAGCACTTATTGAATTTTTTCGTTTTTTCAATGAACAGTTGCTGGGCTTTGTTGTTGTTGTTGCCGCGTCCGATTTTGCAGTAGTTTTATTTGCAATTAGTTAACACAAACACCCGCAATGCGTATCCAACAGATCTTCTGCGCAGCAACAAAAAAAACGCGTCCGCTCTCGACAAGTGTTGCTCGACAACAACAATGAAACGACGAAATGAAACAGCAACTCAACGACGAAACGGAACGAAATGAGAGGAAAAGAGAAACCAAGCAAAACTTGACGAAAGCGCTTAAGCAACTGGTCGAAATGCAGTGCTGGAAAGCGAGTACTGTTAACTTAACTTAACGCGTATAACAGCTTAACAGTGGCACTCTTCTCTAGGCAAAGCTCTGGCTTAACAGACGGGAGAGAGCGACACTTTTTTTGTCTTTTTCTGCGCGCCAAATTTGAAATGAAAATTTGCAAATTTTCCAAACATAAATTAAAAATTTAATAAAAACAATTTGAAAAAAAAACAACAAAATCCAAAATTTTGTAAATTAATTAAGTTCAATCTAAAATTGAGTTTGGTGTCAAAGTTGAGAAATAAACAAAAAAAAAATTGAGAAATAACAAAAAAATGTGAGAACACAAAAACATATTAGAAATTTTCGAGAAAAATTAAACAAAATTTCTGTTATTTTTTTCAAAGCTCTAGCTCATGAGCGCACTGTCAACTGCAACAACAACCTAATTCTGAACTGATTTTTAAAAAATTTGAGCCAATTCGAAAAATTAAGTGCCATTGCGCCAACAGGACGAAAAAAGAGCTCAATGTTTGGCGCAAAAACGCCAATTGTGGCAACCGTGCGCGTAATGATTGAAACTTAAATAGCGTTATTATAAAAGATCCATTAATTTCAGAGTTGCTAAAATAGCAAAACTGCTTCGCCTGAACATTTCAGAGAAGAAGAAAGAAAAAACACTACGATTTGCAAATACCGTATGACCCTTTAAGGCTTTCAGTAACAAATATATTTAAAAATTAATCTTTCTATAATTGTTTAAATTCAAATACATTGTATATCTTGTAGAAAATATCAATTTACAATTGCACAATTGGTGCTAAAAAATAAATAAACACACACATACATATTCATATTCGTATTCATATTAATATTCGTATCAACAAAATTACAACTAGAGTTAATAATTACGTTTTGGAAGTTCAACTTTAAAATACACTCATACAAATACATCTAGCAACATTAGTGCCCAACAATTAACTATTATTGCATATGCATAGGAAGACGCCACGTAACAAACAATGGACACACACACACTCATACATATATATATAGTATAGTGTGTGCCATACCCCTAAGCATTCTCTTCAGCTAATACTAGAATTTACATACATACAACACGGAATTAATTGACAATAATCTAAGCAGGAGTCTAATCATCCTGATGCTGCCGCTTGAAGCTCCATTCGACAACGACAAAGGCAATGGTGCCAATTGTGCCAGAGACAACAAGGATGGCCAACTGGACGTAGAGTCCCAGGAATGCCGAGTAGAAGAAGCTGATGGCCGCGGCCACGGACTGCATGAACTTGAAGAGAGCGAATGCGCCAACGGCATTGTTGACATATTCACCGCCCAGCATGGAATAGACTTGGGTGTTGATGCAGGCATCTCCCAGTCCGAGGAGGAATGCACAAACTAGGGCCATGCTGGCACTGGGTGGATCCAAGTAAGATATATCGGTGGTATCTTTAAACGGTGCACTATTCGGTAGGTTGAGGTATGTCATGAAGAACGCTGCCATGTGCAGCACATAGCCGGCAATGACAATGGGATCCCGGCCAAAACGTGTCGTCTTCGAGGCCAGAATGCCAAAGAAGCCGCCGCCAAAGACTTCGCCAGCGCCAATGCAAATGCCCACGAGGCCGACAATCTCCTTGGGCGTCTCCGCAATTGAGGTGGTAAAACCAATAGATGAACCAAAGACGCCGCTGAAGAAGGACAACTCCAGACCTGGAAAAAGGGGCAATCATTTAATATACACTCTAACGAATCCTTAAAAGACTACACACCTGTGTAGAAGAAAGCCAAGCTGAGTAACAGCATATTCTTGGTCAGAAACAGTTTGCCCGCAGATTTCAAGGCATAAACCGCCTGTCCACATCCCGTCTGCTTCTCCTCCAGCTCATTGTCCTGCTCCGCATTGTTGGCCATAAACCGCAGGGCGAGCAGAAAGACAATTCCCAGGACAGCAACAGCTGTGAGGACACCAATTACCAGATCACGCGTCTGTTTATCAATGTGCGTCTTGTCCTGGAACTGATAGTACACAAAGAGATTGCCAAAGAACATGCTGCACTGCAGCAGCGCCCAAAAGATGCCCGAATTCCTGGAGATGGTGTCCGCATTGCTGCAACGCGCCAAATACGTGCCCTGTCCCGTCCAGGTGAGTGCGGCACCAACGCCAATTATGGCACTGGCCACATACAACAGCACCGTCGAGGGGAACAGGAAGGTGATCATAAAGCCGCTGTAATTAATTAAAAAAAAACAACAATTAGATACCTTAATATGATTTAAATGTGTTGTACTCACATATAGGTCAGTGCGCCCACCACAATGGCCACTCTGGGTCCCGTCACGGACATGAACGACGGCGCCAGCCAATTGGAGAGCGAGAAGAACAAATAGATTATGGCCAGACTCGTGTAGCCCTCACCCTTGAAGTTTGAGTCCTCCTGTGCAATGCTGTCCAATATGGTTTTCTATGGAATAAGCAGAAAATTTAAAATATATGTTATTATTAAATAAAAATGTATAATTAAAAGTCTGAATAAATGTAAAAAAAAGCATGAAAAGACGACAACTCATTAGAGTTTCCTAATCGTATTTAATTTGCAGAATATCTTGATATTTAAAATTATGAATTTTCGAATCGTTTGTTAATTTTCTTAAAAATCCGTATCTTAAGGACAAAAAATTTAATTCAACAAAATTAATAAAAATGCCGAATGAATTTAGAGGCTAAATTATTATTGAAATTTTTATTACAAATAAGAGTTGGGATAAATTTTGAAAATAAAATCACATATGTTTAAATCAAAAATTATAATAAATAAAACAAAATAATGCATTTCAAATCAATAAAGTCGTGTTTATAAATGTGACTTCAAATAAATAAATTTGCTTAATTTGTATATAAATATTAATTGTCTGGATAAATGTCAAAAACAACATGAAAAAACGACAACTCATTGGAGTTTCTTCATTGTAGAATTCAGATCAGAGTTGATTAAATGTAAAAACTTGAGATTTACAACTGTGAATTTTCGAATAGTTAAGGGAAGGAAAATTTTATTATCTTTTAATAATAAAATTTGAACGAAATCAGAATCCAAATCATGATCAAAATTACATTATAAATAAGAGTTAAAATAACTTTTGAAATAAATTTAAAATCAAAAATTATAATACAAAAAACAAAATAAATAATTTCAAATCAATAAAATCGTTTTTATAAATTTGGCTACAAATAAAGTTGTTTAATTTGTATATATATAAATGTGACTGGAATACAATAAAATAAATTTAATATATTGTTGTGCTGCTTAAATGTTATGCACAAAACGTGTTGACTTGTGTGCTCAGGGTTAAATCAGAGCAAAGCTTTCAACCCGCTTCCTATGCGGATGCGGCAGCTTTAGGTCTAAATAAAACTCTATATATTGTTATTTATATACTAGTTGGAACTATCAATTACATATAAGGCGTGTCTGTCTACATTCGTAGTTTATATACTTGTAACTCGTTTAAGCCGACTCGATTCTTGGGCCAACTTTAAATCGAGTTCAAGTGCAATGACAAGACACACAGCTGGAAATTCTTGCACAGTCGAGTTTTGCATAATTAATGCGAATTCGCATGGAAAACTACTCGACACAGAGACCAAACATGTTCTTACAGTTGAAAATTTTCCAAGATTTATAAAAAAAAAAAATCTAAATCATATTTGTTATCTGCAACTTGACTCTGACATCAATTCGATTTTGCATCGATTAAGAATGCAACTAGACGGTCCTTGTGCCCATTAAAAACGAAAACTTGGAGGCACACATTATCACATTATCAGCTGTAATTGATATGATGAGCACTGCACTCCAGGTCGCATCATTATTATCATTATCATCATCAACATCATAAACATCATCAACATCATAAACATCATCATGCCTCTTGAAGCTTGTGTGGACTGTGGAGCAGGTGCATCAAACGAAATGAAAAGTGAGAAAGTGAAAACAAATATTACGTCAAATTGGGAATTTTCAGCAAGTGAGAATGCTGCTCGACTAAGAGATACCCCGTAAACTGCAGGCAGATGAACTGAAACTAACAGACAAACGATTTGCCAGAATATTGTAATTAAGAGGTTACAAATTGAACATAAAATATGATGTACCCTGTAATCAGTATTGAGATGGGATATGATATATAGTTATATATTATATGGGGTCATTGTTGCTTCACTATGCTTTTTTATATAAATTTCTACCAAGTGTTACAATACTCTTTATCAATGAGTACAAAGTGTAGAATAGATAAGTAGACAACTAGAGAATATTTGCATTTGACTTAAAGAGGTTTACTCATATTAACATACATAAGTTTATCGCTTATGTTTGTATTATTTATATTTTTCAAGATAAAGTTTAAGAAAATTTAAAAATGAGATGGGATACTTCTACAATTGAAACAACTTAAGCTTCTCTATAATAAACACTTATTAAGCAAAAATGTACGTTAAAAATTAATGATATTTCTTTGATCTTTGAGCTCTTCATTGATTATATAAAAATCAAAGTTTTAATTAGCTGAAATTTCTAAATCGAGCAAATTAGTTTAGTAGTGCAATAATTTGTATTGCTTTAATCAGCAACTACATAAATACCTACACATGATTCAATAATTAAAAGACCAATAAACCGATAAATAGCTCGACTTTATTAACGTCTTGATCAATGAAATTTTTATGAAAGAAAAAGAAAATGTTGCAAAGTAAAATTGGTTCAGGCTAAAAGACACCTATTGAACTATAATCGATGAGCTGGGATTATGCTTTGTTTTATTTTGTTATGTTTCTATTATTACGCAAAATATCAACTGGTGCGACAACTCTTGAACAGATCAAGCGAGCGATCGAAAGACAAAGGGGGCAAAATGCAGAAAACAAGTTTCACTTTTGTTTTTGCCGTTTGGCAAACTCCATTTTCGAGCAGGAGAGTGGAGGAAGGGGGAGAACAGGCAGGGGCAGCATCAGACAGGGGGCTTGTGGGCTCGTCGATGGCACACCCACTTGTCTGGTCGGTTGGTTGGTTAGGTAATGACGTCGTCGTTACAAGCGAACTTCTCTGCTGGCAGCGACGTCACCAGCATTTGCCAAATATATTTCTACATACGCAAGTACATTTGTGTGTGTGTGCGTCTGATTCAAATGCATATGTTGGTCAGCCAGCTTGGCCTTGAGTCAGTCCGTCTGTGTGTGTGTGTGTGTGTGTGTGTGTGTGTGCGGCGAACTTGCAATTGTAATGACATTGAAAGAGCTGACGTTGATGCGTTTGCACACATACAAACATGATTAATAGTACAATTGCAGACAATGTTTTGACTTTTATTGCGCAATCATGTGGAAAGTTTGGTAGTTCTGGGCAACCGGCTTAATGGTAATTGCATTATCAGCTGATTGAATGCAAAATAAAAGTGGCAATCTTGGCAACGGTGGCATATTTGACAATATTTAACTCTTTTTAGAAATTTGGTAAATATACATTTTTTTAAATAAATATTGAAGCTAGATTTTTGAAACTTTGTTTTGTTATATTTTTTTCGATTTAAATTTTTTTTTTAGAATTTCTTACTTATTAATTATTAAATGCCCCAAACTTAATTATTTAAGAAAATTTCTAATTTTCTTGGATTACTGAATTTGTGCGATATTGAATAATAATAAATATAACGGGGGTGCCACAGAAATCGCTTTCGCTTGAATTTCACTTAAATTTGTATGAAAATTAAGTGAAATTCAAGCGAATTGATCAAGTGTCACAGGATGATCGATAAAGATCGCTCTATGAACTGGTTTCACCTTTAATGTTAACTTAATGTTAACAGAATGCAATGTTAATGTAACTTAACGGCAATTTATTGTTTACATTGTTATTGTTGATTCCCAACGTGAACATATATTATAGAATTAACGTTCATTGAACCCACGTGATTCACGATTCATATCTTTTTTGTAAGTAAATACTCAATGCGAACCAATTTGAAGTGAGAATTTCCGGACGTTGATATTAATATTGAGTAAACAAAGCTTATAATTGGGTCAGTTTTTCGAATAGATAAGTACCGACTTACATATCACACATAACTGCGACGCTGCCCAACACTGGACTACAGTCAACATGCCTATTGATAGATTGCGCCACAAGCCAAGGCCTTTTGCACAAAAATTGCGCTCTAATGGGCCAAACAGTATATATATTAGACAAATGTATGTATTTCGAGTTGTACAACCTGTCGAGCGATCGCGTTTCAGTTTTTTCGTCTATAAGTTCGGTAAGCGGCTTGGTGCACGCCCTGTTTGGAATTCCAAACTCACTGCTTTAAAGTAAGACGTAATAAATTGTTAAACAAAAGAAACCAATAAAAACTAAACCCCTTCAGGGCAAATTGCACATTGTCTAAACTTGTTGAAAGTGAGAGTAAAACGCGATATTATTAATTCAAACTGCCAAAAAATATAACTGTGAAGATACAACAAGTTATAAGCCCATTGTCGAAATGTTACAACAGTTCATTGAACTGAACATAAATATTTATTGAGAATGCAACACGGACTGTAGAAATCGGTATTCAAAACGAAACAATTACTTTCAGAAGAACGTAAAATAATTGAAATGCTTAGCACACAAATTCAAACACATACAGACAAAAACCTGAAAGTCCAAAACAAAAGAAATAAATAAACAAACAACCGGATATTTGTTTGAAGAGCGACGAAATTTTAATACTCTTTAGTTCAGGCAATTGACTAAGAAAAGTCAGGGACTCTAATCATTTTTTTTAGAGAATAAAGGCAAAAATTATTTATTCAATAGGCCAAGACAAACCAAAAAATAAAACTCATGAAATAATGATAGTTATTTGAGTTTTATTTTTTTGCTCAAAAATAATGATTATTGGTTGAGTAGTAAAGTATAACTCAAATTTAATCATTAGTTTGTGAGTAAATCTATAAAACTTGAAAAAATTTTAATAAAAGTGAAAATGCATAAATGAAAAATAAAAGTGAATATTTCTCGCTGTCTCAAAGCTATTATAAGTGAGTAATTTTGTGATTAAAAAAAAAACAAATAATCAGTATTTGCAGTCCCTGGAAAAAGTATATCTGAGAGATGCAAATATTAAAACTAAGTTTTTCAACTATTACTTAGACTGATTTCTCATTTACTGACAATATAATAAATTCCTAATCCCTAATTTGATCACATCATTGATTGTTATATCTTTCAATAATTTACAATTTAAATTTCTTCACAATAAAATTTATGTTTTTTGAATTTTCTAGTCAACGTTGGTCAATATTTAACTTAATTCGCAACCGGTACGCACAGATCAACTCAGCTCTATATTTATGTATGTATAGTATATACATACAAATGTGTGAATCTATATGTCTGTGCGTGACCTTCGTCTCAAGACTTGATAATTATAAAAGGCAGAAACCCGGACAAAAGCTCAAATATAAACCGCTATAAAGCAAACAGTGAATGAACGCACTAATATGCATATATGTATGTATGTACGTATGTAAATATATATATATATACATATATATACATACTGTGTGTTGCTATATAAATAAGCTTTTTAATCAATGTAATTACAGTTGTTATTGTTGAAAGGGGAGACGAAAAGACAAAAAGCACTCTAAATTGAAATTGTGTGGGCGTTGTCTTCATATCAGGGAAATAGTTATGCCCAGACATCAGTTGCCCTTTGACAAAGGGAGTTAACTGGCAATTATAGTCGAGTTGACTTTTGGGGTCATCAATTGTGCATGTAAGCAAAACTTCAATTGAATATGAATCCAAGTGATTTATGATAGTTGTGTATTTACACAAATGATAAGGATAATAGCAATAAATAAGCTAGTTGTTATCAGTATAGTGTTTAAATGTTATTACAAACAATAAAGTTGCCTTAAAATAGCTCATAATTGTAATAAACACACACACACATACACATAAGTGAAAGCATACTCTGTAGAGTAGCTGTTATTTTATACAACCACAAACAAACCAGTGTAATTTACTCAATTGGTAATTGAATGTATCTTTTTCTTTGTCCGAAAGCAGAATAAATCACACACACACAGATACATGTAATGTAATCAGTGTAACGGCATGTGGAAGGGGTAGGGGGTGTAACCGACAAGGCGACAACAAGGACTACGTATGCCAAGGCTACTACGACGTCGATTCACAAGGACAAGGACGAAAATAGCCCTATATGGACAAGGGATGTCAACAACGCCCACGCATACATACACACACATGCAAACACAAATTCCAAACATACAAAATACACACAAACAAGCGCGCACTTGGAAAACACTCGAACTCACCTCTATATTACACATTGTTTGAAATGCAGTGAAGACAAACATGAATCCAAAGCCCAGTATTATTATCATTACGAATTTCATCTCCATTTTGGCAAATGCGTCTTAGGATTGCTTGCTGTTCGGTGTTGATGTATTTGTTGTATTTAACTGTTTATCTGTGCATTATTAGATGCGATGCATTTGACGTCACACACAGATAATGTGACGGGGGTGTTGACGGTGAAAGACGACCGCGAGATATTTTAACAATGCAAAGAGCCGATATAAATCACAAAAACCTGTTTTAAAATATGTATATTTAAGGTTTTTTCAAATCACTTTCTTAAACAATAATAGCCAATCTAAAAGCAACTTTACGCAAAACTTATAACCAAAATACAGAAAAATGCTTGGCGAGAGGTTGATGCGAATGTTATGAGGTTTGAGAGCGGATTGAACGTGAATTAGCAGCGCATCTCGCCCACTCGCTAAGCTTGGCAAAAACAAAACAACAGTTATTTCAAGCGCTGTTATGGCAATGTTATACTCAAAATGGCACTGTTTTACACGCTGTTATTTGCTGTCGACCTACCGCCACATTCGCATTCATGTATTCGATGACATAAAAAATTTGGCGGTATTGGAATTATTTAAGAAAGAATACTTCATATTGGTGTAAAAAATTGGGGAACAAATGTGAATTAATTTAGTTGAGATGTCGGCGCTCCAGTCCACTTTTCGCTTTCTGCCCAGAGAAACTTTGCCGTTTCCTCATCGGTGGCTGCATTAGCAACTCTCTTCGGCTTGCAATCGCTAAAGTATAATCCGGATACGCGTTCCAAACTAGGATCCAGGGCTGCAAACAAACTAGTTTGAGCGCCACTCTTTGGTGACTTAACAAATGGTAATATCAGTGGCTTGACAAAGCGTCTAAAATTAGATCATTTAAAGATATTTCCAATTGCATTAATTATGCTCTATGCTTACTTTCCAAAACTGGTCTGAATAAATTTCCAGTTCCTGAACAGTTCCGTATTGACAACACCAGGGTGCAGAGCATTGACCGTTACGCCGGTGCCTTCCAAGCGGGCTGCCAACTCGCGTGTAAATAATATATTGGCCAACTTGCTCTGACTATAAGCGCCGACTTCACTGTACGATTTCTCGCTGTTTAAATCCGTTTTGTTGATCCTGCCAACAGTGTGCGCTATGCTGGACAAATTGATAATGCGACTGGGTGCAGATGCCTAAGGAATGTTATAGACAAATGAATGAAGATCGAATTTGTTAAATACTTGTGTTTGCTCCGGGGCTTAAGACTGTTAACACGTATTAACCGATTGAAATTGGTAACCGTAACTGAAACCGTAACCGAAATAGTACTTTTATTTATACCTAAACAGAAAAATGGAGAAAACCGTTTAGTAACCGACTCAAGCATAAAGGTTAGTTTTGGTTCACTCAAATGTTAAATTAAATTTTGTTGTTAAGGTGTAATCGTCGTTTTTAAAACAAATTTTGAATTTTTATATTTAATTTGAATACAAATTCCATTGAACCATATATTTCGGTATTTCGACACCTAAACAAAAAAATAACCGGTAAGCGGTACGAAGCCGATATCCTAAGATTTTGCGTAACCGATAACCGTAAACCGAAATTCTAACTTAGCCGAAAACATAACTGATACCGGTATTCGTTTCGGTTTGTTATGCTGGTTTGTTTATACGTATATTTGATGTACCTTTAGGAGATCAATCAACAGAATGGTGAGCAGAAATGGACCCATATGATTGACGCCCAGCTGCCACTCGAATCCCTCCTTAGTGAGCTGGCGCGGACCAAGCATTACACCGGCATTATTGATGAGAACGTGCAGTCTATCCTGTTCCCGTTTGAAACTAAATACGGGTATTTGGAAATTAATGCTTTTGATATTTCAATTAAATATGTTACTCACTTGTCGACAAATTTGCGTACTGAATCAAGAGATCCCAAGTCGAGTTCAAGAAAAAAGATACGATTATTGTTAGTATCCTGAATGATTTCCTGTCTTGCTGCTTCAGCTTTAATTCTATCCCGACAGGCCATGTAGACAGTTGCTCCTCGTCGCGCCAGCTCCCAGACAGTCTCCTTGCCAATGCCCGTATTGGAACCAGTTACAATTATTACCTGGCCGGTTTCATCCGTTTGTACCCGAAATTTTCCAGCCCTATTAAAGTATATAGATACACAGAGCGAAAAAATCAAGTATATCGTACTTAAAAAGGTGCATTTCAAACTTAATGTCGCACTTAGAATGAAAATACTGAAGTCGAAGATTTCGATCTCAATTCATGTACGAATTTTTAATTTTGATTTAAGTACAACTTAGACTTGAATCAAGTCTTAAAAAATCGTCAACTAAGTACATAAACAATTTAAACTTAAAAATTGTTGAAACAAGTATTGTTGATCTTAATCCAAGTTCTCTTGTACTCGAATTAAGATATGTGCATAATGGACTGACTAACAAACCTGAAGCACATTCTTTCCGTTTGTATACGAGTAGAACTTGACTGAAACTATCTTTAGTATCGACTGCGTCGTAGAAAATCTCCGAGTGTCTTTTATAGATTTTCCCTAGATGCAGCTAAGCACCTGGCCAATTTGCCGACACAGAATGCAGGCCCTATTAACGTATATTATAAGATTAACCAGTTAAGTGGGAAAATTCAACAAGAATCTTTTGAACGAATATAAAATACACTAGCCTCTATGATACAGCTTTAAAGATGCTTTCAGCAAAGTAGCTGCAACTTGTTTAAAAGTTTCAAAATTAGTTTAAATGAATTGAAATAAGCGTTATATATGTTACATAATTACTTGAACATTTAAATTTTATTTAAACCAATAAATTCAATATTGGGTCGTTCTTCCATTTCTACACCGGCGATAGCTTCAACAGCGGGCACATCAGGTGGGTGACTCTCGAGGGGACTGAAAGGGCTATTAACCCCGGCAGGTGTGGGTATCAACTTTGCTCTGAAACGTTTGACCTTCAGGTCGCCATAGGCATCTGTGAACCTGCCCAAGACAGGAATGCATTCATTGCACATAACAAATGTACTCAGATTGGGAAAACTCTGTAGCTTTATGCGTTTTGACTTGATGACAGAGCTCCGTGGCTTGACGACGCCTACTAGTTTCTTCTTAACGATACCACGGCGTGACTAAGGCATATGAATCCAAGTCTAAGCATGGAATGAAACCATATCATAATATACTCACACTTGTTGGATTTATCCTGGGTTCGACTGACACCACGTGATTATTATTTGATTGACCCACGTCTTTAATGGTATGTCGAACGGCATAGCTCGAGGATCCGGTGCTGGCGAGTATTCCCAGATCGGTCAGATTCGATAGCGACTTGTGTATGGCCTCGTCCATATTAGGCGTTGGCTTATTGCGACGCCACTGTCGTTTCACCTGTTCACCAATCACTTCCTCGGTTATAAATGCCGATTCACACGATTGCAAGTAAATTAACGCCTTGTAGACATGACGATTGATCGCTTTGGGCACATCAAACTGATCCATCTTGACAGAAAAACAGACAACAATTTAGCTTAAACAAAAATATATAAAAATTGATTTATAAAATTCGTTCGTTTTTCGTTTATTGTGATACGTTTGGATCACTCTATGAAAATGCTTTGACGATTTCCAACTCATTAGGCAACAGATTGAAAAAAAAGGCAGAGTTTACTTGGGATTACAAGCTAAAACGAAATGTTTTTCGATTTTATTTGTAACAATTTTTGCAAACATTTAGTAGATGTTAGAAGTTCGCGTACAGGTTCTTTTTCTGTTCTAACATAGTTTTGTTTATTTTATATCGTAAACGTATAATATATATATGTATATATAATGATTTATCGTGTTCCTTCTTAGTTTTGGCTTACAATAATTACTAAAATCTTTTGTAAAAGTGTTGCAGGTATTTTGTTTTGTTTTGTTTTGTTTTGTAAACTGAAGAATTTGTTTTGATAATCAATCCATATATGTTAATTTAACTAAATTTCGTGTTTGTTTCTGATTGTGCCGAGCTGGAGGATGGCTGCGAACTTAACAATTTTTCCATTAATATAACTCATTATCATAGTATACATAGTAATATGAATATTTGCTTGTGTGTGTGTATATAGGGATAAATATATAAAGATAAAAGATAAATTTCTGGTCGCCGTTTGACTTGATTTGGGATATACTCTGTACTCCTGGCATCTAAAGTGTCCAAAAACGGCGGCCTGTATGTATCTCCAAAAAAAAGCAAATATGGAGCGATAAAACATTCCAGAGCTGGTTTAACACAGACGGTACAAAGTTATTGATAAACAACAGATATTTATCATCAACATCATTACTTAAAATTATTTAAAAGGGTTTTCTCTTATGCTTTTCCTTTTCTTTGTTTTTTCTTTTCCTGCTGCTTGAAACGTTCTTTAGCCGGACTGTGTAAAATGGAAATTTACTTTCATTATAATTCATCTGTCTCTGTCTCTCTAATGTTTTCCTTATCCTTTCTTTTGATTCCAATTTTTATGAATGTTGGCTAAAACGCGACGACACAATTCATCCAATTATTCGCTCTTTTTGTGCATGATCAACGCATCATCAATCTCCTCCTTGGGCTGATCCTTATCGCCCCAGCCCCAGGTGGCATGGGTGCCATCGCCAGTGCGCTTCACACGCTTCTTGATGATGTCCGGAGACACAGTCTTCAGATCGTAGGCCAAACCAATTTTAGCAAAGAAATCAATGAAAGCCGTGGTGAAGTTTAGAGAGTATTGGCCAAACTCAGCGGTCTTGTAATCCCAGGGGAACACATGATGATAGTTATGCCATCCCTCACCGAAAGCCAGAACAGCAACCGAAACGTTCTGGGAAGGACTGATGTCTCTGTAATGAGATGGAAGTAAACAATTAAAGACTTTCAGCTCCCAAAGCAATCTTACAACTCTCAACTCACTTGTCATAGGGACGGCCGCCGAATTTGTGGGCAGCGCTGTTCACCAGCCAGGTGACGTTCAGGATGAAGCACCAACGGAACATGGTGGCCACAAACCAGGCATTCATCAGCGTCTCATTCCAGAAGTACATGGGTGCCAAAGTGGGCAGAATGAAGCAGGCCAGAGGCATCAGAATCATGTAGTGTCTATGGTAGATTAGAGAATTGCAAGTCAGAAAAGTGACAGATGAAATAATGAATAGACTTAGACACTTACTTCTTTTGGAACATCAGGACGGGATCAGCACGCAGATCAGACAGATCAACACCCTTGCCCTTGGCCTTAACCTCGGGATGCTTCTTGCACAGCAGCCAACCAATGTGAGAGAAGAAGAAGCCACGGGTGGCATTATGGGGATCGGCATCGGTTTCCGAGTACTTGTGATGCACACGATGATCACGGGCCCAATGGAAGGCGGCATCCTGGAAAGCAACCGTATTGAAGGCCACCAGCAACACACGCAGTGGCCATTTGGCCTTGTAGGAGCGATGGGCCCACAGACGATGGGCGCCAGCAGTGATGCCCAGACCAGAGACGACATAAAGAACGAAAGCTTTAAAAATATATAGAAAATATAATAATTAAAAATTATTGCAATTATACGACATGGTTTAATTTATTTTCTGCGACTACAAATTTCAAAATATTCAATAAATTTTAATTTAGGAAATCTCTGTTTCTTCTGGCATTATCATTCGATCATTCGCAGGTTTCATCGATTTTTTAATGGCATATGAATTTTCAGTTTTGTTGGCAGAGAGTATGCCCAAAATGGTCATGTTTTGAAGGGATGACTTGATACATTCCTCTAAACGATAAACGGGATTCACATTGCGCATGGAATACTGGACATGATTCACAATATCTGAGTACTCTGCGAATTCAACATTCTCTGTTTCTATGATATATATAATTGCCTTGAGCACATGTCGATTAACCTTGCGCGGTACGCAAAAGTTGTCCATTATTTAAAAAATTTAAAATATTTAAAATATATATACTAATTTTGTGTGTTGGTTTGAAATGTTTCTAAATCTAAATGATTGCTACGATTGTTTGGGGAATCATAATGAGAACTAAAGTTTATTTTGTACAATTAATATACACTATAGGTACATATGTATGTCCATTTGGCGTTATGCCATTAGTCTGTCTGATCGATTCGACATTGTTCAATGTTATCAGTGCCAAATTTGGAAAATAAACAGCGCTGATAACCTCGCAATTGATATGCACGCGACGTTAAGATGACAACACTGACTCTGACTATTACTAAGTGCTAAATTAGGGTTGCCATCGTGCCATGCTTACCCAGTAAAATTGTTTGCCATTTGGCCGAGGTGAAGATCAACCAGGCACCATAGAGAGCGGCCAAGTGCAAATATCCAAAGAGTATAATGTTACGCCAGACTAGCTTTAATTTGCGTCTGTCCGCCTTTTTCATAGAGTGCACATCCTTGACGAGTCCACCATCGATTGTCTCGGCATCTTGTTCAAAGAGCACACCAGTCGAATCGGCCTGCAATTTGGTCGGATTCTGTTCGGACTCAGCGGCAGCTGTGGCAGCGGCTGAGATCAGCGAATCCGTGATCGACTGTCCACCGGCGGTTGCGTTGGGCGGCATTTTATAGCAGCTGCTGAAATAGACAACAAATAAAAAAGAGATACATTAACATTTTAAATTAATTGGCAGTGCAATTAGCTAAGAAAATTGCTTAAGCTGAACTTGACATGCTTTGGGGTTGAGCCTCAGCCACAGCCGCAGCTGAAACCGAGACGAGCACCTTTTATTATTGTTGTGGTCACACTTGAAATTACAAGTGTTTACATACTTGTTTTAACTGGGTACTAAGTGTGGCTATTTACTAACAATTTGTGTTAATTACTCAGTTAACACTATAATTTGGACAAATGGCTGACAGTAGCGATGAGTTTCGGTGAGAAAATCAATAAATTCGTGCATGTCCTTGTCGAAGGATATTTGTAACCGCCTTATTGCGCTGTCATAATAAACACACAAACACACACACACACATGTGCATAATTAAAGTGCCGGCAAGAGAGCAACAACACCAACTTAACTAAAATAAAAGAGAGGTTTGACATCAGTCAGATTTCACACTCTTCACACTTGAATACACACATACATATGTATGTATAAGTGAGTACACACTTGCATATTGTGGGTCACTGGGCGCTTTATGTGAAGGCCAAATATTAACCTGTCAGTGTGTGTGTGCATGGTCATGGAAAATTCCCATCTAAGTAAACTGTTATACACACACATAAACAACAACAAATTAGAAACTTTAGCTTTTGACAGTCTTTTAATTTTAACTAATTGCTAAAAACAACAACAATTAGTTGTCACAGTATATTTATGCCCATGGACAACGACATGTCTTTAAATTACCTTCTTTATGTCTAACAAGTTTCTTAATGTTGTACTTCCGAGCGCACAACCGGCCAATTGGGCGTCAAGTTAAAAACTGTTGAGTAGAAAATTTGCGCAAAAAAGACTGTTGCCAGCGACAGAGAAGAACGAAGCTTTCGCTCTTTCGCAAGTTTGAGCTTTTCTGTGATGACGCGAAGCTTTTGAGGTGTGCAGCGGTGCTAAAATAAAAGATTTACCTATACGTACTAATCCTTAATATGAATACATTATTCAGGGTCAGGGCTAGTGAGAATTATTAGCAAACACGTTGCGATGTGATGATGTTAATTGATTAGCTTATCGATTTGGCGTGGGCTACGTGCAAGCTTGCCTGTTCTCACCAAGTTCTAAAGCTGACGAAATTGAATCCACCAACAAATTGTAGACAAAGAAAGAAATATTTAATTACACGTCAGCTTTAATTGGCAACTGAAAATTAATGTATGTATTTGTATGTATATATTATGTGTAAATGGCTGTACCAACTAGTACAGCACCCCCTCACACATAGTATTAACAAATGTGTACATGCATCACAACATTGAAACGTGAACCACGTGAATACGTGTACAAAAAGTCATACGATGCCTACGCCAAGAGTCACAACAACAAAAGCGCCACTGAAAAACTTAGGCAGAAACCAACAAGAACAGGCAATCTGGTTAGATTTTTGCACACACATTTATACATACATTCATATGTACATATGCGTCAGTGTATTTGTATGTTTGCAGTTCACAAGAAATACATTAAATACAACAACAGATCGGCAAACGAAAAGCAATAATATGGCGCACCAGTGAGAGCAAGCATTTAAAAAGAGAGCGAAAAAGAGAGAGCAGTGGTTAAGCAAATAAACAGCTGTTTATTCTTGCGACGAGAGAAAAGACTCAAAATTTTACAAAAAATAAACCGGCATTGTTTAACTCTGCCTATGCCGGCGAAATAAACTTTTGCCGTGTTTCCATGAATTTGACCGGGCTACGCATCTGATAAAAGCCATATAGCTTTGATATTGAACTTGAAATAAAGAAACTCTGACGTATAGACCCATTGGCGACAAAATGCGCAGAGCGTGGGAGAGAGCAACTCATTCGAAATGAAAAGCGATAAAGAGAACGAGAACGTAGCGACAATTTAGTGTTGTTGGGTTTCAGCTCCCCCGTCATATCACACTGCAACAGCGTGATAGAATCGCTCTCAACTCGCAGTTTCAAGTCAACTCGGTCAATTTCTATTGATGTGTCTAATCTAGTAATTGTGTGTATAAATTTGCAAAAACCTAATTCAATTTGCTGTATTCAATTAGACACGCAAATGTGTGTGAGAACTTTGGTAAAGGTTTGTTTACACTAAACAAATAAAGATATTTTTACCATTTAAAACTGTGTTTTTTCGTAAAGTTTCGTATCTAGTTTGAAGCTTCTACGCTTGCGGATTCTTTAAGAATGCATATTTACAAGCCATTAACCAATTAATTTGTTAATCAGTGTAATTGGGCTTTTGTATTTTGTTTTCGATGCCCTAGAGTTCATCAACCCGAATACATAATGAAAAACTTTAACCTTAAATTTAAAATAACAAATGCAGCTAAACTGCGTATTTCCTATAAACTTCCAACTATTTGATTTACATATTCAATGATGTATAGTATATGTATATAGAAGAATACTATGCATATTCTGCCTAGCAAATTAATGTGTTTTTCAATGAATCTATCTCACAAGTTAAATGCCCCGAGCTAACTTTAATAGAGACTTGAAACTTGAATATATCTGAATGCATTTAACCTTCATCTACATACGAGCCGTGACCGTTAAAACTACAGCCTTCATAAAGGTTAGCGTCAGAGTCTAGCTTTTAAAAGCTACTTAACCATATTTAAGCTTCAATGCTTTTGATTTCTGATCAAAGCACCAAAAAAGTGATTTTTAGGTGGCGAGAGTTAAGTGCCGTACAAAGCACCGAAGAGAAAACAAAAGAATTAAATAGAAAAAAGCGCAAATATACACACATTGACAGTTAGTCAAATAATTGTTTTGACAGAGTTAAAAATTTGCATGATTGGATTTTATTTTTAAAAACAGTTGAGCTCAATGATTTTTTATTTTGTTTAAGAACCATATTCAAAACATTAATTTGTTGTCAAAACATTTACTTGACTAATTGTATACACATAAATAAATGTATGCTCTGTCTATATGTATTTGGTCTCTTAGCTAAAACAAGCAATTGACGTTAGTTAATACTGCTTTACGTAAACACTTGTAAATCCTGTCGTATAACCATAGCAACATCCAGCAGTAGCAGCAGCAACAACAACTATACACTAACCTGTTATTTCGACGAAGTTAATAAACTTTGTTTTTCGCGGTTTTTTCTTTCAGGAATATTGAAGAAACTATATTTGGTTTTTGCACTGAGAGTGTGTGTTGGTGGAACAAACGAGAGACAACGTCAACACGTCCGCACGCTTAACGTGATCAACTCAAACTGAGAGCAACTGTGGAATTGCTGTGAAAATTTAAACTTTTTTTCAGTAGCACTTTTGACGTCGACCGCTTTCTTTATAGTATTTGTTGATATCGCTAAAAAGCTTGTATATATACAGATTTGTACATTTGTATGAATAGAATGCATACATTAGTTGTACTTAGATAACGAGCAAATAATCAGCAAATACACGGCATTGCGAATCCATTTTTTTAAAGGATTGCGAACATGTCGTAGGGTCAATTTAGGCTAAATGTAATAAACTATTGAGATTATGCAATTATTGACGTTTAAAGGGCTACTTTGGAACTTTCAAAGCAATTTAGGCTCATTTCGAAAGTTAATTCTACGGCGTACTTGTCATTAAAAAGTAGTTAATTTGTGATACACATTATACATACTTGAGAATGTCTCAAAAATAAGATTATGCTAACTGCTTTTAATCTGCCATATGTGGGTTCAGAGTACAACTGTTATTAATAAACTGTTTTTGTATTTAACCAATTTATTAACCTTTTCGATTTTGTACTTTGGATTTATAACAAGTTAGTCACCACGTCAAAAGTATCAAAGCCGGACATATGTATACCGATCGAAGGCCTATCATAGATATGCATATTTACGAGTATACCCTTTCAGAAAATGGAATAAAGCTTTCTTTGAGCCGTTTGATTTTGACTTTGAGTACAACATTTTGATCTTTAACACACAAAAATAATTTAAAATTTTAATGTCGTCATAATTTACGGTAATAAAATGTGATAATTGAATTTAATACATTTTTTGAATCAGGGTATCAAAACCGAAACGAATATCGGTTTCAGTTACGGTTTCGGTTATATTCGCATTTAGGTTTTTGGTGACGCAAAATATTTCGGTTTGAAATGCCGGTATGATTTCGGTTTACAAAACAATTTTAAAAATTGTTAAAGATATGTAAATTTTAAAACAAATACTCAATTATTTCAATAGCTAAGATCTTTTTATTGAGATCAATAAATAAAGGAAATAAAAAGATTTAATTAAGTTTTAAAAAACTGTGATTATAACTAAAAGAACAAACCGAATCGGGTTCTTAACGGTAATTTCGGCTGACATATTTTCGATTTTTAGGTTTTGGTCCAATAAAAAGTATTCTTTCGGTTACGGTTTCAGTCACGGTTACCAATTTCAATCGGATAATACCGGTTACGGTAATAGTTCCGGTTTTAATACCTGTTTTGAATATTTTCTAATATATTAACAATTAAAGGGTATCAAAGTACCGGAATAGCAATAGTTTCTTAGTTTGTTATTGTTATGCAAACAAGGGGAATCTGGCTGATAAATTAAAGAAAAGAATAGGATTTGCATTTCATAAAACATTGATGAAATAACTACGGAAACGTGTTCTGGGCTAAATCAAAGACTATTTTATATTGTGATACAGTATTTGTCTAGACATGCATACTATATTAAATGTGTGATTGTTTGTGTGAATGTTGAGATAGAGATACACAGGGCATAAATTGAAATCGTAAACTATCAGCACTGTTGTTGGTGTTATCAACTCATCCTTCAGATGCACTCTGAAAATTTTAGATTTTTTTTATAAAAAAAAGAAATACTTGTGAATATAGTCAGTAAAATTACTTGATTAACTGTATATTATTTCTGCAACTGAAACAGTTTTAATGTACAAAAAATTGCGCATTAATCAACGTGAATAATTATTGCAGCGCCAGTTCATCTCATTCATTGTCGACACTTGCGCGTCAATTGAATATTCCTTCATAACAAAATAAGTAATCTATATGATTTACATAAGTCAAATAAAATGTAAAATATTAAATTAAAAGTATTTTATACAAATTGTTTTTTACTGGCTGACTGTCGCAGAAAACTGTATGTTTTTTAACTTTGTGGAATTACCTCCAAATTTATTTTAAAATGCCAAAAACACTAAATACAATATTCTATCTACAAAGTCACGGGCAAAGCCGGGTGACACCAGGTGGGTGCTAGAATTTAAAGGGCACGCGTCAAACTAAGAGAATGAAATATGAACTTCTAACCTTGCGTCATTGCATTCAAATGATGTCACTCGGGGAGTGCGCCGCGCGTCACAAATAAGGGAATAACA
Source organism: Drosophila subquinaria (assembly GCA_037043405.1). Classification (NCBI taxonomy): domain Eukaryota; kingdom Metazoa; phylum Arthropoda; class Insecta; order Diptera; family Drosophilidae; genus Drosophila; species Drosophila subquinaria. The sequence continues at coordinate 150,643 of JBAMBL010000013.1, read as the reverse complement.
CTCTAATCTAATAAAATGGAAAAAATAAATTATCTGATTTGCTAATATGGCATGTTCTTTTAATCGGACTTCCAAGCGCTGAGCGCGTGCTGCTCTCGTGCGGCTATTCGAATTTTGCATGTTACAGATGTGGCAGCGGTTGGCATTGCACAATGTCAAAGAAAACTAATTCTTTCAAACTTACTTGTTTAAATTTTATGACGACCAAGATTTTTTTTTGCGAATTTTCCAGCAAATTAGATGTTTTTTTTGTGTGTTAGTTGTTGTTATTAGAGATGATAATGGAGCATATCGAAATGCCAGAAACACGACTTGCAAATGTATCTTAAGAATATATCGATAATTATGATACTGATTTTATTTGAATAAGTAAGTAAACTGTTTGTTTTCAGATATAAAAACTTTTTCGATTGAATTTATTTACACAAGCTCAAAAACAATAAAAATTGATTAAGCAGATTTGAAGGCTATCGAATAATCAGCATAGGTCCGAACATCAAAGTAATCGATAACAACTACTTGACCTATCGTTGCTTGTGCATAGGTGCATAGATTGGAGACATCTGGAATTTAAATTGGAATTTCTTATCGCGACCGGCATTTATTTTGCTATCAGTGACAAAATGACACAACAAAGCGATCGAGACATCAATAAAGATGAAGTGCAAAATGAAAAGGCAAACGTTTTTGTGCACAAATCAGAAACGATGCGCGTTGCGCTCTTTGGCATGTCGGAGCTGATTAACACGCGTCTATCGGATGAAGCATTGGAAATCTGCCTAGAGCTGCTGGAATCGGGCGTGCATCCAAAGGCACTGGCCGACTTGGTGTTGCATACCCTGGAAATCAAAGAGAAACATGCCGCTGGCCATTGTCGCTAGCTGATGGATTGCCGCCTTTATCAGAACATAGAGTGTGAGACTTAAGATTAGAGTCTAATCAGCTCAAGTCTAGACACACCTTCCATAAAAACGGAAAAAAATAAACAATAACCAAACCTGATAGCGTAATCAATGTTAATTATGTAGGTAGTAAAAGTATTATATATATTTTATTTAAATTCATAAAGTAGTATTAATTGATTGAAAGTCTGTCTTATAAATTAATAATCCGGATAAAGCTTTTCAGCTACTTTGTCTTGTCAACAAACAGCACATGCTGGACATCCTCCTCGGTGAGATCCTTATCGCCCCAGCCCCACAGCTCGTGAGTTCCGTCGCCCGTGCGACGCACTCTCCTTTCAATTGTCTCGGGTGCCACGGACTTGAGATCATATGCCCAGCCGATTTTGGCGAAGAAATCAATGAACGCTGTCGTCATGTTCAGCGAGTATTTGCCCCACTCGGCGGTCTTGTAATCCCAGGGGAACACATGGTGATAGTTGTGCCAGCCTTCGCCAAAGGTGAACGCCGAAACATACGGACTCTGCGACGGATTAATGTTTCTATATAGGAGATAAATGATCAGTAAACGCATTACAAGATTAACTAGAATATAGTTACTTGTCGTAGGGACGTCCGCCGAATTTGTGGGCAGCACTATTAACCAGCCAGGTCATGTTCAGCTGGAAGCACCAACGGAACATGGTGGCCACAAACCAGGAGTTCAACAGCGTCTCGTTCCATAGACAATAGGGTATCAAAGTGGGCAGCACGAAGCAGGCGATCGGCATCAGGATGAAATAGTGCCTGGCATAGAGTTTGATTATAAGCAAGTATTTTGGAATGTGATGTGATTCCCACTCACTTCAACTGGAACATGAGTATGCGATCAGCGCGTAGATCGGACAAATCCAAGCCCTTGCCCTTGGCCACCACATCGGGATGCTTTTTGCAGAGCAACCAGCCGACATGGGAGAAAAAGAAGCCACGGGTTGCATTATGGGGATCGGCATCGGTTTCCGAGAACTTGTGGTGCACCCGATGATCACGGGCCCAATGGAAGGCGGCATCCTGAAAGGCCACCGTATTGAATACGATCAGAATCAAACGTAACGGCCACTTGGCCTTGTAGGAACGATGAGCCCAGAGGCGATGGGCACCTCCGGTGATGCCAATCATGCCCATCGTGTATAGTACGATTGCTGTGGATTATCAAGCTCTATCCATAAATCAGAAATATAAATTTGTTATGTAATACTTACAGAATGCCAACGTTGCCCATTTGGCCTGGAACAGCAACAGAAACCCGCCATATAGAGCGGCCAAGTGTATATACCCGAACAGAATAATATTACGCCAAACCCATTTCAATTTGCGTTTATCGGCCTTTTTAAACTGCGTTATGTCGTCTGTCAATGCATAATCGTTGGTCTCACCGTCGCCTTCGAAGAGAACACCTGTCTGTTTGGAAGCATTCATATTTGAGCTTCCATTTGACAGCACTTCGTCCACGTTGGGGCTGGTGGAGTCCGCATCCGACGGCTTGGAGACCGCGTTTGGCGTCATTTCAACTGGAAATAAATGGGATTTTTATTATAGCTCTATATGCTCCTTTCCTATATAATCTTAAACCTCCTCTCTTTTTTTAAAGCAGAGGGTATTCGAATTTTCAAGAAATTTGCATCGCACTCTAAATAAATTATTTTTTATTATTATTTATGGTTTCGGCTGATAAATAAAAGTTTATTTAATCATTTTTTGAATATCTCCAGATATCTCAATTTTTTCATTGTTTTAAATTATTTTTGGTCAATTGCTTTTAGTTGACTTTAAATAAATAAATAAACAAGAACTTAATATTAAAATCTTAATACGCCCCTTTTTTAAATTAAATACTTATGTAATTAAATTCAATAATTACATTAACATGAATTATCCAAAGAAAAGGTTTGAGTTATGGAGATATTCCGCTTTAAGAGTTCTTTAACTTAAGTTTATTTGTTTTACTGCCACTCATTTAGCTCGAGTTAGAGAGAAATTTGAGTTATAGAAGTTCAAGTTATTGAAGCTCAACTGTATTCATTTCACCCAAAGCGAAGAACAAGATGGGCAATGTCATCTTAATTCATACCTGACCTGGGACAATACATTTGCAATTTGAATAGGGCGAATTCGTGATCTCAATTGGCCTTTAACCTTGAGAAACTCTTGAGAAATTTCTCTCAGATACTTTTCTTAGAATGCGAAGCACATGAATGCAATCTTAATTAACCTTGGGAATTTTTGATGCAATTTGCATTAAACGAACTCGAGAAGATTTAGCAATCTCAGTTCGCTCCTGACCTATCCCAAGGTCAAGGTTCTGATGTAATATGTCTTTTAACTAGCTAATAGAACAGGCACTGCAAATAATTTGTTGTTTTTTTAATCTAAAAATCATTCACTTATAATAACTTTGAGACAGCGAGAAATATACCAATATTCATCTTTATGGCTCATTTATGCATTTATGAAAATTTTCTAAGTTCTAGAGATTTGCCCACAAAATATTGATTAATTTTGAGTTGTACTACTAAACCAATAATCATTATTTTTAAGCAGCAAAATAAAACTTCAAGAATAATCATTATTTCATGACTTTTATTATTTGCTCAAAATAACACTCAAGTTGAAATTTCGACTACATTTTAGAGAATGAAGGAATAAAATTATATATATTCCTAGTCAGTAAGCCAAGACTAGCCATAATAATCCATTAAAAAAAAAATATTTTTGGGCTTTGTCAAAATTACAACTTGAGATTTATTTTGATTATTCTTTAAATTTAATTTTTTACTCAAAAATAATGTTTTTTTGGTTGAGTGGTAAAGAATAATTCAAATTTAATCATTATTTTGTGAGCAAATCTAAAAATCTTGAAATGTATCATTATTTCATAACTTTTTTTAATAAAACTTATAATGATTACAGTCCCTGATTCTAAGCAATTTGTTGTATGCTATTGTTATAAATCTATTAATTCACTTGATTTCACTGAAGCACTCACCAAAAAGATTTCACTTTATGAAATGTATTCCAAAAGACTCTCTGAGTTTCGCACCCGGCGAGGGCTGACTTGGAACTGTAAGCTTTGCAGCAGAACGAACCTTCTTTTCAATCAAAATATATGCACAATCACTAATTGATTCTGTAATTCTAGTACGTCTAAAATACTTGAAGATTATAAAACGTAAGCTATTGTATTTATACGTAATTCAAATGAAGATCCTCTTATCAAAAACTGACTCGATAGTTAGTTACATATATTTCCGTTATTATGCAAACATAAAATTAATTGTATTAATCTTTTCTTCTCGATAGATGGTATGAATGAATGGGAAAGACTTTGAACATGCGCTGTCGAGCACATGCCCAAGTGGGAGCACAGTCCAAGATGTCCCGTCGCTAACTCATCATTAAATCTGTAATCTATTTCATCATTAAAAGTTGAATCATAATCTCGCCGGCAACAGCCGACTGTTTAGATTCACGTGAATGATTATCTCCGGCAAACGGGACATCCTCCAGTTGTTTGCTGATAATGAAAGCGCCCTCTACTTAGTGACTAGCACGCCCTCTAGCGTTCACAATTGTTGCACAGTGTTCGTTAATGGTTAGTATGTATTTAAATAATTTAACAAATTCATTTGGTCAGTTCTGAACTGCAAGTGAGGATGTTCTTATACATATATACACAGCTTTCAATCCTTCCTTAATTAAGTCGTGTTTTTATTTCTTCTTTGGCTCGTCATTTGACTCTGGCTTTTCACTGCTTTTCTCGGTATCCTTTGGGCTAGATTTTTCTTCAGCCTTTGGTTCAGATTTATCGGTCTTTTTAGCTTTCTTTTGTGCCTTCTCGGCCTGCTTTTGCTTCTCAGCCTCAACGGCAGCAGCTTCTTCCTCCTGTTTCTTTGTTTCCTTTTGAGCAGCGGCGGCTGCCACATCTTCATCATCCCAGTCGGCCATTGAGCGATCGCGTTTCAACCACGAGTGTGTCGTGTCGGCTTTGAAAGCTGTAGAGGAAGAGAGAGGATGTTAGATTTTGCTCTACAAAAAGAACCTAAGCATCTGTCCACTTACTCTGATTAAACCACTTAATACCGTTCTGCATGTCCTCGATTATTTCGCGCGATGTGTACATCACCTCATTTTGCACAGCCTGATGGAACGTTGAGGTCTCAAACGCGGCCGAGTACACGGAATTGCGATCATGATTGAGCGCACGCTGCGGGAACTTGGACAAGCAGTTGGCCAGCTCCAGCGCATTACCCAGTGCAGTGCCCGTGGGCACAATACGGTTGACTAGACCAATATCGTGTGCCTCTTGTGAGCCCACCGGACGTCCAGTCAGTATCAAGTCCAGTGCGCGGGACAGTCCAATCATGGCGGGCAGTCGCACAGTTCCACCATCGAGCATAGGCACACCAAAGCGTCTATTGAAGAATCCCAGCACAGCTGACTCCTCCATGACGCGCAAGTCGCACATTAGTGCGAGTTCCAGACCATTCGCTATGCAGTAACCATTTATGCCACAAACAACTGGCTTTTTAATCTGGCGACGTGTTGGACCTACAGATCCCTCGGGTCGCATAAGTATATCCACGCTTATTTCCTCCTTCTCGTCGGTGCTCATCTCAAGGATGTCGAAGCCCGAACAGAATGATCCTCCCACACCATAGAGCACTGCCACCGGCGACGTGTCGTCGGCCTCGAAGACGGAAAAGGCATCGCACAGCTGTGACGCGGTAATTGAATCGATGGCATTGCGCTGCTGTGGACGATTAATGCCGATTAAGGTTATATTTTTGTCCTTTTCTACGAGAATATTCTTCGGCGGTGTTGGCTCCGCTTTCGCATCAGCTGCAGCATCTGCAACATCAACAATGTTATTCGGTCTTTCTTTAGTAAACATTATGTCACGTTATCTGTCCGTATAACTACCTTTGCGCAGTGCATTCGAGGTAGCCAACATGCGGCTAGCTGAATAGCGCAACTGCATGCCAACTTGCTGGCCTAGCTGCCGTCCAACTTTGCGCAACATGTTTATTAAAATCCCTTAATCGGATATACCTTAAATTTGGGGTATTTAAAATATTAAAAAATGTGCAAAAAGTTTGGGAACTGCAAATTGTTTAATTTATGTTTGTCGAACAAGAAAGCGTTGCCACCTACTGCATTTTATTAGAGTTGTCGTTTCGTTCTAAAAAAGTTCAAATGAACAATCATCAATCATAAACTACATCGTTCATTTCGCAGTTGGTCAGCTTTTATTTAATTTTCTTTAAAATAATTGTAACTTTTTTTATCAATATCATTTATAAACAACTGACCAACTGATCAGAATGACCTAATCATCGTTCATAATTCATGGCCAACTGAATAACTGAAACAAATATTGACTTAGTTCACGACTTAAAAATTAACAATTGAACATATTTAGCAAATTGAACTAAAAATCCCAACTCTAATTTCAATTGGGGCTGCCCCTCTTACATATTCGACTATTAATTCTCATGTCTTATCGATAAGCATTAAGCGATATGTTATTATTCCGGGACAAAGAAAGTTCTACTTAATTAATTCTCAATTTTAGGGCGGGCTGATACCAACAATGTTGTTTATTTCTGCCAAGCATTTTTTCTATAAACATCAATGCGCGTCCATCGATAAGCCCAATCTGCAGACACACTCACCTTTAGTTTTAGCGCGGTTTTTCCATCGATAGATAATTGGTCGCATGTCATTTCTTTAATAAAATTAGTTATTTTGAAAAAAAAAAAATTAAAAACGTGTACTTACAAATTCAATATTAGGAAAATGAAATTTTCTAAAATAATGAAGCTTTTTTATAAATTGGTTTGGTGCACGGCACACTTCGCGTGGTGAAGGTTAGTAAGAAATTCTAAAAAAAAACTTTAAAACTCGAGAAAAATTCCACAAAAATTGGAGTGCAATTTTCGAAATTCTAACTTCAAAATTAAGCAAGTTTCAAATTTAACTCAGTTTTTTAAATTGAGTTTAATCTGGAATTGAGTTATCTATCCGTGGGGCCTGATATGGCTGCCATCTTTTTTTTTTTTAAGTGGCAACCGTGGTGTTTTGGTGAGAAAGCTTTCATGCTGCAGAGCGTAATTCAGTTGTACTCAGTTTGGAGCGGCGTCGAAAAGCGAGCGGTTGTGCATTAAGACAGCAGCAGTTGAGCAGCACCAAATTTAGAATTTAAATATTTTGTGTGGCGATTGTGTGTGCGTAGTAGTATAGAACCATGTATCACCTGAAGAGTTTGGCCCGTCAGGGCGCCATGCGTCAGCAGGAGCTGACTGCGTTGGCCAAAGCTTTGCCTACTGCTGTGCTCCAGACACGCAACTACCAAATACCCGACCGCCTAAAGGATGTGGCCACTGCCAAGGATCCCCGTTTCTTTGACATGGTCGAGTATTTCTTCCATCGTGGTTGCCAAATTTCCGAAGATCGTCTGGTCGATGACATGAAGGGCAAGTTGTCGCTGGAAGAGAAGAAGCAAAAGGTAAAGGGTATTCTGCAGCTTATGCAACCCTGTGACCATATCATCGAGATTGCATTCCCACTGCGTCGTGATGCGGGCAATTATGAAATGATTACCGGTTACCGTGCCCAGCACAGCACACACAGGATCCCCACCAAAGGAGGTAAATACAATACAATATACAATATTTTTTTCTCGTTAACCGGCATCTCTGGTTGAAGGAGAAAAAACTTAGCCAACTGTTGGTAAAATCGATTTTTCTATACATTTTGTGCAACTATTTCTTGCCTGCCCAAATTATGTAACAATTTCAAAACCTCCCTCAACCTCCGCCCGCCACCCAGTGAGCAGTTCCCAGTCTTTTTTCGTTCGCGCACACTCCACTTTTGTTTACGTTGCCTCTGCCCGGGCGCAAGATATTCAGCCTATGCATTTTAACAGTTGCCCCTCCTCCTTTTAGCATCTTAGTTGCATAAGCAGAGGCGCCGTTACACGTGTTGATTTGATTTCCAAGCCCTTCAAGTGTTGCCATACTGTCTAAGCTGATTGCCTCCACCTCCACCCTACATAGCAAAATTCCCCCACTCTCATCTCTAGAAACTATTCACATCATTTTTTTCTTATCGCGTTGGCGAATTATTTGAGAATTTCTTCTTCTTTTCCGTTTTGCTTGCGTTCTATTTATAATAGTGCTTTTTTTTGTGCTTTTGCTATTTGTTTTGCTTTCTTATTGGAACTAGAGCAACACCATCAAAACTGCACAGTATGTCAAGATGTATGAAAAAGTAGGGACTGTTGTCAGGCTACTCCCCTTAAAACAAATCAAACTTCACAAAGTTTAACTAACTAAAAAGAGATTATCTAATTATAGAGTCTTCAAAATCTCCATGTATTTTTCAATCATTAAAATGATTTGGCGGAAAAGAAAATCGCTGCGCCACGGTTCTTATCTGACCTTGATTGGCGGTTCGCCCAAAAACTAAAACACGTCATATAATCGCACATGTTTTGTTTTTGCTTATTGTTATTGACTGGTTTGTTGATAATGCTCGCCTTCACGAGGCTGGAGCATAAACGGACGATTCATTTTTATGATTTTATTGTTCATTTCAAAATGTGGAACCTCGTCAAAATTGGATTGTAAACAAGTTTGACAATCTGTTGCTAACCGATAGGGGTTTGATAATTATTCCTCCAAATATTTTGATATTTTAGCTACATTTACTTAGTCATCGAGGTGCGAAATTGACTTTAGTTATTTGCTGATAGATCAGGCTTTTAGTAGATACATTAAATATTATACTATGCCCTTGTTTTCAACATTTTCTATTGCACTAATTAATGTTAATTGCTGTACGTATTGCTGTCTGTGTGTGTGTGTGTGTGTGTGCGCACATTAATTGACACAATGACTTCATGGCTGAATTCGGTAAAATATATTTTGAGGCTCATTTTCAATTCAGCTTCGCAAAAAAAAACTCAAAAAAAAAAATAAATTCAACGAAAGGCAAATTATGAAAACTGGTTTTCAGCGAATCCCCATTGAATGTATGTATGTATGTACATTTGTATCTGCGTAAATATATCTGTCAATCAGCGAACGTATTTATTTTATTGTAGTGTTCACGTGATGGTCACGTTGCGCCAAATAACAACAGTCGCGTCACACTGTGCTGTGTGTTTCGTTATGGTACAGCTTTCTATGTCGTTGAACTGTTTTCAATTGTTCCGTTGAAATTGAGGAACAAATTTAAAGCTTTTAAATTCTCAAGTTTGACAGTCGCCTTGTAATACAGCTGATAGTGTAAGCAGCTCAAATCGTTATCAGCCGGCAATACCGGTTTATTGCATTCTAAAGTATATAAAACTACACATTTATATATTCACACAGCGATAATTTATTACTACAAATCGCCAAGTTGCATTCTGTATTCTGTCAACATTCAACTGTTGTGTGAACACCAAATGCGCTTTGTTTGCATTCGTGTCTTGCTCAAGTGTCAAACACTTGAGATAAACATTTCGAAACGCCCCTGATAATACATTAGCAAATACATAGATACATATGTATGCATATTTATACATATGTACATTAATCATATTAAAATTTACTCTAATGTTGTTGATAGCTGTGCAAATTTTGTCCACATACAAAAAGAATTTGTTTGTTTCGTTTCTAAATCTCATGCGTCATTTCCTGCTCATTTCCTTGGCAAAGGTGCTACGTGCATACGTGTATGTCTTATCCATTTGGAGTATACTACATATATGCGTATATAATTCTGACAAAACAAAATAACATAAGATGCCATCAGCCCACGCTACAAAACTCTTTATCATATGGCTAAAATGCTGGTCAGCTGACGCTCTGCTCACTTTGGGGGCAACCGGTTTTGGGACTACATATCTCGCTGCCAAAGATCGCGATTGCTGTTGCCAATGGCGTACAGTGTTCATAGACGTGGCAGCATATATTACATACATACATACATACAATACACACACGCCTCACACACGGATCGAGCCCCCAAAAAAGTGAAAAAAAAACTTATCGCGCTGATTGTATAAGCTGTAGCTATGTATATATGTATACTTATATACTACTTTTATGCCAATGGAATCTACACTCATATGTGCATATATTAGCTACCTATACACATAAATAGATTTGCACGTTGCGATACGGCTGTTTATACAAATACAAAAAGTCACGCGTTTGCTTTTTTTCTCAAGGAAATTATTAAAAAACAAGTTAAAAAGGCCACCCGTTAAGTTTTATTATTAGTTGTTTTTTTTTGGCGATAAAGTCGATTGCTAGCAACATCATTATGATTATTTTAAAAACAGGGAGCTAGCGAAAAGTTAAGAAACTTTAGTTGAACTTTAAGAAGAACTGATCCTAAAATTATTGGATTAAAAAATCAGAAATAGATAATTTTTTAATTAAGTTTACCTTTCACATTGTCTTATCGAAGATGTGATAAAAAAAAATAAAATAAACTTATAATATTTAAAGTTTATTCTAGTATTTAAGTGCATAAATTATCTAAATTAAATTGAACATCAGTCGGAAATGAGTTTAAAATCTATTGATTTTGCTTCACTGTTCACCATCTAAAGCTTTTACTGTACTTAAAAGAACAGAGTCAAAGCAAATACTAGCAAAAAAAAACACCAAGCTGTTGTTATGCGCTTAAATACATAAAAGCAAACACCAGTAAAGACGAAGAAAGAAGAAGGAAAGCAAAATAACAATAAATAAAGGCTGAAAACATTTGAGGCAACAAACGGTCGAGACGTTGAATCGAATATGTGCTGTTTTTGGCCTATATGCCTGAGTTCTTGTTTGTTTTTATGCCCAAAAAGACAAGATCTGTTAAAAAGAGCTTTAAAAGCTCTCATGCATAAGATACACAAACTTTTTGGAGCAACATTCACTAATACATTCACTTATCAACTGCAGTGACAGTTGATAAGAAACAAGAATTTCAAAGCGGGAAATGCTAAAGTTCAGCGGATTCATGGCCGAAAAAAACAAAAGCATCAAGATCAACACTTGGCAACCGCATTTAATTAACTTTCGCTTCGTATCGATGTTTTCTTCACCTGTTTAGGGGCCTGTCAATGGGTTGAAATTGGCAACCTGTTTGTTATCGAGAGTGCACTTTGCGCTTGGTTAGGTAATTGTGTATCTGGTTCTGGTTCTGGAATTGCCGCATTTATTGTATTTCGATTACATCGTAAAATTTTAGAAATAAACTTTCAGGTGCAATTAAAAAACTTGCCGATAAGCAAGGAAGTTGCTTTATCTAATCGGGGGACCGACTATTTCTTAAAAGATATCAAGATAAATGTGTGCAAACAAATGGAAAACAATAAAGATAAGCAAGCAAAACATCAGCAGGTGCGACTGTAAATACATACATATATTCTGATCAAGCATTACGACATGAATTACAAATTACAAGAAAAGAACGTCGCTGACCCAGTTTGGCATTCTGACAGCACCTCAGAGAACCTCAAAGCACCTCAATGCACGTGTAAACCAATAGAAAATGAACTTTTGCTTTCATAGCAAATACCAAAAGAACCGTGCAATTTGTTAAGTATTTTTAGCGTTGTTTCAGTTGGATTCCATCCAAGAAATGAAAGCGAGACATCTGCGAGCATAAATTGTGTATGTATGACCAGACAGTCGGAGGAATTTACTCGTACTTAACTTGAGTTTAGTCACTACTTTCAAGGTTCCTGTGCACATGTGCCGTATACGTAATATGCTTATGCAATGCAATTGTTTCTTTGTCACTTTCAGGCATCCGTTTTTCGATGGATGTGTCACGCGATGAGGTGAAAGCCCTGTCCGCTCTGATGACCTTCAAGTGCGCCTGCGTCGATGTGCCATTCGGCGGCGCCAAGGCCGGTCTGAAGATCAACCCCAAGGAGTACTCCGAGCATGAGCTGGAGAAGATCACACGTCGCTTCACACTGGAGCTGGCCAAGAAGGGTTTCATTGGCCCCGGCGTCGATGTGCCCGCCCCCGATATGGGCACTGGCGAGCGTGAAATGTCCTGGATTGCCGATACCTATGCCAAGACCATCGGCCATTTGGACATTAATGCCCATGCCTGTGTCACCGGCAAGCCCATCAACCAGGGCGGTATCCACGGACGTGTGTCGGCCACCGGTCGCGGTGTCTTCCACGGTCTGGAGAACTTCATCAATGAGGCCAACTACATGAGCATGATTGGTGAGTTCACTTTATTTATTTGCTGACAAATATTTGCTTAATCAATTTCGATACTCGTTCTTTAGGTACCACTCCCGGCTGGGGCGGCAAGACCTTCATCGTGCAGGGCTTTGGCAACGTTGGTCTGCACACCACCCGCTATCTGACCCGCGCCGGCGCCACTTGCATCGGTATTATTGAGCACGACGGCACCCTCTACAACCCAGAGGGCATTGACCCCAAGCAGCTGGAGGATTACAAGAACGAGCACGGCACCATTGTCGGCTATCCCAATGCCAAGCCCTATGAGGGCGAGAACCTGATGTTCGAGCAGTGCGACATCTTCATTCCCGCTGCCATCGAGAAGGTCATCAACAGCGAGAATGCCAACAGAATTCAATGCAAAGTGAGTATGCCCAGAATTGAAAATTAAATTAAGCGTGTAAACTTTGACTTGTAAAATTGATAGGTCAAAAATCAGAATTTCAAACGGAATTTTGATCAATCTCTAAATTTATTATGCATTCAAATTTTAGAAATTTTTTTAAAAATTAATAATTGCCTTAGGATATCGACTTTTATGCAATTTATATTTTTCTTTCCTTAACTTTTTTTTAAATTCTAAATTTGAAATCTGTAGTTTTAACCTTTGTCATTTTTGCGATACATTTTTAGATCTCTAATAAATACTTAATTATTTATAAATGATTCTAAATAATTGTTGTGATTGCTGTTACTTAATTTAAAGTATTTCTTAAATTTTACCAAAATATTCAACAGTATTAGAAATAAGTGCAGACTTAAAGAATCCTAGTTTCGTATTTCAAATTCTTCTTTTCAAATTTTGACATTCTAAATATTAGATGTAAATTTTCTTAGAGAATCTCATTCAATAGAGAAATTAATTTTAATTTGAATTTATTAATTTCAGATCATTGCCGAGGCTGCCAACGGTCCAACCACGCCTGCTGCCGATAAGATCCTCATTGATCGCAACATCCTGGTCATTCCCGATCTGTACATCAATGCTGGTGGTGTCACCGTCTCGTTCTTCGAGTGGCTCAAGAACCTCAACCACGTCTCATACGGTCGCCTGACCTTCAAGTATGAGCGCGAGTCCAACTATCATCTGCTCGGTAAGTTTATCACTATTATATTCAATCAACTTTCACTCTCTAACTATCTATCTTTCAATATTTATCTCTATAAATACATATTATACTATATATATCGCTGGCTTGTACTATCGAATCATGCCATATCATTTAGAAAATTCATTTTTAAGGGTATTTGGTTTCAAAATTGCTCAAATTATTTAATTGGCTATTTAATTATAAATACTTATTATTAATTAAGTAAACGCCTTACAGAAAAGCGGCTGCTCTTAAGCATTTGCTCTTCCAGTTCGTTTATTTGTCTATAAATTGATTGATTTTAGTTCTCCTCTCACCTTACTATTTATTATTATAATCAACAATCGACAATTCACTTGAATAGCGTACTTTAATTAATTAATTAATTATATTGCCATCATAGTAATTCGTTGTTTATTCTTCTATTTCTTCTTTTTTCCGTTTTTTCTCTATCACCAATGTAGACTCAGTTCAACAGTCAATTGAAAGAATTATTAATGACGGTACATTTATTATTAATTCTTCTTTTTTCTATTACTTCTATTATCTCTCCATACACACCTCCAAATCCACCATAAACAAATATCTCTCTGGCTATAACATTAAAAAAAAAAGACACAAATCGCTTGCATTGGTTCTTGTTTAAATTCTGTGTAAAAGTTAAAATCACCTGTTATCTGTAGTTGTAGACTATCCTTTGTGTTTGAATATCCTATCCATTTGGTTGAGCTTATTGTGACCCGATCATGCCTGAGTTATCTATTTATCACATTCACACATCCCAAATGTGCTCTAACTGTGCTTCCATCATTGATCTTCTAACCAATTCTATGTAGTTGACGTTCTATTTGAATTGTTTACCCAGCATGTGGCTTATTTAATTAATCGCTTATCTCTTCATCTCTGCCTGCCTCTCCATCGTATAGAATCCGTGCAAGAATCCTTGGAGCGTCGTTTTGGACGTGTCGGTGGACGCATTCCCGTTACACCCTCGGAATCGTTCCAGAAGCGCATCTCTGGCGCCTCTGAGAAGGATATCGTGCACTCCGGCCTGGACTACACCATGGAGCGTTCGGCGCGTGCCATCATGAAGACAGCCATGAAATACAATTTGGGTCTCGATCTGAGAACCGCTGCCTATGTCAACTCCATTGAGAAGATCTTCACCACATACCGTGACGCCGGTTTGGCCTTCTAAGCACAGCAGCTGCAGCAGCTGATAGCTAACAAACTTAACTAGTTTAACTAATCAACCGAACTCAAAAGCAAATACACATATTGCATCCGCGCACCTCCTTTTTTTTTAGAGAGTCACAAATCGAAGAAAGAAATAAGAAAAAAACGCATTCAACAATTAATTTATATAAAGCCAAACAAAAAATTATGTTCAACTTTTAACTTGAATTTTTGTGTTTTGTATTAAGATAAAGTGAAAAGCGAGCTTAAATTGTTTTCGTCATAATTATTTGTTGATTTTCTCTAAGTTATAAGTTTATAAAATGAAAATGAAAAAAAGAAATGAGCGTAAAAGTGAAGCAATTGCATTTTTTCAATTATGTATCGTAAATCGTACGAGACACGCTCTGTTGCCGCAACTTTTAAATTAAACAAATATCAAATATACACATAAAACATAAACTTTATGCAAATGCATTTTTAATTGTCAATTGTCGTTGGCCACTAAACTGATCACAATAATCGTTGATTAATTTTAGTCTCAAAGTTACGTATACATTGTATAATTGGATTGGAATGTATGCAGACTAATTGTAGATAATAGTTAGTTATACAAAATATATAGATATATATATATATTGGGTCTACACTTAATACTATAAGTACACTTTTCGTGAATTACGAAACAAAATTGCGGGACAATACCAGGTATAAATTGGAAGATTGAATGTGGTCATTGTTAAATTTCATCAATATCAAAACTTTTCGCTCAACTAATTTAAAATGTTGTAATCAGTGCGTATTAACGTGGTGCTTGTCATCCATTCAGTTGCCTTCATTTAGAGTGCCAAGGATTTGGGAAAGAGCTGCTGCTTCACATAGTCATCGATCATTTCGGTGAGGTGGGCGCGTGTGAGTCGCGGCACCTGGAGCACATAGCCAAAGTCTTTTAGTTTAGTATTGTCCAGGTAGAGATGCTTATGATGCAGTTGCTCCACATCCAAATACGGTGTCAGTGGCGTATTGTCAATGTCATTGCGTTGACAAATCTCTGCCCAGGGCGCCATATGCTTGTCATTAATTTCACCGACCGTGTCGCTTGGATAAAGCTAAACAATATTAAACAACAACAATGAATATTTAGTATGAGTCACCCAAGATTACGTTTTAATGACTTACCTTAGTCAGATTGGACATAACAATGCCAAAATATTCAACATTGATGTCGAATATATCCACAAGCAAGTCACTAATGCTGCCCTGCGTTGACGCTGAGTCATCCACAATATTGTAGACCTGCCCGGCCGCTTTGGGACTCTGGGCTAATTGCCAAATCGCGGCACACACATCAATGACATGCACCGTATTGAGACGCATGGCATCGTTCCACAGTAGCTTCATTGTCTCACCGAGGTATTTGTATATGGCAGCTATTATAATGCGTGGCACTGCATGGAGTATATTTGATATTTCATATTCGTGATTATCGACAGTAAATGCAACTGATACTCACTCAAGTAGCGCTTATCACCAATGCCGTAAACAACTGGCAGGCGCACCACCGTATAGCTGAGACTGTTGATGTGCGCCAGGTCCTTCTCCACCTTCAGCTTTTGTTTGGCCACGCCCGTCCAGGGCTCCAGCTTGCAGTCTTCCTTGAGCGGCGTCTTCTCGCTGCTGTTCACACAGCCCGAGCTGAGCTCCACATACCGTTTGACCTGTTGAGTGGCGGCCTCATTGGCACAATTGATGCTCAGCTTGTAAATGCCTTCCTTGTAGACGGCATCGTCCTGGTTGGCACGCGTCTCGGCAGCACAGTTGATGACCACATCCCAGCCGCGGTTCGTTGTTGGGTGTGGTGCAAACGCCAATTTGCATGAGGCTGCGGTAAAGTACATAAAGGACAAACAACGCATAAACAAAACCTGTTTCAGGAAGTATGTATGCGAGTGCGAGCGTATTCGTGAGTGGGTTGAATTATCACATACCGGCATTAATTAAATTCGCACTGCAAAACTCCACTTTATCGCTAGCAAAGGCCTCCGTTTGCTGCTCGTTCAGCCAGGCCATTTGTGGCGGCGTCTTATCAACAATGCGTATTTCCTGTGTCAACTCATGCTTCAGCAAGTAAGTCACCAAGTTGCGTCCAATGAATCCACAGCCTGCGTTTGAATTACATTCGTGATAAAACAAGAGATATCGCTGCGATTGCAATTCCACTTACCGCCCAAAATTAAAACAGTCGGTTTCTCGGACATATTGCAGCGACAGCGCAATCAACGAACGCGACTAATGACTAGACACTCACGGTTGCCACAATTGGCGCTTTTGCACCAAAATTGGCTCTTTTTTGTCCTGTTGGCGCAATGGCACTTATTTTTTCGAATTGGCTCCTTTTTTCATCAGTTCAGAATTACGTTTTTGTTGCTTGTTTTTCTCGTCCGCGCTGTTCCGCCTCGATCCGCGCACGTCAAACGCACTTTTTCTACTAAACTGAAACACGAAAGAAGATGGAAAGAGGGAAAATGACAGAAAATATACATGACATACACCAAGATAGATAGCCGCACCAGTCACTCCAGTGTGCTGTAAAGCGCGCTCTCTCGCTCTCGCCAAACGAAAAACGTTTTCTGCGTCGTCTTCCTGCTCGTTCTGCGCGCCTGGTAGGAGAGAAAAAATTCTCCCGCAATCCAATATCAAATTTTTGACATGGCAAAAATAGTGAAGTTTTTTGTTTTTTGAGCTAGAGCTTTGAAATTTGTGTCAGAGACATACAGAATTTTTCTCGATTTATTGACATTTGTTGCTTCTCAAATTTCCTGTTATTTCTCAATGTTTTTGGGCTTTTTTCTCGATTTTGCCACCAAAACCAATTTCTAAATAAAGTTAATTATTTTACCTAATTTTGGATTTTGTTGTTTTTTTGAAATTAATTCTCAGCTTTTTTAAATAAATTTTAGAAAATTTCACGTTTTTCCGTTTCAAATTTGGCGCGCACTAACACTACAAAACGCACTAATACTTGCAAATTAACAGAAAAAGTCACTAATACTTGCATACTAACAGAGAAGAGTGCCATTGTCGCTCTCCGTGTAGAGTTGTTCTCTTTTCTGCACAGTCTAACATTCGTCGCTCTTTTAGTGAATTTGGCTCATTTTTCGTTTGTTTTTGGCTCAATAGATTACTTTTAAGTGGCATCCGTGTAGACACTTGCTTTTGCTTAACAAAACAAAATCTTATATATGAAACGGAGCCGCTTTGTCGCTTCAACAACAAGCACAAAAAAACAACAAATCTTTACATTAAGCTGTTAATGGAATTACAGAAGAGTGACTTAACAGAACCATAACGAGCACAACATGCTGTTCGCTCGTTCATTTTGGAGAGTAGTTCAATTGAACCATTCCATACAGGTGAACAATTAAACATTCAAAAGGTCCAAAATAAATCGGGCACAAAGGAAAATTTAATTTATTGAATAAAATTTGATTATAAACATGATATTACAATTTTATGCTATTGATGTTAGCTGGACCACAAGTCGTATTTCGGAGCTCTAAATCCGCGGACTATTATGTCAGACTGCCACCAGCCACTATTATGCTCTTCTTCGTTTAAACTCACACTCTCCTTGGCATTTTCTGAATCGAGGCTTAAAAAGTCAAAGTCTTGGTAGATAACCAGCTCCTTGCAGCATGTTAATTCTTCACCTGCACCTTCGTTCGCATGCAACAGATGCAAATGAACATTTTTACAGCTGCGCGGCAATTGGCTAACAACATCCTTCGGGTACAGTTTCAAAGTCTCACGCTGTTGCTCACTCTCGTTGGTCAGCAGCTCCAGTTCCAGAAAAACATTGGTGGTCTTCAGCTCTGTGGACCAAAGTGCATAGAGCTCCTCGCAGGTGAGAAGGCCAAGAAGGGTTTGATTCAAGGGTCCCTCCGGCATTGCGTGTATGTCACCGTGGTATTTGGATATGGAGTTATGCGGTATGTGTATTGTATACGACTCGGTCGGCATAAAAGTATTGTTTCCAAATAAAAATCGTAAACTCTTGACGGCTTTGCTACTTCTAAACGCTAACCTTATTATCTGCAAGAATTAGTGGCTTGTCATTTGGAATCGAATTCTTTGGAATTGATATTTACCTCTCGCATATTGCTGATAGACTTCTTGGTTTCCTTGGCCAAGAAACGTTGCTTTTGTAGTTGATAGTTCTGAAAAGATTCTTCTGCCTTCTCTGTGGCGTCAGTCTCGTCCCATTTCTCAACATAATATTTGTACGTCTTGTAAACAAACGGAATTTGGCTCCGATGGAACAACAGGAAGTCAAGAATGCCATTTACAAGGTCCGCAAGGATTCCGGCAGTCAAAACGTCTACGTCTTGAAGTTTTAGCTGAACATTTTTAAGATTATTCGCCATTTATTTGCAATCTAAACAATTTCGCGGGTCTATTTTTAGAGTTGTATCGTATCGTTCGGACTAAGTTCGATTGAACTATTCACCAAAGTGAACGAACGAACTAAATCCCTGATTGTAGGTCTTATAGTTCAGTAGTTCAGTTGCTTAGTTCGTTCGTTCAATAGTTCGTTCGAGTCTTTTTATAGTTCGTTCGAGTCCTTTTATAGGTCAGTAGTTCGTTCGAGTCGTTTGAGTTAGTGATGTAAATTTGAATGGAAACATCGATGTCGATGCTCATCGATGTTTTCAAAATTTAACATCGATGTTAGTTGATACATCGGGTCGAAACATCGATGCATCGATGTATTTCTAATGTTTGAAAACCATACCATTTTTAGAAGAAAACTAGAATTTCCTAGATTAATAAAGCTCATATTCTCTTAAAAACTTGTGCTTTCATAGCAGTTTTAAAGTTTTAATCAGTTTTTATCTTAAAAGTATAAACACAAACTACAAGAGGTATTTTTGATGAGAACTTTGAAAAGACATATGTAAGCCTTCTGGTAGCTATAGTATCTCTGACTAATTCAAATAAATTTACTCACTTAGACATTGCAAACACTGCCCAAATTACTAAAAACTCATTGTCAGAGCGGCGAAAATTACGTGTTGAAAGTGCGGCAGCCGATGTTTTGCAAAACATCGATGCATCGCCATGCAACATCGATAAATCGGCATCAACAAAAACATCGGAAAACATCGGGAAACATCGCCAAAGAAACATCGATGCTCGATGCATCGATGTTTTTTTACATCACTATGTGGGACTGAGTCACTGAACTACTGAACTAAATGACCGATTAGTTCGTTCACTAAAAATTGAACTACTGAACTAAATCCTTCAACTGAACTAGAATCGACAACTCTATCTATTTTTAACAAGCAACAAGCTATTAGTTTGGGCTAGTGATGTACAAAAAACATCGATGCATCGAGCATCGATGTTTTTATAGCGATGTTTGTCGATTTTTTCCGATGTTTTTGTAGATGTCGATTTATCGATGTTACATGGCGATGCATCGATGTTTTGCAAAACATCGGTTGCCGCACTTTCAATACGCTCTTTTCGCCGCTCTAGCAGTGAGTTTATAGTAATTTGAGTAGTGTTTAAAATGCCTTAGTGAATAAATTCAATAAAATTGGTCAGAGACACAATAGTGGGATTCCGGTAAACGTTTTTGATTTGCTTTTGATTATTTTTAACCAAATATAAATCGGTTGACGGAACGACCCTTTTTGCACACTGATTATTTTTTGATTTCGTGAACAGCTGACAGCCTGGGCGAACAGCTAATTGACAACTAAAAAGTATACAAAAATTGGCATAATTGCACAAAATGCCGAAAGAAAGTCATCGAATATGTTTTTATTGAATATTCGTAGATTTACAATGCAAACAAACACCAACTGACACACAGCTGTTCGAAACCAAATCAAAATGAAAAAATAATCAGTCTCAGAGCTGATTTTTCGAAATCAATTAGTAAGACCACATTTCCCTGATTTGCTCTGGGCACACTGAAAATTTTGTATGGAGCAGCTGTGAACAGCTGACTGAAAAATCAAAATCAAATCCCACTAATAGCTACAAGAAGGCTTACATATGTCTTTTCAAAGTTCCCATCAAAAAGTCATCTTGTAGTTTGTGTTTATACATTCAAGATAAAAACAGTTTGAAACTTTAAAACCCAATTGAAAGCATACGTTTTTCAGAGAAAATGAGCTTTATTAAACTAAAAAATTATATTTTTCTTCTACAAAAGGTATGGTTTTTAAACAGTAGACATACATCGATGCATCGATGTTTCGACCCGATGTATCAACCAACATCGATGTTTCATTTTGAAAACATCGATGAGCATCAACATCGATGTTTCCACTCAAATTTACATCACTAGTTTGGGCATCACAATAACTCGTTCATCTTAGAGCTAGTTCGATTAAATTGGTTCTTGATTCCAGTGCTGCTAATATCGATATTAATTGATTAAATTTTGAACAAAAATTAAAAAACGATAATTTATGGTTCTTTTCAAATATAATATAAATTTTTATTTAACTTATCATATCTCATATTCTTGGTGCTAAAAGTAGAGGAAAACAGCTAGCAGGTAATGCTAAGCTGGCTGGATTTATCTTTATTGCTGTGGGATCATGAATCTTTATATTATAGCGCAATAAAATGTTTGCCAGCAAAATAAAACCAAAGGCTCTGACCAGATTTTGTCCAATGCAAGTGCGTTTCCCAATACTAAATGGCAGAAAATGTGAAAGATTTTTTCTCAGTTGAAACTTTTTGTGATGAGGCTTATTTTCTGACTCTGTGCACTTTTCTTCCAAAAAGCGATCTGGGTCAAATTGATCAGGATTACTCCAATATTGTGGGCTCTTGTTTAGCTCATAATTGTTTATAAAGACAATGGTGCCTGTAGTTACTCCAAATCCGGATACAACCGTATCCTCCGTGGCCACATGGGGTACAATGGGAGAAGAAGAGTAGCGAAGGACTTCAAATATTGTTGCCATGGTGTAAGGCATTTCGGACATGTCAGATAGATCAATACTTCGTTCCCCCTTATTCGATATACTGTCCACTTCACACTGAATTTTCGTACCAATATTCGGAGTCTTGGCAATATAGGCCAGCGCTAGCATTACCAGATTTCCAACAGCTGAGTGACCACCAAGAAAGTCCTCCAACATGAAAATGATCGTATTACGGGACATGTTTTTGTTCTCTATCAAGCTTTTTAGCAACACGTCCGTAAAGTCAGTGTCGGGTTCGTCAGGATCCACATTAGGCTCTCTTTCATTGACAACCCGATCGAGAATAAATTCACGAATTGTTCTGGACCAATAGCTTATCCGATTCAGGTGACGAGTGTAAAATGGCAATAGCCACGGCAGGAAGTCTAGTGGATGTCCTTGGTTAATCTCCCAAAATATCTCATCGAAGAATCTCACAAATTGCTTAAACTCCTCATCTTCATAATCGAATCGCATGGAACACATATATTGACAAAACATATTTGCACATGCTGCGTTTATGATCGGCTTTATATCGATGGGTTGTCCTGGAACGATTTCATTCTTCAACCTGTCAATTAAATGATCGATCTCATGGCAGCCCACAGTTGACATCTTTGTGAAATACGAGGTTGATTCCCGCGGCGAACAATGTCGTCGTGCTAGATTTCTTCGCTTTTGCTGCAATTGTGACCAATTGCAGAGGGCCAGAGAGTTGTTGCGATCTCCTCCAAACAGTTTATCGTAGCGCAGAAAATTGGGTCGTCCGCCAAAGAACTTTCCATTCTTGTTGAGCACCTCTCGTATCAAATCCAAGTTGTTGACGATGAGGCAGCGAGTGTGTCCTAGAGTTAAGCAGTAAATGTCGCCATATTGTTTCGCCAACGTTCCAAATCCTTGAAATGGATTTTCGAAGCGTCCAATTATATCCAAGTTGCCAATTATTGGCCAAGGATTCGGTCCAGGTGCCTGGACCACTTTGCATTCGATCTCATCGCCATTTTTCAGTGTACTTTTAACAGTTACTTTTCTTTTACATTTCGAAATTATCAAAACGTAAGACGTCAAAGTCAATACCAATATTATTGCAAGGATCGCGAAAATGCATTCGAATAACATTTTACTTTTTTTAAATAAATAGCAAACACAATTTCAAGGGATAACGTGTGATTCCTTTGAGATTTAGATTTCAAGTGTCTCTGCTCGAATTCTGCACTTTACTAATTGCAGGTACAGGACAGAAATTGAGTGAAAAAGTTAGTGACAGTTGAGTGAATTTAGGTATATGAGTGCATGAGTGAACGACGATAAGAGTAGGTAAATTCATTGTTGATGATAACACAGCGCAGTCAGTGGCAAAAGATAGGATACTTAAATTTATGAACAGGCAAAGTGGATTAACAGTACTCATTACCTACATGTTTATGCGTGTTTTTTTTATTTATGGATAAAGGTTGGCCTCCATTTTTCTAAGGACTGAAGGTCATATGAAATAGGTAATATGAAATAGAAAGTATATTGGTAGAATACTGAAATTGAACATTTAATCACAAAATAATAGTAGGAGTGATAAAAATATGTTGTTCTTTTGAAATTTTATTTAGATATTTGTCAGTCATAAAGTAGCTGTAATAATTTTTTTAAAATAAACCGAAATTCATAATGAAACAACTAATGAAAGCATTGAAAATTAAATATAAGTAAAGTCTGACCACGTCGATTTCAATTACTTCAGCAAGCGCGCGTATTTATCGATACAAATATTATTACATTGTGTACACACTGTCAGCATAGCCGCAGCCAACTTCAAGTCGATTATGACTAGTAGAAATCTGTTTGTGTTGCCGACAAAATAAAATTCGTTTTAGTCTGAAAATAAAGTAGCTACGCAAAATGGTAAAGTGGATAAATAAAAACTATTTGATTCTTGAAAGCTAATTGAATGCTTGCACATTTCAGGGACAAAATCAATCGGCGCAAGGAGGTGCTGGGGACAAAAAAGATGACAAAGACAAAAAGAAGAAATATGAGCCACCAATTCCCACCCGTGTTGGCAAAAAGAAGCGTCGCGCAAAGGGTCCGGATGCTGCCATGAAGCTGCCCCAAGTAACGCCCCACACTCGCTGTCGGCTTAAGCTACTGAAATTGGAGCGCATTAAGGATTACCTGATGATGGAGGATGAGTTCATTCGCAATCAAGAGCGATTGAAGCCTCAGGACGAAAAGAACGAGGAGGAACGCTCCAAGGTTGATGATCTGCGTGGCACTCCAATGTCTGTGGGCAATCTGGAGGAGATTATCGACGATAATCATGCCATTGTATCTACTTCTGTGGGTTCGGAGCACTACGTCAGCATTTTGTCGTTTGTTGACAAGGATCAACTGGAGCCTGGTTGCTCAGTTCTCTTGAATCACAAGGTACATGCTGTCGTTGGTGTTCTTAGCGACGATACCGATCCCATGGTCACTGTGATGAAGTTGGAAAAAGCGCCACAAGAAACCTATGCGGATATTGGTGGCTTGGATACGCAGATTCAGGAAATCAAAGAGTCCGTTGAATTGCCACTAACGCATCCCGAATACTACGAGGAAATGGGCATTAAACCGCCAAAGGGCGTTATCCTTTACGGTCCTCCCGGCACCGGTAAGACCCTCCTGGCCAAGGCCGTCGCCAATCAAACCTCGGCTACTTTCTTGCGTGTTGTGGGTTCCGAGCTTATACAAAAGTACTTGGGTGATGGTCCCAAGCTGGTACGAGAACTGTTCCGCGTTGCCGAGGAACATGCTCCTTCCATTGTGTTTATCGATGAAATTGACGCTGTGGGCACAAAGCGTTACGATTCCAACTCTGGCGGAGAGCGAGAAATTCAGCGTACCATGTTGGAGTTGCTCAATCAGTTGGACGGCTTCGATTCGCGTGGGGACGTTAAAGTGATCATGGCAACCAATCGTATTGAAACGCTCGATCCCGCGCTTATACGTCCCGGTCGTATTGATCGTAAGATCGAGTTTCCACTGCCCGATGAGAAAACCAAACGTCGCATTTTCACCATACACACTTCCCGCATGACCCTGGCTGAGGACGTCAATCTAAGTGAGCTGATCATGGCCAAGGATGATCTATCCGGAGCTGACATTAAGGCAATCTGCACAGAAGCCGGTCTAATGGCACTGCGCGAGCGTCGCATGAAGGTCACCAACGAGGACTTCAAGAAATCCAAGGAGAGCGTTTTGTACCGGAAGAAGGAAGGCACGCCCGAGGGATTGTATTTATAAGTCAATATTCATATTTTCAGTTATAATATATAATTCCTAATCACAACATACATTAAACCAAGTTAACACTTCAATCATTTCTACTTCGCTTGGAATAAATTCGTTGTAACTGGCAGGTTTTCGGCACAATGCTCCAATAAACCATCCACATAGGCTTTTTGTTTCTCGGACACAACGCTGAGTGGTTCACTTTGGTGCTCCAAATATTTGAAGTGGGCTTTATCTGTCGGCTTTGCCAGTTTTAACTGCTGATAGATGTCGTTTTCCATTGCCAAGTTTTCGTCCATATTCGCCGCTTTTAGTGTATCATAAAATTTCTGAAGCTTAGCCAATTCTATGCCTGTTCTGAACCCATCGGCATATCCCTGATCAAAGCTGGATTGAAAGACCTTTTCACGTCCATCGGCAATTCCGTCTGCATAATTAATCTGAAGAAAAAAAATTGTGTATTTACTATTCGGCTGTTATTCAAACAGCTGTTAGATTCAACAGTCCAGCTTAACAGAATACTGATAATTTAACAGACGCCGACCGAACAAGCAACTCAGTTCTGTTTTGAAAGCACGCTTTTGTCATACCTTTGCTACTTTTTTCTGAATTCGTTCGTAATTTGCTGTATTAACAGCTTTAAAATCGGTTTCATCATCTGAACCGTTGAACTGTGACATTATAGCTTGTGAAAAACGTAAGTAATGATGAAATTGTTGCAGCAAAATTAAAATTACACTATTGAAAACAAAGACATTCACGTGTATACGTTGGGTTTAACTTAACAGTCTGAAAACAAACCGGCTCCTCACTTTTGAAGTTGCTCCACGCTTAACATAGTGCAAAATAGAATATATTCAAATTTTTCAATTTGCAGATTAAAATGGCAGCCGAGGTCGCTCAACTGCTGTTCGCTGTTATTCAAGGGATTCCCGGTGGCGCAACAAACGATGATCTTTCTAAAGCACTGTCTGATATGCCAGCTGCTTCGCGGGTGGAGGGTCTCAATATATTGTTGCAGCAGGGCAGCATAGAAGTACTGAAGAAGGGAGAGAAACTGATATATCGGGCCAAGGATCCACAGAAGAAAAGCGCATTACCCAAAGATGCAGATAACGAAGAAAAGATCGTCTATAGTATTGTCGAAGAGGGCGGTAATAAAGGCATTTGGATACGTGATATACGCATCAAATCCAATTTGAATATGACACAATTGAATAAAATCCTAAAGAACTTGGAAACAAAGAAACTCATCAAAGCCGTCAAATCTGTGAATGTAAGTAAAAAGAAATTCGAAATATGTAAACAAATATCCAATACATTAATTCAATATAATTTGATTAGGCCAGCAAAAAGAAAGTTTATATGCTCTACAATTTAGAAGCTGATCGATCTGTAACAGGAGGTGCTTGGTATCAGGATCAGGATTTCGAAGTTGAGTTCGTGGATGTGTTGAATCAACAGTGTCTGCGCTTTCTGCAGATGAAACGCGAGGGAGCCGAGAAGAAGCGCGATGGACCGTTGGCATTTAAGCAGATGTCCTGTTGCACTGTAAAGGATGTGCACAAGTTCATTTCAGACTTGGGCATAAGCAAAGTCAATCTGGACGAGGATGATCTAGAGACTATACTGAAAACAGTGGTTTATGATGGCAACGCAGAGCGCATTCTGCAATCTGATGGAACGTACGTTTATCGAGCCGTAAACTTACCACTGCCGGCACCTGGTTTGGTCCAAATGCCTTGTGGCATCTGCCCTGTGATCAAGAATTGTTCCAATTGTGGCGATGTAACAGCTATTAATTGTCAATATATGAACGATTGGTTGGATTAAAGAGTGTTGACATTTATAATTTGAATTGCCGCGTTTGTTATCGCTTATCGATATTATGCATCGAATTCTTGGTATGCGTAATACAGCGATTAATAACAAGAACATTCGCTTTCAAACGCAAAAAACTTATAAATGTAATGAGTAATAACAGCTGAGAGTTAATTTTCTTGAATTTCTCAATGCATGTATTTTGTGCCAATTTTCTTTTCTACATCAGCTGCTAACAGAACCGTGTATCGATTAATCGTGACTTCGATATAAAATGCAAGCTATGAAACAGTATAAATACGTGGCTGTCAATTCTGTGATTGTCCAGACGAAAATTCCAACTAAAAAAAGCTAAGCACAAATTTAATATCAATTTAAGTACATATATATTTACATTAAATATGCGATAACAGTTTTTGCCGGCAGTGCAAATACAACTGTTCGCCCAAGTGCAATACAAAACAGCAAATAAACGAAACGAAAGATAATAAATAAACTCCCAGCTATTCACTATGGGACTTTGCAAATGTCCAAAGAGATTGGTTACTAACCAATTTTGCTTTGAGCATCGCGTCAATGTGTGCGAGCACTGCATGGTCCAGAGCCATCCCAAGGTAAGAAATAAACTCAGTCATAGAGTACTAACTAATTCAGTGTCATTCAGTGCATAGTGCAATCGTATCTGCAATGGCTGCGTGACAGCGACTATATATCAAATTGTACACTGTGCGGCACAACATTGGAGCAGGGGGAATGTGTGCGTCTGGTCTGTTACCGTGAGTATCTGAGACTTGATTTTGAATCTTAATTGAATCCGTGTTCCCTTTAGACGTTTACCATTGGGACTGCTTGAATGCCCGTCAAGCCGGTCTGCCTGCCAACACAGCGCCAAGTGGCCACCAGTGTCCCAGTTGTAGCGTGGAGATCTTTCCCACGTCCAATCTGGTCTCGCCCGTCGCCGATGCACTCAAAACCCATCTGGCCCAAGTTAACTGGGGTCGCAATGGACTTGGTCTTGCCTTGGTAAAGTCGCCAAGCAGGAATACAGCTGACATACATAATAATCCTTGTTTGTATAGCTTTCAGATGACCAGAACAGTCATGTGAAAGCCAACGCCATGGCCGCTGCTCAGGCGGCTGTTACCAACATAACCAAAGTGCATCATCATCATCATTCCGCTGGAGAGCGTGAGCGTATGAAATCGAACGGAGGCGCCGACGCATCCAGTCCACATTCCGTTCTGCTAATGGATGCATTTAATCCGCCCAGCTCTGGCGATATGCATGGTCTGTTGCTATTGCCACAAATGATCTGTTCATGACTCACGACTTATTTGTTTATATAGCGACCAGCAGCCGGCGTCCGCTGCTGCCGCGTCAATCGCCCATTGGTGGCACGGACCGTGATGAAAATAAGTATCAACGCCGCACACCGGTTGAGCTATTCTCACGATGGACGCGTCGCTTCTATGCCCCATCGTCGCGTCCACCTTGGCGACGTACATGGTTTTTGGTACTCAGCGGCATCTTGGCCTTTGTTATGTTTGTATATCTGATGGCGTGGCTGGGTCGTGGCAGCGGCAACGATGGATTGGACGACAGCTGGAACAATCCAAATCCCAATCCGAATCACTATGAATAAGTGTTTAATCCCAACATATATAGTTATTTATGTAATCCCTCCCTGTCCAAGCATACGAAATTTAACACGAAATCTATTCTAGCTTTTCAATTCAATTTCTATTCAATATGCGGTTTGACATTCTGCACTCCGCTTGTCTTGGGCAAATCTGGTTTTTTGCGTTTGGGTGCATCCAAAACCTCGTCGTACTCGTGCAACTTCTTGGCCAGGAAGTACATCTCGGCCAGGGCTATAATTAGAGCCACAATAACGCCCAACAGGATGCGGAATCCAAAGGGCAATGGACCAACCATCAAATTAACGCCAAAGAAACCGAATGTGAATCCTGCAGCAACGGAAAAGATGAACTGGGCCACGGCAATAATCTGCTTATTGATGCTTTTTACTGTAAGAGAGAGAGAGAGACGCTGATTTCGAAATTAAATGAAAACTTAATCCAAACTACGTACATTGATAGGCAATGGTGTCTTCGGGATGATTTTTAAGGGTCGCATCGACATTTTTGGTCATCTTATGATAGTCCCGATTTTGTTGCTCCTCTCGTAGGCGCTGACAACGTGCCTCCAGTTCGGGATTCCTTGGCTTCAGCTCATTCTCCGGCAGTATGAGCTCACAGCTTTCAATTAGTTCATGTAGAAAAATATTTGTTACATTCTTAGAACGTAGTTTGGTCAAAACATCATTGAGCCAGTGCAAATCCTTCAGATATAAAAAGGATCCATCGGCTGGCTGTGGCTCCTGTGCATCCTCCTCCTCCTTGTCGCTCGCTTCTTCTGCATCGTCCGACTTTGTCGGCAAATCTTTGATTTCAGCTGTGAGCTTATCGAGCAGCTTTGTATCAATAACGGGCCGCTTGAAGGTAAGCTCAGCATCTTTCAAGATTCTCGCATTTGAGGACAACTTGAATCCGTTCTGCTTAAGTATGTTGGCCACATTGGGGGACATTTCGGTGAAATGTTCCTTTTGTGCATCTAGAAATTTCAACACCTTCTGCGATGGCCGCAGACGCACACGAGTATCCACAATTGTTGATTTCAGCATGATGTGTTTACTTGGTAACGTTGAGCTTTAGCTGCAAGTCAGAATAGAGCTCCGCTATTTCCTCCTCCTTCTCCTCGAAAGAGTTCTCAATACGCTGATAGCCGTGCTGCAGATTGTTCAGGAACTCCTGTTTGCGTTGCTCACGTGCCCGTCTTGCCTCTTGTAGACGTGCGCTGGGCTTCTTGTCAAAAGTTTGTACTTCAGATTAGTCTGGTGTTTATAATTATAATGGAGTAGAAAATTTACTTACAGGACGTTCAATTTTGGCTTTCTCTAGCAGCACTTCGACACTGCCAAGTAAATTGTTGACTTCTGTGGCAAATATACAGAGGTTTTGGTTACCTAACGCTATGCACCGCTCTGATAGATCGTATTTAAGTGAGCCAACAATTTCAGTGACCTGGAAAAGTGTCTCAACTTCGCTGTCGTTGCGTTTCACTTCGAAGTTGTCAAGAAATGCCTCAATTTCGCCGTTTACAAATACGCGATGGTCTAAAATGCGATGCGGCACTTTGTACAACTCTGTAACAGCACAGTTTGTTTATAAATTAGTGCAAGGAATAGTTCTCATCAACCAACTTACCTCGTCCAACTTGGCTTATCATTATTTTTCTCCCACAAAACTCCCCGTCATGTGAGTGGATAAATATCGATATTACATTTCAATAACATTTATCGATAAGAAGCTGTAAAATTAGTTTTCAGTCGACGAGTCACGTTAGAGAATGGCAAAAATGTAAGAAGTGAGAAATGTAACGGTTCAGCAAAGTAGATTTTTTGTTCCTCAGATAATTTTTAAATGTTATTAAGGCTGGCGGTTTTTGTAATTAGGGTACTTCTTAAAAGATATAAACTAAATGTTTTCAAAATTAAACGTTATTAACTCATTTATTGTCAAGGTACTTATATTTAAAGGGAATTAAGATTGACAAAAACATACATTAATTCATACTTGTATTTCATATTCTTAATTTGTCTTTTTTGGATTCATCTAGCACGGCTAGGAACTCTTATTGATTAAACAAACTACATATTACCCTTAACGGTCGAAAGGCACATAATCATAGGTTTCGTTATCATCGTCCTCCTCACCATCATCTAATCTGGGCAATTCACAACCGAAGTATGCATTGTTGTTGCAACAGAAAGTAATGAGTTGAGACCAGCATTCATCGACGGACAGCAGATTGGGATTGCCAAACACAATAATCAGGCAGCGGGCACGAGAGATGGCCACATTCATGCGCTTCTTGCAGCGCACAAATCCCAAATGGAGACGAGCATCCGAGTTTAGAACGGTATGTGAGGAGCGCACCGTTGAAATGAGTATAATGTCGCGTTCCTGAAAATAATGCAGAATGGCAATTAAATTGTCTGCAGTTGTTAATAATTTCCAGTTGATTTACCTGACCCTGAAACTCCTCGACAGTGCCAATCTTTGGCATGATCACATCAGCACAGATGAAAAGATTTCGCAGCGCCTTCACCTGTTTCGAATAGGGAGTCACTATACCAATCTGCTCTGGTTTCACTTTACGGCGAAACAATTGAATGGTCGTTAAGAAGACCTGACGCGCCTCAGCGGGATTATACCAGGACGGCGAATCGTCTTCCTGTTTATTTTCACCCAAGATGCCATGAAAGAAGGTGCCGTGGGTGCGTGGCATGATCGTATCGGGTTCAAAGATTGCCTGCAGTTCTGGCAGCAAAAGCGCTTCGCGAGAATCCGTTTCGGACACCATGGAGATGAGCTCATTGTCATAAAAGAGCTTACTGTATACATTCATAACAGAAGGAAGAGCCCGATAATTGTTCAACAGTTTGGTTAGTACGATTGGATTGTAGCCGGAGTTGTCGGGGAAGCGCAGCAAGTCCTTGCCATAAGGCGAACGTTCCAGTAGACGCTCCAGCAAGGATATATTTAAGCCGAAATCGGCCGCCTTTTGATCACAAACTCTGCCCTGAAGCTGATGAGGATCACCGGCGAGAATGACTTGGCTGCGTTTATTTGTCAGCAAAGAAATTGGCACCACACTTTCAGGCTCAACGCATTGAGCGGCCTCATCGATGAGTACATGGGTGAAGTGACCAGGTGGCATGTCCATTTGGTGAAAGTTACCCAGAGTGTTGCACGTGCTGATGATGACACGACGGAGGCACAGAAACTTTGACTGGCAACGCAGTTGTAGACCTGACTCTGCGACAATCATCTGGAAAATAATAACGCAAAATGAGTGTGAGTAGTGAGTATTTGATAATGATCTGAACTACTTGGATTACAGATACTTACGCTGTCTTTGCAGGTGCCTGTGATACCATTGTCGTTAGTGGCACAGTACATTTTCAGCTCATCTGGTATCAAATCCCTTTCAATGTGGTTGTACGAAACCAGACGTATGAAATCGCCTTGGGCCAGAACTTTGCTGTCGATGATGCGCTTGGTGAGCAGATCCGCAGAGCTATTTGATGGTGCGCCAATCAGTAGACGAGCGCTGGGCAAATTGCGAATCAATTGCAGCGCGGACTCAATCAAAGTTACGGTTTTGCCCGTTCCGGGTGGACCAAAGATGACATACGGCATGTTCTCGGCATCGCCTCTTAGAATATTGAAGACTGCGCGTTTCTGTATCGAGTTCAGTGATGCATTGAACCATGGCAATTGGACATCGTACAAATACATATTGTCATCCTTAAAGGTTACGTCCAACTGGGGATTGTTGCGTATGGTGACCTTATTGGGAAACAAAAATTGTTCGCCCAACAGTGTAACAATACGCTCCACAGAATGATGTTGCTTGCGAAAGGGAATTCTGGAGAAGTAGAAGGTCACACGGTAATCCTCACCGTTGTATTTCTCGTGAAAGCCCGCATTGAATTTTAAAAGGACGCGGTTAAACAAAACTTTGTGCACAATGCCCTCATATGACTTGGCATCAGCACCCTCAAAGGGATTTGTGGCTCGAATAGAATCGCCAATAACTATCGAGGGACGACGCTCCGCTAGGTCCTCAATGTGCAGAGAAAGGTATTCGCCATCACGTTGAAAGTGTGTACGCTCCCGATCAAAATTACGAATGTTAATGTGGTGTTCAATCTCTTCCATATGCAGCAGACAACTAAAGCGTTGTACATAGTTATTTAATGTGAGCGGCTCCTTAAGGAATGGATAGTCGTTATTTAAGTGATCCATCATTTGATTTCGATGCATTGAGCAGAGAATTATTTCACGTAGACTCGAAGGCACTTCATACATCTTAAAATACCTTCTCACAAAGCGACGCTTGGTAAGAATACCCTCGCCTGGTACAATGTGGTTTTTGCTTGACCACACCTGATTGGCGTAAAAGCGAGGATCGTTGGTTCACCGTTCGTCCAGCCACTTTCAGCTGGTCAGAGGCAATCATGCGGAGCTTTGCCTCTTTGGCCTCCAATTCTGATTCACATACTATGATGGTCAGATAACGATTTACTTTGAAAGTGTCGAAAATAAGCGTAAAACATTCTTTCGATTCGCCAATGAATTTGGTGTGCACTTCAAGGATCAACGAGACTTGATCTTGAACGTCGATTTCCCTTGGGTCCAGCGGCTCCACGACACTGATTTGATTATTTGCGTCATTTGGCACAACAACTTTGCGCAGTTCAAGTACTCGATTAGTATTATTACGCAGTTTGAATATGACTCTCTCCTTCTTCCACTGTTCCGAGAATACTAAGTGATCATCGCCTTCAATGGTGACGGCTTTCCTATCGGTAGAAGTATTTGGAAGAAGATTCTTCACTCGGCCGAAATTCTTTTCCAACAATGTCAATTTGACTGCGCGAAGTGTGTACTTATTCTGCGAACATAAGTATAGATTAATCAACTAAAACAATCAACGAATTATATAAAATTGATTGCATTGCTTACAAGAGTACACTCGATAAGATCTACATTCACCACATCTCCCAGATGTAGAGCAATTCCACTAGGTATGTCCTCTTTAAGCACATAAGCATCTGATCTGAGCTCTGAGAAATCCTCGAATACTCGTTCGACGACACATCTTTGATCGGTTTGAATGCGAGCCGGGGAAACCTTAACTACATCCAGAATTTCGCCTTGTTTGTCAACATAACCGTCATCTAACTGGACGTTGCATTCAAGGCACACGGCATCCCCTTTTCTGGGTATGAAACTCAGTTCAATGCTGTCCAGCTTGACGGTCAGCTCACCATAGTCGGTTTCAACTTCAATAGATGCAGCTAATCGCTGCTTGATGACACCAGGAACGGTGCGTTGCTGTGTATTGAAATATGTGGGCTTCTCCAGTTTCAATGATTCCAGCATCTCCTGCGTCTATAAGAATAATATTGTCAAGTGAGATCAATGGGTACGAATAATAAAATATGTAAAAATAAAATATGTAATGGACTAATGGACTTAAACTTATTTATGTAATTATATATATTTTTGCATATAAAAACTACTTGATAACAAATAACAGCTTCCGATCGACAAGTGTCGCTATCAATTAATTACAAATAAAAGATAAGAAAAGCTTCTCAAAGGGGAGGGGGGATTACAAAGATTCGAGTGCGCTTAGCTATAAGTCCATAGCTAAGCGCACATTATTATTATTTTTTTTTTTTATCTATTTTTAGAAATTCTTATCTTAAGCCGCGAGTGTTAATGCTGTTATTTGTTATTTGTAAAAATATATAAAAATAACATAAATAACACAAATAAATGTTGAGTTTTATTTTGAGCAATATATAATAAAAATCATTAAAAATATATAATAAATTAATTAATTTAAAAAAAAAAAATATGCTAGGAGGTAGCTTTAGGGTCCAATTATAATATATTAAACAATATTGGTAAACAATTTAACACAGAACACAGAATTACTTTTGAGTTTTATTTGAGCGAAAAAAATATGAAAATTCAAAAATAATGATTACGGTCTAAGTTTTATAAAATTACTCAAATATGATAATAATCAATAAAGAAAATTATTAAAAAATGAAATATAATCATTATTATGTAATTTTTATAATATAACTTATAATAATTACGGTCCCTGATATTTAGGTCTTACCTTTGCTACTGTTGTTTCTTCCCAAACATGTTCAATTATGTTTCCTATCTTGACGACTCTTTCAACATTATCGTCATTCTTATAGACCAAATATTCAACGACACATCCAGTGTGCAGGTCTTGGAATAAAGGAGCTATTTTCTTGTTGAATTGAATGGAATTATCGATGGTGCCACCTGTTGTTGTTAGGTGTGTAATGACGCCCTTTTGTGTAGAACACACAGTGGAAGTCTCATTACTCTCCGAATCGCTGTCTTTGTCAAGTATTTCATTATCTTTTTCCAGCTGGTGTTCATCCTTTTTCACTTCATCGTCCAGAAAGTCATTTTCAATATCCAATAGTTCTTTCAATTGTCGTTCCTTCTCGCTCGCAGGCTGCAGCAGGTGGCGGAAAAAGGATAACATAATGCAACGGTACTTATTGCTGGGGCTTCTTCTCGAGACTCTCGTACATCCAGTCTGTGTCGCTGATGTAGTTCAATTCGTTGCGCAAATTCTGCAGACGATTCAAATGACCGTCGTTGGTCTCCTTTTTAAAAGTTTTCTCGCTGTTCAAAACCGTATCGAGTTTCTTTATCTGAAGTGGTTCAGAAATTATAAGCAACAACACACACACACACACATAAACAGTAAGTTTCTACGAACCTCGACGTTGATGCTGCTATCTGCAATGTTCGGGGGATTACTCTCGTTGACGCCGGTTGTCTCACTGCTCATGGACATTATGCACTTTCTGCACTTTGGTTCAAATTTGGTGCTTTCTAAGATAAACACACCAAAACGTACTTAAATGTACGCGCAACCACGTTTTTCTGTTGCAACAAAATGGAATTCGACACCGTCAAATAAACCGCAAAAGCTTAAAAATTGAGTAGAATGAAGAAGACGTACAGAGATCAGAGCTGCCAACTGTTGCGAAAAGTAGAAATAACATAATGTTATTAACAGCCAGAGTGCTAAAGTTGTCGATAAGAAATCAGCTGCGTTGATGAATTTTTTGCTGTAAATTAATTGCTGTAAGAATTATTGCGCAGAAGTTATGATTTGTAATTATATGAGAACCAACAACTGAGAAAATTTATTTAGCTTATTGCTTTGTAAGTTTAAAGTATATATAATAATATTAATACAAAAGATATTACCGTAATTGGTGAATCAAAATGATCGATATTATAATGAACAATGTTAAAAGATGTGACCTATCGATAAGACATATGCCACCTTGTTTTGCCAAAGTTGGGCCAAGGCTGCCACATAATTCAACTTTTTTTTTTTTGTAGTTCTGTCAATTTAAATAATTTAATAATAGTATTTCAAGTGCAATTCAAATCACCAAGAAAATTATAAATTTTCTAAAATAACAAAGTTAATTTTAAAATTAGTTTGGTGCACGTTAGCCTTTGTCAAACATGCCACCGTTGCCACCTGTTTTTTTTTCGCCAAACCTGGCCAAGAATGCCACATGATTTTTTTTACCGTCAGGCAACTTCCTTGGCCAAAGCAAAGCGAGCGAGCGAGAGAGACACAACTCTTCTAAAGTAATTTCTTAGTTTAATTAAATTTACCTATTGCAATCATATTTATTAGACTTTCTCACAATGAGCGATGAATTTAAATTGCCAAAACGGTCACGCAAGCGCACGCGTGATGTGAAGCGTAAGGCGCGACCTGAACTGGACGGAGACAGCGCGTGGATTGCAATGCGGTATTTTGAGAAGTTCGAGCCATTTTGGGACTTTGTGGATAACCTGGAAAGAATCGACGATGCAACTGTCACATGTGATGAATTCATTGAGCGCTTCGAGCGACCCTATCTGCCCGTAATTATCACTGGCTGTGCAGATGGCTGGCTGGCTCAGGAGAAGTGGACGCTTTCCCGCTTGACGAAAAAGTACCGCAACCAGAAGTTCAAGTGCGGGGAGGACAATGAGGGCTACAGCGTCAAGATGAAGATGAAATACTACGTCGAGTACATGCAGGGGACACGCGACGATAGCCCGCTCTACATTTTCGACAGCAGCTTTGGCGAGCACCATCGCCGGCGCAAGCTCCTGGAGGATTATACGGTGCCCAAGTATTTTCGCGATGATCTCTTCAAGTTTTGCGGCGAGGAGCGTCGACCGCCATATCGCTGGTTTGTGATGGGTCCCGCTCGTTCCGGGACTGGCATTCATATAGATCCGTTAGGCACCAGTGCCTGGAATACCTTGATTCGTGGTCATAAGCGCTGGTGCCTGTTTCCTACACACACGCCCAAGGATCTGCTCAAGGTTACCAGCGCTATGGGCGGCAAACAGCGAGACGAGGCCATCACGTGGTTTAGTACTGTCTATCCGCGCACCCAGCTACCATCATGGCCTCAGGAATACAAGCCCATCGAGGTGCTTCAATGTGCCGGCGAGACTGTGTTTGTGCCAGGAGGCTGGTGGCACGTTGTGCTTAATCTAGACGACACGATTGCAGTAACACAAAACTTTTGCAGCTTTACCAACTTTCCGTGCGTTTGGCACAAGACCGTCCGCGGTCGTCCCAAGTTGTCCCGCAAGTGGCTGCGTGTGCTGCGTGATCAGCGGCCCGAGTTGGCCCAAGTAGCCGATAGTATTAATATAAATGAAAGCACTGGCTTCGCCTCCGACAGCTCGAGCAATTCCAGCTCATCCTCTTCATCCAGCAGTTCCTCATCATCAGAGAGCGAAGGCAACGCGGATTCGAACACCGACAGCGGCCAGGAAAGTCTCACGGCCAAGAAAAAGAAGAAACGACGCATGGGTGGCAGCAGTGGCGGTGGTGGTGACGGTGACAACGCCATGGGATCCTCAACACGACCTTGATGTCGGCACAAGGCCAAACGAAATGGCCTGCTCCTGCGGCTGTTTCATCGCCAGCTGTTGTTTTGTCGCCGAGTGTCGCGCCTCCAACGTCTACGTAGTTAACAAACAGCGCACACATCCCGACACCGATCCCGATCCTGAAACTGATTGATTTTGATCATGTTGCATGTTTAGCAATATTTTTTTATATAGACAAGTAATAATGCAGCTGTAAAAAATAATGATATATGAAATGTAATTATCTGAGCCGGCTGAACCCAAGTTGATCTGACTTTTGTTTAACTTCAAGGATAATTAGCCAACGACTTAATGCATCATAAATAAACTCACTATATTTGTAAAAACTTTTGAATTGCGTTTTCATTAAATGACTACAGAAGATCTTTACCAGCTTCCTTTAGAAAATCAAATTCTTGCTTTTTATACAAATTTATCATATTTTCTTTTATTTTCATTCTTTTTACAAATTACTTTCGAATCAACTTAAAAGAAATTTTGGTGAAATTAATTAAACTAACCATGAGAAACCAAATGGTAATTTTGACATGAACATTTTGACAAAAAACAAATATTTAAATAATAAAATTTATTTACGGAACATTAGCAAGCACATGATGTTCGCTTAAAAAAATCACCTTTAATTTGCTACAATTTGTTATTCATATAGTTATTTAAAAAGTTTTTCCCACACACTGAATTTTAAATTTTCCCGCATTTTTATGTTTATTGTTAGAAGAGGTTTTTGCACTTTGTTGTTGTTGTTGGTTTTTCTTTTAAAAAATATTATTTTATTTAATTTAGTTGCTTCTGTTTTCATTTATTATTTATGGTTTTTAACTGTGTATAAATTAGAAATTGCGCTCGCAGCATCGTTTCGCTTACTGTCGGTCGGGTCGGTTTTGGGTTTTTATCTTCTTTTCTGTCTGTCTGTTCTGAATTTTGACGCCAGTTGTGTGTTGTGTGTTGTTGTTGTTGTTGTTGTTGCTGATTTCTGCTTGTTATTGTTTCTTGTTTTTGTTATTGTTAATCATGACTTAATCAATATACTGCGCTAACCAACGGAAACCCTCGCCATAACCCTGTCGCTTCAGTACTGAGCACATGAACAATTCCAGCGGGCGACCAGGCAAATCGGAGCGTGCAACTTTGCCCTGCAAATAATAGTTGAATTAATAATGGTATTCAATTTTTAATATGCTCGACTAGTTAGTTAGTTAGTTTACCTTGCCGGTCGTTAACTGATACAGTCCAAACACATTCCTCAGCTCATCCTCGCTGGCCGCACCGGGCTTATCAATTTTGTTGCCCAATATGAGCACGGGACAGTTGGAGAGCGCCTCATCTGTGAGCAGCGAATCCAGCTCGTTTTTGCTCTCCTGGAAGCGACCGCGATCCCAGGCGTCTATCAAGAACACGATGGCATCCACAGCTGGGAAGTAATCCTTCCAGACACGACGTGCTGCAATACAGACCACAAACAGATGTAATTCACACAACACTAATAATTATACTATCTAACTAAACAGCCCCCATTTACATGGGACTTAATCAAAGACAAACAAGCCGCCCGCCCATCTATTGCTATCAGTCACGATTTTGATATCACGACGTCACGTCAATGGGAACAACATACACTGTCCAAAAAATCAGGCGTAACGCGCTCAAGTAGCTCTTCTCAGTGTATTAGTATACGTGATACGTGATCTACGTCTTGCTGCTCGCTCGCTTATCAATATAGTATACTATAAAGTATTACTGAAAATGTATGTGTATGCATATTATATACATATTCATTTTCTGTTTACTTTGCGCAATGTCATGCTTAGAGGAGAACAAGTATGTGTATGTGTATAAATTTGCTTATTCGTTATTACTTGAGCTTTTCTTATACTGCGATTTATCAAAATTTTCTTTGTTGTGTTTATTATTGTTGCTATCTAGAATATACGTGTTTGATATAGCGCAGTTTATTACATACTGTATATGAGGTAAAAGTTGTGACAAATAAAAAAAACATATTTTTATATTGCAAAGAAGCAGCAGTTTTAATATTTTTTCCAATTTCTCTTATTTTAGCTTATAGTTTTTAGAACAAATTAAAAACAATTACTTGAAATACTGTATACTTGAGTACTGTATACTGCACAGTGGTTATCTATGCGCAATTTGTTATCTAAATTTTATTTGATATGTGCAATAACTAATGGAAATGTGAAATCAGAGAGTGAAGATAATAAACGAGTAAAATGAC
Organism: Drosophila subquinaria; assembly: GCA_037043405.1. Taxonomy (NCBI): domain Eukaryota; kingdom Metazoa; phylum Arthropoda; class Insecta; order Diptera; family Drosophilidae; genus Drosophila; species Drosophila subquinaria. The sequence continues at coordinate 111,263 of JBAMBL010000013.1, read as the reverse complement.
AGCGTTACATTGCAAAAACAGCTGATCCATTGTGCTATATTTTAAGCTACTTGTTGTTATATTTAATACTTTTTTTCTTTTGATTTTCTTGTGTGTTTTCCTTGTGATATGTGTATGCATTGTGCTATATTTAGAGGTGAGCACGTTTCACTATGCGCATTATTTATGATATTAATAAGAGCACCTGACGTCGAAAGATTACAAAGGAATTTCAAGACTTTCTACACAAGTTACTATGGAGATAGGTAGAGTGTATTATGGAGCAAGACTTACCCTGAGTGTGGCCACCCAAATCGAATGTAGTGAAACGCATATTGCCGATGGACAGCTCCTCGGATGCTACAGAGATACAACAGTTTAGTACAATTAAGACTTATTTACAATAAAAAGTAAAACTCACTTGGATGCAGTGTAGGCACATGCTGCGCAAGCTTATCATCTTTGAGCATATGCAATAATGTGGTTTTACCAGCATTATCCAAGCCAAGGAACAACAGTTTGCCGGACTTTTTCCATAGACCTGCAACGACGAACCGGAAATAATTTCAATGTGTTTATCACTAGCAACAACATTCGATGAGCTTTGAGCGTTTGCTGAGAGCGTATTAAGGTCAAACTGCGCGTCGTTGTTGTGATCATCGGTCGGTCATTAATTAATAACCAGCAGCTTCACCAATACATGCATACGATTTCATTTTCTTATGTATGCGTTTGTTGTTGTTTTTTTGTCTGATGCTTTGTTGGCAAACGCTCAAGAAATTCGCCCATGTAGCAATGTCAAATTTTTGAAATTTTCAATTTTCTTTAATTCCCCAGATGCTTACCTAAGTATCCCAGAACACCCGTGAACCAGTCCCAAATGAACATCTTGGCTTGTTGTGTGCTTTTGGTTGCTTGCGGGAGCGAGTTTCAGAGTAGCAAAGGCTCAGCGTGTGTAGAGGGGGGAAGTGCGGTGCTATACTATATAGAAAATGAAAAAAAAAGTGAAAACAAGGAAATGAGTATTTGCGACAAGTTCAATGTCCAGTTGCAGTTTGAGGCGGCGGCTTCAGCTCCACTTTTTCTTTTGTTATTGATAATCTATTTTTACGCTCGTGTAACCCAATTGTGTGGCCTGACATTCGTTCGGATCGAGACCAAGCGCAGCCTTGACATAAATAATTAAAAATACGCCGCGACAGTTGTTATTTGCGCTCAGCAAACTAACATCTAACCGATTATAATTAGGTTAAAAACCTGTTTTAGTTCTTTGTCGAAGCTCTCTCTGGGCAACACTTTCTTTCTGTGCGTATGTGTGTGTGTATGAGAGTCCGTCTGTATGTCTGTATATGTGAGCGACTGCGACTTTGCATTTATGTATGTGTGTGCGTGTACGCTGAACTATGTACGTGGTACACGCATAAAACTTTGTAATTTCCTTAAAATTTAGCTGAGTTTCGTAATCTCGCACTTTGGAGCTAGGCACACTATATGCCACACAATCACATTAAGGTCGCCGCACCCTTAGTGCTCGCGCCATACCACTTATTGGACTGGGTTTTTTATTATATGTACAATAAAAGGCAGCAGACATGACATTCTGATTTTGCACTACGTGGACACACATTTCTAGTTGGCCCTTTACAGTCTTTCAATTGCTCGTTGCTCTGCCTGCTATTGTCGCGTCGATAGCCTGGAGTATCTACTATGGACCGCTTTTACATATGTAACACTTTGCGTATGCATTAAATGCATATTTCGTTTATTATTTGTGAGTTATTACTTTTTCTGCACACGTTGTATTGAATCGTTCGGAATAAGTTCGATCGAACGACTCACTAAACTGAACGAGCAAGCTGAGTCCCTGACTATCGAGTGTTGTAGTTCGATAAAAATATGGTATCGCCACTAATTTATGTTTAGTTAAATTAGCAGACCGCGCATTAAATCTTTTTAATTATTGTAAGATATAAATCAAATTCAAACGAATTTTAAATTGTTATTAATTGTTACAACACTGAATCCAATTTGAATTCAAGCACTGTAAACCGTCAACAAAGTGGAGTTCGTACGCAAACGTTAAAATTACCAGACCTGGTATTTAACATTATTCGATTACACTCCTATTGTAATCGATATAGCGTTAAGTTGGCTGTGGCTCACAATCGGAATCCGTTGAGCTAGTTTGTTGTACTTTACAGCACTGAAAAGTAGCGCGGGATTTTTGAAACAGCTAAAATGATGCCCGCCTTTTTTAAAAGTTCTTTTTATTATTTGTAAATGATGTTGTTTATTTGTAATACAAAGTTGTTAAAGAAAATATAAAATAATTGCAGAAATACAATAAGCATAAAATTGGTAATTCTTCGCCGTTAACTGCAATCAATGTTATTTCGTAGACTTTAATTAAATTTTCGCATCTTCTGCAGAATGATGTCCTCCACCTGCACACCGTCGGGCGTGTCGAGCGCATAGTGCACTGCCTTGGCCACATCCACGGCCTGGAGTTTGGGCAATTCCTCCACAGCCTGTGAGTAAACATTCAAAAAATCGGTGTCCACCAAACCGGGACAGATGCTCTGTGCGGGCGTAAAGAAGAAGACGACGCGTCACTTTTTGTTTGTTTCGCATTTCGCATATATGCGGGACTGCCACGCCCCCATTCCAAGCGTGGGTGCAATGTATGCATTGCATTTAACTTACCGTTAATTTAATATTTAATTTGAGAAAATGTATTTCCTGGCGGACCGTCTGGCAAAGTGCTGTAATTGCATGCTTCGTGGCCGGATAAACGCTGAATAAGGGCACCGGCACTTCCGGTATGCGATGTCCGAGCACACTGTCGCCAAATAAAACAGTCAGACAGAGAGAGAGAGAGAGGCAGAGAGAGATGTGTGTGATGTGGAAATAAATAAAGTCAACGCTGCTACGCAATGTAATCACTTGAAACAACAACAACAACAATGGAAATGATGGCCAACAGCTGTCGTTGCCTCTTTTGCGTGTCAAAATAAAAAATATAAAATGAGATAGGCCTCTGCAGGTGCTGACAGTTCGAATCGCATCGCATCGCATCGGTTTGGGTTGGGTTGAATTCTCTCTCTTCTTTGGCCAGCACATGTCGCTGTGCATTTTATGCAAACATTGCGTAAACTTCTTTTAATTCAACACTGACTGGGGGCATTAAGTGCAAACAGCGGTTGCAGCACTGCAGACATTGTTGCTCCTCAGATTGCCAGGTTTTCAGGATTCCTTTAGCCATGCCAGCAGCATCCTCTAGCAGTTTTAATTAATTAAGTCTTAATATTATTGCATTGACATTAAGCGAAATGCATATTGACGGACATGCCCAAAAACGATGCCTTAATACTTTTCTCCCTTCTCCGACTTTTTCCTTATCAACTCCCAAATTCTTCCCCCCTCCCCACTCCCCCCTCGAACAGCTCATTAGCAACGCATCAGTGCATCAGTTCTGCCTGCTTTTTACCCATCTTCATTCCACACTCCTCCAATTTTTACCCTTGGCAAACGCATCACATCAATTTTCTCATTAATTAACGTAAAAACTCTTGTCTTGCTCAATTGTATTTGATTACAGTTGGCACTCAGTTGCGCGCTTTCTTCTTTCCTCATTAAACTGCAAATTATGCAGCGAGTTTTCGTGGACAACAATTTAAATTCATATGCAAACAACGCAAACAACGCAAACCGTCAGTCCAAAAAGAAAGAGTATCCACTGTTATTATTATGTATTATTAATACAATTATGTATTATTTTAGTATTAATCTACTTTAATAATATATTAAAATCTACATGTACTTAATTGAGTCTCAGATGTCGTATGTTTTTATGTAACCAAACCCATCACACTTTTACCCATTTTTTTTAAGTTAAGAACTGTAGAGTACCTTACGATAATTGTATTTTTTTCTACTTTATAGGATCTCAGTTGTCTCATGCTTCTTCATTAAAAATTTTGATCACTTATTTACTTATATTTACACCTTTCTCATTCATTTCTGCCCCTTTTATACTAATTTTCCATGTATTTCCTACAACATAGTTATCTTCACAGTTTGTTAAAGTGCACAGTTGTAAGCCTGAATTCTCGTTAACTTTAACATTTTATATTTTACAATACTTGCAATATTTTTATTTATCATAATTCCCATAGTTATATGTATATTTTTCAACGGCATGATAAGCTTAAGTTTGCCATTGTGAGGTCAAATATTAATATTTATCCCAAACGCAGGCACACACGCTGCGTATGCGTGATATTTTTATTTAAATTTGTATTTAATCGCTTGCAACGCTAATTGGTCAATGTGTGCGTGTACGTGTGTGTGTGTGTGTGTGGGGGTGTACGTGTGTGTGAGTTTGTGGCAATGCATTCAAGTAAATTGCATTAAAATGAAATCAATGCAATTTTAAATTAAAGCCAAAACGCGAATCAAACGATGCAACTTAATGCGCAACATTTTGATTTTAAATGCGTTGCGCATTGAAATTCATGAAATAAAAATCAGAATACACACACACACACACGCACACACCCACAGATACCAAATGCATTTATATGCATGCTGCTTAATGCAAAATACTTAATTATGTTGAATAATTGAGTTGTTGTTGATGTTGCTGGTGTTGCGGACGTTGGTTGTTGGTTTGCTGCTGTTTGCGCAAACACTTTTGGCCATTTCGATGCAAATGCAAAGCTTTTAATGCACAGAACAACCACAAAGCAGCGGACAACAACAACAACAACAGCGAGCAACAACAACAACAGTGTACAACAATAAATGAATTTCAGCATTTAAATATCAATAAATGTTTTTGTATTGTGCTGTTTGTTTGTTTGTCGTCAGGCTTTTAATTTAATTTAAATAACGCTTCCCGTTCTCTTCTCTCATTGTTCCAACGATTCTCAATATAAAATATACATGACATTGCCCAACACTGGGCAAACGAAAATACAATTGCAACACTGTATTTGCACTTTCATTAAGGCCCTAGCACACACATAATTTGAGCAAATGTTTTGGCACTCAAGACAACTCAAGCTTGGGCCAAGACCCTCTAAGTACATATAGAAAACAAATACATACAAACATACATATACATGCAAGTATGTGTATGTGTGTTTGTATGTGTGTTTGTATGTGTGTGTGCGTAAGTGCATTGTATTTTGGTGCTTAGCCTAAATTTGGCTATTTTAGCTGCACAAACATCATTTACAAAATGATAACAAACTCTGTCCGTCTGTCTGTTTGTCTGTCCGTCCGTCTCTGCAGACGGCGATAATTGTGCTAATTGTGTTGTGTGATGCAGTCAGCCAATTTGAAGCTCAAATTTGTGCTCATTCGTAGTTCTAGTTTATTGGTTTTAGCCAGTTAAGTCTTCTGAGCGGCACTCTGAGCATTTTGTCCTGTTCAATTATTGCACTTGGCCAACAAACAACAAGCTTGCAGTTGGCAATTCAATTGTGCTTAAATCAACATTTAATGTAATTTTGTGAAATTAATGCGAAAAGAGGAAAAGGAAGACGGAAGAGGGATGTAGAATATACAGAAATACTTCTTATTATTATGATAATTATCGGCGAATTATTGTGGGTCGAAGTTAAAAAGTCCTTTATCGTTTGGTAAATGTGAAAAATTCTCGGATCGGGAATGTAGAAGGAAGAGTGTAAATTTTTTGTGAATTATTGTAGATTGGAAATATATTTCGAATATGTGCGAAATTGTTGCGAAAACGGATTTTGTAAAGCGACGATTTTTAAAGAAATATCATTTAAAGTGCTTTCAGACGAGGATATTTTCACCGACACTTTTTCACCGACGGTGAATTTACCCATTTACACAATTCGCATCGGTGTTCATACCAAAATACCATCGGTTTTTGTTTTCACGGTAGCTGGTCACACCCAACACACTTTTAGCTCGCGCACACTTTTTTTTTTGCCGAAAAGCACAAAAAAATACCAAAAAAGGGCGATGTTAACGTATTGATGTTTCATACGGCAAATGTACATACCAGACAAAAAGTAGTGTTGGATAACGTTTAAAATTTTTAAAAAAGTGATCAAGTTAGCCTTGCGTCGGTTTTTCACCGACACTTTAAAATTTTGTGTGTTTACACGACACCGACAGTTTTTTGACAAAAAGTGTCGGTGAAAAAATCCTCGTCTGAAAGCACTTTTAGTATATATAAATAATATACATAAGTTATAAGTACATATATGTAAATTAAAGTGAAAAGGTAATTCGGAACAAGAGTCAATCATTAGCCAAATCAAATTCGTCTGAAATGTGGAACATTCAGCGTAATAATTAAATTCGTTGTGGGTTCCCAATTCGAAATATTTCTAAAAATTAATACTTATTAAACTATATCCCTTTACCTACCTGTTAATGACCACAATATGGCAAGGCACCTTGATCTTGGCCATATGCTTTAAGGCCTCTCTCAGGCAACTCGCCATGGCAACCACATTTAAATCGAACAGCTCCTTAATGTCCTTGGTGGAAGATTCTAACGAGTTTAAGCAGACAGCAACGTTTTAAAGGTCAACTCTTATTAACGGGGCTTATTTACCGCTCAGAAAGTTGGCCTTGATAATGCCAGCATTGCAGACTAGCACATGGATGCAATGGAAACGCTCGTGAATCCAGTTGAAGCTGCTGATCAGCTGCTCATCATTGGTCAGATCGCATTGACGCCCAAAGATTTTGCCCTCGCCAGTGACTTGGGCATTGAGAGCCTAGAAATACTTTATAGATATAATACGAGTATTCCAATGCATCTTAAGGGAGTGAACTTTCACCTCGACAAGTTCCTGTCGCCTGGCCAGACCAATCACAACCATGCCGGCATTGGCCAAGGTAACTGCGGTGCTCGCTCCAATTCCCACTGAAGCACCCGTGATGACAGCCACCTTATTGCGCCAGTAGAAGCTCTCCATTCTGACAGACAGACAGACAGACAGACAGACAGACAGACAGACAGACAGACAGATAGACAGATAGATAGATAGATGGATTATGAGTAGACAACAGACCCAACCGCTTGGCGTTCCACAAGCAACTGAATCTGCAGCCTCTGGAGCAATCTCTCTGCTCTCAGTTGCCCATTGAGTGCGGTTCATAAGGCCGAGCTCGCTTCGATTGACTTTTGCGGGCTTTGCAGTCGTTTTATTTTATTTTTGCATTTAATTATTTTCAATTTACTTCTGTGGCATTGTGATGCTCTTTAAATACCCCTCAGCGGCATATTCCTGTCTCTTAAAAGTGCATTGTACTTGTCTTGTTTGCAGCTGGTTGATTTTATACTCTGTACGATTTGAAATGGCAATGGGCATAACTGACCGATGGGCAAGATCACAAACTATGTAAATAAATAAATTAAATATAAAATATGCAATGTATTTCATATTGTATTTCATATTGATCAAATGTAGATTTTAATTATAAAATAAAATATATATATGTATATTTAATGCTTTGAAATGAAACTTGAATTAGGCCAGATATCTCTGACTTGACAAGCGAAATTAAATGAAAATCTTTAATTGTACAGTAGATCTTTATTATTTAAGCAATTTTTCCTCTATAAATAAATAAAGTTTTGGAGACAATTCACTGAACATAAATATCTTATGAATCCTTAAAGTTTTTGTTGATAAACTACACAATTAAATCAAACTATTTAAACATTTTATATACATTTTTTTTTTTAATTTATTTGCTTTTACGTTATGTAACTATAGCAAGTCCTTTAGTCGAGCATTATATTTAAAGAAATTCTTCTCTACCATGTTCTGTTGAAATTCGATACAAATTAAAATTCGCAGTTCATATTGCGGTTTTTGTTTATTATTCTGTCACTAATCCCATGCGGCTTATGACTGTCAACAGTAAGCACTCGTTAAGCGGGCAGTGTTAGTTCGTTATGCCATAGGTCAGACTGTAGTTAAGGCAATTGCTTAACTACTCGTATCAGCTCTGTCTACTCAGGCTTATACTCTCTCTATTAGAAACTGATAGTGTCATCAGCCTGACTCGAAACGGTTGCATTCGAGCGTTAAGGCCTTATCATATTTTTCTTATTACTCAACAGCAGCTCAACCAGGGGCAGCTATGGTTTCAACTGCTGCCTACTGCATTCTTATGGCTTCCTGGCAACAACAAGCAACAAGCAAAGAGAATAAACAGAACTTGCCACGCCCGGCTGCCTACGGAAAGAAGAAGAGGACGCAACTGTAGAGTTTGCTGTTAGGCGAATCAAAAATGAAATTTATCAGCATGAACAAAATGTGGCACGAATCTCGTTTGATTAGCTGTAGTAGACGAAGAGATATCCAGTAAAGGTAACATTTTAAATTGAAGCGAAGGTTAAGCTGTCTAAATTTACTAAATTTACTTAATTCACAATTACATAAATTCACAATAAAATTTGAAAAATAGTTTTACCATAGTTTTTTAAGTTAGTTTAAATATTTGATTTCTCATTCCTCGCAGCTCAATTCGTTTTTATATAAATTACAACACAAATGTAGTCTAAATCACCTCGTTGTCTCGCTTACAGGGTATATATTGTGTGTAGCAAGCAAGCTGAAGCGGCAATTGTAAAATGCAAAATTCAAAAATGCATCTAAAAATGCACTCAACTCGGATTGTCACTGCACAGATTCGGGATTTCGGATTGCAGTGTTGCAGATGACAGCAATAAAATGCAGGTGGTGCACCTCAATGCAATGTCAGTTCTGAGACAAGTGGTACTTTCTATCATTCTATCTGGGTGTTTATGAGTGTTTTAGGGTATGTATATGAGATACGGTGTGATAAAGTGTGAGATAGGCTGGGGAGTCTATCAAAAGTGCAGTCTAGGCTATAGTACAGCTGCATTAGGCTGTTAACTAACAGTCTGTTAACAGACTGCAAATAAAAATAAATTACTAAAAAGTGTATTTAAAATAAATAAATAAAGGTTGTTTATCAATTTAAATAATTAAAATTGAAGTAGAAACTAGAAAAGAAATAACTTCAGATAAATAATAAATAAATGAAATTTAAAATTAATAATGAAATAAAATTTGAATAATTAATCTAATTTTATATAATATATTAAGTCATACGTTTTTATACTACACTTACTGCAGTCTGTTGACTAGAACACAGTTGAGATTATGTTATGCAACTAATCATAAAAGCAGCTTTGTTTATGCAATTTATCCAACTAAATGCATTCGGTCGCTAAGCCAAATCCATATCAGACTGTGGTTGGCGCTAAGTGACAAAACAGCACCACTGCAACACACACACACACACACACTCCGCCAAAGTGGCAGCCATTTAAGCTATACAAAAGCACAATTGCAAACATTTTCAATGCGTTGCAAATTCCTGCCCCTTTTCACTGCCCTCCCCCTGGAAATTGATAGAAAATTGGCAGGCAAAGTGTTTTTAGTTTTGCAACAATTTATTTGCTTTTCTTTCGCTTTGTTTTTCATTATTTTTTTGGGCGGGCAAAAACAAATAAATGGCAAAAGCGCGCATCGTGGCGAAATTTATTGTTGCATACTTTTCGGCTCAGCGCGTAGGCATGCAACATAAAAAAGAATTGTGTGCTGCCACATGCCGGGGCAAGTTGTTGGCCTTGTTTGTTTTTCGGTTAAACTCAAATATGTATTTTTCATGGGCTCGATGCGCCCCTTAATTTTTTTTTGAATGTTGCAGTTGCAACAGCCGCTGCTGCGGCCTCTGCTGCGTCCGCTGCTGCCGCTGTTGCTCTTCTTTTAATTGTAATAACATTTGTTGGGCACAGGATTTAAATTGCATTTATGTTTGGCAATTGGCCCGAGTCCTGTTGCTTGCCTTTATAGAGAGAGAGAGAGAGATGTATACATGTACGTGTATTGAGATGTATATAAATATATTACTCATACGTCACGTTGCCGTTTGTCGTTTGCAGAGGGATTCTCGCTTTCGAAATCTAATAAAAACTCGCGCTCAGTTCGCGTTCGTTGTCGCAAATAAATTGAAACAATGAAACAACAACAGCAACAACAACAAAACACAAACTAACTGCTCGTCGTGTGTCGAAACGAGGCCAAATTAAATTACAAACTTTTCTTTTAAGCAAGCAATTTAATTGAATTGCTTCATTCACACTGAGCACACACACAGACACACACACACACACACATACGCAAACACATATACATTGTGTGTTAATTGCATTTGAGCTGTAGACAAAAATGGGATATCAACTACTAAAATAGCATGTGATACTTGTATGCTGTGAGATGGAGAAACTTTGACTTAAACTTAAGTTTAGCATTTAATGCTGGCTAAATCTAAAGTTTTATTAAGTAATAGATTAAATATTTATAGCACAAAGCTCTTTTAAAACTTAGCTAAGATTTAGACTTTGATAAAGTAAATATTTATGTACTTATAGTATTATTTTGAGTGAATAAATTAATTGGTTTTTTGGTGTGATAATATCAAAATTGAAGTCAGCATGGAAATATGTGGGGTTATATAAAGAAAAGAAAATTAAAAAAAAAAAACACAAAATTTTAAATATTTAAAAACCCCTTTTTAAAAATTTATTGTGTATGATTAAACGTTTATTTGAATTCCAACTCAAGCAACGGGAACTCTAGAGCTCATTAGTACTTAAATTAATTTTACAATTTTGTTTAATTTTTATGGAACCAAATTTCTAATAAGCATCTGCAATTTTTGTAATCGACCTAATAATATTATTCTCTAAATTATGTAACAAAAACGTATTCAAAAAATACTTTGAAATGACAATTTATTAAGTCAGATTAACTGCCACGCCCACATTGAGAGCTATACACCTGTATAAATGTAACGTGAATAAAATGAAAGCTATTAAACAATTAGACAAGAAGCACGCATGCCACAAAATACTTTACAAGCTTATAGAAAGGGTCTGTCAGTCAACTGAAGGAGCTGAAGGGTCTGAAGGGGCAAGGACCCGACATACAGTGGAGCTAAAACCGAAAACTATGCCAACAATTTTAATGTTAAATGCCAGACGGTGTTAGTGGTTATTGTTGTTGTTGTTATCGTTGTTGCTTTGGCTGTTGTTGTTGCGATGGGGAAACAACTTTTTGATTAAATTAAAATTTATTTTAATTAAACAAGCGTCGCAAATGTCTCATTTACGCTTCAATTAGGTGACAGGCGATGGGGCAGAGAAAGGGACAAAAACAGCGACAGAGATAGAGACAGAGATAGAGGCAGAGACAGAGGCGTGTCAAGCAGAAGAGTGTGTCTAGGTGTGTGTATGTGTGTTTTAACAACAACAAAGTTACTTTATTGTTTGCATGTTTTGCGGTCTGCTGACAATTTGTGCCACGCCCCCACCGCCTCGCCAGTGCGTCCGAAAAAAAATGCTTACAACATTTTTTGTTTGTTATGGAATGTTCTACATACAACAACAACAACAACAATGATAGTGCTAACAACAAATGCAATTACATATATTTAAGGCGCACACATTGCTGCCCGAAAGTATGCTAACCATTTGTGGCAAAAAGACAAAAAGATAAAAACAATATTCGCACACACGTTGGGCGCCATTAAGTGGTGCATAAGCCGCGCTTAAGTGCAACTAATTAGCCTAGATTTTTGGCCAACTTCACTTCACGTTCACCTGCTGAATCCGGGCAATAACACAATGTTTAGAGCTGTTTACTCTTCGCGTTGTTATTGTTGCTGCTGCTCAAGTGCCGTGTGGCAAGCTGAACTTAAGGTTAGAGCAACACAGTTTATTAGCTGCTCAGCGGCTTGGCTATTATTGTCTGTTATTTATGGCCAACAGACGCGCAGCACCTGCAGTCCTAACATAAAGTATGCCATATTATTTTCATTAGAGAAAATGCTGCGAAAAGTTTCATTTTGAGTTTCGTTTAGTTGAGTTGCATTTGGGGCAATTAAATGCTTGAGTCGAGGTTCTTGGCCAGTTTTTATTGCTTGAAGCACTCGTGCATGTCGCCGTCGATCCTGGCCAGGATTTTTGAGACTGCAGGCATAAATCACGTGCGCGCCGGCACAAGAAACTTTTGATTTGTGAAATCAAAAGCTATTTGCTGCACTGTGCAATCAGCACAAACATTGTGTACTATATATGTACATATGTATGTATGTATCTACTGGCGTCCAGTTGCAACATCAGCAACAGCCCAAGGAAAAACTTTTGCTTTTTGGCATTCGTCAGATATGGATGCTCAAGCAGAAGGAGCAGCAAATGGGGGAGATGCAGCCAAATCCAAAATCCAAGTCCAAATCCGACTCCAACTCTGAATCCGAATCTGAGTCCAAGTCCATGTCCAAATGTTAGTCAGTCTGAAAGTTTTTCTCTTGTTGTAAAGTTTTTAATAGTTTGTTGGCGCTTTCGCTGATTTGGTATAGCAAAGTTTGGCTCTTTGTTAAGATACCCTGTAGTTGAAAAGCATCTCGGTAGGGTATATTTAATGAGTGGATAGAGAATTTAGCAGAGATAACATTTCTTCTGAAAGAGGAAAGAAAGATTTGGATATATACCGAGATACTGTCAGAGTGAGTTTAAATCATTCATGAATTTTTACTCATATTTATATAACTTGACTGAAATAAAAGTCCTGTCAATTTTACCAATAACAGGGTACTTCACTAGTCCATCACTTTGTAACTTCCATTTCTTACTTGCATTTGTTATTTATTCGTTACTTTTGTTAGCTCAGCAGCTGACTTTAAACAACAAACAGTAAGCCGAAAAGTATGCAATGCTAAATTTTAATGGCGTTTGCTAATGAAGCGCTTTCAAGTAGACAACATTAAGCTACTCACATTTAACTTAAGCTGCATCATCTATTCTCTATCTCCATCTCTCTGTCTTTCCCTTCCTCACGGCCTTTCTCTCTTTAAGCTCGCACGTGTCCACAATAATTTGGCTTTAGCTGCACTGCGTTGCGCCCAGAAGTATGCTAAGAAAAAATGCAGGCAAAAACTGTGTCAGTCACCAAACGTGGCCAACAGCATTTAGCATATAGAGAAAATAGGAAAAGAAAAAACAAACTGCCAGAGCAACTAAAATTTGTCACATTTCGTAGGCTGCTGTGGACCAAAAGGAAAAAGTGAAAAAAAGAAGTTGAAAATAAACTAGAAAATAATCAACTAAACTAAGTGCAGCGACAACTGCGACAAAGCGAACCAAATGAAGAAAGTTCTCATGCACTCTCCCTCTCTCTCTCTTTGGGGATATATGTATGTTTTTTCTTATGCTTTGCAGCATTGCGAAAAACTCGTAGAAAAGTAGTTAAACTTAAACTTTTAGCTTCTTTGCCTGACATAATTTCAGTGTGCTCCCCGTTGAATGATATATACAAGTTGCACTAATAAATTTGCACTGCAGCGTCACAAAGTGTGCGAAAAGTTTTTTTTTTCGTTTTGAGTCGCTACACACACACATACCTATACATACACATCTGTCAGGCAGGAAGCGCTGCGACAAAATGAGGTTTATGCTGGCTAATGTGGCGTATGCGTATTAATGTTGCATTTATATTCAACTGTGGTTGCAGTTAACTTCGTTTTAAATGGCAAAGCTTAGTTCCATTGCCGTATCTAATCCCAGAAGACAGTTGAAATTGAATGGCCAGACACCAGCTAATAACAATAATAGTAATAATAATAATCAAAGCAAATGCAAGGGAATTTACAAATATGTAAGGCATACTTTTAGGCTCATTTGAAATTAATTGAAAGCAAGAGAATACTTAGAGGCCAACTGTTTAATTACTAGTTAGACTTACGTCAGTTATGTGCAATCTCTGAATGTTAACTTAACTAAAGTCAAAGCCGAGCTTTGTATCTTAAATAAATTCCCGTTTGAATAAATTTTCTATTCTACTTATTTTTTCAACAACAACTGAAACTAAAGCCAATCATCGTTAAATTGATAACACTGTGATAATTTTGTTCCCCCTATTTCGGGTCCTATGAATCGAACTGCATCATTAGTTTTTTGAGTTACAATGATGGTTTCATACAAAATTTTTCGAGCACGTTTTTAAACAAGTTCAGGCTGTAGCTTGTACGGTATTGGTTTTTTTGGTTACATTTCTTCAGCAAAGTTGCTTAAAATAGTTCAGGCTACAAGTTTGCAGAGCATACGGAACCTCCAAACTGTTGTTTTGGAGGTGTTTTGGGTAAATTAGTCATTTTTCTGACACAGCCTAAAAGTAAGCAATAGTTTTAAGAAAAATTACAAATTTACCCAAAACACCTCCAAAACAACAGTTTGGAGGTTCCGTATGCTCTGCACAACTTTAATAACTTGTTTGCCATCTGTTTACACTGTTAGCATTTGTCCTTTGTTGACCTTCAACGCAGCCCATTAAGCAAATGTACACACACATATTTTCCCATTTATGCGTAGTTGCATGCTTATAGTATTTACTTGCATTTAAGCCACAAATTGCACTGGCATTGTTTGATGCCTTCAGCCTTCCCTCTGCTTCTACTGCTGCCACTTCTATATCTTCTGTTCTGTTCGAGACGATGCGTTGTGCCCCTAGTTGGCCAAGTTCAAGCCATGGCTGGCAGCAACACAGCACGTGCTGCCCAGATTCATCTCAGTCAGTGGCAGCAGCGCACAATTTCTCCATTTAAATGAGAAAAAATTGTGGAGAATTTGTAACCGAGGCGTTTTGTTAGCTCCCCAGTTTGCCGGTCACGAGCTGTTCTCTGTTTTCTTTTTTTCCTTTTTTTTTTGGTTTCTTTTTTTTATTATTTTTGTTATTTTGCCCGGGCTTTGCCAGTCAAGTCAAGTAAACATGACGTGCGATGTCTAATTTTTTGTATTTTCTATTTTATTCCTTTTGTGTTTTTGTTGTTTTCTACTCTCTCGCCAGTCGTTGACTCCGTGTGCTGCACTCGCTCTTCCTCTCACCCACTGAAGGAAAATATTTTACATTTTCATGCATGACGCGTTTAATCACGTGATGCATATGATTTTCAGCCGTTGAGGGCAGACGCAGGAGGAGCTGCCTTTTTCCCCTCACTTCCCACTCACCACTTGCCACTTCTAAGTCCCATGCCACAACTGTTCTCATCCTGCTTACAATTCCATCAGCTTGAATTATGCCTTGCATACTTTTAGGCTCTCGCTGTTTTTCTCCCAGACTCTGCGTGTGAGTGTGTTTGTTTTTGTGTTTATGTTTGTGTGCGTTTGTCTCTCTGTGTGGTTGTTGTGTTTTTGAGCTTTAGCTCTTTGGAACTGTCTGGGGAAGCTTGTGTTTAATGGCGCCTTTGCGATATGTCGCCTTTTATGTTTCTACTTGCAGTTGGTTTTTCGGTTGGGCCCACTTGAAAAAAAAGCTTGTGGATTAGAGCGTGTAATTCAACTAAAAAGAGCACTTCACACACGTATGTAGACTGTTGCCCAGCGGTTGCCATATTTGCCAAGTGTTTCGGTTTGGTTTGGTTTGGTTTGGTTTTCGGGCAATGTGCTTTTAATTTCCCACCATATTCCCATTTTATTTATGTGCTTAACTTTCACAGTACGCTGGTCAACATTCAAAATACAAAAAAAAAGAAAGAGTCATAAAAATGCTCGACATTTTCACACTTTTGCGCCTTTAGCCCAAAAACTGAAAACGAAAGCAACCAGTCAGCAACAACAACAACAATAACTTGCCCCAAAAATATATTCAAGTGAATATTTATGAGCGACAAAAGTAGCATTTGTGCTTTGCATTTTGCTTTCCAAAATGGCGAGTGTTGGTTGTTGTTGTTGCTGTTGTTGTTTTCCCTACTACCAACACATACATTGCTGTAAGCAACAGTCGGCCAACAGCGACGCTTCGGCCATCGTCAACAGACTCGTTTTAGCTTTTGGCTTTTAGTTTTTGGCCAGCTTTGTTCTTGTTGTCAACATTTCCGACGCTGATGAGTTTATGCTTTTGGGCCATATTACTTTATTCGCATGTGTTTGGGGATGGTAACACTGTGGTTACACACGCACACACACACCTAAGCATGCCCATTCATGACTGTCATGAGTTTTCCGCAATTGATGGTCTAATTATGCCGCCAACACTAAATTTCATGACTCTGGCGGTTGAACCGGCATATGGAATGAGGTTGAGTGTTTTTAGCAGAACCTAGAACGCATGTAATTTAATGGAAAAACATTTGACACACCCACACACACATATAGGACGATGGGAGTGTGTGTGTCTGTGGGTGAAGTGTGAAAGATGTCCGTCAGCGATTGCCCTTTGGCAGATGGAGAGGCAAATGGTCGATGACCAGTTGCTGATAAATATGACTAAGCTACGGCTTAGGTACAACAATTATCGCTCAAGTTTAATTGACAGTTTGACAGGCATTGAATTGAAGCATTGTGAGTAGACCCTGTAAAGAGAATAGAGGCTGAAGGGGCATGATAACTTTTAGACATTAAAGCTTGTAATAACTTCACAATGTTATCAATAGAAGCTACGATAGTTGAGGATAAATGTGGATTTATATCTATATTTGGTTTGCATACAATCGATCGTTTTTAATGATTTTATTAAAAATTTCAACTTACTATTTATTTATAAATATATTTTTGTTTACAACTATGTATTTTTAAGATATATTTAGATATCTTTGAATTCCATTCTTTTTTAAGCCTTTTAGATATTTTAATTTAAGCATAAGCTATCAATATCAAAATATCAAAGTAGACAAAAATAAGCATTTCTTTCAGTGTAAATCAATCGATAATAGGTTCCTGAGTTTAGTTGAAAAATTAGCGAATATTGGACGAACTTCTTTAGAATAATCATAAGTGGAAAATGTTTGCTTTAACTAAAAGTATCTCAGAATATTATATTATAATATTTTCATGCAGCTATTTTACAGAGTATTCAGCTGTCAATATAACTTGTTAATCAATCTTATCAAATGTGTCCAACTTAGTCTAAAAGCGCAATCTTTTCAAATATTGTGTATTAAATTGTCATCAGTTATATATATTTAAATATAGATGTATTGATTATATCATTAAATATTATTAAGCAACATAAACTACCTGACTTTAATCAGGTTTTCTGTACCACAAAAAAAAATATGCAAATTAGATTGTTCGCACTTAATAATTATTATTTGCATATTTATGAGTACAGACACACGCACACACACTATCTCTATAATTATCTACAATCATTCTATAAGTTATTTATTCATACAAATTAATGCCGAACACATAGTAAACAAAAAAATTGGTTAATTAAATGCAAAAACAGAGAGTCCAATTAATTAATCGTCATCAACAAGTTTTTTTTTCCAAAAACCGAGAGAGAGATACAAATTTTTGGACTCAACTGGCTTTAACCGATTTGATTTAATAAATAGATTTTAGTTTATATTTTTGCTTGAAAGTAGAAGGTTCTGCCACAGTTCGCATGTCTCTAAATTGGCCAACATTTGTGCTAACTGGGCTCTTCCTGAGTCTGAGTCCGGGTCGTGTCGAGGGGCAACTGTTTAAACAGCCGGCGACGATGACGCGGACAAAGTAGGTCGTCAATAGGCTTACCCCAAAAAAAAAAAAAATAGAAACGAGGTCAATCTATTGAGCTGCCATTTGCTTATGTGTACTTTCAGCGTGGTTTACACAACCTATATACAGGGAAATGGAGGTGGATTTAGTGGTGGTGGCATTGGCGGTGGCGTTGGCGGTGGCACCACTCAGCTGCCAAATCATGTGACCGTTCAAATTCTAAAGCCGGCTCAGTTACATGAAATCAAGGGAAGTGAATCGCTGGAGCCATTGTTGCAGCAATTGTTAAGCCAAACTGTGCCAAATTGGCAGCAATCGCAGCAGCAGGAGCAACAACAGCAACAACAACAACAGCAACACTTTTTTGTTTATGAAAACTCGCAGGCTGTGCGACCGACAAGTCAACAACCTCAAATATGGCCAGGGTTCAATGGCGTCAACGTGCAGCAACAACAACAACAGCCACAGCAACAGCAGCTGCCACAATCGACATCGATGCCAATTCAGCGGCAACAACAACAACAGCAACAATATATACAATATTTACAAACAGCGCCAAAATTCGTTGCGGCAACTCGGCCGAATGCAGGAGGCGCTTTTGTGGCGCCAACAGCAACTTTGGCCAACAGCTTTCAGCCAATGTAAGCAAGAAAAAAACAACAACTAACTTTACTTATAATAATCCACATTTTTTGATTTTTATTTTAATTTTGTATTGCCTTTTAATTAGCTCATCTCAAACGAATAATGCGACGGAGGCGGCGGCAACATGTGAGCGTTGTTGCAACGAGCAGGAGGAGACAAAAGGGGCGTCTGCCACGCCCTGTCCCTGCTGCAATGTTACCACACCGCTGCTGAGTGCGTCGGTGCTCAAGGCGACAGCTGGTTAATAGCATTTAATTAAATAAACAATAGCTAGCGACTTGGCGCGTATTAATAATAAACAACGGAAGCGGAAGCGACTTTTAAAAAGTGTTGCATATTTTGGGGCGCAAATGAAAAAGAAGCGAGTGAGGTAGAGTAAGAGTGAGAGAGCGCAGGTGGCAGTGTCGGTGAGTACACAGAGAAATCAAAAATCATTCTAAAATTCAAGTGTAAAATTCTTGATTTTAGCATGTATTTTTGAATTGTAAATATATTTGGGATATTCATGTTAAATTAGCACAATATGCGGATAAAATAGCAACCACTCAGCATTAAAATAGACAAAGAATCCCAAAACATTTGATTTCATTAAAAAAATTATTATTGAGCCTTGATTTGCGAAGAAAGAATTAGAAAATTTGATATGAGCTGATTTAAGAAATTCCGAGATTACAGAACTTCTGAGACTCCATTGGAGATTGATTTTATCATCATGGAATCCCTGAGTTTTTTTCTGTGTACGTGTGTTTGTGTGCTTGTGTATGTGTGATTTATCTGTCATCAACGTGCTACACTCGGCCACGCCTTCGCCTGCAGACGCCGTTGTTGTCCAACTTGAACACGAACACACACACACACACACACACACACTGAGAGATGGAAACAATGCACTATAGGTCAAATGGACCCTTTTTCTGATATAAACTAGTTTTGTAACAGCATTCAAATTAACAAACTTTTCTTACATTCCTATTAGGAATACATTGAATTTTAATGTTGCATACTAGAAATGTTTACATTGCATTCAAATGTTAAGTTAACAGCTGTTAAACGTGCAGTTTATAAATTGTTGAAATATTTTGATTGAAGTTGAAGTGGCTCTAGTTTCTTTAAATTTAAAATTTTTAATACAAATTGTGATGAATAGTGATCAGTGTGGTTTTAACATTATGTTGGTAAATCTGTGCTGTTGGTATTGTTCGTGTTGTCTGTAGTATGTGTCCATAAAGTGACGCTTTCGAAAAAATTTATTTGGGAAGAGTTTTAAAAAAATGTCAGCACTTGTCAGCGAAGTGACTTTATACATGTTGTAGAGTAATCCCTTGTGAACTCATACCAGTAAGTTTACGTGTCACTTTTAGTCACTTCTCCCAAAATTTAACTTTTTAGAACATAACCTATATGTAAGCAATGCCGGTCTACTTAAAGCACAACGGAAAAATAAAGGAAAAACTGATGGAGTGGATGCTGTTGTACGTTAATTTAAATGGTATATCGATGTTATTGATATTACGACACACAGACAACAATAAAACATAGATTTTTTAGTTACAGGCTAACTATTCTCCGAAAATAAAATCCAAAAAATGCTTCTAAAAATTTGAAATAAAAAACAAAAAATTTGAAATATACTTAGAAAATATAAAAAAAAACATTACTTTAATATTTTAACAAAAAAAAAAAATTTTAATATTTTTTTGTATATATATTTTTTTTGGGGGCGTTGATGGGCAGTGCCACGCTTATTTTTTCAAAACTATTTCCAAATTCAATCTAGAATGGTATAAAAAAAACTTTACACGGAAAACTTAAAAAACCTTCGAGTTATTAATTTATGTCACAAAAAGGGTCCATTTGACCTATAGTGCAATGTTGCAACTAAAAACAATCTCTAAAAATATAAAACATGCCACAAAAACCGCAACACTTCATGTTGAGTGCCACGCTGCAAATTGTGTGTGTGTGTGTGTGCTGCTTCTTTCGCTCACTCTCTCTCGCTCTCTTTCTGTCCAACTCCCTATATCTCTATCTGAAAATAATAAATAAAAAATCTGCAAAAACTATATTGCAAGCTTATGTGTGTGTGTGTATATCCACTGAAAAATGAAAGTGCTGAAGTGTTTCTATTGTTTTGCGTCAACGCTAAGCGCAATTGCTTAGACAACAACAACAAAAACTATAACAGCTACAACAACAATGACGACAGCCAAAACTGGTAGAGAAAACAATGACAATGCGGATGAGTTAGAGAATGAAGTGGAGAATGACGATGAGGACATCAGAAAGGTGGCAACATGTGTCCTTCTTGCATCTTACAAATGTGCGCAGAGAAATGCTTTTTAGTCCACAACTGTCTAAATTTAATCAACAAAATTTTATGTTTTTTATTTTATTTATGTCTGACTTTCAGCTGTCTCCACTGAGATTTAAGCAGCGTGCTTTAATTTGTATTTTAAATGAATTTTTTCAACTTAAAAATATGTTTTCTTACTAACTCAAACTTTGAATAAATACTGAAAAAAATTATAATAATATCAACTAATTATTTAAAATTAAATAAAGAAATGTATCTTTTATAGAACCCTTAAAAGCTACTTTAGAGAGGTAAGGATAAGAACTGTTTATTGTCATGCTATTTAACCGATGTTGGCCTACTCGTTAAATACTGTAATTTCATGCTCGCTGCTTGAAACTGTGGCCATAATCCGGTTGTGTTTGCTAATTAAATTCTAAGCATTTGCCAGCAGCTCAGAGTGAGTACAAAAAGACAACACTAAAAAATGTTTTATACGGCAAACAAAGTAGCTAAATTCTTGCAGCAGCAGTAAGTTCAACTTTAGTCGCAATCCAGAATCCTCAATGCTCGACGGCAATTTCAATTTCAGAGCAATTGCCGAGATCCTGGCGACCCACACACGCCCCTATGCAAATGGCGAATGTTGTTGGTTGTTGTTGCCTCCATTCTCATCAGCAGCTGCCTCAGTTGGAGCTTTGTGATGGCAGCTTTTGAACTGTCTTCGTATTGTGTTGTGTTGTCGTTGTTGTTTTCGTTGGCATTGTTGTTGTTGTTGTTGTTGTCATTGCCGTCTCTAAATTAACCGTTTCGTTACATCAGCGCTCTCCTTTGGCAGTCTTTGTGCGTTGCCAGTTGCCAGTTGACTGCACTCAGAAAAATATATATGACATCCTCAAATTAAGTTTATCCATATGTGAATTTATAACGTTTCGTTCTTAAAATTATAAAATTCTTGTGGACTTTTATTATTTTTCATTTCAGTATGAAACGATCTTGGAATTAAAAGTTCAAAATACTGTTTCTATGAAATATTCATAGTTATGTGACTTGATTGAATTTGAATAAAACTTGGTCAGAATTTTAAAGACCGTGTTAAATATAAAATCTGTGAATTTGATTGAACAGAGTTTTGTTTACTTGACATTTTTTATTAAATTTTAAGTTTCTGTGTGCTAAATCTAGAATGTTTTAATATTGAAATGAACTTAAATAAAAATATGTTGTATATTAGAGACGAGTACAGTTAAGAAAAAGTTCCAGAATTTTGTATAACTAAACTAGAATGTTTCGTTAATTAAAAGATTGCAATTAATCCATACTAAGTATCCCAGAAACTTCTTCGATAAGCAAGCTTGAAATGAGGTTTTAGTTTCTCAGATTGGGAAATTGGGAAATTCAGTGAGCTTTTGAGATCGTTTGTATTCAAGTACAATTCACGTGTTTAAGTATGTAAGTCTTAGGATTTTCCTGAGTGTAGAATGTGCCTCTCTCTGCCCGGAGATGTTGCGAGTTGCGAGTTGCGACCATGTCAACGACAAGCTCTTGTTTAGTTTCAAGTTTGTATGAGGCAGTCGTGCGTGCCACGGCAGCTCTGCCAATTGGTAGTGGCAATCAGAGGCAGAGGCAGAAACACCCAGATAGACAGACAGACTGTCGACTTTAGACAACACCGCACACTCAACTCGACTCCGTCTCCGTCTCTGTCTCCATCTCCGATTGCAGCTCGACAGTTGGCTTTGTCTCTGGAAGGACGCCCTGATTGGCATTTACAATTAGCGCGCGGGTAAACAGACAAATCGCCTGGCCTTAAAAGCGACCTAATGAACGCCTTTGCCTTGCCACGCCCCATCAGCCTCCCCTTTGCACCCTACTCCACTGTCTCCTTTCTGTTACATACTGCATATAGTATGAAATTGGAATAATGTACTTGTAATTGGATATGTGATTAATGAGGCATGTTCGCATTTACTTTGACTCATCACACGTGCTGATTTATCGCTGTCAACGGGGCGTGCCACACACACACACACTCACACACACACACACACCTACTTATACATTTCAATTATTAACTTTCGCTTAATCATTTAACAATTAGTTTTTGACCTGGCCAAGTGTATTGATTTTGATTATGATTTATTCAGCTTGGCATTTGAATTTGGCATTTGCATTAACAGCTGCTGTCAGTGGCAGTGGCAGTGGCAGCATTTACCTATCTCTGCTTCTGCCACCAAAAATGTTGCAAGCTTGTTCTGAAAATGTGCACTTAATTATGGCTTTAATGCTGGTTTGCTTCTTATTGTTGTTGCACCTTTCGATGTCAGCATCACGTTGCACGCCGCACGCTGCACGTTGCACAGAGATTAAGTAAGAAGCATCGATAAAATATACGTAATTAATGGCAATTAAGTGGGCGTGGCAACAACAGCTGCCTTCAAGTAGTTCACTCGACGCTAATGATCCATTTTATGAGTTCGTTGCAAGTGCAACACTGTATGTGTGTGTATGTGTGACTGTGTTGCAAGCGTGATTTTTTATTCTGCTCGTATTGTCGCAAGGCGTTAAGTAATTGCCAGGTCTTAAGGCTGTCAATGGAAGATGCCGTTCAATTGCTCAGCTGTTGCCACTACAAAAAAATAGCTCATAAATCTCTTGAATGGTTTTTTTGCCTTCACTTACTTCTTATCCCTTACTCGAGTCAATCATTAATTTAGTATTTCAATGAGCTCAAGTAGGTAACAATTGTTGTGCTTTTTGTTTCATATTATGGCGACAATGTTTTTCTTTAATATGTACAATAAAGAGTGAGAAAACATAGAAATCTGAACTGGATCTGATAAAAGATTAAAGATAATATCCTATTTATTAAAAGTTTTTCCTGCCTTTTTTATATTGACTTTGGACATGTCTCTGATTCGGAACTATCAATTTGAAGGCAAATAAAAGTCAGCAACAGAGTTTGAATGATAATTTTTTTTTGAATTAAAGTCAGTGACGGAATATTATAGAAGACTTTTTGATATTGTTGATGTTAAAAGTCATTGACTGATTCTTATTGCTGACTTTTATTTATAAATAATAATTGTTAGTTTTTAATATAACCATACCTGTTAAATTTCGATTAGAATTACTAATCAATTAGATTATTTTTGGAAATAATCTTAGTCACTATCAGGCCTGTTCCGGTTTTCACTTTTTATTTTATAGCATTTAGTGAAATGCATTTATTCACTTTCCATTAAGGCTAAGTATTTAAAAATTTTTTCACTTTATCGGATTTAAGCTCATCACCTTAAAGTGAAATAAATCCATAGAACTTCGCCGAAATGATATTAGAGCAGGTTAAAGAAATTCACTTCCGCAAAATCTTACCGAAAGTGAAAACCGGAACAGGCCTGTATATAATTCACTGTTGAAAAAGTTGTGATTATATAATGATTACGATTTAAAAAAATCAAAAATAACCAGAAAAGATCAAAAATAATCTTTTTGAGTATTCGTATTATTTTTGATTTTTTTCTGGTTATTTCTGATTATTTTGGTTACTTCGATTATGAAAATTTAAAATAATTTGATTTTTACTAAATAGTCGTAAATAATCAGCTAATCAGAAAGATTATTTTTCATTTTTTTGATTATTTTTGAATAATTGTAATAATTTTAAATTATTGTTGATTGTTTGTAATCGTAATCATTAAATAATTGGGCAAAACCGAAGATAGTCGTAATTCAATCATTAGTTCGACTTTTAAACAAAAATAATCTAATTACTAATGATTATGATTATTAATCATTATTTAACAGGCATGAAATAAATTAAGATTTGATATTAAATTTAAATAAAATTTGAAGACACTATTTGCATGCGTTCAATTTCAAATTGGATTTAGTGCATATGTTGAGGCTTTTGGTCAAAGTCTGTGATTAAAGCGAGACCCCTTAAAAGAGAGACAGAGAGAGAGAGAGATAGGAGGAGAATTGGAGGAGAATTGTATTTGCAGGGAGTTTGTTGTGGTTGCATTGCATATTAAATCTAATTCGATTTGCATTTGCCGACAATGGATAACGATAACGCTCTCTGTGGATTGAGGGAATCGGAACCGCAGAACACCCTGCAAATGGGCGTCGATGCGTCTGGGAAGTTGATGTAATTTTGTGGTTTAGTTTTGAGGCACGTTGCTTTGAGGCTTTTCGCTTGGAAGCTGTGCAAATACATAGCTTCCGTTTAGACAGACAGACAGAGAGTCGTTCATAGGGGCGCTTTAAAGTTTGATACAGTATTTCCTACAGATATGTGGAAAAATTAAAAAAAAATTAAAAAAAAAAAACAATTGTGAAATTCTTGTTATTTGTCTTGTTTTATTTTTATTGTTGCTGGTCTGCTGTCCGGCGTATTTTGTTCAGACGTAAATTCCCTAAACAATTCTCAAATATTTGTGAATATTTTTTACTCGCTTCCAAAAACATGTCTTTGATCTCAAACATGTGCCAGGAACAGGGAGAGGGGAACAGAGTCAGGGGAGCAACAGCGAAGCACAAACAAGGCACTTGTATGCAAAATATAATAAAAAAATACAAGTGAAATAAAATTAAACAAATACGCGAATAATGTAAGTGCTTAAAACAATGCAAAATGAGCCTCAGAGTTTGAATTTGCTGCTGGAATTATTTTTGCCAGGCAGCTCGTCGCCCCAATGTAAATAAAGTTATCACCGGGCGAACTTTGAGACTCTGAGGGAAAAGGGGACAGAGAGTGTGGAAGGTGAAGGGGTGGCTCAACTGGTGTGGGTTTTCCAAAACATAAAGCTTATTGATGCCTGTTCTTACGCAAAACAGAAAATAAAACACACTTCGTTTTGTTGTAAATACTTCTCATAAATTATTGAAATGCGATTTTGATTGACAGCCAACTTGGGAGAATTTTCGAGCCGCTTATCCATATAAATGAGGTGACATTTATAATACAGACTGGGTATATCCAAGAGTACAAACATTGTGTAGTAGTTGTAGGGTATCTATTCCATCAATGGGAGTTATTTTAAAGAAATTTCGTTCCGATTTCGGTGACTTTCTTTTACGTTCTCTCAAAATTGTTGCTGAATTGGTCTATTTACGTATATACCCTGCAATTAAAATTGGATAAGCTATGTACCCTGTAAATTTAAATTTTTCTAATATATGTAGACTGTAGAATTAATTATCTGTTTGAGTAAATCTGTTAAATAAATAATATTTACACTGATAAAAAAAAGGATCTAAAATCAAGATTTTGGTCTCAGAACTAAGAACATTGGTCTAAAAAATGCGTCGAGAACATGAAAATCTTGAAGTAAGAAAACACATCTTGATTCTAAGAACATTTTAATTAAGACCAAGTTTTTATTTTTAAGACCATAAATTCTTATATTTTTAAGACCACAAATCTTATTATAAGAATAAAAACTTATTATTTTTTTAAGATTATGTATTCTTATTTTAAGACCAAAAAGTTTTGAATTCTCAAGACAAAAAATCTCAAATTAAGATTAAGCTTCTTAACAATTTAAGAATCATGAAGTAAGTTTTAGTTAACTTGAGGTCTAGTTAGTAATGTCGATATGACACTAAACAACAAAAACAATACACAAAACACTTGCAGAACGCAAGGAGCATTTCTCGGTGTACAGCTGATTCAAGAGATGCCAGTCCCTATCATCAGTACCGTTGTGCTATCTTGACCAGCGATCCAAGCCTAATGTCATCTTTGAGAAGCCAGAACCAGTTGTGAATTATTGGTTTCAAGAAGTGAACAAATTTTAAGATTTTTGTTCTTATTATGAGAAAAAAAGATCTAAGATCTAAGATTTTTATTCTTATATTAAGAACTTATCCTCTTTTAGAATAATATTCTTAGTTTTAGTAATTTGGTCTTAAAATGTTCTTATTTCAAGACCAAAATTTTTAAGATGAATGTTCTTGATTTTAGAAAGTGGTCTTTTTTTTCAGTGTATGAGAGATAATACTTATAATAAAACTATATTTAAAATGTTGTTTCGATATTTCAAACAGGGTATCTCCTCAGTCGGGCACACATGACTAGAACACTCATAATTTGTCTAAAAATAAATACAAGTTAAGTCTGCTTCCTCTTACATGAGAATTAGAATAGGTTAATTAATTGATATCAAACTTAATCTTAGACGGAATTTTGTAGACTTTTGGCAGACGTTAAACGGTTGGCAATTTGTGAAGAAAAAAACTAGTTCAGAAGTAAATGAATATGCGGCTTAATGACACCCTTTAATGACTTTAACATTACGCCTCACAAATTAACTGGTCAGCAGGGAAATTAACAAAATTCGCAATTAATTGACAAATATGAAAGTGTCATACAATAAAAACCTTTTGATTGATATGATAAATTTATAACATGAATGTTGCGTGTGTCGAGTGTATAAATATGAGTGTGTGTGTGTGCGAGTGTTTATGAATGTACTGTGTGGTCATTCAAATGAATGCAAAAGTTCAGTGGTACAAGTCGAGTGTAATTAATATTTAATATATGTATATGCAGGGATTAAAGTAATTGCAATAAACGAGCAATTCAATTGAAATGAATCATTTGCAAAAATGTGTGCCACATAGTCCACAATAATTAGTACAATAAAATATGGTCATTTGCATTTCTTTTGTTTTTCGATTTTGAACCTTAATCGCAATGAACTTGACATGCAACTTGACGTGAGATTCGCACTCCTTTCTTCCCTTCTTCCTTTCTTCCTTCCGAATTCAGGTGCATCTTCAGCACCTGACCTGCACTGACGTTCGCTGCGTGTGTCAGTCACTCCGCTTGTCAGTCACGTCGACTAAAGAACGCAGCGCGCACAGTTGGAAATTCGGAGATGGAGATTGGAAACCGGATTTTACGATGTTATTTATTTTTATTCGTATTCCGACTTGAAGCGCGGCTTAAATATAAAAACACACAGCGCTCAGAACATTAGAAGTGTTTAAGAGCTTGAATTAAGCGCAGTTCCCAAAGGAGTATTCAAACAGTATTAAATATAAACAAATTCAAGTGAATTTACAGTGTAAATTGGAATAAATGACTGCACAGAATTATACAAATATGGTAAGAATTCTTTAAGTTTAAAAACCAAACTCTTTTTTAACTGATTTCTCTATTATAGTTGCTGCTGAGCTGTTGCTTGTGTTTGTTACTCAGCCACAGTCAGGCCTTGCCGCGCTACAGTCAACACTCGTTGAGAAGACCCTTTGATTTAAAAGCAGCCGGCAGTGAAACATTCTTGGCCTATGCCGGAAGTCCACAACCGCCGATGGCTTTAACCGGGAATTACAATCTAATCATGCCCGATTATTATGATCATCATCCGGCAGAGTCGATGCAATTGCAGAACTTTGCCAGTTTCTATGAGGCTGAAATGAGTCCGGGCAATGATCTGGGCATGGATGAGTCCCAGTTCCTCGCCAGCACCCCGGTTCGTAGTCCACAGCCCATCAATGCCGAGGAGCAACGCGTCCGACAACAGCTGCCAGCTGTGGACATCACGAGGGAGAAGAAAGCGCTGCAGAAACTGAAGAAGGGCAGCACAGTGCCCCGAGGTGCCGAGTATCCGGAATGGGATCAGTTTGACTATGATCTCTATGGCGTGAATCCCGGCGAAAGCAAAAAGTACAATTACGATTTCTAAAAAAAAAACCGAATAATTGAGAGCAACTTGTTGCTGCTTCGGTATCGGTTTCTTGTTTTTGTTAAGTAATGAAATAAATTATTTATTTATTGTAAAATGCATTTGACAAATTACTCTAAAAGCTTTTAGGATCCAACTCAACTTCTATCTCTTTTATTTTTTTTGTATTTACTAATTTGTTTAATTGCGCATTTAGTCAGCCGGTTGCTGAATTTAATTAACAGCAAGATTCTGTCGGAGCAACAAACAAACCAAAAACAAACCAAAACAAATTTGGAGATTGGAATTCTCTAAATTCATAGCGTTATTTCCCAGCTGTCGATTAAGGCACATTCCACAGTCCCAGCTGTCAATTGAAAGGTGCTTCGCTGCTCACTTGACACTTCCGCATCGCCTGTCAGTTGCATTTAAAGAGAGGAAGCAAACTGTTCAGCAGCGGAAGCTGCATCATAATCATGCCCCTTGTACGTTGACACCTTGTAATGCCACCGCCAACGCGACATTTGCGACATTTGCAATGTAACATACAAACAACCTCAGACATTGCGACTTAAGGCCAGCTGTCAGCTTAAGCCCAAGTCCAAGTCCAAGCCAAAGCGTTTGTTGTTGTTGTCATTTTACACATTTGACGTCATGGCTTAGAACGTGTTTATCTGTTTAGTAATAAAAACTGAAGCTATTTTTTGGGCATCTCCCACTTGGCACTCAGATTCTAAACATATGACTAAGCCGGAATTTAAAGTAAACAAAACCTGAACTGATTTTGAAATATTTACCAATTAACTGGGGAATTTTGTTAAGCGAGTAGAAGGCATTAATTAATTACCTGAGTACGTAAGCGTTATTAGCTATAAAAGCTTAGAGTTACTAAAAACCATTTATTTTAGGATTTTTAAATAAAAGCTTCAGCATTATATTTTTGTTAAGTTTTAATATAGAAGTCATGTAATTAGAGAAATTTCCTAGTTTTCTTTCTTTTATAGTGTTATTAACATTTGGCACATGGCTATAACAAGTTTAGCAATTAAAGAATAATTTATGTTACCCATCAAATGTAGTCACATTGCTTGGCAACATTGCTGCTAAGTAAATGTTGCGTGACGAAAAGTGTTGCATACTTTCGGGCTGAGCGAGAAATGCAATTAGAATAACAAGTTTACTGCCCATTTATCATTGGTCAGTGTAAAATATATTAAAAGTAATAGAGTGTTAAGTTACAAAACAATAAATAATATATGTATTTATTCAACATGAAATTAAATATTTAACAAGAATTGATAAATAAACTTGACATCGCGGAATTCCATTTTTAAATAAAGATTTGTAGCATTTCTTTAAAAGGAAAAATCTCAAGTATATTTCCAACTTTAACAGGTACTAATAAATTCGAACAGTTTTCTATTTATAGTTTAGCGTATGTTAATTATAGGGATACTTGGCCAACTGCTCCTGGACATGGGGATAAGTGCGCCTGCCACGTGGTCGCAGTTGTCCCTGATCATTTCGTTGGGCACCTGGTGGCACATACTCATTCGGCTTCTTCTTGCAACCACTTGAAGCCTGCGTTTGCGCACGTGCCGCATTTAACAGTTGCTGATGATCGGTATCAATCTGGCCGGGATTGAGTGTTAGCTGTTGGCATTGTCCATTTGGTTGGCATTTGGTGACAAAGCGTTGATAGCTTCTTGCATCGCCCGGCAGCGATTGCTTGTAGCTGTAAGTGTCCAATGTGGCACTCGGGGATTGGGCACTGTAGTCACCCAAACGGGCTGGTTGATTGGAATTTCCTCCGGTTGTTGGCGTTGGCCCAGAGCCATGACCCGCATCCTGTACACGTTGCCCACTTGGCAATGTGACAATGGCATAAGGCTGTGGATTGCTGTCATGTGGTTGCTGCTGTTGCTGTTGCTGCTGTGGTTGCACCTGCAACTGCAACTGAGGTGGACCATAGTGGGTCGCTGACTGCACGTGAGTTGCGGTGGCGAGTGTCAAAGCCTGCGGTGCATTGTAGTAGCTATCAACTGGCTGTTGAACATGGCTCTGAATTTGGCTCTGAATTTGGCTCTGTATCTGTCCCTGCACCTGAATCTGTCCCTGTCCCTGTACCTGTCCCTGCCCATGTCCATAGTAGTTTATGGGTGGTGCTGGTGGTGGCAGTGGTGCGGTCAGACTAACTGGCATTTGTCGGTAATTGGTGTTGACCAGCAGCGGATTGTTAAAGGCCGACGTTTGCAAATGTTGTTGCTGCACATGATGTTGCTGCTGCTGTTGCTGTTGATACTGCTGCAACTGTTGCTGCTGTGGCACATGGACTGTTTGATGTGCCACATAAATAGCTGGCGCCTTGTGCGTTTGCAACTCGTAGGTGCGTCCATGTGGCCCCAATGTTTGCACAATAAATTTCGTCGCAGGCTCCCGTACAGGTCGCTGTGGCTGCGGCGACAGATGGAATGGTATCTGCGGGCGTGGATAGTGATAATCTTGGGCCAGCCCGCAGCTTAATAAAGCCAACTAATAGAGGTACAATAATGTAAATTAACAAACAAATTTGTTGAGGAACTAAGCCAAAGAAAGGCACAACTTACCATCGTACACAACAGAAGCAGCATGATGGTCAAAAGCAAATAAATTAATGAGTCGAGTTGTTTTTTCGATCTTTCGTTGACGATGTTCACGCTCTGGTGGCTGGCAAATGATTGAGACTGAGGCTGAGGCCGTGGAGATCATTTGCTTGGACTTCTCCAAAAGAAGCGTCATTTGAGCAGAGACAGAGAGGAAGATGGAGAAAGAGACAGAGACAGCGATCGCCGGAAACTTGTTTCTCGTTTAACTGTTGATTTGTAATTGTTGTTGTTGTCATTGTTGTTGTTGGTTGCTCGGCTTGATTTGTTGTAACACCGTGAAATTTCATAATTTCTTTTTTGTATATTTTGTTAACGCTTTGTTTATATTATTTTTGTTGTTGCCTCAACGTTCGTTTGCTCGTGGCATAATTTGGCTATCACTCACGTACCATTTTGTCATAGTTAAGGAGCCGACTTCGCTTCGCTTCATTTGATTTTAATTTTGATTTTTTACCTTTAGACGCATATCTCCGCATCTTCACATAAAATAATTTCAAGAGGGCCGTGAAAATGATTTCTGCTTGTTTTCGCCACAAACTTCATCTTTCCCTCACTTTACGCTTTGCTCTTGGCCACTTCAATTTGATGTTTTGTACATTTCTGTTGAATCGACTTTTGTTTTTGCCCATAAAAAGTAAAAGTGCGATTCCGTTTGGCATTAATGCTCGAATCTCTTGTTGCTGTTGCTTTTTGGCCTACGTGTGTAAATAAATTTGCATTAATTGTTGCTTTTTTTGAAGGGGGAATTTCTTGTTTATTTTTAATTTGGAGTTTTTGCTTTGATTAAGGTCTGCTAACTGGATTTGCATTGTAAATTGGTAAGATATGTTAACAAACGCGATTTAAATGCAGGTGTGGCAGCTCATTTGATTAATGTCCATGCTCGTATCAAATTTTAAGCACACACAACTGGGTACATCATTAAATTGATACGTTTATAATTATGTTAGATTTGAATTTGATTTCCAAATCGAAGTTTGCATTTATTTCGTAGCTTATGGCTTTTATACGGTCATTTGGCAATAGATATTGGCTTTTATTTCAAGTTTTATTGTGGAAAAAAATGATAACAAAAAAGGTAAACAAATGATCTTGGGAAATTTACAAACTTGTAAGCTTTGATTATTTCAATGTCAGCTTTTGTTTTCTTGCTTTTGAGCTAATTGAATAATTTATATATTTTATTTGTTTAAACTTAAACTATTTTAATAATTTCGGAAAATGCTTTTAGACTTTTTAATATTATTTAATAAATAATTGACTAAGTATTTATTGGTAATGATTTAACAAATCATATAACTTATAATGATTAATAGCTTTGGCTTTCGCTGAAATATTTAAGCACATCTGTTCCCGAGGCAATTAAACATATAATATGTATTTTATTATGATTAATTATGATATAGTTGTCGACATTCTAACGTTGTAAATATTAATTTTTGGATTAAATAATTTAACTAATGACAGCAAATCAAAGCAAAAAAAATTTATTTTCTGCTTTTATTGAAAATAATAATATTACAATTTATATCATTTTATAAAAATGTTGTTTATGTCCCGAAATTTATATAAAGTCGCTGCTTAAATGTATGGTGTTATTATTTCAACATTATATTGTTTGAACATTAACACTTTCTGCTGCTGTGAAGCTTAAAACAGAATTAACTCACTTAAACGTTATGTACATCCAGATGACAAGCATTTTTGATGCTGCTATTGTTATTGCAGCCATAACTTATTGTTTGAAGATCACAATAAGCTGGAGCAGCTTGTTTAGCTTCGGGCATTTGAGTAGCTGGCAGAGACTTTCTGCTTGTTACCAAACAATTCAAGTGGCTGGCAGACTTTAGATCGTCTACGCAATATGCAAACATCAATCACAGTGGGAGCAGGCATGTAAAATGCACTTGAATGCCACTTGACACAGACTCAGACACAGACACAGACACAGAGGCAAACGGCAATGTTACCGGATCTGGAATCCGGAATCCGGGCACGTGCAATTGCGTTGTCGTTGTCGTTGTCGGCTAACAAAGCGTCATCTTGGCAAGCAACTGCCAACACTTGACATTCACAATGAATATGCAACGCACACACACGCACACACACGCACTCACGCACACTCACACGCACTCACATGTACACTCAGAGTCGCATTCGCGGCAGCTTATCACAGCGCTTGAGTAGCGCTTAATAATGCAAGTGGCCAATGCTGCGTATACGCAATCTGACTGTCTTGACTTGTGAGGGCGTCACAGCCCAAGGCAACTGAGACAGTGAGAGATAGAGAGAGAGAGAGGGGAGTGTCTCATAGTAAGAGGGGAATGGGTGTGTCTGTGCGTTGTCTGCAATGTTGGCTGACTCTGTTTGCCTGACTGTATTCATAAAATGCATTCAGGGTTAAAAGCCGCGTTCTATGCAACATCAGATGAGATAGCGCACGTGATGCCTATAGAAAACTGCAGTTGCAGTTGCACTCAGTCTCAGTCTATGTCTCTGTCTCAGTCTCTGTGTGTGTGTATCTTTTTAACAGTTGGACAAAAGGGGAACCCGAGAGTTTGCTTTTGCCATTTTCCACATGAAGCGTCACTTTAGACACCTTTCAGTGTTCTCGATTCCTGGCTTTTCAGCACCTTTTGCTTTAGTTTGCGGCGCCTAATTAGGCACACCTGCCCTGCCCTGCCAGCAGTGTAACTGGCCTGGCTGACTGACTGTTGAAATTAGTCAGCCGCACAGTTGAATGACCCATGGCCCCATCTCCCCCTTCTTTGTAGCCTGAACTCATAATCCAAACAGAAAAACCAAAGCTTTAAGCAGCTTCTCCTACAAACAATGCAAAAAATGTAGCATGGCAAAAAGTAAAAAAAATGGCAAGAAAATCAATTGCATAATGGCGCATGTGTTGCGCCCAGCAACAACAACAACGACAACAACAAAATGGAGTAAAACAACTGTAAATTGCAACTCTTTTTTCCATTTGCAGCACGTTGCCAGAAGAAGAAAAAGACGAAATAAAAGTAGAGGCTGAAATTCAACCACCAGGCGACGCCACTCGACTTGCAGCAGAGTCAGAGATTTTTGTTGCTGCTGCCATATTTTTTTTTACAGTGTTGCAGTCGGAGACAAACGCACACACACACACCTTGGATAGAAACACATGTGTGTGTGTGTCGCTTTTGTTTGCACCCGCACAGGAAGCCATTTAAGTGCGGCTTCTTGAGAAAATTGCCGACGCGACGGGCAGAGTGAACTAGAAAGTGATGCAGCTATACAGATAGAAAGAGAGAGAGAGAGGGGAGTTAGACAGAGGTAGAAAGAGAGGTAAAAGGATGTAACGTAACGAGCGCGTCGCTGGCTTAATTATTAACAGCAGCAAACGTTGAGCCCGAGACAAAGTTTGAGTGTCCCATAGAGAGAGAGATAGAGAAAGGAAGAGAGAGAGAGAGAGGAAGCTTAACTTTGTTGGGGGCCTATCATTTACTTCGGGGCTTGGAAACCCGCTCAGTGCTAAGCCGCATCAATTGTTGAGCGACTCAAGCGCTTTAATAGGCTTAGAATCGAGTCAACTATCAAAACAAGTCCGATAAAAGCTGCAGCAAATTCTGCATGCCCAGACCGTTTATTCATACTCATACTCACACTCAGACTCATACTCATACTCATAATCACATTCAGACTCTTATTCGTACTATAATTTGCTTGTGCTCCAATTGCCACGCAAACAGCTTTGTCAACGCAGCTCAAATGTGTGAGTGTATCTGTGTGTGTGTGTCCCTATTCTGTCTCAATTGTGCTACGTTTCGTCTGCCTACTCACATACATATGCACATATGTGTACATTTCTGAGTATGTGTGTCCATCTGTCTGCCATGGCGCCTTTAAGTATGCAATGTTTTTGGTTCGCTGAGCTTCTCGTCGTTCAGAGTTGGACTCATCCGCATCCACATCCACATTGGCTTTTGTGTTGTGTCATTTGCTTTTGATTAATTTTTTGTATTTTTATTTTCGGTCACATGCACTAAACAATGTACATAAGCAATGCTGACTGCATTTATACAGGGTGCACCTTATTTTATACAATACTTTTCAAAATACACAAGATAATTTAGAGCAACAGACTTTATAGATTTTTTAATGGAATATATGGACTGCCTATTTAGCTAACAAGGTTAAGTTTACTTTAAAAACAAATTAAGCTTCGCAAAAAATATATTAATTTATATTTATGTGATCTAACATAAATACTTTTCTTGATAAAAATTTGTTAATGATCAAATTTTAAATATAGTTAAATGCAAAAACATTTGAAGTTAAAAGTCGTCAACAAATTCAGATCTACAATTTTTTATTTACTTCTGGTTATTTTGTAATAAATAAATATCTATATATATATATATATTTTAGTATTTCCATTAATTAAGTTAAATATTAATATTTACTCGAAATATTTAATTACTTTTTTAAGCGTAAATTATATTTATTTAAATTTTATACTTAATACATATTTAAAATATTATTTGCTTTTTTATTTTTTACTATCGCGAAGCACTGTTAAAAAATTATTCTTTTTTGTCTAAATAACAATAAAATATTATAAAAAAAAATATATTTTTTTAAATCAATTTAAAAGTATTATTTTAAAGCAATCTTTTTTTGACTGAAAAGTAAAACAAAACTTAATTTCTAAATCTTAAAATAAAATTATAAATTTTTCAATATAGATTCAAAAATATATACTACTGTGGGCAAAAAGTATCGGGAATTTTAAATTTAAAAAATTTTGGGATTCCAATTGGAACAAATGTTTGTACTTTTAGGTTGGCACTACTATCATTAACATCTGTGCAAAATTATACGTTAAAATATTCATTAGTGTTTAAGCTACGATTAGTTTGGTACGACGCCAAATGTGCATTTGGCGATTTTGGTGCCAAAAAACGGTCAATTTCATCGAAAAAAGCCCCGCGTAGAAGTGAGTGAAACAATGTTTTCTGACTACCAGGACAAGATAAAACGCATTATTACGGGCGATGAGACTTGGATCTACGCTTACGACATGGAAATTACCGATCAATCGAGCGAATATCGGCTAAAGGTGAGCCGAGACCGAAAAAATCGCGTCAAATTTGCTCAAAAATCAAGGTCATGTTGACAGTTTATTTGGATTATCGTGTTGTAGTTCATTATAAGTTCCTTCCGACCGACCAAACTGTCAACAAGGAATATTGTTTGAGAGATTTGCGTCGTTTGCGCGAAGCTATGCGTAAAAAGACGCCAGAACTATGGGCTGACAACTCATGGTTCTTGCAACACGATAATGCGCCCTCTCATACTGCCCCTGTTCTTCGTGACCATTTTGCCAAAAACTCGACCAAAATTTTCCCACAGCTACCTTTTTCGCCTGATTTATCTTCGTGTGACCTCTGGCTATTTTCTAAGCTCAAAAGACCACTCCGAGGACACCGTTTCGAGTCGATTGAGGAGATTCAACCAAAATCGCCAATTGCACTTTTGGCGTCGTACAAAACTAATCGTAGCTTAAACACTAATGAATATTTTAACGTATAATTTTGCACAGATGTTAGTGATAGTAGTGCCAACCTAAAAGTACAAACATTTGTTCCAATTGGAATCCCAAAATTTTTTAAATTTAAAATTCCCGATACTTTTTGCCCACAGTAGTATTTTCATAGTTAAATCCGCCCTGTAGGACCCTATAAATGTGTTTATTTATAATGAAGGTAGCATCTGAAAATACTCTCTCTGTCTTAACTGAATGCGGCCGGAAGGTTTCTCTGGCGGCGCAGTCACAACGAAATGCTGATTATTGCAACAATATCAAGAGCAGCAACAACAGCAACAACAGCAACAGCTTCAAACAACAACAACAGCTGCTGTTGTTGTACTGAATGCGGACTCCTCCTGACGTTTATTTGCAGTCACTCGCATGTGTCGCCATCAGCGCCAGTCGAGATGATGACGATGATGATGATGATGTTGATGATGAGGCACAAAATATGCCCAGGCGTAGTCCAAACTAAACTGCCAGCCTCTCGTCAGATTTTCCATCAGTCCGTCTGTCTGTCTGACACAACAGCAGTAGCAAAAAAAAAAGAAGTAAATTAAAATAAAACACAAACAAACAAAAAATGGAGAAGAAGCAGAAGATCAGACAAATGAGGACGGCGGCGGTGACATGATAGCCGCCTGGGAGCCTCTGAGTCTCCGTCTCCGTCTCCGTTGGTCTCGACGTCGACAGCGGCAGCGGCGTCGACGTCAGCTTCGCTGCTACTGCAAATGTTGCAGACGATGTCGTCATTGCCGCTGCATGCGTTGCATTTTTACGCCACGTTTTTTTTTATTTTATTTTTTTTTAATTTTTTTTTTCTCAACTGCTTTTTTTTCTATATTTAAATACGCTGCGGGTTGCACTGTGCGGCTCGTCAGCTGAAGCACTTCATTTGCTTCACAGCTCATTCATGTTTTGTGTCGAGCCTACGCTGCAGTCAGACAGCCAGACAGACAGACAGCCAGACTTGCCAGACTGCCAGATTGCCAGACAGAGCGTCAGCGTCTGGTCTAAGCCGAGGTAAACACTCCTCGACAGTCAGTCTCGCTTGTCTCGCTTTGCCTCATGTGGCAAGCTGCCTGTTTGCCTCACCTACTTTCCGCACTTAGACATGCCACGGCTGGTGGTGGCTGCCTCGGCATAAAATACAACAAAAAAAAGAGGAAAAAAAAACAAGTAAACCTCCCCAACTGCGTCGTTGCTGCTGCTGCTGCTGCTGCCACGGCTCCCTCGCGGCCTGCGTCTGGTCTTGGCTTCTGGGTATCGCTTACAACAAACACTTGCAACGTTTGCAAAGCTTCTGCTCCGCCGCACGGTCGTTGCCGCCGTTGCCGTTGCCGTTGTCGTTGCATTCCACGCGGAGGCGGAGGCGGAGGCGGAGGCGTTGACGGCGACGTTAGCGTTAACGTTAACGTTAACGTGAATGCTAACGTATTACGTTAACTTGCCTTGCCTCGAGAAGGCTTTTGCCGAGCTCGAGCTCTCGCTGCCTCTCTCTCTCTCTAGAAATCGTTGCTGCCGCACATGCAGCATAAGTTGCATGTTGCCCGTTGCCAGTTGCCAGTTGCCAGTTGGCAGTACGTTCGCGTGCTTTGCATACTTTGGTTGCGTTCATTTTTTACCGCTGTTGCTGCTGCTGCGCGCGCAAACAACTTACGACAAACGTGCGAATTTTTGTTTTTCATTTTCCATTTTCCATTTTCATTTTTCGATTTTTCGATTTTGGATTTTTTGATTACGGTTTCAAATTCGTTTGCAATTCGCTTGGCAATCAACGCTCAAGTCTCGACGATTGCGTGTTTTGTGTTTTGTGCGCCATTTTGTGGCGCCACCGATTTCCGCCGGTGTTTTTCGCCATTTCGCGGTATTTTTCGCGCCATTTTTTGCTTCGTTTTCATTCATTGAGTCGTCTACGTCGCCACGAAATTACATGGCATAATTGTGCCAGGACTATCATTGGCCAATTGCGTGTGGCATGTGGCATGTGGCGTGTTCAGTCATAGCCTGACATTTTGGACAACAGTTATAACAACAAGTGGACCCCGATTACGTCTTAATGGGCGCCATAAACCTCATGAAGTCATACAAATTTAGTGTTGAAACATTTGTGTTAACGACAACGAGTTGAACAAGAGCTGCGTTTAGCTGCCGCAAGGATTAAGTGGCACGCCACCATTTTAGCATTGCAACAGCTGCAGCCAGGATAACGTTAATTCGGCCAATTATCTTCTAACACAAATTGTAAGTACAGCAAACCGAGCAACCAACTTCATGGATATTACTAATTGAATTGAATTGAATCTTGTATTAACTTAGTTATAATTCGAAAGTGAATATTAAATATATTTCTATTCTAAATTAAGAATTATTTAATATATGACTAAAATGTTTATAAATTAAAAATTAATTGAATTGTACATGAATATAAAATATTAACATAGCACAATATGATTTATTTGATGTAAGCTGATTTAATTATTTATATTTCAAAGTGTTTATTAAATTTTGTTTTAATTTGATTATTTATATTATATTAATTTGATTATATTTATTATCTGCAGTGTAAACATACAATGAAGTATTGTATCCTGTTTAAAAGAGCTTTGAAGTAACTCAAAATAATGATTAAAAAAGCTTTTGAAATATTTTGAGGGCTTAGTAATAATTTTAAAAGCTGCAAAATTTGGTAAAAATTTCTTTTGAATCAAGAACCAATTAAAATTAATTTCAATTAATTTTCTTTAATTTTATCAATGAAGATATTCATATAGAAGCAGACCAATTAAATTTGAAACCTTTCAGGATATGACACAAAGAAAAATAACACAGAATCGTGTGATTTCGGGGAAGTTCAATTACTTTTATGTAAGTGAACTGTCTGCTATTTATGTCTGTGTTCGGATTTTATACAGATTGAGGATAAATAAAGCTGAACAGAAACTATTTAATTAATTGACTTAAGAGTACGTTGCTTTTTATTCAAGCCCAGTTTTAAATTGTAAACCTTTGAATAGTTACTCGAGCATTTGTATAGCCACAAGTGAATGCACAATTTTAGCAGACATTCTATTCGAAAAGTCGCCTTTCAAACCACAAACATATATGTAAGTATTGCAACAGAAGAAAGAGATATGCATACAATATATAAATATTATGAGGGAAGAGGAAACCGCAGAAATGTCGGTCCTTGACAGGCCGTCTTAAATTTGCATAACAAGCGACAGAAACGAATCTTGGTTTTCTCTTTTCAGTGCTCTGTGCTCTGTATTCTGTTAAAATTCTCAAGTTGTAATTATGTGCAAACAAACGCAGCAAATGCAATTTCAATTAAGCAACAGCAAAAACAACAAAGCCAAAGAGTTGGAAGGGGGTTGGGGAGCTGCAAAAGAGAAAAAAAGTGAAATCGAATCCGTTAACATCACACGCTTTGTTAAGCAGTCCCTCGTCCTCGTACTTGTAAGAAAGATGGCACTCCAGCCTTGTGCCCCTTGTGAGGCTTCTGTCTCCTCTCCCTGCTCTTCCCCCTTGGCAGAGCAACCGCAAGTGCGTAGCCCGTCAGAGGCTGCAATTCTACGAGCACTTATTTCTGTCTGTGTGTGAGTGTGCGTGAGTGTGTGTGTGTCTGTGTGTGTGTGTGTGTGTCTGGCTGAGTGCTGAGTGCCGTGTACCAAGTGCCAAGTGCAGCGTCAGGTGCACTGACATTGACGCACACAGCGACAACTTCAACGGCAACGGCAACGGCAACTGTAACGGCAACGCCGACTGTAACGGCAACGGCAGGGGACCCTGCCACAGCCAGCTGTTGCAAGTGGCATGTTGCAAGTTGCCAGTGCCCCCAGCGATTTTGTTGCCAGCCGCGAGTTGAAAACAAACCCGCTCTTTGCTCGTGCTGTGCGCCTGTTAACAAGCAGCCCCGTCTGCAAGCGCCTTCCAGTCTTCTCAACATTCAATTCTGGCCGCTTTTTATAATTGTTTACCCTGTAATCATATGAAACAGCAAAAGAGACATGCCATGTTTAAGGTTATATTCAGCTCTTTAAACATTTATATTTAGCGTATAATACAGTTCGTGTGAACATTTTTATTCCCAAACTGGCGACAGGGTATTTATTAGTCAGTTACTCTCATTTGTTACAAGCGAATATTCTTAACTTGGTTTTTAGTTCATTTTGTTTATTTCCATCT
Organism: Drosophila subquinaria; assembly: GCA_037043405.1. Taxonomy (NCBI): domain Eukaryota; kingdom Metazoa; phylum Arthropoda; class Insecta; order Diptera; family Drosophilidae; genus Drosophila; species Drosophila subquinaria. The sequence goes on along the minus strand of JBAMBL010000013.1, from coordinate 70,705 downwards.
AAATATACTAATATCTATATAGTATTTCTACAAAAAAACTATCTTTTATTGTCTACTCTATTATTAATGTTAATTGAGGATAGCTGATTAAAGGGTATGTATTAGTCAATCTCTTTTACTTATAACCTACAAATATGCATACTGTAATCTGCAGAAGCATCATTGAATCTGTAACACATATTTACTCATCAATATTAACCGAGTCAATGCTTGCTAAACTTAATTAATGGGTATCTGCTAGTCAAACACTCTCAAATAATTTCCATTTACCTTACATAAATAAGTGCTTAACTAGTTTCGCTTTTCAAAATGTAACTTTTTAAATGTAACTAAAGTTGAGCTAAAGGGTATCTACTAGCTCTTCACTTACAACTATTGCATTTGTTCAGCTTTCCCGCTCGCCACATGCTGTGTGCTTTGTCAACATGACACAGCGAGCAAAATCCAGCTTCAATTCCAACTCCCAACTTCCAGTTGCCAGCTTCACTTCTAGGCTCCAACTCCAGTTCCAACTCCAACTCCAGCTTCAGCTCCAACTGCTGCATTGTGCGCCTTTTTGTGTGCATTGTTGTTGGACGGAGGTTGGCGGCTCCCAGCAGCAGCAGCAACAACAGCAGCAGCAGCAGTTGTCGTTGCAGTTAATTGAAAATACTAAATTTCCACTGTCTAGACGGCAAATTATATGACAATTGTTAGAGAGCATGTTTGACTTTCATATTAAAATTAATTACTTAGGTTGCTTTGCATAAAAAATTGACACTGGATAAACATTAGAGAACTGCATACAATACGAGTACAGTATATAAAAAATCGATTAAAGCTTTTAATGTGATTTCATGTTTGCATTAATTACATTTTTAAAATATCGTTATGCTTACTGATTATTTTTAAACTTTTCAATTTAAAGTTGAGATGAAGTTGCGTATTAATTACTGCATTAGTTGTTGATGAGGTGTGAAGATGTTTAAAGTTTATCATCTAATCCAAAATTTGATCAGAACTGAATTAAACCTTTATTTAGTAATAGATTTTTAATGAAAGAGTATTTTCCTTCTCTGTCAATAAACCCAATTTTCCGCAAATTATTATTCACCAAATAAAATCAAATAGTTGTCAAATGTATCTGCTCTTCTATAGGAACAATCTGCAAGTATATTATTATTACAATCTACGGTTCATTCAAATGAATGCATTAAATGTAATTAGTCAATAATTCAGTTTTGCGAGCAGATTATTGGAATATAATTCACAGGTTTGTGCAATTTTCGCACATTTATGGCCTTAGGGGAACTAATCACATGCTGTATATAATTAATGCCATAATTGCAAATGCATTAAAGTTAAGGAAATCTCATAAACAGGAAATTGAACAAAATTTGCACAATATGCAATTACAAACGGAAATCGTGCGAAAGCCAAACACCTTTGACAATTGCTCGACATACATAAACATGTCAAGATACAAACACAGACACACATAAAAGGAAGAGAGAGAAAAGTAGAGAGAGAGAGAGAGTGGAAGGGAATAATTTGGCACTTAATAAACAATGAAATTGAAAATTGAAGACGCTTATCTTATCTGGGGACGGGGCATATGTAAATTTTGACATTACAGTCATGCAAGTAATTACACTGACCGCCTGAATGCACCAGAGATTTTATGCATTTCTCAGTTGCAGCTGATCGCATGAATGTGTGTGTGTATGTGTCTGTGTATCTATGTGTGCCATCTGTGCATTGTGGAGATTCATTAACTGTCTTGGAAAATCAACTTTGCCTGGTGCACAAAAACATCTTTTGCCAAAATTGACTTTACTGATTTTGCCTTTTGCATTTTATTACGTGTTTATTATGCTAACAATGCGAGAAAAGTTCAAGGGAATGCATGTGTGTGTGTGTGTGTGTGTGTGTGTGTGTGTGTGTGTAGTTGTAACAGTGGCAAATATAAACAGTGGCTTAGTTGGGGATGGGGAGAGAGGCAGAGGGGAGAGGGGATCTGTGCATGCGTAAGTGGACAAGTTGTTAGCTTTGGGAAACTACAAGAACTCAACATTAAATATGAGCAACTTCTAACGAAATTCAGACGTTAATGAAAGTTGGAAAACTCTGCGAAATATCTTAACTAACTGCAATTAAGACAATAAATTTGGTACAAATTTCATGCATGTCATAAAACTATTCGTAGTTTCTAGTTTTTGAGTAATTTTGAGTAATCTCATAAATCAGAATTAAAATAAGCCTATCTTTGATATTCAAAATATGTAACCATATGTATTAGAAGTTTCAGAAGATCTAGATTGTTAAATTTATTGTTTAATTTTGCAACTTTTCCCTGTACTTCATTAAAAATAGTATCTTGAAATTCACAAATTTTCTATGACAAATTTTATGTATTGAGTATGTTTCGTAATATAGAAAAATGTTTGCTTTGTGTTGGTATCTTGATCGAAATTGAAACCAAGTAATATTTTTAATTATTCCTTCTGTCCTTTGAAAATCTCATTACTTGTACATTCAAAGAGTTTTAGCCAGATTTTCTTTACTTAAATTCAAAACAACCAACACTATCTGCCGACTGAAATACTCAATACTGAATGCAGCAAAATGAATACTCGAATATTATTGCATGTGTTCATGCTGGAAATGTTTATCAATGCTCTGCATATTTGTATGCAGACTGTTGCCTTAAAAGCGATATAATTTATTAGTCTGCAGTTTCATCTGCTAACAGCTTTCCTAGCCCATCCCCGCTCATTAACATTTTGGCCATTTGAAATATGTATGTCATATAAAATGCTGTTGATTTTGGTATTTGGCACCACAAACATGTATTTGATCAATAGCAAATGCCTGGCAAACTCGGCTTGAACTCAATTCACAAATGAAATATCTTATAAATATGTATCTCTCTCAGTGTGTGTGTATGTGTGTGTGTGTGTGTATGTATGTTAATAAATCAACGCATAGAGAGAATGTCGCTCAACCACTCCACTTAATGACAGCTGCAGCAATGCGAGTCCGTAAACTGTAGCCACATAACATATTTTCATTAGGATCCCTTTGGGTGCTTCTTTAAACTCTCGTATAGGAATGGGACTTGGAGTTGGGTTCTGTCTGTCCGTCTGTCTGTCGCACGAGTGGGCACCTGGTCTAAAAGCCAGACGAATGTGTTGAGGAAATGGCAGCAGATATATTTCTAGTGGCAGCAGCCATTTGCATTTCATTATTCGACAAGCAAAATATTTTTCAGACAGACAACAGACAACAGAGGACAGAATACAGAATACAGAGAATCTGTCTGACTGGGAGTATAAATAGTTAGACGACTTCCTTTTGTCTTTTGTCCAAGACAAGCCTAAAGGGGGCTGCTGTCTGTGATTGTCTCTCTGTATATACATATATGTATCTCTCTTTGTGTCTGTGTCTTGGTTCAGTCCTAGTCCATCTGTCATTTTAAGTGGCTTATTCATATGCAAGTGGTTTCCGGGGCTAAACATATTCAAGTGTTTTAGTGGCCCGTGTACATGACCGAGCATTATCATTAAGTGCTTATAGGCCCGACACTCGTGAGTGAACAATGACGGCTATTAACACAAATTGATACGAGTCTTTGTACCTGTCCTGGTCTCTGACTCAGCTTGGCCTGCTCTTGACTAGGCGACTTGTCAAAATATTGCATATTTTTGTGGGCGCAGGAAGTGACAGGAAATACAGCAGAGAGCCGCAAATTAAAACGCTTGAAATTTAAATTTGTTTAGAAAGTGGAAATTGAAACTATTAATATCTAAAATACAACTTATTGCTTGGGAGGTCTAAAAATTGTCTTAAATGAATAACCATAATATTAATTGATATATGTAAATATTAGTATATAATATATTTGATTACATTTTTCCAATAGTAAGAAAATACAGTAGAGACTCGCAAAAAAGAGCTCTCAAAGCTTTTAATTATTTGGAAAGCAAAAATATACATATTCAAACATCTAAATTAAAACTCGTAATTTGTACTTCGAGTGAGAAATCTTAACATTTTTTTAGATACATTAGTGAAAATACGCACAAAATTAATGCATATTAATAGTAAGTTGAGAAGGTATCTAAAAAAAGTTTTAACTGGACTTTGAAACCATGGTCCTGAAGGAATAAAAAAGTCCAGTGTTTAAAAGTCTATGCAAACTCAAACTGATTGAGAAACCAAGTTTCTATAGTTTGTCCAAGTTTACAGTATTAAGCATACGCACCGTTGTACGCACACTTAAAACATAAGTTTGTTTTCACTTTTAACTAAACTCTGTTACCCATTTCTCTTTGTCTCTTTCTCTTTCCCTTTTTTGTTTCTCTATTGCCTAGTTGTTGCTATGAAGGCAACGGGAAGTAGCAGCAGCAGCAGCGCCGCCAGCAGCAGCAACCACTTGGAGCCACTGGCGGGTGGCAGCACAGCAATCAACGCAATCAACACAATCACCACAATCACGAGCAGCAGCTCGAAGGCACGACTGCCAAAGGTATCGTTCGCACCGCTGGATGTGGCAGCTGCCTCGGCCGCCACGTGATACGCGAACATGCCGCACCACAACATCGTCTGCGAGTGGCTGCGAACCATTGGCCTGTCGCAGTACGGCGAGAGTTTCCTCGAGAATGGCTACGATGAGCTCGAGATTTGCAAGCAGATTGGCGAAATCGATCTGGACGCCATTGGCGTGGACAATCCCTCGCATCGGGGCAAGCTGCTGAAGAGCGTGCGGACGCTGCGGGAGAAGGGCGCCGCCATTGTCTATGTGCTCATCAATGATCCGAAGGCGATTAGCAGCAGCAACGAGATCCTTGCCTCGGACTGCGACACGCCCGTCACGATGAAGGAGCTGGAGGCGGTCATGAAGCGGCATCTCGAGGCGGATGGCATTCGCCTCACGGCCCATCCCTATTCGACGCCGGTGAGTGTACGAATCCAGCCAACAGGCACTGTATCTGTTCTATGGCTGGTTGGCTTATCTTGGCCATTTTGTTTACCGCTTGCAATTTGCATGTGCTGGCTCCATAGGGGACTTGTTATACCCGCTACCAGAAAACTAATAGAGTGTGATCGCTTTGTGGCAATGTATGTATGTTGCAGTCAAAGGGAAGTAACTCTGATAGGCATAAAAAGCTGAGATAGTAGAGGGTCTTTTAAATTGGTGTATATTTTTTCAAAAGGGATAAGAAATACGTTTAGCACCTTTTAGCTAAAACAATAGAAAAATAAAAGTAAAAAAGTAAATAAAAATAAAAGTATTAGCTAAAGAGCTACCTTAATAGCTATCCTCATCAGATCTACCTGATGAATTTATCACGAAAGAATAACATATTAATCATTTTTATTATTTATTTTGAGTATATGTTTTAATTTTATTTATTTAAATATTTATTTTGATAAATGTTTTTGAATTTATTTTATTATTATGCTGTAATTTACTCAAACAACTAGGAAGATGCCGAAACCGGGTATCTCACAGTCGAGCACACTTAATTTTAGCTTGCCTTTTTCATGGGTTTTCGTTATTTGATTTCTTTAAATTCAATCAAAAATGCTGGAGCCGGGTATCTGACTGTGGTGCACACTCATCTGTAGCGTTGTAGCTTGTTGTTTAGTTGTTGTTGTTGTTGCAGCCTGTGACAGTCGCCGCCAGTTTGTAATGGCCAACGTTTGGGGACACGGAACCGCCTGGCGAGTTGTGTGCGCTCTAATGTGAAATTAACACGATTTTAATTTAGTTAAACCGAGTGGCCAACCGCACGCGCCTGTCTCCCTCCCTGTCTCCCTCCCTGTCTCCCTCCCTGTCTCCCTTCCTGTCACGCCGATGTGGCCCAACAATTCGACATGGACTGCCCACTGTGCCGTCGTGCTGCTCCTCGTCCCATTGTACAGCTTGGCGCGCTGTAAAGTTTATTTTATAATATGTTGGTTTGGTTTGGTTTGCCTTTCTCCGTGGGAAATGTTTTTGTGTGGGTGTTTTTCCGCTTTTCGTAATTGTTGGTTGGCGTAAACAAATTTGGAGCACAGCAGCAGTAACAACAACAACAACAACAGCAAAACAAATGACACTTGGGAGCGGCGCAACAATTTAATGATTTGCCAATGCAAAAATTTGGTGCAACACTTGCAACATTCAAACATTACAAATTGTTGTTGGCACTAGACACGCACGATAAAGCGGCTCGGGCCAAACAATGTGGCCATAATGCGAGAGTTGCAACTTTGATGGCGATAAAAGAAGAACTAAAATAAGCAAAAATTTTTGTTGTTCAGATTGTTTGACTATTGGTTACCCTGTTTATTTCGAAGATACTCTCACAGATTGAAACTTATCTAGACTCAAAAAAGTCGTACCTTTAAATTGTCAAACAAATTATTAAATTTGAATTTTTTGTTAAATATAAAAATTATTTTTAGGGGAGTTTTATTTGAAACTTTATACTTATTATACAAATAAGAATAATAAATAAAATGCCACAATTGAGAGTTCTGTTCAAATTTTAAACAACAAAATCTGTGTCAAAGCTGATAGCCGTGTGAAATATATTTCCGATTTATATTTGTTATTTTTTTGTCAACAATAATAAGTTTTTAATATTGCGTGAGAATATCATTTGTTCAACTTTCAACCCTTGGTCCTGCTCCTTTTGACACCTTCCGGTGCTGAATTTCACAATCATGTCAAGCGTTGCCTGTGATTTGCATGAATCCACAGTCGCTCTGTATTTTGTTTAACCATAGTTTGTCGGCAGTTTCGAAGCTCTAGATACAAATGGGAGCAGGCACAAAACATGTCACTGGTTCAGGGCCGTTTTTATTTTTTTTTTGAAGCATTTTGCATTTTGCATTTGAGGAATGCGAAGGAAATGCGATGGAAATAATGAATGCAAAGTGTGTGTAGCTGCTGCTTTTATTTAAAGTTGCATATTTGTCGAGTCGGCAGACGACAGACCCACAATGATGAGATAGGTGAGGAAGGCAGTGGGGGGTGTGAAGAGTGGTGAAAGGGGGAGTGGGGGAGGGGAGTGCTCTGTCGGCCTATTGAGCACGCATAGTGCTGACACTTTTGCCAGGCACTCAGCTGATGTTTATTATGCAGGCGAGCGTCATTTCCGCTCCTACCTTCTTGCTCCTCGCTCCGCTTTCCAACACTTGCCAAAGTGCCAATGTGGTAAAGTGGCAAAGTGTGCAGTTTAATGATGAGGCACGCAACACTCTCTCTCTCTCTCTCTCTCTCTGCTTCTCTCCTTGTCTCTTGTTGTGTGTGGCAACTTTGTCATAGGCTGGAAAACTGCAGCTGCCTTGCATTTTAATTAGCAATTGTTATGCTTATTAGGGGTAAAGAGAGAGAAAGAGAGGGGGGATGGGGTTAGTTGAAAGCTGTACTTAACATAGTTTGCCTTTTCGAATGTTGCCAAATATTTACAGTTGTTTTGGCAACATTTTGTGTGTATATTTTGCGCTGGCAAACGCGGCGTATGCGCAATATCACGTTCCGGACACAAATTGAAATGCAACTTAAATGCGGTAATAAAATTATATGAAATGGAAATGCAGTCAAGTGTAAATGCATATGTATGTGTGTGTGTGTGTGCAGCCCGACAGGTGTCTGCACTCGTGCGAAACTAGAGAAAAGATGGCATAAAGAGGGAGGGAGAGAGAGAGGGAGAGGGGAGAGTGTGTGTTGTGCTAGACTTGTTAGCTTCTGGGTGCTTGCCGCTGTCTGGGGCATGTTGATGCGCGCAACTTCAACTAATTGCACTTTGCGCTGATGAGGCAGACATGAGTGTGTATGCGACACATGTGTGTCTGTGTGTGTGTGTGTGTGTGCGTGTGTGTGTGTGTTTGTTGTCACTGTCTGAATGACAGTTGCAGACAAGTTGCATTTCAGCACAAATGTTTGCATGGTTGCGACTCTAAATGAATTTGCCCAAGAGAAAGGAAGGAGAATAGAGAAAGGCTTTTGAGGCTGCTAACAGGATACATCAGTGGACGCTTTGAATGTCAAGCAGGACACATTTAAGTGGCAGACTTACGCTAATTACCGGAAGATATTAACACTTGTCTCACTGCCCCGCATTTGACCCTGAGCTGACGCGACGACAAGAGTCTAAAGTCATGTCAAATATTTTTATATAATTGATTTTAATTGTTAGTTTAAAAGCATATTTTTTAACATTATTTTAAATGTTAGTTTTACTTTATTCTGTTACATATTTTGAATTTTATATGCTTTATTTTAATTGTTAATTCAGAGTCAACTCTATTAATTTAATTTTTAATTTAAAATATTTTTGACTTCTTTTAATCGGCTTAAATATATTCATTTTGATCATTTTGCAGGAAGGAAAGCAAGGATATTTATAAATCTCTGCTTATTCTGTTACAAATATTGAGTTATATATATGGTATATAATTTATTTGAACTCTTAATTTTAAGTCACATTTTCTAACTTTATTTTATTCATAAATGTTGGATTTTAATCGATGTTAAATAAATGAAATTAAAATAAATGAATTTCCTCCATTTGCAGGAGGGAAAGCGGGGATATTTGGAAGGACTGGCCGCGCACTACAGCAAACAGATTAACATGCCCTACGATGATGTGCTGGACGCCATTGAGCAGGTGCGTCTGTCCAAGTGGAAGGAGCGACATGTGCGCATCTCCACGGGACACACGCTGACCCGTCGCAGCGCAGGCGGTGCCAGTGGGGCGAGCAGTGGAAGTGGTGGAAGTGGTGCTGGCGGTGGTGGAGGTGGCAGCCGCCTCGTTGGCTCCTCGGTGCTGCCCACGAGCCACAGTCAGCCGCTTTATGTGCCTGGCAAGTATTTGGTAAGCAAAGTGCCCATTGACTTTTTATGGCTGACTCGGAGTTTTACGACTCCGAAGCTAATCAGTCCGAGTTCTAATTCATTTCGTTTATTATGCATGTGGCTGCAAGCAGCCATCGAGCTGCCTGTCAAATCGCGAGGAGAACGAGATCTACAGCTACACACAGAATGATTTGGCCAATCGCATGGCCCGCAATGCCATCGACTCGAAGTCGGCCCTCAATTTGAACGGTATGCAACACAGTTATCCCGGCGCGCGCACCAATTTCTTTTACGACTTTTCGGCAACAGGTAAGAGATAACTAAACGGAATGAGAGGAGAGAGAGAGAGAGTAGGATAAGGCAGTGGAAAGGTTCCGCAAATGAGCATGTACTGCATGTGGTTAGCCCGTTTGACGGCTGTTTGAGTTTTTATGGCTTTTAATTCAATTAAATTGGTTTGCACTTCAGCTTAGAGTCTCTCCTTTAGTCAATCTGTCTGTCTGTCTGTTTATCGCACTCTGACTGTTTGATTGTGGCTTTTATTATTGGTTTGATTTCTTTTCCACCATGTACTTGTATGTATTTATTTACAGAGGGCCGCAACAAACACAAACAACGACGCACGGTCTTTGCCCGATTCCTGCAGGGACTGAGGCAAAGTGGAGACGAGCTGAATGCCACCGAGGGAATGCAATTAAAGGTGAGCGAGAACAGGGAGAGAGACAAAAAGTAGATAAATCGAAAATCAAAATAACTTAAATTTACTTCAATTTAAATTTACAAATTTGTAGCTATTATAATTTTACGGTTACGCAAAATCTTTTAATAGAGGTTTCGTAACGGTGAACCCGTTTTTGTATGTTTCGGTTTTGAAATACCGGTATGGTTTCGGTTCACAAAAAATAAATTTCATTGCAAAAATATAATTAAATTAATTACATAAAAATAATAATTAAAATGGCATTTTTAATTAACACATTTATTTCACATATAAATCTAAATTAAAAATTAAAAATAAAATACAAAACTAATATCAAAATATCAGAGATCGCAAACAAGATTTATGAGTCGGAAAAGAAAACAGTTCAAAATTTTTCGTTTTAAATCATTTTTAATTTGTTTTTTAAATTTTTATAATAAAAAGTGAAAATAAAACATGCTTTTAAAATTGTATTCAAAACTTATACCATAACTCTTATTTGCAATTTTTAAAATAACAATCAAAATTAAAACTTTTCTAAATTTTTATTATATATTATTTATGAAAAGCCGGAATTAACCCTTATAAATGAAACGGTTACTAAACGGATATTTCGGTTTACAGAGTTTTGGTTTTAAGGTTTCGGTCAACTGAAAATTTTTTTTTCGGTTACGGTTTCAGCTACGGTTTTAAACTTAAATCGGGTTTTACCGGTTAAAAGTTACGGTTTCGGTTAGGGTTTTAATCCCTGATATTTATATATTTTCAAATTTGTACAAATTTATTTTTACATTTTTTATTAATATAAAAATTTCAATATAAACTTTAATACAATTTTAAGTACAAATTTTAATATGAATTTGAATAAAAATATAGATGTAAATTTAAATTTAAAAAAATAATATAAATATAAATTTAATATGCACAATATTTGCCATTTGATGTTCTCTCATTATGTTTTTCCTATTAATTTGCCATATTATCAACTTCAAAGCATTTTCGTCTGCAGCCACGCCCAATTTCCCAAAAAGTTTTTGAATGTTTTGTCGAATTTTGGCAATGGCAAACTTTTGACCTCAGGGGTCGCCCTCTCAGTTTGCTACTTATAAAATTAAATTAAAATATAAAAACCGCGTAAACCTACAAATAACAACAAGTGCTGGAAAGAGCAAGAGCTAGTGTAAGAGTGAGAGGGAGAGAGGAAGCAGAGATGGACAGTGAAACAGGAAGAAAAAAGTTATCAAGACTAAGCCGATAAAAGGCAATTACCGTTAATTGCGTTGCCGTTGTGCGAGGGGCGTTCAACGAAATGACAAAACAGAATTGCAAGAGGCAAGAACAAAGAGGAAGGATTGATAAGGCGGAAGAGGGCGGCGGGAGGGGGATGCAAATGGCTGACTGAGACCGACAATGACAGCGACAACGACTGAGAAGAGCGAGAGAGAGAGTGAGAGATATGAACTGTCGTGTTGCACCTGCACCTGTATCTGCAGTGGAAACTGGCAAGTGGCAAGTGGCAAGTGGAAAGTGGCAGGCATGTCCGGTCGACTTTCACGGATTGCAGCACGTTTCGGGGATCTCCGTGGAGACAGCGGGATACATTCGAATGGAGTCTGGCCTAAGGGTTCCTTCCACACTCATTTGCACCTTTGCGCGTTTGCTTTTTGCGGTTGCCATTCACCGGATGCTGATTCCCTACACACGATTGTCCTTTTTTTCGGCAACAACGACAACAAGGACAACAACGATAGCGACAACAACAACAGCACCAACAACAGCAACAACTTCAACAACGACAACATCGCATTTGTTTTTATTATTTCAGGCGTGGCAAAAGTGTTTTTGTTTTTTGTGTCTCTGTCTCTGTTTTTTTGTGATCTCTCGCTCCTGAGAGAGTTTATAACTTTTCGTGTTTTACGGTTGTTGTCCGTTGTCCGGCGTTTCTTTGCCGTATACGTTGTTGTTGCTGTGTTGTTCCCATTTCTTTTGTTGTCGTCCTTTATTTTATTTTGTGTGTTTTTTTGTGTTGTGCTGTTCATTTAATATTTAAGCGCAATTTGCTGTTGCCTGAGCGCAACAGACTCCCAAGTCTTTGTACTGTGTCCTGTGGTCAATTTTCAAAATGACTTGGGCTAAGCACTGGCGACAATTGTGGTTCCGTTCTTTCATTTTTGGCCACCACCACCGCCACCTTCGACGACAACTTTAGCCACGCTTGTCCTCTGGCACTCATTACGCTTTTTAACATCAGACCAAAACAGACCAAAACCGACCAGAACAGACCCAACCAGACCATGGCTGTTGGCCAGGTCCAAAAGGTCACAGACGCGTATGTATAATTCTAAACTTGGCCCTCTCTCATTATGCGGTCTGTTGCGGAAATGTTGCTTTAGGGAAATTTCTCTGTTAGTCTTTCATTATATTTGCTTGGCCTGTGCTTTTCATTTGACATTTCATTTCATTTCATTTTCATTTCCATTTACTTTGTTCTTCTTTTCTTTTCTTTTGTTTTTTATATATATTTTTATTTTATTGTGGTTTTGTTGCGAGGTGTCGATTTGTTTTATGCCATGGACAAACTCTGGCTGCTTAAGTTAATGAAGTAATCATGGGCCACAATACTAACTTATTCCATGCATTTATATTTATACATATTCCACAGACCAACGAACGCCTGCGAAGCTGCGGCACCATGAAACGCCCGGAGCCGCCCCAGGACTTTGAAAAGACCATACAGCGAGTAAATATAACTGACCTGACCTCAACTCACCTCTCTCTATTGTATATAATTCCAACTAAACTTTGTCTAATTTCCATTCGCAGCTAAAGACCCAAAAGGCTGCCCAGAAGAAACCGGCAAGTGCTCCGAGGGACATGGCGCTCCATGAGAGGAACAAGGAGGTGGCTCACAGTCTGGCCAACGAAATGCCGTTGAACAACTATACAAAGCATCCCTAGGACACGGCCATCAGCATAGATGCTGCATAAGACTTACACATTTAAAAAACAGGAGAAGAAAGTTTCGATATATGATCTTAATTTACTTATATGATTAGTTGGGATCAGGTGATAAGAGAGAACGCGGGCAATACGAATTTAAGCAGTTAATATATAGTGCAGTGTAATGGTGATATTGATCAGTGTAAGAACTAGCTTATAGACACACAGATTATAACAACATAAAGTCAAGTCAAGTTGACTCAACAGAATATTAAAATGTATATTTCCCATCCACAGTTGATCTAAAGTAATCTCTTTATTATCTAATACATTATCCACATTCCATTTTCAAATCAATCAAAACTTTTCAAATACTCAAACAAGAGCACACACACACACACACATACATACCATATCAAATAATTCTCTATGCGATTCGCCAAAATTCAGCTTCAATTATTTAGACATCGCCATAACAAGCGGCAAGTGCATTAGAAACTCAGCAAGGAATGTTGACAGAACGCGAAATTCCAACAAGCTTAACGCTGAATCAACACGAGTGCATACACACATATACACAAACACACACACACACACACACACACACATATACAGAGAGCACTCAAAATGGCGCAAAGTTGCAGCAACCGCAGACGCTGCACAGACAATCTGGCCAAAATGCAGCAGCCTGGTTGAGTTTGGTTATTGCTCGGTTTGAGTTTGGCATTCGAGTGCATCGATTTTGGGTCTTTGGTTTTTATTTTGCTGGGTGGAGTAGAGAGGGGGAGGGAATATGGCACCAATGCTGCCGTTGGCTTTTTTGCATTTTAATTGCATGTCGCGCAGAAAAGTATGCAACGAAGTTGACACTGGACGAGAACGAGAACGAAAACGAGAACTAGAAGAGAAGTCCTCTCAGCTAAGGCTGAGAGTTGGCCAGCAAACGCAAATGCGATTTGCATTTTGAAGCTGCCCAAAAGCATTTGAAATTCTCTGCTAATTTTGTTTGCTTTTTGGCCAAAAGGCACAAAAATACTCGATAAATGCAATCGCTCTAGGTTGTCTCTTCACAAATTCCCATTTGTCTGGGAAACATTTTTGGCCAATTCGCTCGATTCTCTCTCTCTCTCTCTCACTCTCTCTCTCGTTTCTCCCGGCGACTACATTTATTATTAAATGTCTGCGGCGCCTTATGGAGCTGCCAAAATTGAAACATTTAGCGTGTACGTGAGTGCAAATCGCAAAACTCCAAAACTAAGACTATTAAATGTCGAAATGCGTGTCCGCGTTGCCATTTGCCATTTTCATTTCCGTTTCCGTTTCCGCTTCAGGTTTTTTGGCAGCTCTGGCCGTGATTAGCCAAAGTACTTTGCTGGCAGCCAAAAGAACAGTTAACAGCTTGTTGTCAATTGCCAATTGCCAATTGCAATGGCAAAATGTCGCCAAAATCCGAGTTGTTCTACAAATCGTGTTCACCTCAATTCCGTCAGGCTTTAACTTAAACCGATATGCATTCCATTTACGTATGCAATTTAGCGTAAAGTGATGTCTATAACGTGCTCAATTATCCCGGATTTAAGTTTGATTGCAAATTTTATGTTGAACGCTGCTTTTCATTTTTGTTAACATGCAATTAAGCATTTGCCTCCTTTGCCATTTTATTATTTCAATTTAATTAAATGCTATGAAAACTCATTCGTAAAATCAACCAGCCATAGTGAAATAGTATAGAGACAAACAAAATGCAAACAGTGAAAAAAAGGTGAAATTAAATATAGGCAATATAGGCAGTCATGTGTAAAATTGTGCGCCGGCTTAATACATATACATACAATACGATACAATACAATACATACATACATACATACATAATTGTTTAACTACATATATAAAATACAATATATGCCAATTTACAGACAGCAGCTGAAGCAATATTACAATAATAGCAATAAAACTAAAGCTCTTTTTTACATTATGTATCTATATATAGAAATGTATAACTTTAAAGTTATGCGAGGATCGTTTATAATTTCTAATACCAAATATAGTAAGAGTGCTTGACCAGCAGATACCATGTACAGTCATTCTGTCATTTTCTTTCACAACTTTAACAAACATTTTTAGGATTTACAGTACAGAATATATTTGAATAGCTTAAGTATTTGAACAATTAAATATGATTCGACTTTTAAATTTTAAAAAATTATATGAACTAAAATAAGAAATTTTAAAATGAAATAAATAATGAAGTTATACTTTCATCTAAAATTTAAACAAAAATGATGCTCGAAACAAAGTTGATAAATCGAACACTAAGCATATTTAAATTTAAAAGATGAAATAATTGATATAAAATCGTTATTTGCCAAATTGAAAGGAAAAATAATTGATGTAAAATCGTTAAAATCTAAGAGTTAGCTCATATGTTAAGTTAATTGTTCACAGTTATAAGATTTCCATAAACATACACCTTAATAGATGTATAAGCATATTTAATGATATAGTTGCCGATTAGTTCATAATTATCAGCAAATTGTATCAGAATTGCAAATACTCGTAATTATATTTAAGGCAAATTGCAAAAGGCAATCGAAAGTTGCTCAGGCAAATGACTGTATTCATATGGCCAACTGCACAACAATTGGCCAAAACAAATCAAAAAGCTCTGAAAGAGCCAAAAATAAAATAACAAGGATAATATTAAAGAGGATAAAGAAAATCGAATTTCCAAAAAGGCAATCAAAGTGTGTTCAGCAATTTAACAAAAATCGATACAACAAATGCAGATACAAATAAATAACAAACACATATGGGAATCTATATGTAAGCATATTTATTGGTTAGGCATAAATATTGATGAGATATGAAATATTTATATTTACAATTAAAAGTACGATTTCTAGTGCAAAAACGTATACAAAACCAAACAATACAAAACATATATCAATTTACATTTTTAAGTGTTTAAGCGAAATGCCAAAATGCATTTCAAATGCCTGGCTCCATGAAATCATGAAATGAAAAAATGAATAACAATTCATATTCATGAATGTAAGCGAATAAATCTAAATGCCTTGTTTAAAGCGCATATTGAATGACTCAAATATATATATATATATAGGGTGTCCCTTATTTGGTCAAAGTCAATATTTTTAAACGCATACGGGCTAGTTTTGTTCATTAGATCCTAAAGCACTCAGAAATAAATTTTTACCTCAATCGGAGTATGATAACCCGTGCCGACTTGGATCGGAAAATTTAAAGATTATATGGGACAAAAAAAATTTTTTTTTTATTTTTTTAATTTTTTATTTTTTTATTTTGTTTATTACGTCCTAAAGAACTCAAAACCAAGTTTTCACCTTAATCGGAGTACGATAACCCATTCAAATTTGCATCGAAACATGAAAAATCATCGAAAAATGTATAATCAGTGTTAAAATACTGTTTTTCCATGTTTCGATGCAAATTTGAATGGGTTATCGTACTCCGATTAAGGTGAAAACTTGGTTTTGAGTTCTTTAGGACCTAATAAACAAAATAAAAAAATAAAAAATTAAAAAAATAAAAAATAAATTTTTTTTGTCCCATATAATCTTTAAATTTTCCGATCCAAGTCGGCACGGGTTATCATACTCCGATTGAGGTAAAAATTTATTTCTGAGTGCTTTAGGACCTAATGAACAGAACTAGCCCGTATGCGTTTAAAATATTGACTTTGACCAAATAAGGGACACCCTAATATATATATACAATTTTATATAGATTGTCAATACGATTAACAATATGTATTTCGAATTTAACATTTAAGAAACATCTGACAAATACGGATATTTTATGTTTGCCAGTTTGTAATCAAAAAACAAATTAAAACAATTGAATATTTGCATATATCATGTGGCCATTTGCAGCAAATTGAATCAAAATTATATATAAACATATGTAAATGCAAACAAAACTGAATAAAGTGTTTCAATCTGTACAACAACCCATCTATAATATGTCTAACGTGACTTAAATAAAAAGCTCTTTGATTTAATTGCGTGCATTTAATTTATAGATAGATTTTTTGGTATCTTGCAATTTTTGATTGGTAAGTGACTTTAACATTAATAATTTAAATTTAATCAATTTCGCAAATTTCAACAAATCTATCAAAAGAAGTTCACTAAATGCATGAAAAATATTTTAGCTCTCAACAAGTTTAAAGAAATATATAATTCATGTTTATCTTTATTTTTTTTATTAATAGCTTAAAGAGTCAAATATGAAATAAATTTATTCAAAATATTCTCTCTGAATGGTATTTTAAAGCTGTGGGTGAGTTAGAAGTTGATGTACATATTTACATAAATATGATGATTTGTGTAAATATCAAAATGCTTATAAATGCAAGATAAACTAGACAAGAAATTCACAAATATCGCCTAACAGGCAACTCCATTAAAACTAATGAAAGCAATTTGTATAAACTGCAGTCAAAATGGAAAAATAAATGCAATGCACACCTGCACATTTGCGAGCAGGAGTATTGGAAAAACAAATATGCACAGCTCACAGTTCGAAGTTCGAACATGTCATTGTAAGTTCAAGTGTAGCCAGAACAGGAACAAGAGATGGAACAGCACAAACTCTACTGAAGATGTGGGACAAATAGGGATGGAGTGTTGATGTTGGGGATAGCAATGACTGGGCTGGCTGGGATGATGATGACGATTGTGATGGGCACAAAAGCCAACACCTCATGAAAAATGCAACGAGTCTCATATGTTTTATGGCTTGTTGAATTCCGTTGCTGTTGTAGTTCAAGTTGTAGTCAAAGGCGCAGTGGCAGCCTGTTAAATTAATAAAGGACATCAGCTCAGGCGCAGCTCCCAATTTCACTTGCCAATCTCATGACAAAGAAATTTTGTATGTGACCAAAGTTGAGGTTTGTTTTTCCAACAGCTGTGCAGGAGACAGCCCGTAGTTCGGGTCACTCGCAAAAATGTTTGGGTCCATTGCCGCTGCTGCTGCCGATGCTGGTCGGGGATATTATATTAAATTTGCTTCAATTTTTTTCGTATTTATTTTATTTGTTTTTGATATTCAGCTGCTGGTCTGGGGCTCTGTTTTGTTTTGTTCTGTTTGATTTTATGCGCCCAAACCAGCGCAAAGCATTTGTCTAACGAACTGTGAACTTTGCCTTGGCTTAGCTGTTGTTATTTGCCTGTGTGTGAGTGTGTGTGTGGGTGTGTGTGGATGTGTGTGGGAAAAGGATTTTATATCTGCTTTTTTTTTGTAATAGATTTTAATTTCCGTTTTCATTTTGCACGTTTTTCATAATTCATGCTCTCAAGTAGCGAGATTGATGAGGGCTTTTACAGTAGCTGTGGCACAATGGCTGGCTTAGCTCACAGCTTCAGCTAGTGTAGTCTCACACACACTCACACACATACTCACACATGCATAATCGTGCGGAAATGCCAGGCGGACTAAGCTGACCTGGGCCAGTCTGAGTCGGAGTCGGAGTCGGAGAATTACTTATATGTATGTACATGCAGGGGTCTATAAGTAAATCACAATGAGTGCAACAGTAGCAACCAACGAAGCCACCCAATAAAAACCCATCCACCCCCTTTCAACCCCTGCCCGACATTGTCGAACAGCTGCCGTTGCCGTTGCCGTTGCATCCCCAAAGGGCCATTGACTAATAGGATTTGAAGAGCGTAAAATTGGTTCGTTGTGAACATGAAATATGCAGTAAATCCTTCTGCCAGCATCCAGAACAATCTCTCTCTCTCTCTCTTTCCCTCTCACACTCACTACTATTCGCTGTTATTTTCTTTTTATTTTTCCACATGTTTTTCTTTAATATTTGCTGCAACGTCGCAGCTTAAATATTCTTTGCAGTTTGCCATATTTTGCGCCTGGCATTGCACCCGGAGTCGCGTTCGCATTCGCGAACTTCGCGCGTTCCCGTACTCGCTCACATCCGGCTCTGCATCCGGGGCCGTGTCCGGGTCTGAGTTCGGGTCTGAGTCCTGGTCTGGGTCCTGGTCTCTTGTTGTTTGGCTCTGGGTCCTGACTTTTGCTATTACCGCTGCATTGGAAGGCCAATGTACGCGCAGTTTGTTACAATTTCGCGGTTCGATTTCGCCAAAGTCGCCATCGCCCCTCTCTCTCTCTCTCTCTCTCTCGTCCCTGTTAGGTTCCTATCTGCCGTCTCCCGTCTCCTTCTTCATCTTGTCGTTCTGGGCGCGATGGTGTGTTTTATTATCGCAAATAAAGCGCAATCATTGTTGTTGCACCCGCAGCAAGGCAAACGTGCAACGTGCAACGTGCCACTCGCTCCCGTTGACTGGATTTCGTTCATGTTCATGTTCATGTGGCAGCCTTGCAGCTCACAGCTCGCATGAAATATTGCAAATAGTTTTCATTCATTCCCAATTGAGCGAAATATGAAAAAACTTCAAAGAATTTCAGAAGTGCTGAGGGGCGAGCAGAAGAAAAACGTTGCATACTCCCGGGCGCTGTTTTTAATATTAACTATAAATACAATTTAATTTACATTTCATTCGACTTTAATTGTTGCACACTCATTTGACTGCCCCCCTCTCTTTCTCTCTCTCTCTCTTTCGCTCTCTCTCTCTCTCTGGCTATCTGTTGTTCTCATTTGTTTTCATTATTGCTGCGCTGTTTGGTCGCATTTTAAAAAATGGCATTTGGCTGGCAGCCAGACAGTGATAATTGTGCATATATTTATTTGTTGTTGTTGCCACACGACCTTTGCAAGTGCAACCGAGTCAAACTTCAAATGCCTGAAAATCCCTTTGCAAATCTATGGGAGTCAGTGCCAAGGACTTTGGCATCGTCTTCGTCTTCGTCTTCGTCTTTGGAGTTGTCGTAAGGCCTTAAGCCGACTCAAGACATTCTCGCTTGTCGTTCATTCAACTGCAACTTGGCTGACTTCCGGCGTTGCCTTTTATGATAAATTGAAACAAATAGCCAACCAACACTAGCAAACACACACCCACACACACACAAGTGCAATGAGGACTGGGCTTATCAGAAAATTGCGCTCAGCTGTTTATGAAAGCATAACAATGTTAGCTGCTGCCAGAGCCATTATGTAGCAGAGCTCTACGAACATCAACATGATCATCAAGCACTGACTCTGAGCTCCTTTCCACCTTCCATTCTCGCTTTGTCCTTGCTCCTGACTGGCCGTCGCAGCACATAATTCACAAGTAGGATAAACAATTTACTTATCGCTGCTGCAGGCCAACACACAACACACTCACACACACACACACACACACACACACACACACACTCTGTGAAAGCCTTCGTCCCAGTCTTAGTCTCAGTCTCAGTCTCAGCAGACGCTGCCACATCAGCGTGCCACATTGGCAAATAAATCATAATAAATAACTTGAAAAACGAAACACCTTGCCACATAAAAGTTGCACGTCGCGACGTTGCCTTCTGCCTTGGCACAAACAAGTTTACCACTAACTTTTAAGCTTAGATTTTCAAAAAAGGGCATTTCAACTAGCTGACAAGGTTTGGCGTTCTCTAAAATAATCTGGGAGTTTCAATTGTATACAAAATTATTGGATAACTTCCAATACTAATGTCATATCGTAATGAAGTTTTCTGAGCACATTGGGACTTATTTACTTAAGTTGTGTACTACAATTCAAGGCTTTAACTTAAAAAAAATTTCTTGAAAGACGCTTTTTCGATACTGCGAGCAAATTAAAGAATTATATTTCCCAAATTTGGTAGATATCAAAAGTATTAAATTTTTTTTACTATTTTATTGCTGAGTGGTTACCATTTTATCCCCATATTGTTTTAATTTAATAATAATAATATTAATAATATTCTAAATAAATATTTAAAATATAAATGCTTAGATCAAGAATTTTAAGCTTGAATTCTAGAATGACTTTCCTCTGTGTACATTGTCAAAAACTTATAAGCGCCTTGTATTATTTGGTTACCGCTCTAATTACTTTCTAGAGAAATACATTTTCTAAGAAGTCAATGAAATTGAAATGGAAGCAAGTCCTCAAATACATTGCCATTTTCTTTCAATGAAAGAGTATGTAAATATTGTGTTGTTAAATTTGTTGTTGTTACTTTACTCATTGTCGTTGTTGTTGTTGTTGATGGTGTTAGTGTCTGCTTACAGTTTAACACTTTGCCAACTCCCAGGCGCAGTTCAAGGCACAAGGCAGAAGGGAAAAGGGAAAAGGGGCCTCATTTTTGCAACTGGTGATAAAAATTGATACATAACTGGCATAAATCAGACGAGTGCTGCGCATTACGTATACGACGCGTGTGTATGCGATGCCATTTATTAAATTAGCCACAGTAACATCAGCAGAAGCAGAAGCTGAAGCAACAACATCCAAAACTCATCCCTTATTCATGCCAAGGGCAATGGCAATGGTATCGCAGGTAATTTGTAAATATCTGACAGATGCGCTGATAAACTCATTGCAGAGATTTCATTCATTCATTCAGTCAGTCAGTCGGGACGATGTAATTTATATGGGGCTTATTTCAGTTACCTTGCATGCTTATAAGTATAATAACAACAGTTTATTCGTAATACTTGGGGCGTACTTAATGTAACATCACAAAAAAACGGGGCAACAGAAAAGAGAAAGAAGAATGTGAGAAGGCAAATCAATTGCCACTGCGATGGCTTCATCATCATGGCCCAAATGCCGGCTGATTCAGCTTGGTTAACTCCGGCTCTGACGGCAGCTTCTTGTCCTGCGCCAGCGGCGCTTTTGGCAGACTGAAGAATTTCTGTAAATTAAATTTGTGAAAAATGAAATTAGGCTACGGCTGCTTTGCATAATTTAAATTATAAATTAGATGCTGTCGAAGAAGCTGTGGATATTGATGCTTACATCGTGCCTGCCAAAGTTGGTGGCCTCCTCCATGGTGTCTGGCAGCTTCTTGTGCATTGTCTCGGGCAGGAAGAGGGCACCGATTCCGCCCAGCAGAAACAGGGTGCCCAATATGTAGTACGGCGCACAGATGTCCACAGTCGTCCCCAGATAAACCAGATACGGAGCCAAGACACCAACGCCATTGGCCAGAATTGTGCCCAGTGCGAGTCCCGTTTGTCGCATGCAAGTCGGATAAATCTCCAGGCATTGCAGATTGACCGTAAAGAACGTCAACGCGTTGAGGAACTTGATGAAGGTGGCCAAGTAGACCATCAGCGACACGTAACGATCATCCCGGGCATAGAACACGATGGGCAGGCAGGTGAAAAAGGCGAGCAGAAAGGATATCGAATTCGTAAAGCGACGTCCATACTTGTCTCCTGCGGAAATGGGGAAGAGGAAGAAGAAGTAGACCCTTAAGTTAGCTGCAGTCAATTTTTAAACATAAAAAAAGAATCATTCTAAACTTCAAGCTTAAAATTCTTGAATTTAGCAAGCATTTTTTAAGAATATATTCTGAAAATTAATTTAAATTAACAGAATTTGCGAACAAAATGGCAGCCCCTCAGCATTAAATTCGCCTAAAAAGTCTTAAAACATTTGAATTCGCTGGAAAAATTCTTATTAATCCACGATAATCAAAATATTTTCGGTAAATCGTACTTGAATCAAGTTTCGTACTCGACTTAAAAAATTCCGAGATAATCGATAACATCGTTTCGCGGATTTTTTTCAGTGTACTGATGCCACTCACCCAAGTATCTGCCCAATATGTAGGCGGGAATTTCGACAATGCTTTGGTACAAAAAGTTCAAAAACGGATTTCCCGCCATTTGCGTGGTAAACAGAACCAATGTGAAGTATGAAACGGCCACGACGCACCTGAAAAAAGGGAACGGAAAAAACAGAGAAGGGCAAATCCGACAAATGGTCGACAGTTAGAAATGCAAATTGCTTTTTGGTTTAGCGAGAATTGTTGTTGTGCCCACCAGCTGAAGCCCATGATGATGGTGTTGCGGGCCAAGCGCCAGCCGCTAAATAGGGATGCCATGCCAAAGGTGACCTCGTGATTGTCCAGGCTGTAGATTTCGGTCAGCTCCTTCTCGGTCACATCGAAGGTACGACCATTAAATTTGGCTATCTTTTTGAACTGGACAATGGCGTCGCGGAAGCGACGTTTGCTAATCAACCAACGTGGCGATTCAATGACGTATCTGGAAAAGAAATAGAAATGGAAACAGAAATAGGAATAGGGATAGCGATAGAAACAGAAATTGAAATTCAAATTCGATTTGGGGATTGCGTTTGCGTGGACAATTGAATTGTCTGCGTGACTTACTTGGAGAAAATTAAAACCATCGCTGTGGGGAGCGATGTCAGCCACATAAAGGAATTCCACTGGCGCAGCCACCAGAACAACAGCGGCATCAACGTGGTGCCCACGGACCAGCCGACGCTCTGAAAGAACGCGATGCGACTGCGATCCTCCCTGTCCAATTAGAAGTTCAAGTCCAATTCAAAGTCCAGCCAAACGTAAAGTTAGTTAAAGAAAAGTTTATTCGACTGTGTGTGTGTATGTGTGTGTGTGTCAAACTTACTCCCGTGAGATTTCCATGCCAATAATTTGCGGCGATTGAAAGAGACTGTTGACGGTGAGGCCAACGATGCCGGACATGATAAGAAACCACGTATACGACCCGGTGCACAAGATGGAAGCCAATCGACCCACAGAACAACAGACAACGCTAATGTAGTAGACCAAACTGCGACCAAGTCTGTTGGCCGCAAATGAAACAAATACGAAATTCAATTACCAATTGCACTCTCTCGAACATAATTTACTTATTGTAGTAGTTTCCTTCCTGGCAAATGAAAATGAAAATAAAACGGAACTTACGAATCGCCCATTTGTCCAAATATAAATGAACCGACAACCTCTGTCACACGACCCACAACGAACACATTTGTCACAAACAAATCCTTGGCACATATCCAGTTCTGCTCCGTTGGAATTGTGCTGTCGTACCAAGTCGTATCGTAGCTCCAGCCATTTTGGCAAACTGGCAATGACCATAAAAAGGTATTAGGCAAACTTATAACAAGTCCAACTTGAAATTACATATAAATATATGTATATATGTATAGCCAACTCCAACTCACCTGTGGTTTGATTCGTCCGCTGACTTATGTTCCAAGTCGACCAATCGGTGATTTGTGTAAAGTTCATATCAAACATTTCACAATTGTGCGGAGTTAACTTGCCGCGATTATCTTTCATTCTGCAATGGATTTCATCTTAGTAAAGTAATACCTTCTATTTCCGATTTGGAACTCACTTGGGCAGCGTCAACTCCCGCCATTGATCGAGTGTAAAGTCTGTTTGCTCTCTGCCCGGCACAGTGCACCAATGGTCGGGAATGTTGAGGGCCAGGATAATGTTCATATAGGTCATGGCGCCGGCAAAGGCCAATCCCGATACAAACACATAGTTATACAGTGTCTGATATCGGCCATGATTGCCCGCCTTCTCCATTAGGGCCTGAAACGGATCATTGAATTCCGATTCATCCAGATCCATTTCGTGGACCAGCGTTGATGCTTTTCTACTATTGTTTGACTCCTCCAGCTTATCTTTCATTGTTGCCCTGCTGTCGTTGCTATCTAGATTCGAGTAAGTACATAAAACTGCTCTTAAATCTGGCAAACAGTTGTTAGATTTATCTTTATGAAAGACCTTAGACAAGCCTGATCTAAATAAACCATTAAAAGTCATATTTTAGAAGCTTAACGTGCAATTTTGTTACTTATCAAGCAAAGACCTCTCTGTCGATATCAAAAGTCTACTAATTGCTGCTAATTTTAGCTTTTTATTGGAATCTCTTTAATGTGGGCTATTAAAGTTGTGGAATAGTATAATTCTAGATTGAAAAATATAGATAATGAAATCTAAATGGCTTAGTTTTATCAGAGAAATTAGAATCGGGAGCAATAACATTTGATAGATTTATCTTTATGGAGCAACAATTTCATGATGAAATACTCCACAAAATTTTCTCAATATTTTAGATTTTCAGTTTGAGAAAAAAAAAAAAACTTAAATAAATTCTTAATTTCTTCTTATTTTAGCTTTTGCCACTTAAAACCTTCTTATTGTGGCCAATAAATATTGAAACGAATTGTGGCAAAATAGTGGAGGCAATATTTACATAAAAAATAATAAATCTAGATTAGATATAGAACTCATTAACGATATTCCTGATTAATAATTTCCACTTAATCTTAGTGTTAAAAAAATTGTTAGCAAATTTTAAGCATATTGTATTAAGGCAATCAAAACAAAATGGCATTATGTCTTAGCTCTTAGAATAATTATATTCTTATTGATTATAAAACTGTAAATATGAATGATTTTGTTTAAGTATCGTTTTTAATTAAACTGTACTTACATGATGTATAGGTAAATTTAATTAGTCTTGTCTTTCGATTAAGACATAGATCACAAACAATGAAAGTATTTCACAACACCTTTCAAGTAGTACTTAATACTTGTATAAACCAGAATCAAGATAAGACTCTGTATTGCGCTTTGACACAAATGCTTTCGAACTGTTGTAGAATTTTATAAAACAAATTAACAATATTACTTTGTTATTATTTTTTATTTTTGCTTTAACCAATTTTGAAAATATTTGATAAAATTCACTGCGCGTTTGCACTTGTCACATTTCGTATGCAAATCAAATTTGTGGAATACTTGATGCCCGGTAAAGCAGTTCATCAACCGTCACCAACTCTCGATGGTGTTGTTATAAGAGCAACTAGTTCTAAATGCCAGCGTTAAAAGCGGGACGCTCTGGGAGCAGTCGGCTTATCAGTTAGCTGACAGAGTGCATAATCATTATAATAGAATTGCTGATAACAGCAGGTCTTTAGCTTGTAATTAAACTTAGAAAGCTCCAGTTCTAATTGTTTCGGCTAGAAGATACCTTTAGAATGGTGTTAGCCCGTTGTTTGGGCAGGTTATGAATTAGTTCATTTCTCATTCCCTGTGCTCATAAGATTAAGAAAATAAACACAATATTGTTGTGAAATCGGATTGGAATTTTTTAGATTAATGTAACTTTGGTTCTCAAAGAGTTTGAGAGAAAAGTTTTGAGTCCGGGGTATATGTCAGTCGATCACTTTTGATAAGAGATAAAGATTTTTAACTGCTTGAAATTGGAAAGAGAATGAGTAACTTGTGTAATTCTTTTTTACGACGGGCATTAGATATTTATTTTTTTTGCACTATAAGTCTGGGCGCCAAATGTGATAAGATAGGTTTATTTGTCCACAAAATATCAAAATATTAAACTGCGACGAAGCTTAATTGAGTCGTCGAATGAATAAGTCTTAATCTGGTTAAAATACATTTTTGAATTTCGATTTAACTTAAAAGTTTTCTTTTACTTTAAGACATTCTTTAGGCTTCAAGTTTATATACTCTGTTGCGTCTATTGTCTATTGTCTATTGTCTTTTGTATTTTATTATTAAATTATAAAATTTATTGTTTATGCGCTTTTGTTCTGACTGTGGCCCGGATCACACAGCAACTGAAACTGAAACTAAGCGCAAAATTGTAGCAGAAAATGAGATAAAGTCCACGTAGTTTGTGCAAATGCAATAATATCAATTTTCATATTTTCATTTACTTATGCGTTGAGCGAAAGACAAAAGCAATTTAACAATTTACTAAAGCACTTAAGCGCAAATTCAGTTCAGTTCAGTTCAGTTCCCGAGTTCCCGGTCGTGAGACAGGCACAAAAAGTACACGTAAATGTGAACGAGAAGTGAAAGAGATAAGCACTGTTCCAGCATAGATACAGATACAGATATAGATACGGATAAAGATACAGACACAGATACAGACATAGACTAAATTACAGATACAGCGTGAGATACATTTCTATTAGCTGTGAGCTGAGCTCAGTTTTAAGCAGTAACAAGTGTAACTACTTACTATATGAATAAACATTACAATGCCTTCTCCACAGATAGATCCATTTCACGAGTGTCGTAAATCTAATCAGCACCAGACCTGATTGCCGAGTCGCTGCTCCGCTCTAGTGATACCAGAGGCCGACGGCATCCAACCAACCATGCTGCATCCATTTCATTTCATTCCATTCTATGTGTATCTCATATAAATTGTTTACTTTATTTTATTTTTTGCTTTTTTACTACGCTTTTTACGCGCGACACCTTATGAGATTAGGTTTTACATACACGTATGAATATATTTATATTCACACTATCTATCTTTCACGTGTAGGCTGCAATTGATGATAGCGCAGAGAGTCTTCGCTCAATGTCAGCGAAATTATAGCCTTAAGTACAAGTAAGTACTGCTAAGTTGGCAAATGAAACCATTTGGGCGGTCTTCTTTGTATGATCATAGCTTTGGGAATTTATTGGATGCCTCAATTATGTCTTTATTTAGATTCTTCCTGATTACCAACTGTATGACTTAAGCATTATTTTGGGTAACTATCAAAAAGAATCATAAATAGCAAATACAACAACTCTTTTAAATAATTTTTATTTCCAGAATATTTACAAAATCTTAAACAGGGGATGTGAAAAGTGAATATTTCGTGGACTTGTCGACATCCAAGTACACAGTCTCATCCACCAGCTCATCGGGAGTTTGAATTTACATCACTAGCTATGAACGATTTGACCATTTCTGGACAATTTTCCCCGCTGCAAAAAACGTCATTGTCCAACCCATTAAAAAGAAGTAGTGTAATTAATTTTTAGATATGTTCATTTTTATTTAAGACTTTTATTTGATTTATGCATAAACTTTCTTTAGCCGTTGTTGTTCTCTCTTTTGTTTTTTTCTTTTGTTGATCTTGCTGAAAATTTCGTCTAAAATGTATGGGAGAGTTTAAAGTTCGATGGCGTCATTGCATTGCATTGATTTTTAAAGTGTTCTAATGAAATTTGTAATAATTTACTTTGTTGCCTGAAACTGCAGTGTGATGCCGTAGGTATTTCATTTTGTAATGTTAAACTTTAATATTGCTTACATATTCGATTTAATTACATAATTTTACAGTGATAAATGGAAACTGTTGGCACATGCCGCATGCTGCATGCTGCATGCCACATGCCGCAATGTTGCATGTTGTGCATTGTATTTCTGCATTGTTAAATTTCTATTATAATTTACAGTTGAAACACTTAATTGTTAGTTAGATAAATACAAATTAAAAATGCCTACATTAGAATAATTTTACCCTCTGGTTTTAACACGTGCGCATTAATTTCTTGACTAATTGTTAAATTTTATTTAAATCTTTCATCCTTTCTTAATTTCTTGATTAATTGTATTATTAATAATATGGATATTAATATGTATCTGATGCTTATTAATGAGAAAAAGCATTTTGGAATTGTATCGATTTTGTTTGTCAAATGTACACTAAGTCAATTGGTATTTCCATTTCTGATATTCATATTCATATATACTCTTTATATATTTATAGATTTTGTGCTTGCTCTTGATTAATTGTATTTATTTATTTAACTAATTCTTCAACTGATTAATACGAAATCAATAAAAACTTTCTCTGCACTGTCGCCTGACTAATTTCATTGTCGATTTTTTGATTATTGCTAAATAGCTAATAGTTTAAATTCAATATGTATAAATAAATATATTTATGTATGTACTTAATTGTATGGTCTATATATTATAGTTAATTATATGGCATAAATACACACACTCCAGTGTCAATAGTTTCTAATTACTTATTTACAGATATCTTGCATGGAGTCTATGTTTTCATATATATTGCTTAGCATACAATTTTCTTTAGCTGATTTTGCAAATTTACAATTTTGACGGATTTCCTTTCTTTTGTTTTTTTTCGTATGTTACTTTTTTTCTTTTTGTTAACAATAGTTGTAAGTTTAACACAATTCAAATGATTCGGATAAATACAATAGAATTAGTTAAAATTTCAATTAAATTGGCAATTTGGTGTTTGCTTTTCATTGTCGTGTAAATATTTGTTAAAATTGTAATTGGTCTATTGCTCGCACTATCTGTGCTTTAATGTAGGAATCAACTTGAGTTTATCTTTACATTTTTATTTGTTTGTATTTTTATGCTTGTTTGTTTAAATTATTTAAAAACGGCAATTCAAGTTGGACGTCTGACAATATCACGTTGCGAAATACATACACATTAATAGCAATAAAAACAATAGGCAAATGGCAAATAATAGTTGAGGCTAACTAAAAATAGTTAAACGATTTGATTAAGTATATATATATATAGCTCTTCTTTTACTTTTACAACTCTATAAATATATAGATATATATATATAGGTATATATAAATGCCAACATTATCGGAGGAAGGATTGACTGACTATCTGACTGTTTAAACTCTTTCATTACTCCTTTCTCTCTATCTCTCTCTCTGTCTATATCGCACTCTCTGTCTGTCTGCCTGTCTGTTGTCTATCTATTCTGTCTCTATACACTATACATTTGAACTGAAAGACGCGAATTGGCCTTTTGTTTTGTTTTGTTTTCACTATCGAATCACAGCAATTGAAATACATACAATCTAACTGAAATATTTAGTATGTGTTTTAAGAACTTAAACTAAAATCTGTATGTAATAAATGGGTTGTTATTGATCCTTGTTGTTGTCGTCGTGCAACACTTGGCCGGCATTGCCACTTGTGTTTTTGCGCAAATGATTGCGCAACATCACCATATTCCGATTGAGGGGCAGATGATTGTTGGATAGTCCGATGCTGCCGCCGGATGCGGCTGAGCATGGGGCATGTGGCAGAGTGTTGCAAATGTTGCCAAGTGGTGCGTTGGCATTCATGTTGCTGCTGCTGCTGCCAATGCTGCTGCCAGTGATGCTGCCACCAACCATGGCCGAGGCCGAGGCAACCGATGTGGTCGGCGAGGTGGCACCTGCCCCCTGCTGACCAACGCCCACGCCCACGCCCAGCAGCAGCTCGTGGGCGAGAATGGTCGGCAAATGTTAAGTGCTGCTCTTCAGCGGACCCGACGATAGCGAACTGCTGCTGACCCCCGAATCGCTCGACTTCTCACTGAGTCCGCCACGCGTGAGCGTATCGTCGCCCATAAGTCCGCCGCCACCAAGAAAGGACTTCTTCCCCACCCGGGCCGGCAGCGTGGCCTTAAACGGATTATCCTTGCACCGCCTGGCGCTCTCCACGCGCTTCATTATCTCACTCGAGCACTTGGACACCACGTCGTCCAGGCTGTTCGACTCGTCCGTCGAGTTCACCGCCTGCGTCGGTGTCTGGGAACTGGGCAACGGCGATCCCTCGTAGCAGCCCGAGTCGCGGGGAAAGTGCCTTCGACCAAAGGGAGATGCTCCGTGCTTCTTGTTGATGTTGTTCAATCTCGCCTCGTCGTTCTCCGAGCTGGAGCCGGCAATGTCCACGTCGGAGCCTGTTTGTGCGAAATTTGTAGCTGTGTTAAGTGTGTTTTGAATGTGAAATGTGGTGGGTGGAATTTTTGTGGAGTTTTTGAGGGTTAAAATGTCATGATTAAGTCAGGTTAGGAGGTAAAGAGTTACAAATTTAAGAAAAAAAATGTTTATGCAAATTAAGTTTTCATACCAAAAATATGATAAAATGCATTCTTTGGTTTCTTTGATAAGTGAAATGATTTTTTAATTTTAAGTCTTGTGGTAAAAGTTGAAAAATAATTTCATTTTTGTTTGTCAAATTCGTTATTATAAGAAAATGTGTATTGAAATTTATTAAAAATTTTAATGTTTTTTATTTCTTGCTTGGATCACAATTTTTTAAAATTGATTTGGTTAAAAATCATTAGAGAACAGTTGAATTTACATAAACAAAAGATACGATAAAATGCATACATTGGTATTTTTAAAAAGAACAAATAATATTCTTCTTCAAATTGTATGATAAAAGTGTAAAAATTACTTTTAATGTCTAATATTTGTAATAAAAATTTCAAATATGATCATTAAAAAAACTTTTTACATTTATTAATTATTTCAAATGTTTTTCACTTAGATGAATATTTTTTAATATTGAAAGAAAATTAATTATAAATTTGTAACTTGACAATTTCTATTTAAAAGTTATGGTCTTTGGATCAGGCTGGTTTTTCGACTTACATTCAATGTCATGCAACAGCTGCACTGCCGTCAACAGCTTGGCCCGATGCTCCTGGCTGAGAATGCCCAGATAGTCCAAGTCGGCCGGCTCGAGTTCCTTGAACAGTTCCAGATCCTCGTAGCTGCAAATGGAACGATAGGTGAAACAATCCAACAAAAAAATTTGTTGTGAAATTTGTTTCATCTACACCACTTACCCGTTCAACACGAACACGGATGTGTACTCCTTGAGTCCAATCCGCATCAGCAGATCCTCGACAGAACTGGGTCCACTGTTGCCACTGCCATTGCTGCTATTGGCCAAACGGGAGGCGGGTGCGAGGGTTTTGCTACTCGAGTTCTTCATGCGCTGCTCGGGCAGCACCTCCACGTTGATGAACTTGAAGTGTCCCACACGACCATGACAGCGTCCCTTCCAAATGCCCGAGGCATTCATCGACAGCACATCAATAAGCTCGCCCTTCTGCGAGGCAAGAGAGTGAAAAATGTTGTTGGATTAGCGAGAGTTTCGAGTGGAGTTGAGTTGGAGTTGAGTTTGAGTTGAGTTCGAGTCCTGGCTTACCTTGAACTTCAGCGCGTCCTTGTCGTAGGGATTGGGCAGGCTGTCCACAAGCGCTTTCGCCTTGCAGATGGACACCAACGAGCTGCGATCCTCGGCTGAAATTGAGCTGTGCGGACTCCCAGGACGCACCAGAGCCTGTGTGCCTGGAAATGGGAAAAATTGTAAATTGTAAATGGTTCGTCTCAAGTTTAAATATTTGTCTCAACTTTGCATTTTTCGATGGAACTTTTGACCAAGCAAATTTCCAATTAATGCCGCCACCCACAGCCAATTAGCCAAAGGGCCAAAGCATTTTGGCCAAAACACACGCACACACACGAACACACGAACACACGCACACACACAGCTCAACAATTGGTTTGCTTAATTAAAAACTTTTCAAATATTTTTACACACACACACACATACAGACACAGAGAGCTTAAAAAATCCCCAAAAAATATTTAAATAAGCACTTGAAGTTTTCTGGCCAAAAGCTTTGGCTAATCCTTGCTTTGTGTCCTGGCCAACGCCACATAAAAATAAAGTATTTTTTCTTGCACTTTTCAAAGTTGCTCCTGTTCAGCCACGCCTCTTTCACGCCCACCTTCTGACTTGTTGTTGTTGTTGCTGTTGTGTTTTGGTTTTATGGTTTTTTATTTGCTGAAGAGATTGTGCGCATATAGCTAAAACTTTTGTTCATTAAAAAGTGAGCAGCCCTTTATTTAACCACGCCCCAGACATTGCACTGCAGCTTGCCCCATGCAACTTGCCACTTGCCACTTGCCACTTGACGGTGCAGCAGCGAGTGCATTAAAAATTCATTAAGTTTTGCTAAATTCGAAGTTATTGTGCAGCGGCAGCAGAAAAACCACAGCAACAACAACAGCAACAGGAAGAAGAAGTAGATGAAGAAGCTGAAGATGGAAAACAACAACTGTTAATAGACCAATATGCAACAACGTTGGGCGGCAGTCTGGGAATTTTTATAAACAAACCGACAGTTGTGTGGCGAACTTGCAACCAACGCCCAAAAGCGAAATCAGAAAACACAAAGCACACACACACACACACACGCACGTACGATACGCGTAGATACTTAGATAGATACAAAGATAAAGATACTTACTTGAACCGGAAGCGCTGGGCAAACTTTCAACGGAACTGGCGGAACATGCAAACGCCTGATCGCTCATGCTGCCACGGTCGGTATTATCTTGGGAATTGCTGAAATCCCTTGACGTATCCTTTGTGGCAACAAAGTTTCGTCCATTCTCATTAAATGCGCCAATTTCCTTTGGCGAGCTACGCATCTCGCTCGACTGCAGCAGAGAGTGTGTGTGTGTGTATCATCACAGAGTGAAAGTTGTTGTATTCGGAGCAACATCATCATCAGCATCATCATCATCATGATTCAAGTCCAAGTCCAGGTTGAGGTCCATGTCCATGTTGTGCAATAAATTGCATGTTGAGCCGAGGGAACAGACCATAGAAATAGTCCAAAAGTTTTGTTAGTTAAATCATTAAAAAGTTTAATGCAACCACACAAATTTCTACACACACAAACACACACACATACACAGAGTAAAGACCCTTTTGGATTTTCTATTTCTTCTTCTATTATTTTTTGGGGTATGGGATCTTTGGATTTTTGGCTGCAACGCTTCCGTTTTGGCTTTTGGGCGGGAAGTTTGACAGTCGAAATTGAGCTGCTTGCCTTGTGGTGGCTACCAAAAAACTTTCCTCATATCAACCGTTAGTCAACAGGCCTAGGCGCCGATTGCAACTCCTCCTGCCACTCCTGCAACTCCTCCTGCCACTCCTGCAACTCGTGCAACTCTTGCAACAAACAAACATCAAAGTTGTCTGCAACATTTTGGCGATGCAAGCAACGTAAAAGCAGAAAAAAGCAAGAGTTTTTCAATGTCAATTTAAAAAGCCAGGGATTGACTAGTAGATACCCTGTACACAAAATAAACTATACTTTCAGTTAGATGACTTTTTTGTTTTATTTAAAATTCGCCTTTATTAAGATTCTCGACTATTAGATACCCTGCACATACACTGGCGAACATATTTATTGGCACAGCAAACATTTTGAGATTTGGGGGCTTAATTGTTCCCCTATCGTTAACATATTGGTATCAATGGAAAGGTCACTTAAATTCCGTTTGAACGATATAAAACTTTCCTTAACCCATTAAGTACCCTTCGAAAATTTCGAATTTATGTAAAAGTCAATTTTCGAAACTTTTTTTCTCGATTTTTTACCAAAAATTTTTTGATGCAAAAAAATTCTTTAAACAATTTAGGGAGTGAGTGCAAAAAAAATTTTTCAAAAATATTTTTGCTAGTATTTTTTATAATTTTTTGAAAATCCTAAAAATGACCATTTCAACCCCTTTTTCCTACTTTTTACATAAAAAGTGGCTTTTTAGCAATTTTCAAAAAATTATAAAAAATACTAGCAAAAATATTTTTGAAAATTTTTTTTTGCAGTCACTCCTTAAATTGTTTAAAGAATTTTTTTGCATCAAAAAATTTTTGGTAAAAAATCGAGAAAAAAAGTTTCGAAAATTGACTTTTACATAAATTCGAAATTTTCGAAGGGTACTTAATGGGTTAAGGAAAGTTTTATATCATTCAAGGAATTTAAGTGACCTTTCCATTGATACCAATATGTTAACGATAGGGGAACAATTAGGCCCCCAAATCTCAAAATGTTTGCTGTGCCAATAAATATGTTCGCCAGTGTACAGCTTACATGAATTGGTTTGGTGTCATTTGGGATCTATTTCAAGTTTTAAATGTTGCCTAAGATGTAAAATAAAATACCCTGTAATATTTATTTAAAATTTTCTTAACTGATTTTCATGAAATTTAAATCATTTCGGAAAAGTACGCACTAAACTAAATAACAACTGTCAAAGCTTTACTTTAAAATTCTGTTTCGTTGTACAATCATTAAAAATTTCGTCTTGTTTTTGTCAAATTGTTTTGTGGGACTCCAAAAACTTCGTGTACATCGTGTTTAGTAATGGCATCTGTATATACCTGTGAATTTGAAGTGTTTGGAAAAGTGCAAGGCGTCTACTTTCGGCGGCATGCCGAGAAGAAGGCCAAGACTCTTGGTCTACGTGGCTGGTGTATGAACACGCCCGTTGGCACTGTCAAGGGATACATTGAAGGTCGTCGCACCGAGGTGC
This sequence comes from Drosophila subquinaria, assembly GCA_037043405.1. Classification (NCBI taxonomy): domain Eukaryota; kingdom Metazoa; phylum Arthropoda; class Insecta; order Diptera; family Drosophilidae; genus Drosophila; species Drosophila subquinaria. The sequence goes on along the minus strand of JBAMBL010000013.1, from coordinate 36,350 downwards.
AGCTCATGAAGGAATGGCTCAGGACAACGGGCAGTCCCTCCAGTAATATTCAGAGGGCCGAGTTTACCCAAGAAATCGAGAAACGAGATTATCGTTTCAAGAACTTTCACATACGTCCCGATGTGCCAAAAGAAAAGAATATCAAGTCGGGATCTAGGGAGAAAATGACGCGAAACCGGGAACGCCATCGTTAAAATCCAACTGAATGCAGATCTAACAATAATTGATGCCATTGTAAAAATATTTGTGATAACACCTTGATTGTATATAAATGTTTATATGGAGTCCCAAAAAAAAGAGGCTTGGTTTTTGTTACTGCTAGGAATTTAAGATATTCTGGAGTATCTTTTTGGTTGACTAAATTTAAAAAATCAAACGGAAGATATCTGCCTGTGTAGAAGAAACTTAATAATTGCATTGTAAATACTAGTAGAGACTCTTTAGTATTCAAAGTAACTTAAATTTCTTTGTGTAGAATTTTAATAGAAATTAAATTCTATTTTTGGAATTTTATTTCTAGTACAATTTTTAAAGTTGAAAATTATGTTTAAGTATATGTTAGGAAGTTTATCTGTAATTCAGCTAAAATTTTTCTGGTTGTATGTAACTGCAAATGTACTTTCGCTTTCTGGTCAGTTGCGGGGTATAAAAATTGCCAACCATCCAAGTTCGGTCAGAACTTGGTCCATCTGTCCGTTCGTCTGTCTGCCCAAAATTTTGGGGCGCGCATAAAAACTCATTTAACTGGCATTTGCATTTAGAGTGCATGTTCAAACTGGCCCAACGCCTCGTTTGGCTGCCAAAAGTATTCGAGGTTTTTCTGACTTTATTTTGGAGGGATTTTAACTTTTTGGTTTTTGGCTTTTCGGTGTTCGCTGCGTAGGCGTAGACAAATTGCAAGGATTAGAGGATGCTCACAAATTCCAATCAGGCGTGGATATATCGTATGTAAATGTCAAGCTAATTACATTTTGTAGCTCACTTGAAATGCAAGGGTCCGAGTCAATATTGCTTTTGTGAGTGCCAAGTGCACAAACTCACACACACACACACACACAGATACACACTCACATAGATACTCTCACACACAAGTGGAGTGATTAATTAATTGACTTACATGATGCACCATGGCCTTCTGGCAAATGGTATTCGCCTTGTGGGGCAGCCCATTCTTCTTGGCCTTCGCGACAAGACTTGGCGGCAATCCGTGCCGTGTGGCGCCAATGTCCTCGTAATCGGATGAAGGACTCGGCGACAGCGAGGGCGATTCTCCGATGCCGCCGCTTAGCGTGCGGTAACGTGCCGTGCAATTGTTGGTGCCAATCTGCAGAGAATGATGGGAGAAATGGTTGGTTGAGAGAGAGAAAGAAAGAAAGGGAAAAAGCCAAGTTAAGAGTGCGTTTCATATTAACAGAGTCGAGTCGAGTCGAGTTTGCAAATGAAATGGCCAAAAGGCAGGCAGTCAGTTAGCCAGCCAGTCGCATTTCGACATCGTTTAGTTTGGCTTAAGTGCCGTCGTTTGGCAACAAAAAAAACCAGAGAGAGAAGGTAGAAAAACTTTGGCTAAAAAGCTTTTCGAGTTTTTATGCTCTGCTCACAGTCTACGTGGTGCATTTTGTTATTCTTCTTGCTTCGTGTTGTTCCTGGCTAAATGCGAACTTTGTTTGTCACTAAGTGCACTTAATCAATTTAGACGACGCATTGAGACGCACGCACGTGTGTGAGGGGGAGTTAAAGCCCCCTCTGCCCTCTCTCCACTAACCCCCAAGGAGAAGGTTAAGAGTGGGAGGGGGAAGAGTAACGCAACTTAAATGAGCTAACAAGTCTAATGGGTTTTTATCCACTTACCGAAACTGTGCTCAGCCTGGAGGTAACGCTTTGTAAATCCGATATGGAGCCCGCATAGTCGCCGCTCTCACGATCATGGGATCTGCAAAAGGTCAAAGGTTATTTCCTTATTTATTTTAATTTTGAATTACTTAAATTTTACTTATTTTTTATTTATTTTTATATTTGATTATATATTATTTCCCAAGTTTTCTTCGGCTTCATTTGCAATAGGTCGAGGGTCAATTGGCATACTTGTATTTATTTATTATTCAAAAATATTATTTATTTATTTTGCATAAATTTATTCATACTAATATTTATATTATTTATTACAAACATATAATAGATTTATTTATTTCAATATTTATACATATTTACATTTAATTTTCTAAGTTTTCTTCGCTTTCGACTGAATTGGTCAAAGGTCAATAGGGTTATTTATGTTATTTATTACTAACATATTATATATTTAATTATTTCAATATTTATACATATTTTCATTTAATTTTCCAAGTTTTCTTCGCCATCAATTGCAACTATCTAAAATATATTCTAGCAAATATTTGTTCATCTTCATCTCGAGTGGCCACCTAAGAAAACGTCTTGAGTCTCAGAGTTGAACCCGTTTTGATTTCAAAACCATACTTTCATGCCTCTGCCAAGTAAATATGTATACACAACAACAACAACTACATTGGTAAGAGCAACATCAACAAACAGCAATAATAACACTTGGCACAAAGGTCTTTTGGGTCCACAGGCAAAAAGCAAAGCTCATATAAATAAATATTTTATACCTTTTTTTCTACTTCTTGATTTTTGTTTTTTTTTATTGTTGTTGGTGCTGTTGTTGTTGTTATTGTTGTGCCTGGCCGTTTGACTTTAGCACTGTTGAGATTTTCACTTTTGACTGTTTTTCTTTTTTTTCTACTTCTGCGTTTTTATATATATAGTATTTATTTATTTTCCTTTTCTTTACGTTTTCTTTTATTTTTGGCAACGAAAAGTTTTTTTTGTTGGGCACACGGGGCGTATAAGTTATTTTAGCACGTCTTTTGTATAGTTGCCTGGGTGCGTACGTGTGGAAAACGGCTTTCCCAGCTCTGTCGACTGCCAATTGGTAACTGACTGGCAACTGGCAACTGGTAACCGTCCGTCGACTGATTGACGAGGCTCTGGCCATGTTGAACCATTTCTGGAGCCGCGTTGAAGTAGCAATAATGCCACTTCATTCAAGTGTCGATGTTGTCTGTCTTTGTGTCGATCTGTCAATCTGTCGATTTGTCTGTGCTGGGCCAATATTGCAGACGACGCGTCGTTGCCGTGTTTCGCAGTCGCCTCCTTATTAGTTTTGGCCAACTGCCCACTTCCCTACTTGTCTCTACCTTCAGTCTCATGCCAGAGTTGTATGTTTTATTCTTTGTGGCATGCGTAACAATATGAAATTGATGACTTTCGCTTCAATGCGTTTCGATATGTGGCAAGTCAGTCAGTCAACCAGTCAGACGGCGAGAGAGAGACAGAAATAGAGAGACTCTTTCATTCGTCCTGTGGCTGCAAAATGTTGATAACAGCACTAATGAAGTGAGGCTACCTTTTTATACTTTTCTTCTCTTTATTTTATTTTTGGTCTGGACTGGTCGAATTCGTTTCGGGTCGGGTCAATCCTTTGCGCACCTTTTCACATTGACAAATAAATTCAAGGCTTCTGGCAGGATGAAGGAGGAAAAGAGCTGGAGTTTAGCTCATTGATTGCTTTGCTTTGGTTTGAATTTGGTCAACTATTAGTGTTGGCTTGTTTGCCGTGCTAAATGTTTGGCCTTTTCATGCCACACTGCACACATTTGTGGCACATTTTGTAGTTCACTGAGTTTTGTCTTCTGTCCCCTTTTCAAAAGGGTTCATTTGCTAGCTCGCCTGCCTGCAATTGCCAAATATAGCCAGATAACCGGACACAGTCATCAATTTATATAGACACGTTTATACATGCATATGTATGTACATATGTATAATTTATATATTCGTATCTATGTACATATATGCCACATTTTGTTGCCGCTGCGAGCTGTTGTATTATTAATGCTTTGCCCTTTGGCCTCGCAGTCATAAACTCAACTGCAAATAATAATGGCAATCAGCCTGACCCCCACCCTCCCCTTCCATTCCCATTCTCATTTGCCTTTTCGCCCCTTTCTGTGTGGCATCCACTTACCTGGCGTGCGTTAACGGTATTATTGTCGGCGGATTTGGCGGCTGCTGGGGCACGATAAGACCTCGTCGCGGCGGTCCACGTTGTGGCAGTGAAATATCTCCGGCGGATCTTAATGAAATTACGCCCGTGCTTTCGCGGTTGTTCGAGAAACGCACGCGGCCACCCTGCGAAAGAAAGAGAGGGGAAGAGATAGAAAAAGAGCGAGTTGTAATAAGTATTTGTTAGCAAATTAATTTTTAATGATGTATTTCTTAATTTTTAAACACAAAATTTTTAAAACAAATCAACTTTGAGAAAAAAATAATATAAATCATCGAAAATTCATAGTTTTTAACTTTTTACCCATTTTTATCAAAACTGGGACTTAATGCTCAAGTAGAACAACGGCAACAAATTTATGAAAAATTAACAAAGTTAAAAAAAATTTTCATATCGAGTTTATTTTAGCCTGTTGCCGCTGATTGTGTTGTTTTTGTTGTTGTTGCTGTGTGGCAGTGATTTTGGTGTTGCGGTTGTTGTTGTTGCTTTTGAGGTTAGTAATTTTTTGGTTGCATGGAATTTTAAATTTAGTTTATTCGAACACAGCGGAAATTGCAAAGTTCTTGTTTTCAAAATTGAGGCAACACACACATACATATAGATAGGCACACACACACACACACAACAGTACACACACACAACAGTACACACACACAACAGTACACACACACACACACACACATACTTCTCAATTACATGGCAAACTTTCATGTTTTGACGCAACAGCAACAACACGAGGTAAACGCTATTTGTGGCAAGCAAAAATGTAAATTACAAAGTTTTGCAGCATGTAAATTCAACACACAAGAATGTTGCATGTTGGCATTGCGGATAACCGACTCAAACGTGCGACAGAGACGACGCAACATAATGAATTTGAATTTATTGCATATCTCTTGAGCTCTCCAAAACTATAGCATACTTTTGTGCGTTGCCTACAAAATGATTTAAGCGATCAAAGCAGGCAACTCCAAATGCTAATGCCACCCAAATGGTCACCTTTTTTATTCTACAGTGCTTGCCGCACTTTGGGTCATCATCCAGCGTCAGTCGATTGCGGTCTGTTAGGCAAATATAACAGAGGCGAGCTTAACATTATTATGGGACCTCGGACTGCTAAAGTGCTCCGCAAACCGCAAAAAAAACTTTTTACTAAACAAATTTGTTGTTGTTGTTGTATTGCCACATCAAAGTGAAACATGAAATTGAAAGGCCGCAAAAGGGCGGCCTCAAGGATATCGAATCGCAGCTGAGTGATTTCAATTGACTAAGAAAACAAAATTCTTGAAAACGAGCTACCCGACCCACAAAGCAGAGAACGTAGAGAAGGGGGTAGAAGTATGACTGGGAGTTACCCATCTAATGCGCATCGACAAAAGCGCAACTTCTGTGAATATCACAAAGAAATTTTAAGAAAAAAAAATATATGTATTTTAATGCAGAGCGAAAGGGAAAAAAGTCTCAAGTCGTCGTCGCAAGTCAACAAGAATTATGCAGTTTTTTTTTTTTTTGCAGAGGGGGCTGTCAATAAAAATAAAGTGAGTTGAAGTTCAACTCGCAGTTGAGAGTTTGGCAAGGACTTGCAGGAACTGAGAAAGAAAATGCCAAAGGACATACAAATCGAAGTTGGATATCAATGCGAAAGGCAGAAATATATTCAGCGTATAATTTAATAAAGCAAATAAAAAATCGAAGGCACAAAGCGAAAACCTATGAAATCCGCTGAGAAATCAAAGTGAAAGAATGTTGTCGGTGGGGTCGGATGGGGCGGGGTGAGAGAAGGCGCAACGAGGCGTGGCTGCCGCAGTCGCTGCCAGGATTAACAGCAGAGACGAATGTGCACGAAAATCCAGCAGAGGATGAAGAAGAAAAAGAAGAAGAAAAAGAAATGATTGCATTGCCGACGACATTGTTAAAGTAAAAAAAATAAAAAGAAGAAAGAAAATTGGCTGCCGGCTTGGAACTGCAAATGTCCTCAAGCTGCAATCGAAGGGCTCCGGACTGATCCTGCGGCAAGTACTCCGGCAATAAGTGGGCGCAAGTGCTTGGCAAACCGCTCGCATAAATCACAGACAAGCTCCACATTCTATGGCCTTCAAATTTAGCTAACACATCTACACTCGGAAAAAGTAAAAACAGATCCCTAAATCACCAGGAAAAATCGAAATTCGCCTTTGTTTAGCCTCTTAGGATGTAGTGCCATTCTTATAAGAAAATAAATCTCCTAAAAATATCGCTTTTCATTTTTAAAATGTAACACACTTTCTCAATAAAAGCAGCAGGGTAAAATATTAAAAAAAAATATTTTTGGTACAATACAATAGCTTAGGGGAATTGGAAAAATGTAAGTAAGAGACTTAATTTCGCTATAATATTTGAAAAAGACAGAAGAGTCAAAAACAATCTATTTTTTAGGCTTTTAAATTTGAATAAGGTCAACCTTTCACAACTTTGCCAACACTGATCCCATTTCTAAACGGAATATCTTTTTGATCATTAAGCATTTGTTTTGTTCAAACAATCAAAGCTATCGATTTTCAAGCAAAGTTTTATATTTAATGAACTCCTGAACTGTATTTATTTAAGCTTAGTACTGCAAATGAACTACGTTAAACAAACCCCAATGAATTGTCGATTTTTCATAAAAATTTGTATTCTGCGACTCACCTGTATTGTTGCCGCTGGGCCGCAATTGAGTCCGGCCATGAGAAAGTCGTCGGGATCGCTTTCGTAGGGCGGCTCGTCGTACCAATGACCTTGATGATGCAGCGCACTGACCGCATAATGTGCCCCAACAGGAATGCCACCACCACCACCACCGGCACCAACGACTCCACTGCGCAGCGCCTCGTCGTACATATAAGTATCATCTGCAAAGGGATAAACTGTGAGGCCGTTTTGCTTAGTCAAAATGAGAGAAAAGGAATTGTGAAAAGGGAGGAAGAGAGAGAGGAAAAGAGTTGTGGTGATGCTGCTTTAAAGTTTAGCAAAGCTGCCGACGAAAAATGTGCAGCGGCAACATGATATTATTATACGCAACGTTGCACACACGAAAAACTTGAAATGCCATTTGCCACATTTGTGCAGGACACAAAAGTTGCACAGTTGCAACAGCAACAGAAAAGCAACAGCAACAGCAAAAACGGAAACGGACATAAGATTTTATGCTCGCTTATGCATGTGACGCCCCGCCAGACGCCAGACGGTCGTTGCAAGTTGCCAGACATTGCCACGCCCACTGCCTGCCGCCTACTGCCCACAGCCCACAGCCACACATGGCTGCTGCAACATATTTCGAGTGCACAAATTTTTATTGCATACTTTGGGGCACTCGCCCAAGTTTTGAGACAATCTCCAGTGAGGCTCAAAATTGTGCCGCATTTTAATTGAAATTTGTTTTTCTGGGTGGGGGATTTAATTTGAAGATAGAGAGCTGATATTAGAAATCCGGACTTACCCGTGCGCCCCTCGCCTCGACTCATTTGCAACAGACCCTGGCGAATGTCCCGTAAGATCTGCAAAAAGGAAAATGAAAAATCATATATTCATTTAAATATTAAATGTAGATAATTAATTTATTAGTTAAAAAAATATATATTAATATTAAATAATAATATATTACTCTAGTCAAGTCAACACATTATTTAAAATATTAAATTTAAATAAACAAAAAATCTGTAACTATCAAATTTATTTAGATTTTATGATTTTCCTTAACAGATATAATAATAATTATTTCATAGAATGTCAAAACTGTTGCATTTAATAGTACTCTTGCCCCGACTGACGACCTCGTCTGCCTAAGTGGAATGCACTTTATGATCTCTGACTAATGTCTAGGTGCCGAGTTTAGTGCATAGTTTTTTGGGGCAACTGTTGTAACGGGGGCAGACAGAGAACAGGGGGGGGACACTTAGTCTCTGCTGGGCGACCGAGCGACGTGACTGCTGTGCACAATAATAAAAAAGTAAAATGTGAAAAACGAGAGGAGACGAACTCTCAACTTTGGCAGTCAAGTCGAAGCTTCATCTTATTTGTCAGCAAAGGCAGCTGCTGCTGCCACCAGAGTGGGGCAAGTATCCCTATTTCTCTGTCGTTTTTTCTTTGTTCGTTGTTGTATTTTTACAGCTTTGGCGGCAAAGGCGTTAAAATTACAAAATTCCATTTGAAAACTAAAACAATTTTCCGAGCAGAGCTGAGCTGAGTTGAGTTGAGTTGAAGCACAAGTGAAATGATGCTGTTGGCTTGGTTGAATGTCCTGCAACATAATAGCGCAATATGTGTTGCATACTAATTTAGGAACATGCCAGGGCCATGTACGGCTACTATGTGAGCCAAAAAGAATAAAAAGGATGCCAGGGCCAGGCAAAGGCAACAACGCTAAAATAGAAATGCTGAGAGAAATGTTTGACTGAAAGTAGTATAAAAATTAGCTAAAAGCTTTTCGGGTAGCAGCATTAAAAATACATTTAAATGTTTGTTGCAACAACGACAATTGACTCTGCCTGCCACACACACACACACACACACACTGCCAATTTATGGGGCAGTACTTGTCTTGCCTTAAAGCTAATCACATTGCTGCAGAGCCGTGCTTAATTGACTGTCCAATACGTTCTTTTTTCTCTTTCTTCTTCTCCCTCTCATTTTCTCTCATTCTCTTGCTCTAGCTCGACACAAACTATTGGCAGCAGGCAAAACTATAAATATTTCATAAGCATGAAACATATTTCTCTCTCTTTCTTTTAGTCTGGCAAATGGAAAATAAGCAGCAGCTGGTCCAGTGGCACACAAAATGGGGCAAGAAGGAGGAAAAGGAGGCCTAGTGGCAACAAGAACAGCAATTACAATTAGACAAACAGCAAGTTGTTTGCACAAGTTAAGCAGCAACTACAACAACTACAACAATGACAATGGACAGCAACAATGTCTGAGTGTGTATATGTATGTAAGTATGTGTGTGTGTGTGTGTATGCTTTTCATTTATGCACAAAAATTATTGCTGTTGCTTAGGCGGGACATGTCGTCGACATGCAAACAGACAAATTGTCGTGCAGCAACGCATTTGCCATGTCTCTCTCCCTCTCTCGCTCTCTCTTTCTGTCTTTCTTCTCATCATAGAAGTGTATGTCTATGCTTTTGGTAAATGCAAGAATTTTGCATTTTCAGGCCAACAAAGACAACGAAGAAATTGAAGAGACTATGGGCTTAAGTTTGAAATGGAAATTGGAATATGACATTGTCGAGCTGATAACTGCCTTGTATAATTAACTGTGGATATTAGGAGACGTGCAACATGCCACTTGCCACTTGGGGTGGCATCAGCTTAATGTTGACATTACCAAAAATAGGGCCAAGTCTCAAATGTTCTCTGAGATTTATGATAGTTGCAGCTCGTAATTGAATTTTTTATTTACAGAATGTTTAAGGAAGAAAATTTTGGTTTCGCTTTATTTGCCTTAAATTGGTCCTGAAAATTAATTTGACAACAGGCACTTGAATGTAATTACTTCCTCGTTGAAATTGAGTTTTCTACTATTTTTAGGCTATAGGTTAAAAAGGACTCTACTCAGTTTCTTATACATTTTAGATTATTAGAGGGTATTAATGACAGATTTCACCTTGCTCAATGCCACACAACATTTGCTCGAGTCCAGACACGCCCTTTTATTTACAGTTTAAAAACGCAAACAACAACACATTCACACACATACACACACACGTACACAATGGCAATTATTGCGGTACCTTTTTGAACGCATCCTTCGCTTGGTTTTGTGTAAATTTTGAAATTTTCTAGAATAATTTTTATGACAGACAAAAGTTTATCATTTGCCACGTTCAACTTTATTGTTTATGCAGTTGTTGTTGTTGCTGTTGTTGTTACTTAAGTGTGCACGTGTGTGTGTACTTAGGTGCAAGTACATGTGTGCAAGTAAATGTTTTGCCTCTCTGCTTTGCATGTTTTTTCAAAGCAGAATAATTGCTTTTTCTATATAAAAAAAATTAAATACATTATTTTAATAGCCTTGCCAGGTTATAAGCCCTTAAATATGCATGATATAATATGATATACTATGCTATATATACATATGTACAATATTTATGTATTTGCATATCTGATATAATATGTGCTTGAGCCCCAGTGAAAATTGCACAACTCAAGTCGAGTAAATGCTTCAAGAATTCCATTTAATACTTGCATATTTTATTTATGGCAATGAAATTCTTTTACTGTCGCCTTTTGGGCGCTGGTCAACCAACAACTAATTTTTGTTGTTGTAAATGCTTTTTGCTTGTTGAACGAACGTTTTCCTATGCTTGATTTGTTTCAACATCTGAGTAGAGTATAAGAATTTCTTCAATAAACTGAATCAAATGGAAGAACATCAGATTTCTACAATTTATAGATGACATGAAATTGTTGCATATTTAATCCAAAATTTCATTTAATTCAAAACACTATTCCAAATACAGTTCATGGTAAATATCTTTCAGAAACTAAATTGTTGTATCAAAAACTTTTCTTGACAAAATTATAGCTATAAAAACATAGTAAATTATAGAAATATTTTTTAACACTATACAAGCTACCTAAGAAATACTTTTCCAACAGGGTATTTACTATTCAGTCTACGAAAGTCATTTAAAACTTTTTTCATACAATTTGCCATTGTTATTAAAGAAAATGTTAAGAAATTCTTATGCATTCCAATTAAATACCAGACATTATTTAACTTATTAAACTGGAAATCTTTTACTTGTATATTCGTTTATTTACGTTTATTTAAATTTGCTTCATTTATAAACTCGTATATATAATTTTCACTCACCTCTTCGTGTTCACGTTGAAATTTTTCCTTTTTGCGCATTGCTTCTTGTACTTTTAACTATGGAAAATTTGTAAAGAAAAGTGTCAAGAAAATGGAGTAAAAATTATTAAAATTATGACATTTATTTGTTTCGAGTGCTTAACAGTAAATGCTAATGGACTCAAGTTAACAACCACAACAACAACTTGCCACAGTTGCAAGTTGCAAGTTACAAGTCTGTTTTTAGGTGCTTGGCAAAAGTTTTTCTTGTGGTGTGAAAAACATGCGTGCACAGTGGCACAATTGAACGTGAAGCGTGGGCGTGTGGGCGTGGCCGTGGGCGTAGTTGCATGCATTATGCAGCCGATGCAGCTGTTGTGAGATTGTTTTTGTTGTTGGTGTTGTTTTTGTTGTTGTTGTTAGTGTTGTTGCTGTCTGTTTGTTGTCGCCGTTGATTGCATTTTGCTGCTTGTTTTTGGTTGCCGTGGCACTCGCTCCTTGCAACTTGCGCTGTCATTAATAATGAATGTTGACGGCAATGAACTTTTAAATGTTGCATGCATCTACTTTGTGTATTCATGTTGTTATTGTTGCTGTTGTTGTTGCAGTTGCCATTGCAGGTAAACGTGCTCGGAAGCAAGGTTCGCAGCTTTCGTGTTGAAATTGCATTGCAAATGCAACGAGCAACCAGCAACATGCTTATAGTTGCTGTTGTTGTTGTGTTGTTTGGGGTGTTGCATGGCATAAGTAGGTGGCATGAAACTTTTTCTCATTGTTGTTGCTGCTGCTGCTGTTGTTGTTGTAAACAATTTTGAAGTAATTTTGTTTGCAGTGGCAGCTGTTGCCGCTTGCAACAGCAACAACATCAGCAACAGCAACAGCATAAATATTTATGCGGCTGCTGCTGCTGCTGCTGTCGTTGCTCCTCCATACATATTTATTGCGTATACGCGGCGTTGGCTGCTTGCCGCATAAACTTACCCTATGGATTGTCTCCTCGAAACTCTGTTGTGGCACACCAGCGCCGCCGTTTATCATTTGAAAGTGCCTCAGACGATCGTTGGCCGCCTAAACGGGGAAAAGAGATGGGAGATAGAGAGAAAGAAAAAAGGGTAACAAATCAATTAAAATTTCAATTTTCAATTTTAGAATTTTCAAGCAATTTTCAATTCAATTGATGCTAAAGTTTCGCAGCTTATTAACTCTGCTCAGGAATGGCCCTCAAATATGCACAAAAGGCCAACAAGAAAACGAGGGAGAAGGAGAAGGAGACGAAGAGAAACGCCGAGAAGCTCCTCCTTGTGAGCCGAGGTTGACCCGGCAAAGAGACTCATAAATCAGTTTGCGGCTGTTGGACGGACGGACGGACGGGATCCACGTGCTTTATCGCCATTACGACGCCATTTTTGTATTTCACACCTTTCAGCTGGGGCTTTAATTTTTAATTAATAACGAGTCAGAGTGCGACGAGGGTCGCGAATCCTCTCGACCCTAACAGCATTTGCCCCTTTCTCTGCTTTTATCACTCTCTCTCTCTCTCTGTGTGTGTGTGTGTGTCTTTTTCGCCCTCTAATGCGTTTGTTTTCTTATCATAAATAGCAAATCAGCTAAGAGTCGAGTTGGGATTGGGGTTGGGGGTCAGCTAAGAGTGGCTAAAACACATGGCCATGGCCAGGTGAGTGGCTGTTTAATTATATTTTGAAAGGCATCTTTTTTTAGCTTTTCCTTCGATGTTGTTGTTGTTGTTGTTGTATGAGGATGCTGCTACTTAGGCGCATATCCTTAGTCATTTCCTGCGCTTATCTGCCACAGCACAAGTTTCCATCGACCTCTTACCCTTGGGCTGCCTTTCGACTTGACTCTTTCCATTTGCTTCCCATTCGCTTTATTATTTATTTTCGCCCCGGCAAAAGCTTCTTTTATTTATTTTTATTTATTTTTTCTTGACTCGTGTTTCTTTTGCTTTTTGAAAAATTTATGCATGTCCTTGCTTATTTATGAGCGTCGACGCCATTCTGCCACGTCGCAGCGTTATCTTTGGCCACAGTTTCATTGCCAGGCTGCCTTTTGTTGCATGTGCCCCAAGAATAGTGGCGAACTAATGCTACTCGTACTTCCCCAAAGGTGGCTGAGCTCTCTCTAATCAAAGGCGCTCAGCGCTGAATGAATCCTTTGTGGCAGCACTGTACAGATAAACTGGGAGCACAACCAGACGTAGAAGCAGCAGCAGCAGCAGCAGGAGAATCACCAGTAGCAGTTCCACATTATGACAGGGCCAAGAGAAAGCAATGGCAATGTAGACATGGCCGCCAGGCAAACGACAGCAGCTTCAACAACAGCAACGCAAATTTTTAACCTTTCTCTCGGTTGGCCAACGGGGGCGGGGCAGGGGATGACACGGGGGAGTAGCTCGCATAAAAATTTACATGTCCCCGGGGCCAAGATTAAGTACAGCAGCCAAGACGCAGCAAGTCATAAAAAAAGCCGAAGAAGAAACGCAGGCCAAGAAACGGAATGTAACAAAACGTGGCACACACAAAGGCAAGAGAGAGAGAGAGAGAGGGAAATAGAGCGAGAGAGAGAGAGAGAGAGGGGGCTGAAATTCAGCGCAAATAAATTGAAAGAATTACCGCAGTTGATTTAAGTGAAAAGGCAAAAGGACAAACAATTTGCTTGCGGTCATAAAACGAAGCCCAGCGAAATGAGTTCCACTTGTAGTTGCCAGGCAGAGAATACTTCCTATTTAGTTAGATATTTATTTGGACTTACCCTGGCCTGTGCGCCATTCTGTTGATTGTTGCGATCCCTTCGATTGACAGTTTTCAAGCCTTTCAACAAACGCGCCAACGTCGTGCGCTTTTTTGTCTCGCGTCCCTCTGAAAGTACCCAAAAAAAAAAGAGAAACAGAAAATGTATTATAAGGATTTAAAATTAGCAAAGGGGAATTTTGTTAATTGAACTAACCTGCTGTCGGTGGGAATTCATAGAAATATGCGGAGCGTGGACTCAGGCAGCTGCAATAAAAGTTGTTAAATAAATTTGGACTTAACTTGCAACTTGCAACTTGTGACAATTGTCAACTCACTTTTGTTGCACAAAGTTGAGATGCGCTACATTTGGCGGGAGTGTCTGATGCTGTTGTGGTCCAACTCCGGGCTGTCCTGCCGCCTGTTGACCTGGCACAATTGGTAGATGTTGTTGTTGCTGCTGCTGCTGCTGATGTTGTTGCTGTTGCTGCAACTGTTGTTGCTGTATGCTTTGTTGCGTTTGCAATGTTTGCTGCTGCAACAGCTGCTGCTGTTGTGTCAAGCCGCCGCGTGCAACTCGCGGCGCAAACACGCCATAACCAAAGCCATAGATTTCATCCTCCTCCTTGTCGGACAAACAGCTAGAAGGCTGCAAAGGACAGAGAATTTAATTCGGTTAGTGATCAAATTATATTTGCAACGTATTTATTAAGCAATGTGTAAGAGCGTGCAACATGCAACAAAAGCAAATCAAACGAAAACTTGAAAAGAGTAACACAACAACACAAACATATTAATTATTTAATTAAAACATTTTGCAACAAATTATTATACATTTGACTTTTTAAACAATAATATAATGTATTAAGTTGGCATGTTATTTAAATATTAATTTATTTTAAAATTTAAATTTATTTTAAAAATATATTTATAATTTTATTTTAAATGAGTAAATCTTTGTTATTATTTATCAGATTTCACATTTATTTTAAACACATTTTTTTTATCAGTTTTTTTTATTTAATAAAATTTATAATATTTATAGTATTTTTTTTATTAAATTTTGCTACCAAACGTTGATAACATTGAACAGATTTTAAAATAAAATTGTAAAGAATTTCTTGTTTTATATATTTTTTAATTCAACGCAATAATAAAATGATTTATTTAAAAATAAATTTGAGAAACTCTAATCGCTGTTTTATAATTTGCCACATTAACATCACTCAGCTTATTTTAAATTATATCTTTTAAAAACCTTAATAAAATACTTTTTAATGATTTAAATCTGGTTTTTAATTCATTAGTTTTTTTCTCCAAATTTGCCAAATCAACGCCAACGCACTCAAATAATTTCTTTTAGTAAATTTCTAATATTTTTCTCGGTTTTTATTTTGTTTAAGGGGGAAAGCCAGGCAGTGTGTTGTTGTTTTCTGGTGTTGTTGTTGCTGTTGTTGTTGTTGTTGTTGTTGGTGGAGGTGTCATACATACCGAGTACTTTCCTGGCACATAAATGGGCTGACTATGACTATTTGGCAGGCCGGCGCCGTGCATTGAATGGCCGCGATGGCCATGCTGCTGGCGATGTTGCAGGACACTGCCGCTGCCACTGCCGGTGGCGCTGCCAAGACCAATGCCAATGCCAATGCCAATGCCGCCGTTGGCGCTGCCGCTGAGGCCGCTGCCACCGCTGCCGCTGGCACCGCCGCTGCTGCCGCCGGCGGGATGAAGCGGACTGCGTTCCGCCCAAGCCGCTTGTCTAGCATTTTCTAAAGCACTTAAAATATCTCCAAAGGGAGCCATTAACAATTCACAATAGACCGATGCCAGACCCTCTAAATGGCCGCGTTGTCCATCCTGCAAACAGAAACAGCAAATGGCAGCAAATGTTACAGTTACTTCACAAACATCTCCCCTCCATTCCTCAACCAAGAGGGGGAGGAGGAGGAGGAGGAGAAAAAGGGGCGGGAGAAATCGGTGGGAATTGTGAGAGGGAAATATGTATATTTAGTATGTGATGTAGTTTTGCTGGATGTGAATTGAGGCCTTTTTGGACTAGAGAATCTAATTACGATAACGATTAACGATTTTGCGATTATTATGAGCGATTAATGCGGTTATTGATGTTTGTTGGCGTTGCTTATGAACTTGGATTTTGGGCTTGATAATTGATTAATTTGTTGAGTGACAGTGTGAATGGATTAGGGGTTAGTTGCGGTTATGCTTAGTTTACAGTGCCTGCTAATAGTCAACAGCTACAGTGTATATGTGTGTGTGTGCGTGTGCGTGTGTGACTGTGTACAATGCGCTTAACTCAAATTAGTTTGCCGCTTGACGCCAATTCGCGCAAATTATTAAGTCGACGCCCCCTTGGGGCACTAAAAGCGACCTCCTAATGCACTTACGACTACATCGTTGCCTACATCGTTTGTCTTGGCATAAATTATGGCACAATATACCCTGTATATACAGTACATATGTGTGTTTGTGTGTGTTAGTCTCGGCACAGCTGTAAAAAGCCCCGTCCACAGCTCCTGCTACAGTGTGTGCAAATATTTACAGCTCAGCCTCATAGACGACATGGCAGGCAGTTTTGCCTCTTGGCAGTAAATTGCGTCAGTTTTCCCCCGATTTTCCTGCCACGCCGACAAAAGAAAATCAAGAAAGGCATATAGAAGCGAACGATAAAATTGTTAAGCAAGAAACGGCGCTAAATTACGCAACATGCACACAATAAACACACAAAAAGGGGGAGAGATGGAGATGGAGGGAAAAGAAGATACAAGCAGAAGACTGCGAAATGGCAGGCAAATGATATTTTATAAGGCACATGAAATTGGCCCACGCACTTTGACGCACTTTTTCATTGCATACCTGCAGAGGCATGACCTCCACTCCCCCTCACACTGCTTACACTCCCTGTTCCCCTCTTTATATCCACCTTGACACTTGGAAGTGGGCGCTTGGGGCGAATGTTGAACTCTTGACATTGTTTCCAAGCATTGCCAAC
This sequence comes from Drosophila subquinaria, assembly GCA_037043405.1. Classification (NCBI taxonomy): domain Eukaryota; kingdom Metazoa; phylum Arthropoda; class Insecta; order Diptera; family Drosophilidae; genus Drosophila; species Drosophila subquinaria. The sequence continues at coordinate 19,700 of JBAMBL010000013.1, read as the reverse complement.
ATGACGCTGGGGCATCAATCAAATATGACACGCATTAAAATTCGCACGCTCGACCCTCGCCCCACACACACACACACACACACACACACATACAGGGGAAATTGACAGCTTTCCATCTGACGAGACCCCCCTCCGCTTTTCCCTTTATCGCTGTTTCCTCCTTGTGTGTTCTACTCATTTGTGCGACACGCTGCGCATTATAAAATGCTTTGACTTTTCCTCCTCATCCGCTTTTCCATCCTTCTCAACGCCCTCTTCCAACTTCCTTCTTCTCCCTTAACTCCTCAGCTCAGGTGTTCAGAAGATAGAAGAACTACTAGATTCAAGGAAGTTTATATTTCTTCTCTTTAAACACCTGTTTCTTACGAACTCTAAGAGCTAGACCTACCAAATGTTGTGGACGCACATGAAGTTTAAGAATTTTGCCTATTTCTGCTCAAATTTTCTGGCCTTATAGAAAATTACTTTTGGTGGAAGAGGTACAGAAAATTCTCTTACCAAAAAGATCTATTACTCATTCAAAACATTACAAGTTTTCACGTTAACAATAAGATTGTTTATTAAGCAAATTGCGCGGTGTTATAAGAAATGTAAAATACAATCAGATTAATGCTAAAAATTAAATTTCTCGCTAATATAATTGATTTTTTTTCCTCTTTATATGCTTTTGAGAATCTTTACAAATTTTCGAATATTCATACAAATAAAGCAACTCTTGCAACACGCCTTCTTTTTTAATATTCCATACAAAGCTCCCCAATAAAAACCAGAAATGATGCGGCATAACATAGTCAGAGTAAGTTCCAAATCCACTGTAAGTCTTCAACGTTCAATGGAGTTGGATGCTGCACTGACAGACTGTGATTTGTAGATTCCAGCATTTTCTAAATGGCATCAAGAGTCCAGTGTTTGCTGAGTCCCAAGTCATTGGTCAAATGAACGAAATTATTCAAGACCTGAGTATAAACGGAGTTTTGTCTTAAGAGACTAGCTACCGGATAGCTACCATATATGTTTAGCCCGGAAGAACTACATAGAAACTTTCTCCTGTATTGTGTCTGGTAAATATTCAGGGCATTCCACATGTTGGTGTAAATCTGATAGGCATTGGTGGAGTTCTGGGAGAACATCATCTGGACGCGTTCGTTGCTCGGCTTGAACACCGCATGGTGCATATGTATTTTGGGGTAGTTATTTCTAATATCTCTTTCAGTAATATCCCGATATGCCTCTTCGAATATAACATTTTTACCCGAATCCTGCAACTCTTGGAAGTTTGAAATGACATGTTCGTCAGGACGTTTTGTCAATAGAGTACTAAAATTGGCATTGAAGAAACAGTTGACAATCAGGCTGAAAACACTCATTACCATTATGATCTGATGTAGGGAAATGCTCTTTCGATGCCTGTTCATATCGATGGGTAATCCCAATGCACCACTGAATGCAATCAAATTTACAAAGAGGTTCGAATAATTGAATCTATAACTTCTTCCATCCATTCGACAAGTCGCTGCTACGAAGAGAGTCTCAACTACAGAGAAAACCAAGTATAGTGCGAGTACCATGAGGAGATTGTTTTTTAAACCTTTGTAGACCTCTCCAATGCCGATCACTTTCCCACATGGAACTACAATAAACACTTTTGCAATCTCAACAGTTGCCGTACATTCCAAGTCGGATCTACAAATGCGAGCAAGCATCGTTAGATCAACCACTCCACTTAAAAGTAAGTTAAAATCTGAACCATTCACAGATTTCAAGGATTGTATTCGTAAATTGATGTTGTGTTTCTTCGCGAACTCCATCATAAAAATATCCATGTATCCACTCAGCTTCTTTTTTCCAGATTTTCTGTCTCTGCTCAGAAAACTGCTGGGAGCAAAATTGGTGGGTTAAGCAACCGCTGACTTATTCCCAAAATTTCTCCAGAAATCGGGAAATATTGGTCGTTTTCTCAGATCCATGATGCGTACTATGTGCGGCACGGGAAATGGAGAAAGTCTATAGCCAATAACTGAGCCTTTCACATCAGATGAGCTTGAGTGCAGCACGATTAGACTGAGAAAGTTATAGATTCTTGCTTGATCGGTAATAACATGCAGATATTCTTTTGGATTCGATTGAATATCCTGCAGCCAGATTATAACACGTGACTCTCTCATTCGATGCAGATCCTTGGCCAGGGAATTCAGTAAAATCGAGTCTGCCAATTCGGACATGGAAACCAGAGCAATTGCCTCACTATTAAAGAGATCCTTAACATTGATTATGGTGGATTCGTCAAAGCGTAGAGTGGGTATAAGATGATGAGGATGGAACTCCATCAAAAGACAATTGTGGTCCTGTCGAGGCTTCAATAGCAACAAAGTGTTTGCTGATCTTTCCTCTATCACATCTCCAACGAGATTCGTTAAATACTTGATCTGTGAAGCTTCAGGTTCCACATAAGTTGGAAAACGCAGCCAAGCTCCCGGCAAAAATAGTAAAAGGTGAAGCAAAATATAGCCACAATTATGCGAAGTTAAGACCAACATTGTGAGCCAAGTAAGAATAAGTAACTGAAGTAAGAATGAGTAACTGCACTTTACAGTCGTATTAATTTGTTTATTATTCTATTTAATTATCTGATGCCCTTTGCTTTAATAGAAAATGAACATTGACTGCGTGTCAAATGTCAATTCATTGATTAGATAATAACTCACGTGTTGACAGTGTTTGAGGGGCTTTAAGCACATAAAATTATGATAATTATCGCGGTGCTTAAGGGATACAAGTGCTACTAGATTCATAAAAAAACCAAAAAAAAATACAAAATTTTCCTTTTCAGGAAAATGTTGTGCCTATATTTTTATTTTAATATTTCTTTTAATCTATTTCTAATCATTGGGTACAAAGCATATTTATGTCGATTGCGCTCGACTTTCCCGCAATTTCTAGGCAAGTCTAACGTGTAATTTAGCGGGAAATTGCTGCGTTTAGCGTAATTTTTGCTACTTATTGACTCTTGTCGCCGCCACGCCGTGCAAAGCCCTTTTATTTGTAGCCTACGGCTGAGGTCCTTTCTCCTTTCTCACCCTCTTTCTCTGAGGGTAATTCCACAATGAGCCCTTAAGGCACCGAAGGTGTTGCCTGATGTTGTTGTTGTTGTTGTTGGTACTTGTTGGCTGACTGTTTGGCTTTTTTATTAAGGACACAAAGGTGTCGAGCTTTGATAGACTGGCAAAAGTATTGTTGGCTTTTATGAAGCAGTTTGAAGCTACATAAAGAACCCCTCGATTATTCCAGATACATATATTTGTTGGAATGATTTTTGTTTAAATTTGTAAAATTATAAATAAACTTGAATTCAAATTTTTTCAATTTTAAAACTCCAGTTGAGAAGATTGATAACTGAAATTTTTTCTAATTCCCAGTTTATATATCGTCCAATGATAAATCTATATGTAAGTACGCACTTTGTCGACTTACAGCAGCCAATAATGTTTTATATATGGTCGAAAGTAAATGTGAATGTTCATTATGCATTCTGCACAAATTTATTATGCAATTCCAAGTTGATGGCAACTGGAAAGAATCAATTTCACAAGCATGCTGCTTATTATATTTACAAGCAGAGTACATAAATACATACACAAGTAAAGATAAGTGTATATATATATAATAAGTATGTATACGTATGTCCTGTTTGCCAGTTGTTGTCAGTTCATCACATAAGGAAACTAATAAAGTCATTTGCAATTTGCTGGCAAGCCAAACCAATGTGAAATGACAGCAGCAAAGTTTCCATGTACTTCGAGCTTAACTCGAGCATGGACAGAGATAAATAGATACACACATACATATACATATATATGCCATAGAAAGAAATAGATTCATAAAAAGCCAACAGAATAACTGTCGCAATAAAATAATTTATTGAAGTTTTGCAATGCCAGCGACAAATGCAATAAACTGCAAAATTGTGCGCGGCTCACATGACGTATGCGTTATAAATTTATTTTCAATAGTTCGACAGCGCCCATTGCGCTTACTCCAGCTTTATTGGCAACTCTTGACACACATCCCCGAATGCCAGTGAAGAAAGAAAATGTGTGGCAGACCAAGAACAGAGGGAAACAGCAGAAGAGAAGGAGACGAAGAAACGACACCAGGAGATTGGATAAAGGATAAAGTGATGTATGAGTTTAACGCCCTCACGTAGCAGCGACAGGACAGCTGCAAAAGTTGTCTACTTATGAGGCAAGAAGATGTTGCCACCAGCATCGATATTGACAGCGAATCGAACGAGTCGATGAGCCAGACGAAGCGGAAGATATTGCAGTGTATTTGCTCGTGCGAGGATTTGGCAATGACAGCAGCAGAAAAAAAAAACAAAAAAGAAATATAAGGAAAAAATCGAAAAAGAAAAACTTTTTCGTTTTGGCAGCAAATGCTTGTTATTTCGACCAACTTCAGCTACGGATTTGGCTCTTGAAGCTGGCCAAATGACTTTGTGTTTATTTGTACTATGTATTTAGTAATCAGCTTTCTGGCACAACAAATTATTTGAGCTCGCGACGGGGTCTAATAACTTTTGACATGTGTGCTTGTAAGTGTCAGAAAAAGGAGGAGCAGCAGCAGCAAAAGATTAAAGAGAGGGGAAAGCAAGAGTAAGAATACGAATGAGGCGTTAAGGCGTGACATGTAGATTGGCTGAGCGAGTTTCACGTTTGCTCATTAGGAGCCGCAAAATGCCAGTGAAATTCGCTCAAGCTTGTCAATTTTTTGCGCAAACTTGGCACTCGACTCTTGGCCAAACTCTGCTAATTGATGTCATTGCTAGCCATGTTTGTTGTTGTTGTTATTGTTGTTGTTGTTATTATTGTTGTTGTTGCTGTAAAGGTTGGCTGCCAAGCGTTTAATGAGCAAACAAAACGCACGCAAAATTACAAAGAACAGGCTCGAGTCTCTCTCTGTTTCCCTCTCTCTCTCTCTCACTCTCTTTCTCTCTTTGTGTGTCTGTCTGGTCAGCCCGTATTTGCACAAGTCTCCAAAGCCGCATGCAAACACCAATTAGAGTGACCGCAGTGCAAACAAAGGTATCAATTAAGGGCCCAGTCATACTCCTCATACTATCCACCTCCCTTTTTCCCTGCCCTCTAGCTCTTTAGCACTCTTTCTCTTTCATGCCGGGCTAAGCCTCTTTAAACGGGCTTAAAGCAGTCGCAAGTCAATTTACGCTCAAGTCACATTCATAACAAAGACATTCACCTCCAGCTTCAGTTTTGTGTCGTTCAAAAAAAACTGAATCCAATCCCGTTGCAAAAAGTCACAACAATCAGTGGCATTGCATCCGGTTGCCCTCCTCCTTCCCTTCGACTGTCGCGTAATCAGCTAAAAGAAATCAACTTCAAGTTGAAGTCGAAGTTATATTCACTGAAATCATGTTGATGATGTCCATGTCAGTGCGTACGTCAGGCGTGGAGAAGGAGGATGAGAGGATGGGAGCTATGGCACTTAAGGGTTAATTTCATAAATTGTAGATCAAAGCATTTTGCCAGCAGCGGGAAAATTTGTTGATGATGGCGACGCCATTCGCCATTCGCCCTTTCCCCATTTCCCCTTCTCTCTCACTCTCTTTCTCTCTCTCTATCGGTCCTTTGGCATTTGCCCTGCAGTTGACAATTTTTGAAAAAGTCAGTGATTTGTAAATAATCCTTTTATGAGCACAATGGCTGCTCGTTAACGGCAAATGAGTTTTGACATGGCCAGTGGACAGCCTACACACCACTCTGCGAGTATCCCTCCCTCTCTTCCTACACCCTCTAACCAGCTCTATCCACATTAACTACACCCATGCCAGGTCTCTTTACGCCGGCTGCTTATCCCTCTTGAAAATCTGAGCACGAGACTTTGAATAATGCGTGGCCATTAGCACTGCCTTCGTGTCGCGCTGACTTTGCAACTCCTGCTCCTTCTGCTCCTTGATAGTGTTCCCCTCTTCGTCGTGGTAATAGTGCTCCCTTCGATATCCTTGTCTGCCTGAGACCAGAGCGTCTCTCACTCCTTCTCCTCATTTGCCTGCACCTTCCACTTTAACCTGATCGAGTTCTCGCTGTAGTTTAACTCTTCTTCCTTTACATTATAGTCTCAGTCCTTTTCCTGTACCTCCCAATTCTATTCTTCGATAGTCTTTTTGTCGCACATCTTGTTTTTACTCAAGCCTAGTCTAAATCCGTTTTCTAGTCTTCCTTCTTGTTCTAGTTCTTTGTTTCTTACTTAATATTCTTTTATTTTTAATATCCCTCTCGTTTTATTTCTTCATAGTTTTCTCACTCAACATTATTTGCGTTTCGTTGACGTAGTCCTCGTTTTAGGACAAGTTGATATTCAACTCCTCAAGTCTAATTTTACTTTTCCTGCAGGTCTTCCTTCCCAATTTCCTTCACGCTCCATCATCATTTCTCTTGCTAGTCTTTCCCTGTTTTCTCCTCTTGGTCCTAGTTGAATTCCTACTCCTCTAAATCTTCCTCATTCTTCTCTACGTTCTCCTCCTTCCCTTTCCTTACACCTTTCTACATTCTTATTCACCTTTTTCTCTACTTCAGCCTTTCCTTTGTTTACATATATTATAGTTTTTCGGTGTTAATATGCGGAATACATGCAAAGTTTTCAGCTGTTGCACGTCGCGTTCTGTGCTTGCCACACGGCTTGCCACGCTCCTCCCATTAAGGACTAAAGGAAAAAGGTATTTTGTACAACAAATGCGAGCAATGTTAAGTTGTTAAAAAGCACAAACTCTTCACTGCGCCGGTGAAATTCATTAGCACGCCTCGTATCGACAAGGCCAACAAAAGGTGGCAAGATGGGAAGAGGGATGTGGGCAGGTGGCAGGGGGGCAGGTGGCAGGTGGCAGGTGGCAGGTGGCAGGTGGCAGGTGGCAAGTGGCAAGCGGAGACTGTGCAGGTTCTACGACTGTTGCCAGTCTGAAAGTATTTTCTAATTAAATACTCATGTTTTACAATATGACGCTGACATTTTGCGGAAATGCCTTTTAATTTTACATTTAAGATGCGAGCATTGAAACACACAACACACACACACACACAACACACACACACACACAACACACACACACAACGACAACATACACACATGTGACTGAGCGGCGTTTTGCTTTTAACTCATTTTGTTGCTGCCACCAGCGTGGGGCACATTTCAGTTTAATTTGGCAGAAATGAGTTTTAGTTTTCATTTTAGCAGCTTGCCCAAGCTGTGTGTGTGTTTCCATGTGTGTGTGTGTGTGTTGTGTGTGTCGTGCTGGCTGCTGTTTCTCACTTTTTGCTGTATCATTTCCGTTGCGCACTTTGCAACTGCCTTAGTTCCCCTGCCCCTACCCCTGCCCCTGCCCCTTTCAACTCCCACTCCCACACCATGTTTCCCTTCTCCCTCTTTCTCTTTCCCTGGCAACGCAACCCTCTGATCACACTGCGACTCTTCTAGACATTAGCAGCAAATAATTTAATTTCTCATTTTCATTCTCAAGTGGGAAAAGAGTGAAAAATCATTGAGGTAGTTGGGGGCGATGGATGTTAAATGAAAAATTACGCATACGCCACGTTTGACATAAAATTGCGCATGATGCAAAAGTCAGCTAAAGAGAGCAAATGGTAGCATCAAAGTGTGGCAAGTGGCAACGTGCAACGTGCAGCGTCAGCTGGCAACAGACAGCCGCTGGCAACAAGAAAGGGGAGGGGGAGGGGGGCATGGCACTCTACCCTTCTCTGTTATACACACTCTACATTACATTTCAATTTCCATTTCAACTTCAATTCTTTTCTTTTCTTTTCTTTTCATGTTTTTGCCATTTAATTTTAATTCATTTGCATTGTCTTTTATGACATTGCTCTGGAGTCCTGTGCGTCCTTTGTCTGCTTTGCGTCGCGTTGTTGCATGCGTCAAATGAAATGAAATCAGCCATAATTAGCATAATATTTCATGCTTAATGTAATTTAAGTTGGCAAAAACAAAAAGAACGAGAAAATAAAAAAAAAAAAGAAAGGAGTGAAGGAAATTAAACGCATGACAAGCTTGGAGTGACAGCCATGCAACATCAACATGAGCAGCAGCAACAGCAACAGCAACACCAACACCAGCATGCGGCATGCAACACTCCCTGCAACACTCACTCTCTCTCGCTGACTCTGTGGACAATGCAACCCCATTTGACATATGCGCATGCAAAGTGCATCGTTTGATTGTACCTCAATCGCAATTCCCCCTCCCCCCCTCTTCCCCCCTCTCTCTGACTACCGCCTGTCACTGCACATTCTCCACGTGCAACATGCTACATGCCACATGCCACATGCCGCGGGCTGCTGTCTTTGGCAATTTATGTGCTCGCTGACGCAATTATGCGAAATTTTCGCACAGCATGAAAGCGATGGGCGTGGCTAAGCGATTTAAGTTTTTGTTGTTGTTGTTTCAACAGGGGCGTAGGTAAAAGCTTAAGTGGGGAGGGGTGCGAAATTCATAGAGGGGGGCGGGGGGGTTTGGGCTTTTTGCTTTTCAGCGTAATTTAATTACTTTTCTGTGGCCAAGGGCCGTCGTTCGCTTGCTCTTTGGCCATTTGTGTGCGCTCTATCTCTCTCTCTCTTTCTATCTCTATCTCTATATCTCTCTCCCTTTGCTGTGGTAATTTAAATTTTGTGGCCCAAAACTGGCAAACTGCTTGAGGTCATATTAAAGCAAAATTAATGTTGTTTTAATTGTAAATGAGTTTGCAATGAATAAAATCGAGTTTTCCCCACAAAATTACTCGAAAATATTTTTAAATAATTTACAAGCATATTTAATTAAATGTTGATTTTGATAAATCCACAGCAAAGTTCATAATTAATTGTTATTTTACTATTTAAGTTGCTTTTATGTTTTATGTATGCTTATCTGTTTTTCTGCTGTTTTTCTAAATTTTCATTTATTATTATATTTTAATTTCTAATTTTGATTATTCGACAGCAAAGTTAATAACTAATATAAAATATTCAATATGAATACTACTATTTAACTTGCTTTTAATAGCATTTCCTGTTTGCTCTGCTATTTTCAAACTTTTTTTTGAGGGCGGCTAATTACGACTTGTAATTGACAATCTCATTCCTCGCTCTCTCTCTCTCTTTCACACTCTCTTTCACTCACTGAATGCCTAATGATTTATTTTACTTTTTGCACGACAAACATTTGCCTTGTCCCTTTTGGCAAATTGACATTAAATGCACAATCGAACTTGAGCAGAGACAAGAAGGAATCCCTCTACTAATCTGCCACACACACAACAACAACAACAACATCAGGCAAAAGGCAACAGATAAGACAAAAAAAAAGAAAGATAAAATACAAGATGAAAAAGAGGATAAAGAGGAAAAAAGTAGGCGTTACTCTGTGAGCTGACAGCATGAGAAAGTGCCAAAATGACTAACGCACAAGAGTTCGTGTTTTAGGGCTATTCCAAGTTCGAGTTGAGCAGTTGGAGTTGGAGTACGTCAATGAGTGGCAGGCAGACAGATTGAGTTTCATTCGCTTGTAACACACACAATCAACACACAACCAACACACACACACACTCAACACAACACAACCAAAAATTCAAGCAAATAGCAAACGAATGCAGTCCGGCAACAATTTTGCCAAATTACATTTCAACACTGCCTTTTGCTGTTATAGCTACAATGTTTTTACGATCATACCCTAATAAAGTGTATATTGAAATTAGAATTAACTTTGTAATAATTTTGTATCTTAAATTTATAATCTTGTTAAATTTATTTGTTTTGATTTCTACGTTAGTTCAAGAAAGAACTCTTACAATTGACTTGATGAATAATATTTCAAATAGTTACTTAGTAGTTCTTTAATACCTTCTTTTTCAATACTATCTCTTCTTTCTTTTCTGTCTCTATCATCTCTCTATTTTTCCCTCATTCTCCGCATTCTCCTGCATATTTCCGAATTTTTTTCTCATCCTTTCACTCTTTATATTTCTGTAATTTATATCACTTTCTTATTCTCTCTATTCTGTAGGATCTTTTCTCTACATCTCTGATTATTATGTGTGCTAGAGCATCAAATCTTCTGCTTTCTAAAACTAATTTCCCTTTATACTTTCATTATTCTTTGCAGCTTTTGCCTTCGTCGTTTTGGTTGGTCAGTGAAAGAGAATTTCCACATTTGGCACATCAGTGTCAAGTTGAGGCATCGGTCAGGAGAGAGACAGCCTGAGACAGAGATAGAAATAGAGATAGAGACAGAGAAAGAGGTGAGAGATGAAGGCCAAACGAGATGAGATGCCAGGAAATTGCCAAAAATATATGTGTGTGAGTGTGCGTGCGTGTGTCCGACCCACTGTGCGTGAGACTGTGTCCTTCTAACTGTCCATCTGTCTGCCTGTGTGTTGGCCAAAGTAGACATAAAATGAAATGAACAAAAAGATTTCTATCGTGGGCCTCGGTACACGCTCTCAGCTCTCAGCTCCCCTGGCCCAGGGAATGGCCAAAAGTTGCTTAATATGACAGCCGCTTCAATGGCTGGACCCCAAAAAACAAATGAGTGTGTAATAAACGTTGAACGAGAGGAAGGGCAAAAGTTTGAGCATAAAGTGCGATTGCCAGCAAACTAAGAAAGCGCGCGCCCGTAAGTAGGCAACAACTTTTGGGCAGGCACGTTAATGCGTGCGAGGCGGGGGATAAAGGAAATGAGCGAAAAAGAGAGGGAAAAGAGTGGAAAAAGAGGGAAAAGAGAACATTCGTTGGTCTGCTTGTTAAGCCGCCAACTTCTTCTTTTGTCATTACGAGCGACGACCGACGGTGCGTGGCGCTTATCAGATTTTACCCCACTCAACGCTGCCTGAACAGGCCCAAAAGACTGTGGGCCAAGTCTTCTACTTCTTCTTCATCTTATGCTGTGTGGAAATGTAAGCCGATGCTAATCGGAGCGTTCGCTCTGGACGCTTAAAACAATTTTCTTTGATGCCAAAACGGGGCACAATCAAATTGACTTCATTTGTCCAAAAGACTAAATGATAAACGGCCCACGGCCATTGTCAGTGTCTGTGTTTGAGTCCATTTCTACATAATAATGCTTGGCCTATAATAATGTCCAATGTCGCACCCTCGAGTCATATTTGCAGCTTAACCGCATCTACAGCACAATGGACAACATTTTGATGAATGCTCCACAGTGTGTGGGGCATGTGTGGGTTGCAAGCATATGAATTGATTTGCTGTCAGCGTTTGAGTAAGAGTTGGAAGTGGGAGTCGGAGTTGCATGCACGACTTGCCCCAGCGACTTGCCTCATTATGCCGCACATATGGCCAGGCAATGTGCCACTACGTGCCACTTAATATGCGCAGGCATGTGGCAGGATTTTGGCTGACTGCCTGGCTGACGAGCAACCACCACAAAGTCGCAACTTATTTCCATTTGCCAACATATTTGGCCGTATTTGTCTATCACTCCTCCTTCTATTCTTATTCTCTTTTACTCTTCTTGCTTTTCTATTCCAATTTCTCCAACTTCTTCTTTTGCTTTGCCTGTTTGCCCAATTTAACACATTTGCCTTTTGTTCTGCATCACAATAAGTTCGTCAAGTTGCACACAAAAATTATGAGTAATGGCTACATTCAATGGGCATTAACTGATTCGATTATGGCCCAAATAAACAGGGTTGCAGTCTGTTTTTCTTGTGGCATCAATTAGTGTCGTCTCTCCGTTGCAGCTGTGTCACATTGCCAAACTTTTTGCGCTCAGTGTCCAAAACAAGCTGTCAACATTTTAATAAAAAGCAAAAGCGGAAAAAAATGCTATTTAAATGTTTGTATAAAATTAAAAAGGCAACAGCAACAACAACAACAAACGTGTACGCCAGTTGGCCAATAAAACTTTCTTCATCAAGTCAACAGCAGCAGCAGCGACTTGGCTAAAGGCGGCGCCTAAAACTATGCTTAATTTTTTTTATCAACTGCAAGTCATGAGCCTCAATCTCAGTCTCTGCCTTGTTTCTTTGTGCTAACCCAAAGACCAAGTTTATGCCTGGCATTGGGCCAAATGACGACACGGCTTTGGCCAACTCGTGGGCGAAAAAAGCCGACAAAATGCTGCCTGCCAAATGCTACATTTAGCCCACGTCGCGACGTAGGCAAAACAAAAGCGCGTGCATTGAACTCTTGAGAGCGGCACAAAAACAGACGGCGCACCAAGTTTGCCCCAAGGCGACTAGGTAAAACAAGTAAGAAAGCCAAAAGTAGGCCAGTTCCCGACTAGAAGATACCCGTTAACCAATTAAAATACATATTTAATGCAACTATGAATGCAACAATTAAAATACTTATTTAATGCAACTATGAATTTTAAACTTCAGCGGTTTAAGAAATAGTCAATGCATTTAGGCAATCGTTTTTCTTAGATTTAAAACAGCCATAACTAACTAAATATTCAACCAATCTTCAGGCGAATAAGTTGAATGACTGAGACGGATGAAATATATAAAAATATATCTATAAGATCATTTTATTTTGACAACTGTGGGTGTGGCGGAGATTTATATAATTGCGTGTGCGTAGGAGGGCACGGAATCATTTTTAAAATTACTGAAAAATTCGTGGTGTTTTTGTTTGCCAAATTTGGTGGATCTAGCTCTTATAGCGTAAGTGCTAAACTTTAATTTATTGAATTGCAGTCTCTTAAAATTCAGCGACATGGCTAAATCAACTTCGCTGTTAAAGCTGTTCAGAAATATGAACATTATACATTATACATTGCAATGAATAAAATATACCCTTGTAATCATCGAGTAACGGGTATTAAAAGAATGAAAAGTGGGCGTGGCATGACACCGTAAATAGTTTGTGCAGCTGCAGCAGCAAGTGCAGCTCGCTGTTGGCACTTTGGCAGCCAGACAGACAGACAGACGGACAGACACGGCAGACAGACAGAGACAGTCGACAAGTGCATGGGGGCTGCTTCCTAATGAAGCCAGCCAAAGGCCTGTCTGCACGGCCTACCTTTCCCCGCTCCCTCTTTCTCACCTTCCTCACGCCATTGACGACACAATGTCTGCCGAAAAGTGCAGATAGACTCAACGCGACTCGCATGTCGACAGACAGACAGATGGACGGACAAACAGATAGACAGGCGGTGCAATCTGCCATTTCTCAACTCAACTCGTCGTAGGCCATCTGTAAGGCGTACACACTTGTCAGCTACCGTTTTAGACACTGTTGACAGCAGCTGGCAACGCCCACCTGCCGCATACCTGGCAAATAACTTGCCCCTTTGCCCCTTTACCCCCTTGCACCAATTTTGGCTGTGACGACAGCCCCACCTCACTTGCATGTCTCTCTGTCCCTTTGGGGACCCCTGGCCGCCATTCAGTTTGTCAGTTGTTTGGCTTTTAGTGCACTTGCCAATTGTCTGACCTAGAAAAAGTGTGCACTGCACCTTTCTCTCATTCCATGTTTCTCTCTCTCCCTCTTTCTGAATTGTCTGTTTATACACAGTAGCACACGAATACAGGGGTTTTATAACTTAGTGGTGACGTATGTAACAGGACTAAAGCAGTTTTAAAGCTATCTTGATCTAACTTTATAATCATATAGCTGAAACAATTAGATGAAACCAAACCTTTTGCTTGAAACTTTAGAAACGATAAGTCGAAAATTTAAGTATTGAATGAAAAACGTATCTGTTTTTTCAAAATACAAATACTTTTCTACATTATATATCCTAGCAAAGTTGATAAGAAGTTAATATCCAAATTATAAAGCTGCTTAACGAATAAGAGATCAACAATTTAAATTTTGTATACAATTTTTTTTCATGTTCTGTTTTTTTTATACTAACCTTATTTTTTTTTGTATTGTTTTTTGTTTGTTAATTTATTTCCCTTGTTGAGACTTAATCGAACAGTTGTAAAGTGAGTATCTCACTGTCGAGCTCACTCTTCTATAGAGCTCTTACTTGTTTTAGTATTCATTTGCTGTGTTGCAGTTTCCCATTTTTCTGTTTCATTTTTTTTTATGTTTTTGTTACATTTTGATTGCCATCATCGGTATTTATAGCACGGCTTTTGTGCTGTAAATCTGTTAAGCTGTTGAGCTCTTGAGTGCTTTTTTGTGTGGGGAGGAAGGGGGTTAAATTAATAAAATTTTATGAAGCGCTTGCGTTTATTATGCTAATTTCCCATAACCAACTGATTGTCGCTTATCAAAGCTATTGGCCCTATTGACGCTATTGACGTCATCGGTTTCATTGGCCAATTGCAATTTCATTTTATGCTCGCCTGCATTATAAACTGCAAAAAAGCGATTATCTCTTATGGCAACAACACAAATAACACGAGTGATTTTCCAAAGAAGGGGTAAAATTTGATTGTGTCTATAATGTTTTAGCGATTGCAGGCGATTAGCTCTTCTGGCCATGGCCATAATGCTGCCTCTTTGAATGCAAATTGATCTTGGTCAACACAGCATACATAGCTCATAATTAAACTGAAAATTGTGAATGTGCAGAGCGTAGACAATGATATCGTTGTTGTTTCCTTCAAACCGCAGACAGACAGACAAAGCTGCTCCACATTCCCCACATTCACATTCAATGCTCCCCTCACAATGCAAATTAATATAGCATACTTAACAGCGTCGCGGCCATTTTGCGGTTTGGCAATGCCATTTTTTTGTTGCACACACACACACACATACACATACATTGACACTTTCCATCAAAGCAACGCAACACTTGCAACATTTTTCGGCCATTTGTTGCCATGCTTGCCACAGTATTTTGCCCTCCCTCTATTCTCATTCGCCTCTCAGCATTCAGCCAACGGATTAGGGGTTAAGATGATGGGGGAGGGGGGTGGAGTGAGTAGGGGTAGTGGGAGGGAAGTGTAGGGGATTGTCGCGTCGCTGGCTTTGTTGTTTATCAACGCTGACAAATCTTTATGCGTTCATTTCATTGTGCGCTTGCCTTTTTGCAAATACCCTAGAAACGCATGCAAGAAAGGGTAGTTTGCGCACTGCGATTAACTTGAAAAGTTCTCCCAGAATATTAAAATTAACTTCAGTATATTTAAAAGTGATGTCAAATTGTCAAAGCAAAAATCGAGCTGTCGATATATCGTCAAAAAATGATAGAGTTATCGATTTGTCGAGAGTCTTATAATTTGATAAAATTAAATTGTTTATGCTGAATTTTAAACGGTATTTCACTAAAATATTTTAATGAGAAATAATATCTTCTCAATTAATTAGTAAATATGAATAGTCAAAAAGGAATTCCTCTATAATTTTTGTACTACAGGGTATTAGCTAGTCGTTTATTGCGCACTTGCAGCTGTGCTTTATTGTTGTTTATATGCGGCACTCTTGCCATTTTTCATTAGAGCGAGCCCGCGTGTGGTTAGCCTGCATTGTTGACATACGGGCGTGTGGGCGTGCCACTGCGAGAGTGAGATGAAGAGAGAGGGATAGCAATTGCGAGTGCGTCTGTGTGCCTCTAAGCCACAACAGTCTAAAGGGTAACAAAGACAATGGGGCAGCGGGGAGGTTTTAATTTATTTAAATGCTTATCACGAAAGGCTTAAATGTTATTTTGCTTGTTGTGGCGGCGGTTTAAAGCGGCTTAAAAATAAAATAGAAACAAACAAAACTCAAAAAAAAGGGCAGAAAATATGACATAAAATGCATGACAAAAGTGCGAAGGGATGAGAGCCATGAGGCAATGTTGTCGATTGTGGCATGCACCAAATAAATGACATTGCTTTGCCTTTTCTTATTTATACACATTTCTACGTATTTGTTTTTTACAATTTTCAGAATGGACTCGGGCTGTCCGAAGTGTATTGCTTAATTAAACGTAGTCAAGGCGAGGAAGGGAGTATGGAGGAGGGCACCGCAAGACAAGACCAGAGACCAGTGGCAATAACAAGAGCAAGAGGAGGCATGTGGCAGGTGGCATGGCAAATGAGGAGCTGTTACTGCTGTCGACCCCAAAATGCCAACCGCAACAAGACAAAATCAACAAGGAGACATGCGGCAAGGGTTGAGACAGAGACAGAAAGAGACAGAAAGAGAGAGAGAGAAAGAGAGAGGCATAGCAATCTGCCAACTGGCCTGTTCAATTAATTATTCAAGTGAAAATTTTCATATCCTGCGATACATACAAAATAAGTCAGGTCACAGTCGTTGCCCCATTCGACAGCTGTTTGACCTTACCTCAAATGACTGCCCCAAAATAGTCTGAGAAGGGGTTGGACAGGGGTTTGAACCGCCTTGTTTGTTGTGGCAAATTTATGGTTGCAAATTGTTTTGCACCCGGACAGCAACAACAAGTTGAATAAAAAGGTTAACACGCGGCGGATGAGTAACATATTTGGAGACCTCGTTGAAAAAGTCAACATTGGACAAAAGCGGCAATCGCAGTTCTTGGCCTGGTCAACTTCAACTGCTTGCTACTTTGCATGCGCAGCGGGAACTTGGCTTTGGGCTGAGAAAAGGTTCAAGTCTTGAACTTGGTTGTTGTTGTTGTTGTTGATGATGATGATGATAATGATTGTAATCCGGTTTGTAAGTTATGTGCTGCTTAATTGAGTTCACATGCACATGACCTGAATTCCTGATTGCGGGCTATGCTGCTGCCAGGGTTGCCAACACGCAATCCAGGGATGCCCAAGGATTACTCTGGATACCCAAGGATAGTAAAAACCCAAGCTATATTCCAGCTTAAATGTGCGATGGGCGCACGCCAGGTGTGCTGACTGTTGATGAGCATACCCAACAAACACACACTCACACACACACACATACTCACACACATGTGGGGATCTAGGGAAGCACGTGCTTGTGGCACAGCAGGGGGGACACATGTGGCAATGTGGCAGCAGCAACAACCAACGCTTAACCTACAAGTTGATTTCACTTATCCTCTATCTTTTTTGCCTTATTTTTGCTTTTACTTCTATTATGCAATTCTACCGCCCATGTGTGTATGTGTATGTGTGTGTGTGAAGTAAAAACAATCTCTTAATTTTCGTAAATCTGCACCTCATAATTTATTTTAATTGCCCCGTAAAACCTGAGCTCAGACAAAAGCTTCCGCAATGCTGCTTTGATGATGCCTTTCTCTCTTTCTATCACTCTCTCTTTCTGTATCTATCTCTCTTTCTTTATCTCTTATAAAAAATGACCCAAACGAAAGCAATTTATGATGGTTGTCGAGGCAGCTCTGCCATTGTTTATGTTGTCTGGACACAGAATTTACGTGAGTTTTTCGGTACAAAATTTAGACATCCCGACACAAAACCAATTCAAACTTCTCTCTTGTACAGGGAAAGCGAGAGAGATAGAGAGAGTCAAGCCTTCCCCTTATGGCAAAACTAATGAAACTAATTTAGTGCATAGCTCAAGTCGAAATCTAAGCAGAAACAGGAACAGGATGAGGGACAGGGGCAGGAACAGTTAAGGGACAGGTGCCAAAATGGAGGTGGAGGCCTCGGGCTTCAAATCATTTACCCACAAAGCTTGGCAGAAGACAAACCGTGTGTTGTATGCCGTAGAACCGCAGGATGCGAGTTAAAAATTGCATAGATTCATATCTACACTCTTGGTCAATATATTAAGTCTACTTGACATTAATTGGTTATTTAAAATACATATTGAATATATAATTTTTATTGAAAACATTAAATCAAAAACAAAAAATCAAATCATTTGCTCATAAAAAAAAGGAATATTAAGGGTTAAGATATTTTTAAAAAAATAATTGCTTTCTTAATGTTAAGTCAAACAATTTTTGTGTTTGCGAAATTTAAGTAAAAGTAATATTAGTTTTATTTTTTTAAGTAAATTTCTAAACATTTAAACTAATAATTGCTTGGATAGATAATACCTCCTTTAATTTAACTTTTAATTTTAAAGAATGCTGGTGTACTTATTATTTTGACCATGAGTGTTTATACATGTGTAAAAAACATGTAAATATGCACCTGCTGCTGATCCTGTGAAGTCCTTGGAGCCTGTGGCAGCCCTGGCTGCAAAATACACTTCAACTTTTGTAAAATACACACACACACATACACATACTGTTAGACAAGAGTGTGTGGGCGGAGTGTGCGGGCATGTGGGCGTGGCCGCAACAATGTTGTAAAACTTTTTGGCCCCGAGAAACTGTTGCTATTTTGCCAGGCAAGCAGCCGAAAGCCGAAGCCGAAGCCTCGCAACATTTGACAAATGCCGGCTGAACAGAGGACACGCCACAGGAGAAAGAGGAGGAGATGGATGGAGAAAGAGGAAGAGAAAGATGGAGCGGGGGATGATGCCCTAGAGGCTTTTCTATGAGGCTTTTAATAGTTTGATGTATGAGTCGCATATATGGCAGCCGCACATATGTAAATTTCACAAGGACTGCGAGGAAGCCAAGGGAAAGGGAACAGAGAGGAGAAGAGAGGAGGGGATCGGAGTTGGCCTTTGCCTTGTCACAAAGCCACCACTAAGCCCTTTTATTACGCATTTCGTTATGTGTGTGAGTGAAAATTAACACAAATGTATTTAGTTTTTGCCAGGCAGAATGTTGAGCAAACTAATAGTCTCAAAATGCGGGGGAACCAGAGACTTTTCAAGGTGCCTTTAATGGCAGTGTGTGTGTGTGTGAGTAATTGCTTTAGGGTCACAAACTTTTAAGCTAATTTTTGTACGAAATTCCACTTTAAAGTCTTGGCAGTATTTAGTGTACTCAAAAATTCCAGCGCCCTCGAAAAAAATTATACAACAATTCGCATTGTTTATGCAACGCTTTTCAGTTGCTTTCTTCACGTTTTTTCCGCTTTTGTCTCTCGTGTTTTGCGCGCTCAAAATAATGAACATGAAGTTCAAAGCCAACATAAATAAAATTGTTAACATTTTGCGCTGTGCCACGCCCACACGCCCACTCACACACACAGCAATCGCAGTTACACGCCCCAACAATTGAATTTGTTGGGCAAAAAGCAAAGGACAATGGTTGACTAGAGAGATACCCTACAATTGGAGCTAAATGACATTAAAAATACGACTTGAAGTTGATTAAATTTATGACATTTATGCAATTTATAAAATACAAATAAATGGAGAAGAGTAACAGGCAGAAAAAATTAGGAAAATTTTAAGTAGATAAGGAAGAGAATTAGTCTTAAACTTAACTTAAAGTTTAATTCAGTTTATCACATTTTTATAATCTTCTTTATGCAGTCTCTGCTACCCCATTGATTAGCTTTTAATGGGTATACAGCGTAAAGAAATAAATAAAAAAGAAGAAAAGGAAAACAGGAGGCAAAAGCTAAGCTAAAGCTGAGCTGAGAAACTTTTTCCTTTTCGCTGACGTCGACGCTGCAAATGGAATTCGCCGTTTGATGTGCTCACGTTTTTTGGCTGCCTTCTTTTTTTTCTTTTGGCCATTTTCGGATTCAGAGAATGAGACTTTCACTTGGGCGTCGCCTTGTGCAATTGTTTGAATACTTTTTGCAGCGCATTAAATTAGTTTCGTTTGAGTTAACGTGCCGTAGAGCCAAAACCGAATCCCCAGACAGAGAAAGAGACAAAAGAAAGACAGAGAGACAGAGACAGAGACAGAGAGGAAGAGATAGACAACAGACTGAACGACACATACAAGTTATAATCATGTCAGTCAAA